>CM074550.1:2124929-3324929 GCA_037305995.1 Sclerodermus sp. 'alternatusi'
AAAATTCAAAATCTTTACCTCTCTTTCTAACCGAGTTTCTCCCACTCCAAAGTGACGTTGAGGTTGGCGGTGGGGATGGATGAAGCTGAAATGACGTAGAGAAGAAATTCGTTCAAGTGAGAATGCAAAATCGTAATAAAAATTCAAAATCTTTACCTCTCCTTCTAACAGAGTTTCTCCCACTCTTTATCCCCTCTCCCTACCCCCACACCCTTTCCCACTCCAAAAACTGAATTTTTAATAATTTTAACTAAATTTAACATTAACTCTCCCACCACCCTCTCACCTTCCCGAACCTTCATCCCCTCCTCCTTCCCCTTTTCTTATCATTACTCTAAAAATTTAATTTTTAATAATATTAAATAAATTTAATATTAACCTACCACTTACCACCTTCTCAGTCCCCTCATAAGAGTCACCATAATAGTTTATAGCAGTCCCACAGTATTTCCATAATATTTTAAATGGTCGTTAAAAAAGAAGGTTAACAGTGCCATCTTCACAAAAATCATTGAACTAATTCTTAGTAGCTTTTAGTAGATATTTGATCTAATGCTTTGTTAAGCAAACGTGGCTCATAATCAAATACGGAATTTATTGTGTTAATAATATATATTTCATTGTCTTTTATTTTAATTATACTCTGTATATGAATTAAAACAATGGTTTAAAAATGGTTGGTAAGCATTAAAGTGGGTGTATGGGATTTCGCGACAGGCAACATACTCATACTCATGCACTAAACGACTATATTTCTAACTGATTACTACTATAAGTGCATAATTCTTATATTTTATGTTTTCACATCATAAATGTTTCCTATTAATTCTCATGTCTTACGCTTATGTATAATTTCAGTACATAGATTTTTGTACACAAGGTATAGTCTTAATGCATGGATGATAGCAACCTAGTATATTATAGATGCTGTGATTCAACAAACACAACAAAATTTTTTATTGCTTAAATAATATATTTTATGAATAACAAATATATAAAATTTAAATAATAATTATAACAGAAACTTTTTAAGGATAATAATCATACATTTTTCTAAGTTAATTTGGTCCATTTGCAACTTGTTATCCACAGCCATTTTAATAAGTTCTCATGTTCTGCATTTATATTTAATTCACATTTTTTAGTATCGCTGAAGAAAAAAATTTTTTTAATATGACTGAACTATTATTTTATGTAATTGTGTAAAATTAAGTTGTTATTTTAAATACTCACATAAGATAAGAGCCTGAAACATCTTTTAGTTCATCACTCAATGCAGCATAAAGTATTGTTTGTGATGCTTGCTTTGGTGTCTTTAAAAATGGCCATAGAAATGGCTTTACAAAAATTGTACTAATTATACTATTATAAAAAGATGAATCACGCATTATATCCGTTTCACATACACCAGGATTGACAGCATTAACAGTTACAGTAGACCCTAAAAATAAATTATAATATTAAAACTGATATTTTTATAGTTTCATTTTATATTTGTGTAAAACTAATTGTAAATTCAAGAAGTTGTTAAATTAAGTGCTTATTAAACTATTACCTTTAAGCTGAGTTGTTAATTCTTTTGTAAATAACATCATTGCTAATTTACTGCTAGCATATGCTTTATGTGCATCAAATTGTAAATCACTATTTAAATCTTTAACATTAATTTCTCCTTTTCTATATGAAGAACATGATACATTAATAATCCTAGATGGTGCAGATTCTTTTAGTAAATCTAATAATAAATTAGTTAATAAGAAGTGACCCATGTAATTTACACCAAGGTGTCTTTCAATTCCCTCTTTTGTAAATTCTTTTCGATCTTTTTTTTCACCAGCATTATTAATTAAAATATCCAACTTAGGATTTTCTACATAGAAAAAAAAAGTTAATCCTTTATGTAAATAAAAACAAATAATTTATAAATTTTGCAATATCATTAAAAAGTTATGTTAGTGTTCTAAACTCCAATAAATTTATTGCCTCAAGATCAGTTTTTCTAAAAAATGGTTAATTATATAATTTTTAATAATAATTTACCTTTTTTAAATTCATTTACAAACTCTCTAATACTATTCTGTGAAGCTAAATCACACTTTCTGCAATATACTTTCTTATTATTACTTTCCAATATAATATCTTCACGAGCCTGTAAAATAAAAAGTTATTTAGAAAGAAATTTTCTTTTTAATGTATTAATTAATAATAGGATATTACTAATTATTAATATTAATAATTATTAATAAGAGGTAATTAATAATAATTACCTCTTCACATCTAGTTAGGTCTCTAGCAGCTATAATAATTTTAGCTCCTCTTTTAGCTAACTCAAGAGTTGTAGCTCGTCCAATCCCATTATTCCCACCAGTTATTATTACAGTTTTATTATTTAATTTTTCTTCTCCTTTGTAGTTTGGTCCACCAAGATAGTCTCTATGTAATGCAAAATTTATATAATACGTGTATGTAATGCATTATATATACAAAAAAATATACATAGCATATATTTATAATATAAAAACACATTCAAGCTAATTTTCATTTTATATTAATTATTTTTGTTCCATATTTTTATTATTTTTTTTTCCTAGTATATTAATTAGACAGCTTATTATTAATCTGTACTTTATAAATTAATACAAAATTTTATAAAATTTATATATAACAGTATAAGGAGGTTAAGTAAAAAAAATTACTTTAATAAAATACTTCCGCCGTAGGCAGTACCCATTCCTGAAGCGATATAAACAATATTCGGTAATTTCTTAAGTCTCTTCATTATTTAAAAATTAATTTAGTTTATGAGCTAAGAATTTGTTAGTATAAAATAACTGATTTTTACAGGTAGCTCATAAACAGAAGAGAGACTAAAGTTTACAAACGGATACGTATATACATTTAAATATAGAAAAAAAATACTTTCAATATAAAATCACATATTATAATAATATTTGTAGAAACATAAAGTAAGGTTGCGGTATGTATTTATTATATATAAAGTTATTATATTATTTCTTATTATTATTTCTATTTTTCATTTGTTTTTTATACACATAAACAGGATTTCATTTTAAAGATGCTATTTAGAAAAATGTGTTATCAGTTTAGGCAAGTTTTTAAATACCATCAAAAGTCTCTTCAATATAAAACTTTTATTATAAACAAGGTATATTTATAATTTAATAAAAATTGTGCATTAATAACATTAATCCAAATAAGATTGTTTAAGCATTTCTTTATAGGGGATTACAAGATATTCCAGATTTAATAAAATACCATTTAATATAACATTTTCTTTGATGGGTGTTTGGAGTTTAATATCAAAGAAAGATGGAGATAATAATAATATTACAGCAAGAGAGGTACTAATTGCTAAAGCAGATGCTTTGTTTGATCAAGATCAGTATGTACAGATTTATGATTTATTAATTAATTATAAGGTAAGGAAACTCTTAATAAATTTATACAATGTAGGAATATTTACATTTATTTTATGATTACTGTTCAAATTTCATTACAATTTATATATACTATAATTAATGTTAAATATTAAATAAATAAAGGATAGCAAAGATGTTGAAATTTTATGGCGTATTAGTAGAGCATTATATAAAATAGCGCAAATTTCGGAAGTAAAAGAAGCTAAAGAAATGATAAATTTGGCTTTTGAATTACTTTCGGAAGCACTTCAGATTCAAGAGAATCATTATGCTGTACATAAATGGATGTCTGTCATATTAGATAGTAAAAGCAATTATGAAGGCATGAAAAAAAGAATAAAACAGCTTTATAATGTGAAGAAACACATGCTTGTAAGAATTAAAATATTTCAACGTAGTTTAAAGCCTTCAAATATTTATGAATATATATTTTTTTAATGTTACAGAGAGCATTGGAATTAAATCCTAAAGATGCAACATTATTGTACATGATTGGTAATTGGTCTTATCAAGTATCTAATTTAGCGTGGTATCAAAGAAAAATAGTATCAACTATATTTGCTGAACCTCCAACATCGAGTTTTGAGGAAGCTTTAAAATATTTTGAGAAAGCAGAAAATATTGATCCATTATTTTACAGTCAAAATCTATTAATGCTTGGCAAAACATATTTAAAACTAAATAAAACAAAAGAAGCGATTAAATATCTTAAATTAGCATCAGAATATCCTGCAAAAAATGATGATGACCATAATGCTAAGCAGGAGGCATCTAAATTATTGAATAATATTTCATATTAAAATTATATATTTCTATATTATACGTTAATAATACAACATGATATATATATAAACAACATAATATAGTGGTGAACAAGCAAGGAAAATAATATTCGAGCAACTTTTCATACTCTCAGTAATAATCTACATAAACAGAACAGTAAAATGCACACAAGGAGAAAATTCTGCCTGCATATACGGAACCTGAGCTTTAAGTTGCCAATCATTTATATAGTATATAAATATTTTATATTAATTAAAAGTATTCAGCAAAACTGCAATATTATATATATATTTTTTTATATTTAAAAATCTGTTTAAAAGGGTTAGTTCTTTATCACATTTTGATCTAAAGTTCAATTTTTAATGTATTCTATGATAAGAGTATCATTAGTTAAAAAGAGATAGTCAGGTAGTTGACGCGAGATGACGCCACTTATTTCAACAAGCTGACTATCTCTGTCTAATATCTTTATTAAATATTTTGAAAATTAAGCTTTTTAATCAAAAATGGACAAAAAAATTTATACTTAGTTTTATCTCTAAGCATTAATTATTCAAAAATGAGTCTTCGTTTTTAAATAAAGTGTATTATGCCTCTATTTGCCTATTTTGTAAAAACTCTACAATATTAATTACTATTTTCATTTATTTTCTTATTGAAAATGTAACACAGAACGCGAAAATACTGATTCAATATCGGCTAGAAAAGATCCTTTATAAGATAAAAACAATATTTTAAGTAGAAAGTGATAAAAAGGTGTTTTATTCAATTTAATCCCAGAAGTAAGAAAATAAAGTTGAACAAAAAGTATCATTTTTTAGGACACCCTGTATAAGGACTTTTATATGAAATTGAATAACAAATATTTTATAAAATTTAATTAAAAAGCTGTTTTCATTTTTATAATTTTTATTTAAAACGTTAATATCATTTGCAATTTTTAAATCTTATAATATTCATGTGACTCGAGTATTTATTTGCAAGTATATTCTTCTGTACGTTCTGTGCACGTATCACAGTGCACACGACAACACCAATTAAATTTGCATCTACATTGCCATGTTCTGGTATATTGATGTGTATTATAACCACGGCCACAACACATTAAGTCGCATCCATCTGTTCCTGAAATATAAAGCATTAATTGCATTTGACTACTTTTTATAAAGTTTTTATTACGTGAAAGTTTTTTTTACCTTTACCAGTTCGATTACAATATCTTCCTTGCGTACCTAAGCTGCCTTGAACTAAATTTGGTTCGCAATAATTAGGAGAGGGTTGCAGAAAGACTAGTTCACTCCTCTTTGGGATTCTTTTCTGCCCTATTCCTAGTTCTCCATTGATCTTTGTCCTTTTTAAAACTAAATGTGGTCTTCTGAATTTATTAAATTGCTTTAGAGGTTTGCGGTTATGGTAAAATTTTCCATAATCACTTGATATACCTTGTGTTTTTGCATCATTACCTAATATTGGTACTATTGTATCAGACACGATATGCGATAGCACACCTGAAATCTATAAATTCATTTTTTATTGTTTTTATTTATTTGTATTTATTATATTTATTTATATATATTTATCAGACTCAAAAATATCGAATTACAAATTTTAGTATACAAGAAACAAGTTTATTATGGTAACAGATAAATTAAATATTATTACCTGAATTGTAGGTGATGCCGGTGGTGTTATAGCAATAACAGGTTTTGCTTTGTAATATTTTTTCATAAGTGCATCACCAATTTGTCGAAAACTTGGTAAAGTTCTCCAACAAGTTTTTACACTACAAGATCCCGAAACTCCATGACATTTGCATTCAGTTTTCAAAAGAGCTTTAACTATCTGAAAAGAGACAAATTATTATGTATCATAGTTTTTTCTTTATGCATGTAATGGGTGCTTCAATGAGGAACGGTCAAATTTTAAAGGATTGTAGAGGGAATAATTCTAAAAGAATTTTTCACTTATTAATTTTTGTGATTTAAAGTTTAATTTTTAATATATTCAATGATAATAGATCTATTAATTAGATAGAAGCAGTCAAATGATTGAAGTGAAATAACGTCATGCAGTTTTACTTCAACTATATCCAAACCACTTAAGAAGAAACTTGTTTCACGTATAGAGGGGAATAGCCCCACTTTTTATTCACCACTATCCTCGCTCATATTTCATGAAATATTTTCATGAAATTATAAATATTCATATATTCCGCATAGAAAAATTGCATTCAAGTCAATGGATATCATTTCTAACATTTATTGAAATAAATTTTTTTACGAAAATTTCAAGATCAAGTAAAGGTCATAATAATAGGTCAATGATTACGTCTTTACCTTTGCTATAAGATTATGACAAAAGCGAAAGATGTTTTTATTCTTGAAATTTTTTCTATTCTACTTCCTCCTCTCTCTCCCTGGATAAAATTAAATTTAACGTTTTAAGACTGAAAAGTTGAGCATTCCATAACACGTTGACCACTGTGTGATCTGCCAGTGGATCACACACACCGGCGGAATGTCCTATTTTATATATTACAGCAGTCAACGTGTTAAAAATTAAATTTTTGTTCTTACCTTTCTCCCTGCTTTATTGTTATGCAGATTCATTAAGCTTCTAGCGTCACCTTCGATCTCTCTTGCATCCAGAAATCTACGCGCGAACCTGACATTAAATAAATATAATTATTATCATTAACACACTTCAATATATCTTTTATGATTATACTGTAAAAGAGTAACGTAACTACTATAGCAATAATTAATATGATTAATTTTTTTACCTCATTCCATAGGTAACATCTGCACTGCAACCACCCCATTCCCAGCCATTAGGAGGATCCTTCCTTGATCTGTTTAAT
The DNA here is from genome assembly GCA_037305995.1 of Sclerodermus sp. 'alternatusi'. Classification (NCBI taxonomy): domain Eukaryota; kingdom Metazoa; phylum Arthropoda; class Insecta; order Hymenoptera; family Bethylidae; genus Sclerodermus; species Sclerodermus sp. 'alternatusi'. Next base: position 2,132,013 of record CM074550.1, read on the forward strand.
ACAGAAAAAATTTGAATAATTTTTTAAATATGCATATTATAAAAATTCAAAAATTGTTTAGATCCATTTTCTCTGTAATTCCTTAAAATTTCTACATAAGTTATCATCAAAAATCTTGGACATTAGATATATATATTTATATAGAATTTTTATATTAACTAACCGTAATGTTGATTCACAACCGCAAGCTGTGATATTGCCGCGACTGCAAGCTGCGGTTACAGCATACGTAATTCCTGCCGAACTAATTGCATAAGTAAAAGCTGCTTCTCTACTTCCTGAAAATTAAAGATTTTTTTATACATTTAAACAAAACTTTTACACTAAATTTTCTTAACAACAACATAGCCCAAAAAATTAACATAAAAAACCATAAATAATACTTTTAAAATGCTTAAGCAAATGCTAATATAATTAGTAAAATTAGCAACTTCATTTTAAATGCTTTGGCTAAGTACAGCGCCAATATACACTTCAAATGTTACTCCGCTTTCAAACTGTTTTTAATGTTCATGTATATATTGTTAAACAAATTACAATAAAATATATTGAATTTTTCGCTTTAATAAATAAAAGTGAAAGGTGATTTGATAATTCGTTTATTAAAAAAGTGCTTTCTTTAAGATCTAGAAAATGTATTTTTTTTTATTTTTTAATTATTTATGAAACTGAATTTTCCACTATCATTGAAGATGTACCAACTTATTTCGTCAAAAGTGTTTGAATAATAACGCATACAGAATATTTTGATCTTTGATTTTCTATTACGTGATTTAATCCTCTTCTTAGCCAAGAAAACCCGCTGTCTACCATTATAAATTATATCCATATCTGGTTTTTATAATCTGCATAATGGTAGAAAGGATTATATATTTTATGACATGCAATTTTTAATACCAAGATAAAATATATACATATATTCATTTAGTAATATTTATGTGTGCGGATCATGTCGGCTTTGACTCATGAAATTTGGATTTATCTTTTATTTACAAATACTTCTTTAAGTTATTTATTTGGTGAATCAGCTACATCCTAAATTTCATACATATATAATACTTTAATAAAGTGTTATTATGTCTATTTCAAAAAAGTTTTGAGTAGTTTAGTTAAAATAGGATATAGCTAATACATAAAATCAATAAGTTTATCGTTATTTTTAATTTGAGAAGTTTTAAAACGTTAACGAAATAAATCTTACCAATTATAATTACATGGCCGAAGACTTGATTGTTAGTCACATGAGAACAGTTCCAACGATGATGCCGAAATTGATGTTGGCATTCCAAAAGACCTAGTTCTGCTCCTTCTCCAACTGCTGGCATGGCATGTGGAGCCTTTTTACACTGTTCTCGCTGACTTTTAGCCAATCCTGGAATGCGGCTACAAATAGCAGCACCAACAACTACAGCTTCGACTGTTCTAAAAAAAATAAGTAATATTAATTATATATTAAGTATAAATGAATTTGGCAAATTAATGATAAAAGATGATGTGTAGAAAGAGGGAGGAAGCAGGAGTATGTAAGAAAAAGAAGAGAGAAAGAGTCATTTTGACCGGTCCGGTAAAAGTAGGTATACATTAAGTGATGGTGGTTCTAACGTTGATTTTTTAACTATGAAAACCTTAATTAACAATAAAATAAACTATATGGCTTGTCTAATCTTAATTATAAGAAAAAATATTACAATTTGTAGAGCTGTATTTATAAAGAAATGATTAGTTTATACTAAACAAAAAATGTTAAAATGGTCAGATTTAAAAAAAATGTTTTGTTTTTAAGGAACTACTTACGTTAGACCAATTGTATTGACTATAGGTGTGAGTTCTAAAGAACGTCAGTGGTCAGTCAGCTACCCAACCCACAAAAAGAAACGGTTTGTATAATTTTGTGATTTTATCTGAATGCGAAAGAGTCAAGCGAACATTTTAACCCGAGAGTGTCTGCTCAGATTCCCACGCAAAAAGTCGTCCAATTTTGAAATTGGGCTGGCCAAGTTAAATGCTAACATGAGAATTATGTTAATTTTGTAGTGGCCGGTATAAGGAGATTCATCATTTTTATACTCTCTCTGTTTTTATATATTATTACGTACTTGCATTTTGTATATCAAAGCGAAATAATACTTTGAAGTCCTTTTTCTTCTGTATAATTTTAATTTTCTTCATTTTATTTTGTTGTTTTTACTTTATTTGTAAGATTCTAATGTTCATCGTAATAACGTCAAACATCACATAAGTTTGATGACTAGACGGAAGCTTTTACAGCTTAAATGGGATGTACTATTGCACCCTCTTTATTCGCTAAATCTGGCACCTTAGTGTCATTACTTGTTTTGATATTTATAAAACTTTTTAGGTGCCAAAATATTTAGCTCAATTCAGTTTTAACTCAAATAACAATGTAGGTATTTCTATTCGAATGATAATTGCATATAATCCTCGAAGATGAGAGTAATTTGAGTGAAAAAATCTTGTATTGCTTTTTCCTGCAATACATAATTATGGAATTATTGCAAATTTAAAATTAAAAGATATAGTCCAACTCAAGGTTTATTTCATCTGTAAAGGGGAATTTCTCTAAGTACGATCAGTAAGGAGGCGTGGCTTTCTTACTTTTCCCATTACAGTTATAAAAAAATATTAAAGTGCGCTGATGATTAGCGCGACACCACGATTCTTTCAATTGGCTTAAATGGGAGAAGGAAGAAAACCACGCCTGTTTATTACTCATATTTAGATAAGTTCCACCCATAGTTAAAATGAATCTCGAGATTGACCTATACCCCTTTATTTTAAATTTATAAAATCTTCGTAATCATGCACTTTCAGAAAAAGTAATAAAGGACTATTCAATTCAAATCATCCTAGTCATCGAAGAGTCAAATTATAACTATTCGAATAGAAATACTTGGAATATATTAATATATAAAACATTTGAGAAACTTTGTTCTGGCATTTTGCCTATTAGTTTTCTATCCATAAATTTAGAAAATTATAAGTAATTAGTACATAATTAAAATCGTAACTTTTTTGGAATTTTGCAGCGATGTAAAAGTTGATAAAATGTTAAAGTATTACTTAAATTGTCTTTATACTGAAAATAAAGATACAGAATCACATAAATTTTATAACAATAGATGCATGTAAGAAAGATTTGCAATACTTATAAAGATAGTTTTGAATTTTAATATTATGCCTACTATAATTGTATAGAAAGGTATTTATAATTGAATATTACTTTAAATATTTTACTTTTCTCTAATAGCTAACAGCATTCAAAAACTTCGAAGAGATGACTTTCACACGAATAACATAGCTACCTGATAGTGATCAACTCATTAAAGGTTTCAAGACAGGTCTTAGAGAGACCGAAATATAGTTTAGTATGGAGGGGTTGAGAGGAAATGTAGTAGAACTCGAGGCGGCTAACCGACCAAGCTACGTTCAACGGCCTATTGCTTGAGCAGGCAAAAAGGCATGCAGGAAGGCCGACAGGTAAGCAGAAAGGCAGGTAAGGAAGGAAGTAAGAAAGCAGGCAAGCAAGCAAGTAAGCAAGCAAATAAGTAAGCAAACAAACAGGTAGTCATGCAAGTAGGTAAGCTTGCAGATATATAAAAAGGCAAAAAAGACTTATGAAACTAAAGGTCACCTAATAAAATTTCGGCACTTATGATCTAATTAGGGATACGCTAGTTGAGATCGATTTCTTCAGGTAGAGCCTTAATTTAATTTTCTCTCTGTGAATGTGGTAATGTATTGCTTTATTTTTCTTTTCCGATATTTCTTTTCATGATACTTGATATGATTCTATTCATGATAATTTGGTAAAAAAGCAACACTTTTAATGCTAAGGAAAGTAGAAAATTTCTTACCTATTCTCTTAGAAGACTTATAGTTCAACATCAACCTATTCAACCTATAAATCACAGCAAACTAAGTTCTTTAGTATAAAATTTATAAAGACCTCCAAAATCTAAGAATCGAAAGAAATTAAAGTTCCATAAATATTAGATAATTTTAAATTATAAGATATGTATGTCTGGAAAGATTGCGATACGTGTAAACTCATCAATCAGATTTAATTTTACACGTTGTCTGATCAGTGATCTGGATCTAATTTACTTGCTGAGAAAATATTTATATTATATTGTACAATATTATTATACTCTGTCTTAATTAGTATAGATTTGGTATAATTCCATAGGAAATAAGAATAAAGTTTATTTCATAGATAGAATAAGTAAATATAAAATATCAAGCTTTTTTTTTAAATAATGGAAATTATTAAAACTTTCCTTAAAATAATTTATTGAATTTTTTTTAGAGTTTATAATACTTTTTCAGTTAATATTTATATTGAATATTTGAAGATTTTTATGCTTCTTTGGAAAAGTTGCATTCACTATTTATTAAAAAGAAACGTTCAAAGAAAACTATAATACATAATATGATGAAATTATTTAAATTTATTCTCTAAAAAGAATCAAAGTAAATTAATAATATTAAATAATTATGCTCACCTCGATTGCCATGGATCCTTTATCTGGCAAATTAGCAGAAAGACTATCGCGGTTGCCGCGATGTCACCGTGACGCATTTCTTACATCACAATAATTTTCTTTACTACAGTCATAAGAACAAAAATTTTGTGGTTTTATGATACGTCTAAGAGACAGTATATCACAATATATTTAAATCTTGAATTTTTAATTAACAGTTTTTCAATATTGAACTAGAAAAGAATAATTTATTCATTAAAGTATATCACCACAATGCAACTTATATATTCATATGTAGATAAACCTAATTTCCATTTCAATTTTGCATAACTTTAAAAAATGATCAATTTGAATATATTTAATTTCATGTTATTGTGTCTTAAATTATTGAATATAGATGGATATTTAATATTTAATAGTTTTATTTTTTGTGTTAATTATATATATATTTTGTTAATCGAATAAAATTAATACACTTTAATAAATATGTAAAAAGGTTTAACTGTATAATCAATAATAATATTTTTATGGTGTTTTCCAAGTAAACTGAAATGACGAGTATTTAGCGACGGTAAACATTCAGAAGCTATTTCTTTCTTTTCCTAAAACAAGAGAGAGTAAATATATTTTTTGTTTTTATATTTGTAATAAAAAACCTACTCTTCTAGGAATGTATAAACAAATAAACAGAAATAAACAAAACAAATATAAATATTAATGTGTAAATTCCTTATATTTTTCAATTATGATAAATGTTTTAGTAAAAATTTTATTAAATTTTGGAAATCTAATGGTTTTGGCGTTGAAAATAAGTAAAATGGCGATTCTATTGAACTTAATTTTATAAAATAAGGAATAAGTTTCTTTGTATTCTTATATATTACTCTACAGTGTATTGCTTGTATACTTTGCTAATTCTAAAGATTAAAAATATCGATAAATATCAATAAATATAATCTTAATTAACATTAAGTCTAGTTTCATTATGGTATATGCAGTGTTATAGTTTAATTCGAATTTTTAACTGTGTGTGTGTGTGCAGCACGCATAATGCGCGTATAATGGTTTTCTGAGATTTAAGTATCTTGTGTGAATAATATAGTTTTATTACCTTCTTAAAATTTCAGGCACATTTATCATTTTATAGATCTTTTATTTATAATACTTATTAATGCAATTAATCTTATTTTCAAGATTTTATTAATTTTACTTATAATACATATTTATGTTTTATTAGTATTTTTATTAATATTCAAACTATTATTATATACTGATAATTAGTTAAATGTAAAAGTTATTTAATTTTAAAGGGAAACTGAATTTATTTTCTAATTATAATAAATTACTAATTAGATCACAACTGCAACAAAATTTTTATGTTATTCTGAATTCCTGTTGCCGCAAAAGAAACTTATATATTCTTTTAAATAATATATATTTCTAAACAATAGATTTAAATCGAACAAAAGAGAGTAACTGAGAATTTTCACCAATTAAAACTTTAAAAGAGTTTCGTCAGGTGGTCATTAATACCACTACTATAACTAGCAATAATAAAATTGATTTATAATGAGTATCTTATTTAACACTGGAAATTTATATATGTAGAATATCAAATAGAGATCCACTGAACCACTGACAGTGACTTGAACAATCTAACAACCCATCACATGGGAATTTGAACGAACGATCAGAAAGTAAAGCACGTTTAGATGAAAAGGAGGTCCGCGATGGACTGATCTTACTAACCTGAGTCCTCCTACCTTTGGGATCAGGTCTCAGCCTCTACGATGTAACCTCTACGATCCAGCTTCGTTGCTACCTCTCCCTTCATCTTCTTTTCTCTCTTCTTCTTTCTCGTTTTACCTCTCGCCATACAACTGCCTCCCCTCTCCTCTGACCCTGCCCCTTGTACCTTCACTCCGCCTTACTCCCTCCTTAATCTTTCTCTTTTTATTTTTATCTTCTCTTTTTCGTGGTCTCATTAACTATTTTATTTTCTATCCTTTATATTTTTTCCTTCTTTGGGTCACTATTTCTTTCACGATTTTCTTTTTTTCTGTAAAATATTTATGTATTCTGTTGCAAACTTTTATCTAATATGTACGTACAGGATGTGCTGAAAAAACGCACCCCATAATAAGGATTGATTCCTGGTATTAAGCTGAATCGAAAAGTTCTTTACCACTTTTGGATCTGGAGCTTAATTTTCGAGATATTCAATATTATATTTACTATTAGTTAGACTGAGATAGTCAGGTAATTCAAATGAGATAGAGTGATGTTATCTAACTTCAACTAACTGACTGTCTCTGCTTAACAAATTCTACCTTTATTGTTGAATATCTCGAATATTAAACTCCGGATATTAAAAGTAGTAAAGGACTTTTAGATTCAGGCTCAGTTCTTATACGAAATATGATGCATAATAAAGTAAGTTTCTAAAAATTTAGTAATAACATTTACTTTAATGGAATATTGACCTATTTCTTCACAGTTACCAATCTCTTCTTTTAACATATTAATATACTAAGTTTTGTATTAAATGGTAGAATACATTGTTATCAAATTTTATTTCTGAGGATCAATGAAAGAATACTAATCATGTTAGAGTTTATATCGAATAAAAAAGTATTTGTCATAAATGGACAAACATAATGATGCTTCGTTATTTTGTAGTAAGGGTACGCACAAATAACAGGAACTGCGTGTGGATGAATACTATCATTGTTATATAAGTTACTGCTTTCAAAGAAAGATACATATAATTATATGATTGTTCTCCAGAGTATTGAATTATTGAGAACACAAAGAGAGGATGTGAAAGAAAAGTGTAACAAATCTGATGAGGGCGCATAAAAGAGTGAATTTATAAGAAAAAAATAAAATAAAAATAAAATGTAGATAATGGATATAAAATTTACATACAAGTTGTTTAAAAAAAATCACCCTCTGTTAAGAGGTAATTTCTTACATTAACTAAATTGAAAAGTTCTATGTCACTTTTTTCAATTTTATTGAAGACCAGCACTTTACCAAAGAAAGAGGTAAAGAAATCGGCAACATTTGGTTTAAGAAAGATAATATTATAAGTGGCGGTATTATCTATTATTGCGATAATTCTTTGTCTTCCCCTATGCAAAAAGGATAATTCAATAGACATGGAAGTACTTAAGTGGTTCTTACACAAAAATATTGATAGGGACATCGATTTACTCAGCAGAATTTGATTTCCCCTTAAATGCATCCTTTTCTTTTTAATGGTGATATAAACAAGGATAAAAATATCTAAATGCCTCAATTCATAAATCCCTCCTTATATTTAACATGTATTGAAACAAAGAGATAAACAAATGAGTAATATTAATCTAAAAGAAAAAGAATAATATATCGTATAGCAATGTTTTGCGGTACTTCTTTACCTGCCTCATCAACAAGACGTCACGTTGACGTCATCAATTTTGACGTCACGAGTGAGTGAGAAAGGATAGTTTTCTATCTTTGTTTTTACTATACTCTAAATCAGATAAAGATAGCTTCATTGCTAGTTGGTAGTGTGCTTTTCTAATGCTGTTGTTTTTTTGTATATAAAAATGGATTTGAATTTATTATTAAACTTAAGTGATGATTTAACTAAGAAAAATTATTGTAAAATATCAAATTATTTACGCCCTAAGTTTTTTATAAATGTTTTACAAAGGTATGTAATTTTATAAGTATAAAATTATAAGATATCCTTTTTGATTATAATGATAAATATTATTTCACAGTGGAGAATATCAATTTTTTATTTTGGCAAAAATTGCTGAAATATTAGTGACTAATGATGTTCCTGAAAATTTACAAATAATTTTATTAAAATGTTTAGGAAACTCTTGTTACAAAGGATTTAAGTGTTCTAAGCGGTACCATGATAATGTAACAGATAAATATGGTCAAAATCTATACTCATATTTAAGTAAAAATAATGCAGAAAGAAATTGTAATAAAAGCAATACATTAAATTTAGAAGAATCTTATTTTCCTTATGATGGTGTCGCTAATTGGTCTGCTGATTATATTGTACAGAATAAAGAGAAAACTATCACGTCTCTTTCAGAAAACAAATGTGAAATATTACGTTTAAGTATTCAGTTTTTATGTAACCTCTTTACATTTACGTGTAATAATACAGGTTCTTCGTATGAATCAAATATCTTTGATTGGTTGCATAGAAATGATTTTAAAGAAGCTATAATGTAAGTTTTTAATAGTGTAATTTACATTATTAAATTTAATATTCAAAATAGAATAATATAAATTTATTTATATTTATCAGAACATTTATATATGGTGATAAAATTACTGTAGTAACAGTTTCATGTGCATTTATAAATAATGCTTTAAAAATACTACCTTCTAATTATTTTAATGATGATGAAAGGAAGTGTTTATACTTTAAACTACTAAAACCTATTAAAATAGGTCTTGCATGTGCAAAAGATGCAATATTACTGTTAATGAGTCAATCAAATATATATCAAATTATTTATAATGAATTAACAGTAGAAAATAAATTGTATATACTTGAAATTATATATAATGAAATCTCAGAAAATATATATAAAAATGAGGAAAAGAAAAATATGTTAATAACACAAAGTATGGTAGAACATTTGTCTACTACTTTTTGTCAGAAAAGTGATTTAATTTTAAAAACAGCCAATACTTATATTGATGATATGGAACCAGCTGAAATTTTACTATTACTCGATATCTTGGCACTGATTACATCTGAAAAATGTGATCAAAGTAATCTTTTAAGATGTAATAAAAGTCTACTTATAAATTCTGTTTGTAAGTATCAAACAATTTCAAATTATTAATTTTTTTAGGAAAATCAAATTTAATATAAAGTTTTTTTTAGTTTTATTGAAGTCATTGCATATAACAGGTAAACAGTTTGATAACTATTTTACACCTGTACAAGAATTAACTTATATAGCACCTACTTCTAAAGGAATAAATACTCGTCAATGTATAAGTAATATTGATCATAGTAATTCTAATGAAAACATAAAAGAAATTAATATTAACAATATTGAAAGTCATCCTGCATTTGGTTTTAAGGCTGGTTTAATACGTCTTATAGGAAACATATCGTATAAGAATGAACTGGCTCAAAATTTAGTAAGTAATATTAATTTAGGGAAAATAAAATAATTTTCTAAATTATATTACATCTATTTCATAGATATTACATTGTATTTTCATAGTTAAATTAATTATATATAGGGTAACCTGAAATTAACGCGTAACTTTTAAAATTATTTAGTGTTAGGAGTTAAGCTTTCAAAAATGATGCGTTTATTTCAGGACATCCTATATAATTTTTGAATAATGATATATTTTTATTTAATATAGCTCCGAGAGCTCGAGGCACTTCAATTAATATTAGATTGTTGTAATATTGACGCTAGAAATCCACGTATCCTTTTTGTAAAAATTTTATATATGTATATATTTATGTAAAAAATTATACTTACTTAACTTATTATTTTATGATGACAGTTATAATACAATGGGCAATTTTTGCCCTTAGAAATCTATGTGAAGATAATGCTGAAAATCAAAAAATTATTCAAACCGCTACAAAAGTAGGAGTTGTGGATAATTCAGTATTACGTGAAGTAGGTATAACATTACATGAAAATAATAAAAATGGTATAACAATTGTACCCCTCAATAAAAAATAAATTCATTAACTTAAATATTTCTTTGTCAATCGTCAATTAAAAATACGCTTGTGAATGAAATTTAATTAAAAAATCTTACATAAATTTTTTATTTAACTTAAATATTTTAAAGTAATATAAATTTATACATTTCAATTAGAGAACTTTCAAATAAAAAGTATATTAAATAATTTCTATTATTTAATTAACACTGATTGCTTTGGGGTCGTAAATGAATTACCAGACTCTGGTGTTATAGGGGTTTCCTTCAAAGGCTGCACATTTTCTAGATGCTAAATATAGTAGTTTTAAATACTTTGTAAGTACAATTTCGATAACACTAGAAAAATGTTTTATATAAAAGAACAAATTTCTTAAAAATAAAAGTGAGTGTGTGATTATATTTTGAGTAAAAAACTATTTGTAAAGAAATTTTTATTTTGTATACAAGGTAAAATTAATTTTATCAGATAAAAATTAATTAAAGAAAATATATGAAAATAATTAAAAATTATTTATCTTTACCAAGTTCTATGTTACTTTTAATTCCAAATTTTATATATTAAATTTAATTCAATTAATTTGGAAATGTTATTAAAAGATTTTATGCAATATCTTTAATCACCTCCTGTAATTCAGCTTTTGTAAACATATGAAATAGCTGCCCAGGTGTCATAGTCATAACTTCTATATTTGTATCATTTAATTTTTCTTCCATAACTTGCTTTAATATTGTCAGTGCTGCTTTGGTTGCCTCTTTCAATGTCATAGACTGTAAAAAAATTATAATATTTTTTTATATATAAGTTAAAAATAAAAATAGCATATTACAAGAAAAAAGGTATGAATAATGTTGTATGTGCATTACTTTGTGATAAACTTCTTGAAGATTTTGTTGTGCACCTTCACTTCCTGAGCCAATAGCTTTTGCATCAAATTGGACAAATGTACCTGATGGATCCATGTGATAAAGCTGTGGACCTTTCTCATCAATACCTGCAAATAGCATTGCAACACCAAATGGTCGTGACATTGCACTACCATCATCATCACTGTCTCCAAACTGAATAGCTAAATTTGATACTGCTTGTGCTGTAGATTCAATGCTCATTTTTTCATTATATATAAACCAATGATTTTGACATTCTACTCTAGCACGATCAATCATGGTTCTTGAATCTGCCATTAAACCAGAAGCTGCACATCCTATATGTTTATCAATTTCAACTATTTTTTCAACAGTTGTTGGTTCCATTAGGGATGAAGTTATACGTTTTTCTACAGCTAAAATTACACCTTCAGAAGTTGCAATACCAATAGCAGTAGAACCAAGTTTAATAGCTTCTATGGCATATTCAACTTGAAATAATCTACCTTCTGGTGAAAAAGTGTTAACTCCACGGTCATATTCCGAGCGAGTTAAGAACATCTGCACAAAATTATACAAAATTAATATTTCATTTGCTACCTAAAAGTTTTAAATATTATTAAAAACTATTAAATTTAACTACTTAATTAAAATAATACTTCACAGAATTAAAAAAAAGTAAAATAAATAATACATTTCCATTTTTAATGTTAATAATGTATAAAAATGTAAAATATGTAAGATATCAGATACATTAATTAAATAATATATTTGACCAAATAAGATTTCTTTTCATTCTTTCCTTTTACTGCTAATTTACTTAAAAACTTACATTGTTTAAATATAATACAACGTACCTTTAATATATTTGTAATTTGAAGTAAAATCTATATAAACAATTTAGTGATATAAATGCTAGTCATCAAAATGATGGTTAGAATGAGAATAAGTTTTTTTCTCCAAACATATTTCAATGTGTTCTGAAACTTTATCTCTGTGCTCTGAATATATTTCTAGTGATAATCCCCATATAGGTCGTGTTCCATGAATGAATAATCGTGCAGCATAAAATTCAACCAAGTTATCATTTTGTCAAAATTCACTAGTTCTCCAATTTCTCTTTAATTGTCAAATAAGGATAATTTATAAATGAAAGTAAATATAAATTATTTCATTCCTGATTCAAATACGTGCTATTCAAAAAGTATAGCTCCTGCTAATTTTCTCATTAGTACTACCCTTAAAAAATGGTGATATTTGTTAAACAACTGCATAATTTCTCTCTTTCTTACTCTCATATTTTTTATGAGAAACATACATAGAAACGAGCTTCACTTTCAAATCTTACCACGCGATGAAGGAAAGTGAGCCCTGAATAAAAGACAGATATACTTTGTCGTATTCTGCACGCGTGGTGGGAGAGCTTTAAAAGAGGACTGTAGTCACGTCGGACTCCATTTATGAATTTCTGTGTACATCCAAACATTTAAAATCATGGCAAATATAACACTGGATAAAGAAACATTTTTTAGGCGTATGAAACGCCTTTATGCAGCATGGAAGGTAAAATATATATTAATACTTTCTGCGCCATTCTTTCTAAAGTCAATAATAATTAATCTTTTAATACATTTTAATTTTATATAGGATGGAGAAGTCGGTACTGATGATAGTTTTAGTAAAATGGATTGTCTTGTTTCTGCTGTTGGAACCGACGAGGATATTGTTTACAGCAAATCCACAGCATTACAAGTAAGAATTATTTTTATTAGAAATATATTATAATTATATAAATATTTTTCAATTCACATCCTTATAAATAATATCAATATTCTACTATCAATGAATGAAACCTTTCAGACATGGTTATTGACGTATGAACTTAGCGATACCATTATGATATTAGCAGAAAATTCTATAAATTTCTTAGCAAGTAAAAAGAAAATCGAATTTTTAAGAAAAGTGGAAAATCAAAGTGCAGAAGATACAGGAGTACCACCAGTGAAATTATTTACACGTGATAGAGTAAGTATTCCATAAATATAATATGTTGAAAATACAATGGTTTTTCATTTACATATATATCTTATATTATCTTATCTTATCTTACAAATATATATATATGTATATATTATATTTTATATATATATATATATATATATATATTAATTAAGGCCTCTACCCTAATTGTAATAATATTTATATAAGATTTTGTAATTCTTATATAAGCATATATATTTATGTTTATCTTAGAGCGATGAAGATAAAGCAAATTTTGCAAAACTTATAGAAGTAATAAAAAGTAGTAAAAAGGGTAGGATATTAGGAGTTTTTTCAAAAGAAAATTATCCTGGTGCCTTTATGGATGCATGGAGAACAGCTTTGAAATCTGAATCTTTTGATACAGTAAGTCAAGTTAATATGTGAACTAATTTTAATTATTTCACACTTATTTTATTTTACAATACTTTTAATAAAATAGGTTGACGTAAGTGCAGCAGCAGCTTATGTTATGTGTCCAAAAGAAGATTCAGAAATTCTTACGATTAAAAAAGCTTCCTTAGTTTCTGTTGATGTGTTTACAAAATATCTGAAAGATCAAATAATGGAAATTATAGATTCTGATAAGGTATATTTTATTATGAATTTTTCATTAAAAAAAAAGATATATGTGTTCATTATATTTTTCTAGAAAGTAAAACACTCTAAATTAGCAGAAGGTGTAGATGCAGCTATAACAAATAAAAAATATGTTACTGGAGTTGATGTAGCGCAAGTAGACATGTGCTATCCTGCAATTATACAAAGTGGCGGTAATTACTCATTAAAATTTAGTGTTGTCAGTGATAAGAATGTTCTTCATTTTGGTGTGATTATTTGCTCTCTTGGAGCACGTTATAAATCTTATTGTTCTAATATAGTAAGAACATTATTGGTTAATCCCACAAAATCAATTGAGGTATGTATATGTTGGGTAATCAATTTATTCTTTATTTTATAATAGGATATATAATTTTAATTATATTTTAAAATATAATTAAATATTTGTTGAAATGTATCTTTTTTTATTTTAGGAAAATTATAATTTCCTTCTATCACTTGAAGAAGAAATTTTAAAAAACTTGGTGGCAGGAATAAAAATAAGTGATGTATATGAAGCCGGTATTAAATTTGTAAAAGATGAAAAGCCAGAAATGCTAGATCATTTAACAAAAAATTTTGGTTTTGCAATGGGCATAGAATTTAGAGAAAGTTCTTTATTGTTGGGTCCAAAAACTCATGTAGTTTCTAAAAAGGGCATGGTATTTAATGTTAATGTTGGTTTAGCTAATTTGACTAATTCAGATGCAACTGATAAGGAAGGGAAAACTTACGCACTATTTATAGGAGATACAGTTATTGTGAATGAAGTGAGTATAATCTAATAAAGATATTCGCATGTATTCTCAGACGCTTGTACAAAGCACACGCTTTTACACAATCTACACTTTTATAGGGTCAACCTGCAACAATTTTAACACTTTCTAAGAAAAAAGTAAAAAACATTGGAATTTTTGTGAAAGATGAAGAAGATGATGAAGAAGATGGAAGTGGCAAAGAGAATGAACATAAGCCTGAAATTCTTGGTCGTGGTAAAAGAACGGCAGTAATTGAATCAAAATTAAGAACTGAACACAGTTCTGAAGAAAAACGAAAACAGCATCAAAAAGAACTAGCGCAACAATTAAATGAAATTGCCAAGGCAAGATTAGCACAGCAATCTGGTGGTAAAGAACAAGAAAAGATACGTAAATCAACAGTCTCTTACAAGAGTCTTAGTCATATGCCAAGAGAACCTGAAGTAAAAGAATTGAAACTGTATGTTGATAAAAAATATGAAACGGTTATTTTACCCATTTTTGGAATTCCCGTGCCATTTCATATATCAACTATTAAAAACATTTCTCAGTCTGTCGAAGGAGATTACACATACCTCAGAATAAATTTCTTTCATCCTGGAGCAACAATGGGGCGTAATGAAGGGGGAACATATCCACAACCAGATGCGACATTTGTCAAAGAAGTAACATATCGAAGCACAAATACTAAAGAACCTGGTGAAATTTCAGCTCCTTCATCTAATTTAAATACAGCCTTTAGACTTATTAAAGAAGTTCAAAAAAAATTTAAAAATAGGGAAGCTGAAGAAAGAGAAAAAGAAGATCTTGTAAAACAAGATACATTGGTACTCTCTCAAAACAAAGGTAATCCAAAATTAAAAGATTTATATATACGACCAAATATTGTTACAAAAAGAATGACTGGTGGCTTAGAAGCACATATAAATGGATTCCGTTACACTTCAGTTAGAGGAGATAAAGTAGACATTCTTTATAACAACATCAAAAATGCATTTTTTCAACCTTGTGATGGAGAAATGATAATATTACTTCATTTTCATTTAA
Organism: Sclerodermus sp. 'alternatusi'; assembly: GCA_037305995.1. Classification (NCBI taxonomy): domain Eukaryota; kingdom Metazoa; phylum Arthropoda; class Insecta; order Hymenoptera; family Bethylidae; genus Sclerodermus; species Sclerodermus sp. 'alternatusi'. The sequence goes on from CM074550.1 coordinate 2,147,542, forward strand.
AACACGCCATTATGTTTGGTAAGAAAAAGCACGTCGACGTACAATTTTATACAGAAGTTGGAGAAATAACAACAGATTTAGGAAAACATCAACACATGCATGATCGCGATGATTTAGCAGCAGAACAATCTGAACGTGAACTTAGACATAAACTAAAAACAGCATTTAAAAGTTTTTGTGAAAAAGTAGAAAGTATGACCAAACAAGAAATTGAATTCGATACACCTTTCCGGGAGTTAGGATTCCCTGGTGCTCCCTACAGAAGTACAGTTCTTTTACAACCTACAAGCGGTTGTTTAGTTAATTTAACTGAATGGGTAAGAATTGATTCATAAAAAAATAATATCTAATTATTATATATAATAAATATTTATTAACTTCTTTATTATAGCCACCATTTGTTATTACTTTAGAAGACGTAGAATTAGTTCATTTCGAGAGAGTACAATTTCACTTAAAGAACTTTGATATGATATTTGTTTTCAAAGATTATCATAGAAAAGTGGCAATGGTTAATGCTATCCCAATGAACATGTTGGACCATGTTAAGGAGTGGTTAAAGTAAGTAAATATTATATAAATAAGTAAAGATATAGAGATTGAACAGTGAACTATGGAAAAATTTTAAGAAGCTGTAATGAATATAATTTTAAGATGATTTTTCTGTAGGACATTGTATGAATTTATCTGATGTTGCTTAAAAGTGTTTCAATTGGTGGTGGTATATGTCTGTATATGAATTTATATTATATTTATTTATTATTTATTTTATTAACAGTTTTACATATATATTAACTAAATGAGAGTTTTTTAAAATTATTTTCTTTAAATATTCTATTTAATATATTTATATAATATAAGGGGTTAACCTTTTTGGTTTTAGTTCTTGCGATATTAGATATTCTGAAGGTGTTCAATCCTTAAATTGGACTAAAATTATGAAAACGATAACCGATGATCCCGAAGGCTTCTTTGATAGTGGTGGGTGGACTTTCTTAGATCCAGAAAGTGATGCAGAAAATGAAGAAGTAGAGGATGAAGAAGAAGAAGAAGATGATGCGTATGAGGTTAAATTTAATTATAATTTAAAACAAGAAGAAAATTAATATATTATGATGTTTTTTAAGAGTATGAGAAATTTTATTTTTTTATAGCCTTCAGATTTAGAAAGTGAAGAAGAATCAGATGATGATTCAGAATATTCAGAAGCTTCAGAAGATTCTGATAGCGAAGGTATTTTAATTATACAGTTTTTATTTTTACTTAAATTTTATATATAATTTTTGTTTTATTATTAATATAATGAAACTACAGATAATAAAATGTATTTTAAGTTATTTTTATTAATAATAAATCATTGTTTTTTATATTTAAGAAGAAGAATTGGGCAGTTCTGAAGAGTCTGGTAAAGATTGGTCAGATTTAGAAAGGGAAGCTGCTGAAGAAGATAAAGAACGAGGAGACGTTAGATATCATGATGACTATAATTCTAGTAAAAAGAAAAAGTCAAGTCGTAGAGAATCACCTTCATCAAAGGATAGGTATAATTCAATCAATTCAAATTTTTATTGATTATAATAAAATCGTTTTATATTTTATTTTTTATAGGCACAGTACAAAACATAAAAATTCATCTCATTCAAAAGGAAAAAGTTCATCCAGTAGCAAAGACAAATCAGATAAACATAGGTGAGTACTTTATTAAGATAAATAATAATAATAATATAATTACTTCGTCAATTTGTCAATTGATTGAATAATTAAAGATCGGATCGATCTCGGAGTGGAAGTTCACGTAAAAAGGATTTCCCTTCTAAATCAACTAAACACAGGTGATTAGTAACCAAAATAATTTTATCAATAAGTTTTAATTAGTTTATTCTAATTTTTGTTTAGCCCCAGAAAAAGTGACAAACATGATAAACACGATAAACATAAATCACATTCTTCGTCCGGAAATAAAAAACGTTCTCGTGATGACAGTGGAGATAGATATGAAAGAAATTCCAAAAAATCCAAGTAAGTATATAATAACTACATATTAAAATTTGTTTATAAAAATCTTAATATAAGAAACAATAGATTTTTAAACAACTGACTTGATTTTTTTTCTGTTATAGAAAATAATTAAGAAAATATGAAGAATGAATTGATGAATTTAACTGAGATGATACACGCATACATTTATTTCAATATAAAGTCAGAAATTCGTACTTTTCATGTTTTAATAAATATAAATACTTACATATTTTGTAAGAATTTTCAAAGAATAATTTAAAGAGTAATAAATAATAATAAATGGTCAGTTTTAGATAGACAGAAGGAATTAGAAATACGAAGAACTATACACATGTTACTTGAAAACATATTTAAATAGTGTAAACTTAATTTATCTTAAAAATATTATTTTGTATTTTATTCCACCCACTTTGATTAAAATTTATTGTGTTAAATAAATTGTATCAGTTTACTATAAATTAAAAATTTTTTATAAAATAAGAAATTCATTATATTTATAAAATTATTTCTTATTCTCCCTTTCTGCTTGTAGTTTTTAATTAAAATGTGATTGTTCCACTTCTCGATCTATAGCTTAGTTTTCGAAATATTTGATGAGAAATACAGTATATTTTTTTTTTTTTTTTTTTTTTTTTTTTGACTGGTGGAGGAAATCTGATGACAGACACCGCTGCACCACCTTCCACCCGGGCTGAGGGCTTACACCCGCACTCCCACCGGAACCCGAGCACATGACGGGCATCCACCAGGGGTGTTTAACCTCCCCCGGTAAGGAATACCCCCCCAGCTCAAGAGCCCCAAGCGGGGAACAGCACGACCTTTCGGCGCACACAACCCGAAGAGGCCGAGAGTGCAGCGGTAGTGTGGGGTTCGACCCACTAAAACCACCACCTGGGCGTTTTCTGAGACGCAGTCAGGGATCGCCGACAAGGCATGCTTCCAACTACGCCTCTGCCCCTAAGAAATCTAACTTCTTGATCTCCGAGAGGACCAGAAAGCGACATGTAAGCATGCCCCGAGAATCTAGATCATCGGTCTTTGCCGGAAATTTAAAATCAATCAACCCCCCACAAAGACCCCATGAATATCTGGCCCTAAGAAGGGCCATCAATGACTATATGTAAATACACTATATTACTTAGCAGAGAAAGTCAGTTGAAGTGAGATAACACCATTATGTCTTACTTGTCTTACCTACTGTTAAAAATTATAATTTCAATGAATATATTGTTTTTGTGACATTGTACAATATGCAAAATTTGGACTTTTATGTGGAGAGTTTTACGAACACTATTTAATTTCTTTGATAGACCTTAGCTCAGATAGCGCTACTAGCATCTTTCTACGGTGACTCGCCTCTGACCACCAGATGTCTTTAATTATCGAATTTCTCGCAAGTACATATTCGTAATCTTTCTTATAAAAATTATTTTCCCAAAAATATTAAAAGAGCAACTGATGAAAATAGCAAATACACGTTGGATTTTTAAATAACGTTAAGGTGTAGCAATAGATTAAAAGACTACTGTAAAATAAAAATTATTAAAATGTAAATGTTAAACAAAAACTGCACATAACTAAAGTTTTCTTTAAGTAATTATCTTAATTATCTCAATAATAAAAAAAAGTCTGGAATTTGATTTGGTGGTGAAGAAAAACGCTTGCTGCGCTATCTGAGTAAAGGTCCGTCGAAAGAATGAAAAAGTGGGCACAAATTTTAACATAAAAATATCCAAATCCTTATAATTTGTTAGTTTTACAATGATAATAATTTCTTATTAACTGATATAAACTAATAACTTATTTTTACCATACTTAAGCTTTATAATTTATTACTCTTTAAATAAGTATGCCTTATTAACTAAGAGTACAAAATAGTTTATAAAATTTTACAATAAACTTGCTGAATGCTACTACAATTAAAAAATTTAAATATGAAACTGAATTACATATATTATTTTTAATCGTGTCAGATAAATTAATTATAATTAAATTTAACTAAATTTCAAATTTTACATTATCCTGAATTATCCATTAGCAATTTATAATCTCTAAAATAATTTTTTAATAATAATAATGAATTAAAAAAAAATAATCATTTAATAATCATTAATAAAATATTTTGTAATCCCTAAGGAAAACTGTTGTTCCCTGAGAGAGAACATCTGAGTGTAAAGGGTTAAATAGTGGGAGTGACATACATTAACGTTACTTTCCTATGCTCTCCTAACTTGTAGCAAGTATAAAAGCACACCTGTGACTCTGTTACGTTTAGTTTCATCCTACTACAGTAGATTGTAAAACGTCTCTTTCACAAAGTAAGTTTAAATACTATATTACTTTTATATTTATGTTATTTTTATTAAGAATATTTATATACAGGGTGTTATAAAATTACCGCACTTTCTCCAATAGGGATATTTTTCCAGAAACTCTGATAAAAATACTATTAGTTAAATAGAGACAGTTAGCTAGTGACTAATATAATGGTGTTATCTCATTTCAACTAGCCAATTGGCTCTATCTAATAGTGCCTTTATAGAATATCTTATAAAGTTCCATATTAAAAAATCGCAAATAAAAAATCGTCTTAGATTCACTTCTTTTATAAATCTACAATTTTTTCAGTGTGTCATTATTACATCCTGTATATCTGTATATTATTATAAAGCATTTATAATACTTAAATAAAAATGCTCTATTCTTTATTTTATTTTATTAATATTATTAGTAATCTTAACTTGTTTCTTTTTTTTTATTAAAAAAATTAATTTGTTTCAATAACTAATAAATATTAATGTTTCAATTATCTCTCTCTCTCTCTTTTTCTTTTTCTTTCTCTATCTTTATACTATATTCTTAAGAAAGTTTTATAATTTTTTACAGATGAAATTTTGTATTGCTTTAATAATTTTTACATTAGGAATATCATTTGCATTTCCTCAAAAAGATGGCCAAATATTCAGTAATGAAGCAATCAGACAAGCACAAAATACATATCTTATTCCAAAAGATGCAACTATACAAAAAGTGCAAGAAGGAATTGAATTAGCTGCTTATGAATCGATTCCTGGTGATCAGAGAATAAATCTTTTCGAAATTTTAGGAGAACATGTTCCACCTGAGGTTGTGAATAATCTTCAAACTCAAATAGATCAAATAGGTCGAAATTAAAATTTTATTTTTATACTTTTTTATCAGCAGTTGCTTTGTATGTAATAAAAAAAAGTTAATTATTGTATTTTATATTTGTAAAATACTTTTTAAAAATTATTAAACTATTGTATTGTTCTCTATATATTTTTGCACAAATGTTTATGAAAAGATAATAAATATATTAAATATGTTTAATTGCTGTTATCCAGTGAATAATCCCTTCAATCGTAAGTATATTTTATTTTCTATTGCGTATATATGCAGGAAGGTGAAATTATTTTCCCATACTCATACATAAAACATTTTCTTAAATTACGTATTCAATTGGTGATATCTTATGGAGAAAGTTGTAGAACCACTTGTTGTGGAATTCAGCTTTCACTTCTGTATTATTCCAGCAATAACATTAAAAAAACACTCGATGTGAATAATATAATGAAAAATATATTATTTCTCTAAAAATTGGTAAAAACTTAAAAAAATAAATTAGTTAACAACAGTTAATAAATTATAAGAGTTTTTTATAGAGAGAGCATTTATCGATAAAGCACTTTGAATTTTTTTCTTAAAACTTTAACAAAATATCTAGAAAAAATGCAGTTCCAGTTAAAGGATAATTCCTAATAATAAATTGAGTCAAAAAGTCCTTTACCATGTTTCTATTCCCAACTTAATTTTAGAGATATTCAATATTAAGGCGCCGAAAAACCCCTGAGGCTTTTCGGAGATGACGAAGCGCCACTGGTGTAATTTTCATGAATTAACTTTTTCTAGTAACATTATGTCGGTAAGCATATTTTATGGTAAATACAAAAGGCCAACGCGACGACGGCCTTATCATCTCCGACTCCATGATTGACTTCGACCCGTATAGCAATTTTGTAAAAAGAAGGGCACCTCGTGAAGGTATTGCTAGGATCTAGGAATATGTAATTTCTAAAAGAAACACTAGGGGCGTTTCGATCGATTTCGTTAAGTTCCCAAGATTTTGCTGCGCCTTAATGTATGGATAAACTCGTAATATTTTGTTTTACAAAAGTATAATAATTAATAGTGGACTTAAAGTGTTGTTATAAAAAGAAAATGGAAGCAGAATCATTAGAAGTTGAAGAAGGAGAAATTATTGATAACGAGGTTGGAATTAAAAATAAATTGATAAAAGCATAACCTTAATTATTTACTTTTACATTTCTTGCTATAGTTTTAAAATTATAATCACATTAAAAATTAATGAAAGAAATAATAATAATTTTGTAACAAATCATGTATAATATATTTTATACCAACTTCAATTTAATACTCATTTGTTAGAGTAAATTTATTGGTATTTTTTATTAGAAAGTATATACATTTTATTCCAGTTATTAAAATACGTTTTTCTTATCATTTGATTTATTTATAGCCTACTGATGTGTTTGCAACATATAATATTCTCCAAAGACCACATACTACAAGTATTTTGAAAGAGCCTGCTAAAATGCGTTATAGTGATGATTCAAATAATTCTGCAGATACAGAAAATGATTCAGATTCAGATACAGCAGCTTCACAAGTAAAAAGACCAAAATTAAAATTAAAAAATAAATGTACAGCAAATAACTATAATTCCAAAAATGATAAGTATAAAATATGGTGTACTCAAGTTCAGGAAGAATCTTTAACAGAAGATTTAATATCTTGTGGTGTTACTAAAAGTTTATCCAAGGAACGCAGTGTAGAAAGCTATAACTTTACATTACGCTATTCAATTAATAATAGTGGAACTCAAAATAATAATAGTTCAGATGATGAAAAAGATAATGAACAAAGGCTAACAAACAAAAGGACAAATTTAGATAGATTTAACTTAAAACTTAGGTTGGGTAAAAAACGAAATTCAATGGAAATTGATAATCACAAAGGATCTGTGCGAATTATAGCAGATTTAAGTACAACTGTAGATTCTACAGATGCAGATGTTGCTAGTGATATAACAACTAAACTTAGTGAAAAAGAAGATGTTCTTATAAGTATGTAGTATAATTTTGTTTTTGTGCATGTACCTTATCAAGTGAATAATTACTTATTTTTTAAATATTCATAAAATTATGTGTGTATAATAATTCTTGTTTGAAGGAAGAGTTGTTGATATTATTGGAAAAGAAAAGGCAATTGATTTTTTTCACAAAACCAAAAAAATAGAGGAAAGAGGTGGTATGTTAATAATGAATGGCTCACGAAGAAGAACTGCTGGAGGTGTTTATTTATGGTTAGTTAAGCATGATGAGCACATTCGTCAAGAACAAATACGTGAAATATTTTATAGTGATAAGAAGAAAAATTCTACAAACACTAGACGGCAGAAAACTCAAGATTTTATTCGGAATTTAGAAAGTAAGAATTATTTAACTTAAAAAACATAATAGGATTCCTCAAATAGTAAATAGTCTGATTTAAAATCACTTCTTTTACTGATTAATTTTAGTGATAGTTCAAAAAGCTATATCATTTTGAAGAGTAGTATTCAGATATTTTCATGAGTTACTGAATATACGTTAGGTTGTAACACAAATTTGTCTCATATTTGCAACATTATCTAGTGAATATATTCGATATAGCACAATATTATGCTTTATAGATATCTTGTTTTTTAACTAATAACTGCTTATATTGCAATATGTTTTATTATTCTATAAGACTGTAATGTTTTATTTTAGATGGATCAGAAAAAGACTTGCCAGCTTTATTAACAAGAGCAGAACTTTCAACACAAGAAATAGCAGAAGAAGCTAGATTAAGACGTGGTGAGGGTATGGATAGAATGCCATTAGATTCAGATCGTACAGTTACCAATCCTCCACCAAGCCCAGTAACAGATGATCCTGATCATTCTGACCATATCCTTGGACAAAGACCAGTTCACAATTATGCAGATGATTTTCTTGATATTGGCATAGATGTTGATAATATGGAAGTATTTTAAAAATTAGCTTGTATAAAATGAGGTAATTATGAAGAATCCTATGAGACTATACAAGTTTCTATTATGTATAGTGGCAGTATGCATATAATACTTATTAATGAATATTTGCTTTTATACAAAATCATTAAAATATACTTTAAGATGTTTTTCAAAAGATATTTTTTTTTCAGTAAAATAACGAATATTTTTATCAATTATATGTAATCATTATTTAAAAACTAATGATAATATAACAAAAAATTTATGGAGCTACTACGTATACATGTTTTATTTTAAACTTTGTTAAATGACATAGATGTAGATTTTGATTGTTTAATATATATTTCTGATTATTTTAAAAATAACTGAAGAAATAATAATTAAATTACAAATCAATTTAAGTATACTTTAAAATATTCAGAATTATACTTAATACTGTGAATGTAATGTTTCATATAAAACAAAGTTCAATTTACAAAAATAAATAAACTAATTTTCTTATTAAATCAAGTTAAATTTTGCATAAGTAGATTTTATATTATATTCTAATTATAATGGGCTTTTGGCATTATCTGTAAATATGTTACGTATTAAATTAATAAATAAATAAAAATAGTAAAAGTTAAAGCATACGCTTCATAACTACTTTTCTAAAGTTATAAAATAATTTAAAGTAATGTAGATTGTAATTTAAAATCAATAAATTCAATATTTCGTGTGAAGCTCTTATGCATAATATGAACTAAGTTTATATCAATTAAAAATAAAATAATATTTATTATTTAACCTATATATGCGGAATAAAAATGTGTTTAGTAGCGTATGTAGCCACAATGTGGCAACAAAACATTTTTAACATTTTAATTTTAATTTTGATTTTGGTGTTACAAACAAAAGTATGGAAAATAGAAAGAAACCTCACTTATTGTTCTCTTCATAAGGTGGAATAAAAACAACGTGAAATAAGAGATGAATATGAACTGTCGCACTCAATACGCATGGTGGGAGACCACCGAACGTATGTTTAGTAATGTCAGCGATTTCATATCTGTTCCCAGCTGTATACTGAGAATGACTAACAAATTATTCGCAAACATATAAACATGTTTTTAAAAAAGTTTATTTCAATTCAATAAATGATAAGAAATATTACATGTTTTTAAAAAAATATAAAATTATTTTTTAAATCGTTTAGAATTAATTCTTCCCACTTATTTTATTTTTTAATAAGTCCAAATATGCTACATTTATTAAATCATCTTCTTTTACCTGTAATTTTTCCATCAAGTAATTAGCAATTTTTTTTCCGCATTCAAGAGTTTGATTGTCTTTTAATACTACCTACGACCATATAAATAACTTATTATTATAATCAATTCTGTTATATTTAAATGACATACTTCTAATTCCAAAAATGTCCCATCCAATCCTTCAACTTCGTCTACGTGAATTCTAGTTTGATCAACGACAAACAGTTTTCTCGTCTTTTTCACAATACCAAATATCCCATTAGACTTTGTTAATATATCCTTTATATTTTTAATATTCTCTGAATTTATCAATGCTTTTGTATAATGACTTAAGTTTGGTCCTGCTACATCAGACCTGTCGTAAAACAGTAATTCTCCTTCACCGGACTAAAAAGCATTATAAATATTTGAAGAAAACACACATCATAAAACTAATAAATAAATAAAGCTAATACGTAATGCGAAATGATTATTAATTAATTGCAAGATGTATTCTTTCATAATTTAAACTAAAAGCAGACCACCATTAGGAAACCACTGATTCCGGATTATATTTTTAGGTTAAGAGATAAAAGTGCAATTATTTTATAAAAATAAATAATCTCTAAAAAATAGTAGCATTTTGTTAAAAATTTTATTTTTAATGCGTACTGTTAAAAGTAAATTGCTCTTACCTCAAATTCACGTAATTTCAATCTTCCATTTGCGGTTGTAAAGAAAGTATCGTATTGTTTTATAATTAAAGCTTCATTGTTACTTAATTGTTTCGCTATTTTTAAAACTTCTTCTGGATTAGGAGCCTTTGCTTTTATTTCTACGTTCCGCATATTTTAAACTAATCAGATAAACAGTGCAGTGTGTCAATACTACCCGCGAACTAGAATGAATCAAGTACGACCGGCTTATCACGTGTACCTTTACACTTTATAATAGAAAACTTTCCTTACCAAAAAAAAAAGAAAAACACTCACACATTCTTACACTGACAGTCAATAAAACAAGTGGTACCAGATAAATATATTATTTTTTACGAAATTTTTATTTCATTACTGTTGCTTGTTATAAATTGGTGAATATTTAAACGATTTTTATCAAATATGTATAAAATCAATATGTGAGATATATCTTGCCTATTTAGTATATAAAATGTGCCGTGAAAGTTAATATTTCTCAAAAATGTAATATATACGATATCAATAAATAAAATGATTTCTTTAATGAAATATTTTTTAGCCTAATGATTAGAATATAGATGCTTACAGATAGTGTGAACATTATATACATGCTTAAAAATGATTGCAACAGAATATACAATTTAATAAGTATTTTAATGCAATAGTGATAATAATATAATATTAACTAATAATGTTATTAAATATTTTATACATATACATAATATTGTATTTATAAATGTTTGTTGTTCATCAATAGGTAGGAAATTATTAGTATTTAATTAAAACCAAGATTTTATGTAAGTAGATAAGTTTACTGAAGACTTAAGAAATACGAAGTTTGCTTTTTATGTATGATATATTTGGAATACTAATAAAGCGACAATATCTTACTTTATTCTGATTATAATTGCTTTGTCAGTTCGTTTGATCCAATAAGTGAATACATGTAATAAAACTAGCTTTTATTAAAGGTTCAAAGTTTTAAATAGTGTATATAAAAAAATGAAGTATAAGAAGGAACTCTCATATATTTAGACTAAATAGCACCAAGCGGCGAGTATAATATTCTCTGTATATAATTATGTTAGTACGTACTTCGGTAAGAGCACTATTTTTTATGATAATTTTATTTTTTCATACCAAATATTTTTTTAAGTACTTTTGCCAGGGATATTGTCAAAATTTTACCAATGCATTTTATGCTTTGTTTTTAGTATCATAGGTCTATTTACATAAAATCTTTGGTAAAGGCATTAATAATCATTGACCCATGATTCTTGTAAATAGATATCTAATATTATTGTTTTCAGTAAACAGCTACCAGTCGTCTGTAATATTTTTTTACATAATTTTGATTTCTTCATATACGGGCAACCGAAAAAACGGATTTGCCCTTGAAATGCACCAGATTAAAAAATTATAAATTAATGCAATGTCTTCCTTCAGCCAACACTATCTCCCATTACCGTTATCTCACTTTCTATTTCATTGCGCTCTCCTACGATATCGATGTCTGAATCCCCACGAGCATCAACAAATTCCTATTAACAAAGTACATTTTCCTGACATAACTGATTATATGTTAGAAATAAAAGTCGATATTAATATGATTATCAATATAAGTATAATAAAATCGTAAATATTAAATAATAAAAATGATTCTTACTTCATTATTCACGTCATCGGCACAGCTTTCTTTGTGTGAAGCTTCGCCTATAAATAGTTGTTTATTGCTAATTTGTTTAAACTTATTTTACAATAATTTTTCAAATAGTAATAAAATAATAGTAGTATAAATACCCAAAATCTCACGGCGTTGTGCATCAGTATCCAAAGCATGTAAGCGTTCTCTGCTTCTACGTAGTTCCTTCCTTAGTCTGTCACGTTCTTCTTCTAATTTCTTTACACCTTCCTATGATACAGAAAGAGATAAAGATTAAGAAGATTCTCATTCAGGTACATTGATTTTATTTTAGTTCTCTTCTGAAAACTTACCAAAATTTGTGAAAGTTGAGATGTTAAAGAATGACAAGTCGGCTGGATCGAAGCAACTGGTATCAGCGGTTGTGTAGGCAAAGAATGGCTCCTAGATACAGGACATCCTGTAGCTTCGCAAGCCGGTGAAACTGGAGTTGATGATGTACCACGTGACGCGAGAACAGTTTCCACTTCAGTTACATTTAATGCAGAATTTAACTTCGCTGTCAATTGATTTACTTGAATAAAAAAGTTGTTAATGTTTATGCACGTACAAAGTAAAATAAACTATTAAAGTATGTATATTCTATAGAGAAGATATCAAGATACCTTGATTAATAGCTGCGAGTACTAATTCAATGGGTTCCTTTTCTAATCCTGATGGTTCCGCTGCTATGTCTGCGACGTTTTCAAAATCTTCTTTCGGTATATTTAAAATGTCAGCCACTAATAATTGCTTTTCCTCCAATGTCTTTTTTATTATTTCATCCTTTCGCCTTAAACATTCTGAAAATAAAAATTGAATCGTGCATCTTTTTCCGACATCCGCATGTAGTCTGAAATCTTTCGAAATAAAATTTACCCATTGGTGTAAGGACTGGTTCAGCGATATGTACTGGCGGAACTTCAGCATGAACTTCCACGGGATCTGTTAGTAAGAATTGCGTGCAAGTAACCATACGCAGAGATTCACTTATTGTGCCTAAAATATGAGAATATTTTAGAAAAAATAAAATAAAAAAATAAAAATGTATTAAAATAATACCTGTGCCTGGAGATTCAATTTGTGGTGCTTGTTGGGGCTGTTGTTGTGATTGTGGTAAAGACTGTTGCGGAACGGAAGGCTCAGGTATAGAAATATCAGCAGCAGTTGTTCCTTCACGATCAGTGATCGTAGAGTCATCAGTAATTTCCTTTTCAGGCTCTTGATCTGGCTCAATTTTTTCGGCAATAATATCAGGTTCGGTTACTGATTCCTCTATTGTTGGAACAGGCTCCTCTGGCAGTGCAGTGGAAGGCGATGATCTTCTGCCGTGTCTATCACGAGCTTTATAGGCCTCGGCAGCATCAGAGATATGATTATACCATAACTTTCTTTCAGCGGGCGAAGCTGCTACTAAATCATAAATATGAGCTCCATTCTGAGAAGTATTCACCAAATACAAAGAATTCTTATCAACAGCATTATGCCTAACCAAAGCTGTAGAAAGTTTAACAATGGGACTCATAACTGCATTGCCTTCAATCATGAATTTCAAAATATATTTTTCATCTTGACGGTGTAATAAAAATATCGTATCATCCAATAAAATAACGTATAAATCTACAGGTTTTAATTTGCTCTGTTCAGTTTTTCGCCATTGCAATGGACCTTCATAAATTATCTTGCGTTTCGTAATATCGAGATTTTTGAGTTCCTGTATAGTAGGGTGGTCAAATTTTTCGAAAGCTAATCTATCGATTGTTCTCTGTATCTCGGCTAAACGCTGGTAGTCTTCAGCTTCTCTTACAGCCTGATTAACTCTACTGACGATTTCCTTGCTCCGTTCTAAACTTCTTAACACGGCAGTCGTTTCTTTTTCATTACTCTCTGCAGTATATTTAACAAGTTTCTCAAATAATAAGGGGTATTTAGTCAGCCTTAACATTCCGGTTAATATATGGTCCTTCAATTGTAGTCTTCTACACAAGGGATTCGCTTCGATTTCATTGAGGAACGAATTGAGTTTTGGATCTTTTTTGCGTCGTTCTCGAAGAGCATCCAAAGCTATCTGCTGCTTCGCGCAATAAATTGCTGCAGCACGTTCAAAAACTTCTCCAGCTTCACCATCAAACATCTCTAATAACAATTCTCCGATGTCACCAACGCAAGGGTTCTCCTTCTTTTTACGTTTCATTGCTTGATTGAATCGCGAATGAATCGTTAACATCTCGTCTAAATTAGAAAACAATAATTGTGTTTGGTCTATAGGAAGTAGTTGAGCCTCCAATATAGGCTTGTGGAAGACATAGGAGAGAACTCTTAAGGCTCGAACGTGAGACCTTTCGGTGTGAAACAATTCTGTAAGCAAAAATGAAAAATAATCAGATCCTGGAAGTATCCTGAAATCGAGTAGACTGGCTGAATAGTTTATTGCTTATCAAAGTTTCACGATCAGTCTACTGACCATTGATTACTTCTTGCCTCTTCTTTTCAGCAACGCTAAGACGTGCAAGAACTTCTTCGGCAACTCCGACACTCCAATCAGGAGGGTCTGGCTCGACATCAACGTCACTGTCCCACGAAGTAGACGTATTTGCTGCCCCTGTCGTAGGGTGAACTTGCTCAAGACTCGTACTCGGACTGTCCAAGCTTCTTGTGGACAAACTACTGTTTGACGAACTACCAGCAGAATTGCCCGGAAACGTCCCGGTTGGTTCACCGCAGTCACTGAACAAATTTATATTCAAAATTACCCCCAGTCACATTAATTATCAGGAGGAACACTGATAACCCTTTAAAGGATATTCGTGATAACTCTCTCAGGCTGACAATGCAATCGACTACTGATAAGAATCAACACTCGACACACAAGTAAAGCCTAATGAAGAGAAAGAGAAGAGAACATTGTTATTATTAGAAACGATACCTTTCTGAGCGAGTGCGTCGTTCAGAAACCTCGAGTCTCTCGTTATTTCCATTATCGGTTTGAGAATCCTCAAGGCTATCGTCGACATTGGAATAAGTTTTAAGGATCCTATCGGAGGACTCGAAGGGTGACGAAGGTTCCGTCTGCGAAACGGGGCTGCTGACGTTTTCGTCATTGCCAGAATGAGGTCGAGGACGAATTCGTCGTGAGCTTCGTTGCCTCATTCTTGGATCCTGTTAGACTGAACGGCTTCTACCGGTGAGGGTTGCAAGGGGTGAAATCGACTCGCATTATATTCACGCGTTACATCCTCTTTTACTTGCACAATACAACTGAAGAAATTTTATACGGAACAAGCACGATCGTTTCTATCGAATCCTAGTGAAAACAAAAAACATTCCAATCGTTTCGACGATTTCTATATTGTTTATTAATAACGGGGGATGTGGAATCTCACGCGCGTGACATTGGATGGAAATCGGCGAAGCGAGCTTAAAGGTTACTTCTTTCGTTCTTTCGAGAGGGAAATAACAGCGCAATGACATTTTGGCTTACCCTGATTATTTCACCCCAGCGCGAGTCATCCTAAATTTAGAAGGCTCATTATGATTTTACGCAGATCACTCGATGAAATTTAGTTCTCCTACACCGCGCTCGATTCTCCCCTTTCGTTTTATTTTTACGAAAGCTTTTATTAAAAGCCGAACAGAGGGGCTCTTTAAACGTGGCAATGTGGAATATTCAAGTGCAATACCACGCAAATTGTGTCCACGTAAATCGATTTCTATTAAACTACTGTTTAATCAGAGCCACTCCTTTACTATCGTCGTCATTATTGGAGTATTCGATTACTGTTACTCGCTTTATAAATTGTTTTCCAATTTGTGCCAAGCGGCTGCTTGCATTCTCCCGAATAATTACTGAAAATTATGCTCATTAAATGATGTTAATTAACCTTTCGGAGTTCTGAGCGATTAACTCGATCATTCGGCCATTATTTCCAATTAATTCGCTCGAGTAATCCTTTGATACAGGTTCCCGCCGAGAAACGAAGGAAAAGGACTTTGGAGCATGCTGGATTTACATTAGTGAAACATTAGTAGATTTATTGATTTTTCCACCCAACTCCATTCACCGCGGCAAAGCGACTTCATCATCCATTGAGAATTTCGATTCTTTATGGGACTCGATTTGTGGCTGAGTCGTTATTAGGACATTGAACGTACCTGTAATCTTTAATCTCGATATAATAAGTTAAGCTCGCGCACGTTTAATAGGAGTTGCGTGATTTGCGTATGAAAGGGCTGCGAGAAGTGGAATATTTCTTGGAGAAGTAAACGAACCGTACTGGAGGATCAGGAACGGCGAATGTCGTGGCTTAATCGGTGTCGATCGAGCTGGAGCTTATCGAAGCCGCTCCTTCATCACTTTAATCAACCCTCGGTATTACAGACACGACGTTCAACTACGGTGTACGCGCCTGTGCATACATCCATACTACTTTAAAAACTTCACAGTCATACCCTGCGTGGGTGTCTGGCTAGAATTGCAATGGAGCTAAAAGACGGGACTATTTTTACAGCAATAAAAACCGCACTTCTTTTTAATCCCCAAGTTGGAGGCTGTTGCACAAGAACTGCTCCTGAGCTTTTCTATACGTAAATTAATGAACTCCGGCGATAATTCGTCGCCTGAAAAATGTAATCTCGCAGAATCGCCCGATCCTTCGGGAACGTACAGCTGCTCGCTATTGTTGCTGTGGTTGTTGTTATATATTTACGGAATAAAAGGACTCGAAAGGCAGGCAATAGATGATGATGGATTTATGAAGAAATTGCGCGAATGTAGGCAAAGCACAGGTAAGTTTTCCACATTTCGTGGAGGCTGCGAGAGGCTGAGCCTACAGGCGTATTGATTCGATGCTATCGATTGCTTCGAAAATAAGAACTAAGATATCTATCTTCGCCATAGCATTAGACGTCCATTTTTCCTTCTGTACCATTAGAAATGTCTTACTTCGTAAAATACGAGCTCCGTCGCGGAACCAAAAAAGCGCAAATCCCTCTTAATTGAGCGAACTCGCTAAAAAGCATTCGTAAAACACCATTTAAAATATAGTTCCTTGAGCTCTTCTACATAAATCTTGAAATGATTTTGAGTTTATTAGGAGGAGTACACTTTCGTTTGTTTAATTGTGGAGATAAATATGGCCAGTTTTCCTTCAAGAGCAAACGTTCTGCTCTATAGAACCTAGATTTACGCGTCAGGGACGTGTGGGCTTCTCGGGCTCCAAAAATAGAGCAGCGATTATTATGTGGTTTTTGTACGTGTCAGTCATCCCGCGGAGGCTCTCTCCGAGGTGTGCGCGGGAAGAAAATGAAAAAGAACAGTCGAAATGAGGGCCTTACTTTTTTCAATCATCGCTGATTGAATTTAATTGCAATCGACATGACCCGTATAGTGCTGTTTCTTCGTGGAAGCGGTTCTATCCTAACCCATTAAGCGAATGACGTGTACGCCCGTCTCCCTTCGTGAAATTAATCAATTGCAACCACCTCCTTCTTCCTTACTCCCCGCGCGTCCTCCTGCTATAATTTATACAGATGAAAATTTATCCAATCGAAATCCTTGCGACACAAGTAAACGATGAGTACTGAAATATTCAACCCCTAAAATTGCACCCCTTAAACTACATTGATTCTTGACGAATTTCACCCGTCGCATTGATTAGAATTTATGTTAAAGTAGAGGGTAAATCACGCAGGCTTGTTTCATTACAAGCCTAAAATCTGTTGGAACATAACGCGTGGATTACAGTACACGTGTTCTGTGTTCACCTATTATTACTCCGGTTACACTAGGCGGTTGAACTTGAATGATCGGAGGTGGTTTGACATTAGGAACGCCGACGGATAATTGAAATGATTAGCACGAAAGTCGGTCATCTCTCAAAACCCTTGATCCACACACGTGCTTATCAAGATCGAATGGTCGATATCTCTCACTGAACTTCATTCGTTGCTTTATATTGCAGTAATGAAATTATAGAGATTTTTGAAACTTCTGTTCCAGAGGAACTTCGCATCGCACCAAAGTTTCAATCGAAACATTTTTAATCGACGTTTGTGATGTGGCTAACTAGCCTGTTCCGAGATAAGCAAGCTAAAGGAGCAATCTGAAGCAGAGAATATGTGACAGCTACGACTAATGTGGTACACGTTGTTTATTTATTTAAGGAAATCTCAGCTCAAAAGCACCAAGCTCGTATTTTACGTCCTGTCACCTTTCAAGGGAACTTCTGACTCGCAGGAAGGTCAATAATCTTTGTGTGAGCTCACGCCCTTTAAATTAACAGATTAATTAATCTATGGCAACTAAATCGGGGCTCCCCGCAACGATATTAGACCTAAGATCGTGGAAAAGTTTTTAAGTTTTATCGATCCGCAGTGATACAGGTCTGGCATTATAAACCATCTGGTGCTGATACTTTTTCATTGGGGGATAACCGTGTGAGTCACTCATTTCTAGTGGAAGTGGCGTCTGCATGCACGAGAAAGCATTTTACGTCTTTACACATTGTTTATACCTTCCTTACACATTGTTTACGCCGTGTTAACATTAAGTTCGTAATAAAGCGAAGTCATAAATTTCCTAGGAAAAATTCAATGGGCGCAACCTCATTAAAAGGAAAGCTGCAGGTAAGAAGGAACAACCCTCGATATGAGGTTTGCCGTAAAACAGCAAGAACAACAACAACAACAACAATAATAGCAACAACGATAATCACACAATTATAATAAAATAAGAAAATACTGAAGAATTTGCGAGACAGAAATTTGACGTTGTTAACGAGGGAACCGGAAATTTACATACTATCTTGTTGATATGAGAAACGTGAATGGTATCGGCAGACTTCCGTGGGAGGCTGATGAGTGAATGAAAAACTGTTGATAGATCTTTGGCAAGAAAGAAATTACTACTTGAAACTCGTGCACACCGCCGATACAATTCAAGAACCCACACACTGCTATAACCGATAAAATACAGAATCCACGCGCACTGTCTTCAAGTTTACGCAGTACCTAGAGCTCTCGGAGAAAATTCTCAAGTCTCCATGACATCGGAACTGTGTTTGCGCTACTGGTTTCTTATGCAGTTCGATGCTCGACGAGGGCTGAAAAGATATTCCCCGGCAAACGTTTAACAGTAAAGCACAATTATGATAAAAAAAATTGGAAAGCTTTTATGGCACCGTGACATAAGTGGCATCGAATTCTCGGGACAGGAACAGGTAAGTGTCTTCAAGTGAAATTTTTCTGGACTGTGTCGAGGACTAGACGATTTTGGGGTGACGAATCGCGTGGGCGTTTACACCGTTGAAGCAGCGCAATTGCCATCCGCGGAATTGAACGTTGAACGTCACACTGAAGACTTGCTGGCTCCAATACACACCTTTACGAAATGCAGCAAGTGCCGAGAGAGTCTGACGAGTCTGCGCTCTCGCACGTGTTCTTCTCGGCGTGGCGTGGCGTGGCGTGGCTCAGCTTGCTTTACTTCGCATCGCTTTGGCGTGGTGGCAGAGAACTGCTCGAAGAAGCTCCGAAACTTTCAAGTGCGATCTAAGCTCCTGCCAAAAATCTATAGGCGTTCGTTCGCGGTACGCGGGCCACAACTGCCATGCCAGATGATGATGACGCACCAAGGTTACCGGAACGCGCCCGATTTTCTACCAAATGACAACCGGAGGAACGGCGCAATTTTCTTCTCTGACTCAATGATTTCCTCTAAAAATGTGTCAAAGCGAAATGATAATCATCTACCCTCGGCTCGCTTAAAGAGGACTCGCGAAAGTCCAACAGACTCGAAATCTTTGATCCTGATGAATTCGGCACGACGAGATACCGATAAGGATGATTAAAGCTCCGCTGCTTGAACCGCATTAAAAATAAGCGAAATAAATCAGATTGATTTAATTTCGCCGTGGCAGATAAACAAGTTTCGCTTGAAATAATGTAACGGTAACTTTCTGCTAACTGTCGGACAAATTTATCAAAAGGGTGAATCAACCGGCTGAAAGTTGCCAGAAAACTAGTCATTATCAGATCGTATTATAACAGTGTAGGCAGGATGATAATTGAAAATTATTGCGAATCTCTACCGAGATTAAGACGAGTCTTGGCCAATTTCCGTGGACTCTTATTTTAGTTCCTTCAAGAAATTTTCACGTGAAACTGTGGAGCCTCTCGATGAGAATTAATGCTCAAGACGCTTCTACCTCTCGGTACAATATCGCGGATGATCGTTTTATTTCAGAAATAATTATGCAATTGCTCCTGTCGTTTTTCAACGGTTTGACACAATCAACGGGGGAGTAGTTGTCTGATGAGAAACAATTTTTTCTGCGCTGTCAACCTGAGAGTGGGTGTCTACGTATTTAGTCCCATATTATAGGTAAAACTTCGCTAAGATTAGTTTTGCGAAGATTTCGTTTAACAGGACTGAGGTCTCCGTGTTCGACAAAACCATGAATATTCGTGCAACGAGTTTCATCCAATTTTATCAAATTTTCAATGATCACGATCGTAAACTGTTACTTACTTTGTTTTGGAGAGATTTGGGTCGCTGGTCTTCCGCTTTTCCCGTAACTGCCGCTAGAAATAAAAATTTCATCGTGAATAAGAAACGAGCGAATTCTCTGAGAAACCAATAAAGAATTTTGCCGAGTGACACTTGCGATAAAATATTTTCCTTCTTACCTTGTGATGAATCCGTTCCTTGTAACTTTCAGACCTATTTATGTTTGATGTCTTTGGCTTACTGGAAATATTTTGCTGCACCCTAAGTAATAGCAATAAAAAAAGCTCAAATTAATATCTATTAAACGGAAAAGTCTAAGCTTCTTCGAGAAAGAACAAACGGAGTTAAATAATGGAACGTACATTTCGGAAATGTCTTCTTTCGTCGAAGGATCTTCCATACTATCGGCGTGATCGCCGGTTCCGTGAGCGGAAATGCGACCTCTTTCACTGTTGCTACGCGCGTTTCCGGTTACACCGCCTCCGCGATGTTCTCCTAAAATGCCCAAACAAATGTGATAATTGCACAATGCAGTGTCTCCATTCATGAATTTCACACTCGACAGTGATTTGAAGTAAAAGACGAAAAATTTTCAAGCGTTTCTGAATAGCAGAGAAGAGTCAGGCGCGAAAATAGCTCATCGATCATTTCTTCAAATATTTCTATTATTATCGCCCAGACAAGAGATTTGATTCGATGGCTTTGGAACTTACATGGACATCGTCTTCTTCGAGCAAAGAAAGCCTGACCACTATTCCGCCAAATTTTATATGCACACTCTCCCGTAAACATACATGGACAAAAATCGGGCTTTGTGCCGTTAAAACGGTGGAAAGCCGAAGAGCCGCTTTCAAAGGCTGTCGATAATCGTGCGACAGCCAATACACGTGCATAAGGTGCCCGTTTCACTTTATCGTGTACTCTAATTGATCAAAATTGCCGATAGTTTTTTTTTTTTTTTTTTTTTTTTTTTTTTTTTTCAGAATTCCAGAGAAACGAGAGAATCCTGTGTGTACGTGTGTCTGGTAGCCCTCCACAGTTTCACGATATTACCATTTTAGTCCCGGAGAAACAACGCGAACGAATCCCAAGTGATTCTGAAAACGTCAAAAATATCTAGGTGAAATTCCACGGAGGAATTTCGAGATTCCAATCGGCAAACAAGACACGTTCGATCACGGGAACACATCAAAGCGAAATTCTTGGAAATTCTCAAGTGGCACGCGTTTAATATTTTTCGCTGTTGCGTATATGCAGCTCGAGAATTACGATTTGCTCCAAATACTTGAGCGGCTACACTATTGGCCCGTGCCGATTCGTTTGGTTTTTGATCAGGATCTATATGGTTGGCTCCTTAACGCGCACCGTAATATCCGGGAGAATTCGACGATCTGTCCCGAAGGCCAATGTCGTCTTGAGACATTGGCCGTTGCGAGCGAATTGCGCGCGTTACCATCCAGCGATAGGAACTTGAGGGCATTGGATGTGTAACGGTGTGATTACTTCCCGCGGAACATCGAAAGTGATCGCGGAAAACCCGATCCTGGCCGAATTCCAACAATTCACTTTTATCGAGTGGCTTATCCCGCTTTTATAAATCGACTCTCTGATTTCTCTTACGAAATTGCCGTCGACCCTTCCTCTCGAGTACCGCCGGCACCACCGCCAACACAAGGAAAACGAATACTCGTCCGGTTCTTCCGACTTCCCTTTCGATTTTCAGACTTTCCCAAGTTTTTCAATGAGGCAAACGAGCTTAGGGGAGAAAGGGCGATTTATTTGAAAATCGTGGAAAGCGAAAAATGGGGAGGAGGGTTGTTCGACGGGCCGAGTATAGACCAGCAGAGATAGATTTCCGGGGGTTGGTATGCACGAGGGGGATGAACGTTTGGGGAGAGAGTCGTAAGCTTCGAGTATTTTTAGCCGAGATGCGGTGTAGGCGCGTGTCGCGCGGGCCGGAAACTGCCTAGCGAGTTTTCCTCTCCGTCTGCTCGCTCGTGCCACCAGATCTTTCTTGGTTTAGCCCCTTGTCCCTCCTCCCCCGGTCATCCGAAACACACATCATCCCCTCTCTCCTCCTCCAGTGGCATAGTCGAGCGACACGTTCCACGTTAATCTACCTTAAGGTGATGCTGGCTATAGTTAGAACACCGTAACGCTAACTTCGTCTTTGCTATCCGACGCACTTGTCTGATAAGCCGCGCTCACTGTTGAACGCAACTATTAAACCACCATCCAACCCCTGAGAAGCAACTCTGTACTCTACCCACTCGAAGTATTCCGATATGAAATTCATCCGTTGTAATTAGGGCGCTAATTCACTCGTGACTGTCGCTTCTCGCCCTTTTCGAAGGGGACGGACGGGGCTCTCTTCTTCTCCGATTTACACGACTCCCTTATCGAAATTTCCCCCATCTCCCACTTAAGTTGCCAAGGAATGGAAATAGCTTTGAACTCTGACATTCCCAGCTTCCGGAGGGAACCAAACTTGGAGAATTATCGAAAATATTCGTAAACTTGGAAGTTGCGGAGATGTTATCGATATCGGAAAACTCGTCGTGGCAAATTGCTCGTCTTGAGGAAGAAGGAGGATTGCGAAAATCTTGCGGAATAAGGGTCGAGTCACGGGAGAGACGAGGATGGAGGGAGAGCGACTAGCAAGAAGACGTTCGGTGGCAGTTGCAAATGCAGAAACGGCAAATTCTGAAATTTATCGTGGACCACCCGATGGATGCCGGGTCCAATGTGTTTTTGCTGCTTACCAGACACGAGTTCGTAAATTTCGCGCGAAACAAAATATCTAGCCGGGCATATCGCGTACTCGAAAACGTGCATGCACCTTTTACACCACCACCACCACCACCACCTACCTACTCGTAATTTTCCATGTAAACAGAACCTTGGGATCTAGCCCCAAGCTAGTCGCGATCTAATTCGAGCTTTACTACCGAAAAGCACGCGTACTGCACAGGCAGCTACGCGTCAACTATTTCTACTTGGAAAACCTATATAAGCAAACGATAAAACCATTCGCTCGTCTATAAGATCGTAATCAATGACCATTGAAAAATAATTAAAACCATTTGTTTGGCGCGCTTCGCCGCAAGGAGGAGAAAAACTGGATTTCGAGAGAAACGAAAGTCAGTCAGTCAGTCAGTCACTTTCCTCAAGAGTGAATTCTCAGAATGAATATCCCCCTCCCGAAGTTAGAAATTCGAGAGATTCATGAAAAATAACGATTACGCTTTACAGGGAAATAACCAAGTCCCATTAATCCTACGGCAGTTCTACTTGAATAGGAGAAGAGAGAGAGAGAGAGAGAGAGAAACGGTACATCCATTTAGATACGATTACTAGAACCGACAACAGTCTATAACTAGGAGATCGATAATTAATTAGCCTAACTGTCGCCGGCAGATTCAGCGGATGTGGGAAATGTTCTGTCTTATTGACTTGCATCCCGTCGCCATCATCGTCGGTTGTTTACAAGAGAATTTGACCAGCATTTGAGATTAAAGCCTCGAAAATCAAAGTTGCGGATAATCGACGAAGGAAGGACTTCTTTCGGGGGATCGGTGAGTCGTCTCGAAAGGGGAAGCCGCTCGGATTTCACGAAATTCGCATAACTCGAGGAAGTGAAATGGATCGTTACCAGCTGGCTTTACTCCATTCTGCAAGGTGGTGTCATCTTCCTTGAGGGATTTTGCCTTTTCGTTGCGAATGGCCAGATCGATCCTCTCCAAGCGGACGATCAAGTTGTTCTCGATGATCTCCCGGTTTTTCCTGACCGCCGCGATAGTTTCCCAGACTTTGCAGGCTATGGAAGCCTTGGTGACGCTCGAGGTTGGCGCCGATGATCTCGCCTTCACGGGCTTCGCCTTGACTTTCTTGGCAACCTTGTCCCTGCTCACCTTATCCAGGAGTACCGGCGGACCTGAATTTTCGCGTTTTTCACTGTTTTCACTGGCTTCACCGGGGATAAGCTGCACCGGACCGGCGTCTCATTGTTTCGGGTCGCTCTAACGGAGAGAACGCGACGGCCCTCGTTTGAACGACACACTCGACCGGACCGAAAGCTCGCGCTGTTCAAGTTGGCAAAAACGAGAAACAGACCGTGGCGAAACTAAACCGAAGCCCGTTCGATGAGTGAACTCGGCCGAGAAAATAGGATGAAGTTGGTTAGCTCTTTGCTTCCGTGCTGAGCCTAACGCTCTTAATCGTGAAAGGCTCCGCTGAAAACCAGACACACCCGACCAACTCCAAACTATCCGCTGCTCGCCACTAGACGAATAAAATTAATCCGCGGGCGAGTACGGAAAGTTTCGCCCGAGCGAGACCCCTACGCTCCCCTGAACAGGCGTTCCTGAGAAATTTCACTGGAATTCCAAATTCAGGAAGAACGAGAAGCAGAGATCATGTCGGAGCTCTCAACTACACGGGTGCTTGATCCTCCGCATTTAAATTAGGATGAATTTTAATGACTCGTTATGAGGCCTTTCCTCCACCCCCGACCCTCCACACTCCTACCACTGCTCTACGATAGGCAAGTAACTTTTAATAACCGTTTGCCAACTGCATGCTAAAACGAGAAAACTAGAGACGCAAATTTTTAATTAGAGATGACCTGGCTGCTTTGGTAATGTGACCCACTCGCTAATAGAAAACACCGGTAACTGGATAGCGGCTAGCTAGTTACATTCAGCATAAATGGTGTCGCCAACACGCTTTTCCCGGTTTTCATTCGGTCGACGGGACGCGCGGTGCGTCCAGAAAAATTTTCATCCGAGATTCCTGAAAATTTAGCGGGCGAGCGAAGAAACGAACAACAACACGGAGAAAGGGAGACCGATAGAGCGAGAGCAAAACGAACCTTGACACGGCGACACATGTTGCACAACCCCTCAAGGCCACCACCATTTATGCGAGTAACACAGGCCACAGTCGCGCGAGCGCGTCCCACCGTTAGAGTTTTCAAGTGCAGCTTATCCCAGGCCAGCGGGGCTTTTCGCTCAACTCCGAAGGAGCATCCTTGCGTTCTTTACCGTCATTCTTGAGCTTCCTGTGGAATCTTCCCCTGCAGCGGTCGGAGGATAGTCTGAGGTTGCCAAAGCTGATCAGGGGCGAGAAGTTGCTCGAGGGGGGGTAGCTGGAAGAACCCGCTTCCCCCTCCAGGGGATCCAGCAACTGTTGCACCTCGACCATGTGCGATCTTTCAACCAAGAGTCTCGTTGATTCGACCCTTATCCCTCCCTCCCCGCTGGAATCCTTCCCCGAGTATCCCAAGGGATTGATTCCCTCGATGTCTGGCAAGGTTGCACCCCCAGAATCGTCACACTGACCGATCCAAGAGCGCGTCTTCTACTTGCTGGACAAAATCACCGGCTGCTGGAAGAGTACGCAGATTCCTGCGGTAAATTTCTTTTTCCGTACGGATAAATCTCCTGTGACTCTCCCTTCTTTCCAGTGTTCGTCCCTCCCCCCTCCCGATCTTCTTCCGACAACAGCAGCCGGCTAGACACTAATTTCTCAGCGGATCCCTCCGGCACAACCGCTGTACTCCGTTTCCGGTCCGTCCCCCCTTCTCTAGAACCACAACCGCTACTTCACGCACACGCACTTCCGAGACTCTTTTACTTATCCTTCTCGCTCAGCTTCCTCCCGTGTACCCTTCTACCCAACTTTTTCCGTGCATTACTTCCGTGATAGAAGTTTGCTTTTAGAGTCGGGTCTTTTCACGGTTTTTTCCTCTTACGTCTCTCACGCGTCTTCGAGTTCCTCTTATTATTCTAGCCGATGAGAAATTTCTTTCAAGACCCCCACTGATTTCATGCTGCGCACACCGTTTGTGTATAATTTAACACCGAACGAGTATATTGATCGATGCGCTGATGGACAAAGAGCTTCTTCCTCCTTCGAATGATCCAAAATAATTTTCAGCTGCCGGAATTCTTATTGGAAGCTCTAGGTATAGACGAACACGCGCGCGCTCGTAGAGAGAACAGATAATGAGATAACGATATTATGAGAACATTAAGCGAAGATAAGGGAGAACATTGGAACGTTGTCCAATCTATATTCCAGAGGCTTGGAAAAATACTTAATAAGCTGGGAGAGGAAACTTATTGGAGGTCGTAACACTTTTCTCTGATTCGTTCGATTTTATTCACTGTTTGTCGATGGAAGCTCGCCGAACGACTAGCGCGGACTGTGCGGAGCTTTACTATCGCGAGCTCTGCGCTGATTATGACGGCACGAAGTGATAAAGATGCCCACGCTCAGTACGCGCGTCCTCCACGTTGGGCATTAACGATCGATCATCACACGACACACACTCACTTTCCTTCCATTCTCGATATTCTTCCATCTAAGCCGAATACTTATTTTCGTTTACGGCTCTATTTTTAAGCGGGTCTACTTCCACTGGTCATTTTCACATGAGAATTCCTCTTCTTCGTTCGCTATATCCACGCAAGAATGAGAATTGGAGAAAAGCGAAGAAAAGTCAGGAATGAAAGAGAAGAAAAATTGATTTGTCTTAACGGAGAAGGAACGTCGGCGATTCAATTGGTTTTCGTCTTGCAAATATGAAATGGTCGATAAAATTGGCTTTGACGGAGATTAAGATGTTCGACTTTGCTGGTAAATTGGATCAACTAGGAAAATGCCAATTACGAGGAAAGAGCGAATATCCATTGTTCATAATGTCGCCAGATCTTGCGAAAGACGCAAGAGCAAACTGCGGAGAGCAAACTCCCCTAATTGTCCTGCTGATATTTCTATTAGCACTCGAAGCACTGACGCATTTTATGACGTTATCTGTCTGCACGTCGATCTTCCCTAGTAAATAGAGTATCCACTATTTCGACTTGCCAAAATCTGACATCGAAAATTGCTCGCTAATTCGATGAGAGTAGACGTGGGAGAACATTCGCTACCACATGTAGTTTCATTCTTGACTACTCAAATCAGGCAGCTTTGCAATTTCTGCGTAAATATTTCTCGTGTGTTCAATGACACTCTAAAAATGCAACGCTTTCCAAAGACTCGTCAGAATTCAGTGTAAAATATTAATACGGAACAAATGAGGATTTCTAACTAATAATTTATCCCTACAAAAGATTCGCTTTGAAAATTCTTTATAGTGGAAATCCGTGGCTGGTGCACTGAAAGTTTCGCTTCAACTGCAACTCGGAGCAAAGTCTACAATTGCCGATATTGCAAGCGGTGCGTGGACACGCGTCAGGGCCGTAACGATAAATTCGGTGGTCAGAACAAACATGCCGCAAATTTAATTAGAAAGAGATCCCTGATAAGCTGCATCCTGCTTATGCAGCAAAAACTCTCAGTTATTTATTTAATATTGCGCGTTAACCCAACAAAATTTCAATAGAAACTAACGAAATAGCGTTAGTTTCGCAAAATGGAATTGGCATATATTGCTCATGATAGAATTACGTATTCACGTTAGCGATTGACCTTGCGATACGCTCAAATATACATATCCCATCAGCATTGCATAGGCTCGCAATAATAGGTGTTAATGATAGAAGACAATAATTCTATCATGACCAATTTGATTAATTAAATTACAATGAACGTGATCTTGCAATGATGGAAACATTGGAAAACAAATTAATTGTTAGCGTATGATGGAATTCCTAAAAATACTTTTACGATTTAGAAATGCACAATTGATTAAAAGAAGAATTTCCAGTTTATGTATTTATCAATATGATTATATTAAACATATCAATGATAATAATGGAATCTTACTAAGAACTATAAAATATCAATCACTACTGGTTGATAGTGGTTGATAAAAGTTTAAAAATACTTTTACTTTTGAAATTTGTAAATTATGATACATAAAAGTCATATAAAGTCAGTCTTTATTAATGGTAATACTTTATGACGTATTTCGTATGAACCCCATAAAAAAGCCAACAAAAAATGTTTCCTATTTCTCGAAGCTTATAAATCATCGTTGCAAATAAAAGTCCTAAGGAAGCTACCCCGAGACTTATTTCTTTATTAATGACATAATTTTATAACATGGCCGTACGTACATTAACACGTCCGGATGTATCTCATGAAAGTAATCACAAGTTGGCACTGGACCAAAAATGATTTAACAGTTAGATCAGACGTATCCGACCATGTCATGGAGATATAAACATCAGTAAATAAGACACTAAAATGAGGCCGTACATTAGGTAAAGCAGTATGTATTTCACGAATGCGCCCACTCTTCCCCCCTCCCCTTCCTTTTTATGAAATAACCCAAAAAATATAATTTATTTCAATTCTGCATATATTTGGTTTCAGAAACGCTTCAAAAATCCATGAATTTTAGAAATAAATGAATTTGTAAACTATATAATGGTAGAACTTACCGTTCTCGCCATCTGTCAGTACAGCATTCTCCTCTTCGCTTCGTTTGATCCTTTCAACTGAAATTGATAAAAAACAAAAAGATTAGTGTTAACATTACAGTATCAATAAATTATCAAAATAACGTAACATTTATGAGTAAACTTACCATGATGCATATGATTTTGAGAATGAAGATGATGAGACGATGGGGGTTTTCTTTCTGGACGAATTCTCTCCATGAGCTTGCTAATACGATCATTAGCCTTTTCTTTTTTAACTAATGGACCTGGGCAATTTTCTTCTACTACGCGTACACATTGGCGATGTACGTTCAAAGAACAATCTGTGAACAACGAAACATTTGTAAAATAAAGAAAAATGTAAAATATATATAACAAGAAAGAAAAATACTTTGATACTTACCGCCACATTGGTAGCCCTGAGGACCAATGCCACCGATAATTAACTGACAATAATTACAATACGTTATGGTAAAATATTGATGAGCTACAAAATGATGGCCCCTAATTGTCATTTTTCTGGTTTTTCCCGTAAGCAGTCTTGCTCTTATGTTTGATTTGTCTTTTGCAACAAACGTAGGCACTCGTTCAAGAGATGCTGGTCGAACTTGGAAAATTTTAGTGAGTATTGTGGCTAACCCTGCTGCTGTTGTAAATTGTCGAAGTTCAACATTTTCCTTCTCTATATCTTCTCTGAAAAAAGAAAAAGTTTTTTTATTATTTCACTAGAGTATAAAAAATTTGTTTGAATCCGATTAATTTACAAATAGGCTTAACTTACAAATAAGGCTCCATTTTAGGTAACAGATACGTTTCAATAATCTTAGTCTCTCGTGCTTTATCGCTAGCACTTTCATCTAATTGAGCATCACATGGGCCAAATAATGTACCTAAACCCGCAGTTCTTTTTTGTTGGAAATCCGCGAGTTGTTCGTTTAACTCTTCTTTTGCACGTGTTCGTGCTTTCCAGAAAATTTTACGCAAAATTTCTTCTTTATCGGATTCTTTTAAAAGAACATCATCTATCTCGTGCGCAACATTTTCATCTACATTATGTAGACGAAGAGGCTACAACAAAACAGTTATATGTAAAATTGTGAAAATAATCATTAAAAAATAATTATTTGCGCATTAATTTTGATAACTTACTGCACCAGGTACTAGAAAACTAGAATGAATTTCATAAGCCCACTTTCTCATTTCTTTGGCGTTGCCTTCTTTGTATAAATCCGTCACTAAATAAAATAACTGAAAAGAATAAGTTACTTATTAAAATAAAAAATAAAAAATAGAAAAAACAATTAATTAGCTACACAGCTTTCTGAAATTAAGGTCGGCACTTACCAGGCTGGAAGGATCACTGTTTGATAAGACATAATTAATAAATACAGCGAGATGCGCGTGATGCCCCCATAGCCTGGATAATGATTTGAATGGACCGTGATCTTCTAACTGGCCCTGTTAAAAGTGTTTATTATATTTCGAAAGAACGTCCAACTATTCTTATTTAGATCATAAGAACTTACAACTTCTTGATCACTCATATCATCATCCTCCATCGATATTATGGGCTGTTGTAACATCGGTAAACCGGGAATGCTTTCATTCAAATGAGTCTATTGAAAGCATACAATGCACTCGTTAAGAATTTTAATAATTTTATTGAAAAATGTATTAAGATCATCGAAATAAAGAATATTACATCATTTAAAGTTGGAGAAATGGAATCGTTTCCTAGATTTGGTGCTGGATATGGTGGAGGTGGAGTTCCCGGAGGGGTGATATGAGAACGTTCGTCCAAATCATTATCATTGTGAGCGATGTGTTCAAGCGGCGAAAGATCATTCATTGATTCACTTGCTATTAAACGTCTACTGGCTTCTGCAGGTGATATCATTGTCGTCCCCAATTGCTCCGGGCTTGATTTTGTTCTCTGATGTTTATTAAGAGAATTTGATGAACTTAAGTTGGCACCCTGTGATAGCTAATTAACAAAATTTATTTCTAATATTTTTGTACAGCATCTAATATCAATGTTAAGAAATATCTTTATACAGTCTTTCTCTATATTCTCTTTTTATAATCATTTTTCATCACAAGTATCTCTATATCAAACAAGCATGTCTACCAAATATAAAGGAACTGTGTTATGCACGTAGAAATTAATGAAAAAATCGATAAATTAAGGTGCTAAATAAATCATATAAAAACTTGACCTTTTTCCAGTCGTGTTATGCATAACGAAGATCAATTATTGAAGAGTGTTAATTTAATTGCACATTATCATGTATTAGAGCACACGTAACGTATTCCTGGGGCTTTATTCTCAAAAATGATCGCATTCGAAGATCTTGTTCGATCTTCCTCCCTCTCTCTTCCCCTCTCTCATCTAATTATGAGGAGCGGAGGAAAAGACAGCGATTATCGTATGCGAACATATTGAAGAATCGGCACCCCGATGAGAGAGATCGGGCGATTAGACTACTTACAGAGTTAGGTATGCCATGACTGGTGGTTGAGGGCGTTAAATGAGTCAGCAGATGCCGTTCCAGCTCCGGCTGGGCTACGTTGTGCGTATTTGTGGTAGGTGGAGGTCTAGGAGGCAGCGGCGGTGGAGAAAGGCTTTGCATGGATAAGGACTTACGAGAGGGTAGTGGTGGCGGTACATCACCGCTGCTACTACCCGAAGCTGGATAATAACCCGGGGAACACGAGGTGCTTGTTACCAACGAGTAAAGCTGTAAGACACAACAAAAGCTGGTTAGGCGAAGTTAGCCAAAGCCTAAACACACCCTTACGCAATTGGAACTCAACATTTCTGCATCGTTAATGATGTTACACATTTAATCTATTAAATACCCTAGATGATGACCGACGAGTCAAATATTTCAGAATAAAGTCGAGGAAAGCTCAATATTTAAGACACGCTCTAATTGCTTGCTCTGTTGAGCAGGTTTGTACATTTTCGTAGTTGAGAGTTGATTGTTTTAGTAAATAAGTTATGAACACACATAAAATGTAACATGCTTCATAACTACATTCGTTATGCCTCTGACTGGGTGACTTGACAGTCAATGAAAAGTATAAAAAATATAACTTTATGAAAGCTGAACAAAAAATTTAAGCAACTCGAATGTTTTAGGAAGCAGGAGCAAAAAATCGTGACAACTAGACTTTTAAATCAGTAACGCAATGAAAAGATCACGTTTTGTTGAGAGCCGGCAAGTAAATAAACATAATGTCCTGCCATAAAACATTTAATCTTTGGTTTAAAGCATAAATCATCGAGGCTAAACGGACCTGCTCGTTAAACGTAATCGCGGAGAGTTGATCTTGTAAGGTGCGCACCCTCCTTTCTGCGCCCGCTAATTCTGCTTGTAACGATGAGATGTTATTTGCATATCCAGCTCCAACTTTGGCCAATTCGCTGCGTAATTTATCCACGTAGCTTTGCTCTTTCTCCAACATCAGCTGGAATGTATGAACTCGTTCGGTTTCCAGTTGCCTTTTCTTCTCGTGCTAAAAATTCATCGAAACATGATCCTTTGTCCATGTATCACTCTATACCGGCATAATTTCATGAAAACAGATTTTAAATGATATGCGAAAGAGACCTAATTTTAATGAACGTGTATCTGTGTAACGGAGAGTATATTGTGTGAAATGAAAATCTATTGGAGAATGATTGTTCGTGAGACACAGCTACAATGTAACGTGAGTTATTATTATTGAATGACATTGCGCGTTCTTGATTAAGGGAGAAGAGGAGTGAACTGATTAGTGGGGCAGAGTACATTTTATGAAAGGGACGAAGCAGAAGGAGAAATAGGATTCGCGCTTACTTTTCGTACCTTCCATGACGAGGGTCCAGGCGTCCTAGGTAATTTCTACGTGTTCCAAAGAAATAAAACAAAAAGAAAAAAAAGAAATGAACAGAAATGCATAAGCACGATAACGGATCCACGATATGTGGATCGCAGAAAAGTCAAAGCCACACTGGATATGTAACTGATACATATCAGCGAGCATCCTCTGAATCTTTATCGTGTAAATATTGCGCGTGATTCATCGGCTTGTTAATTGTGCGAGTAGCATGGAAACGGATCTTTCCGGAGAGGTTCGCCATTAGATAAAGATTCATTGCGTTTATGAATTGTTCGTCGCTTTGCTAATTGAATCAGAGTGATAATGGTTATTACGTAGGATATCGTACATAAGTCATAGATTCGTGTTTCCTCTGTGAGTGTGTTAAGCTGTGTCTCATGTGGCGAGGAGAACTCACGTCGACAGGTTGTGGGCCGGTGATGCGGGCATTGCACGGGGCACCCCCGGCGGGTGCCGTGGACGCCCTATGAAGGGAAGTGGCAGGTTGAGATGCTGGAGAGACCATCGTCGTACCAGCGGATAGGCTGGCCGGTCGCTGATGTTGCTGACCGGCCGCCAAGCCGATCTGGAGGCCCGTTGCTGCTAATGCTGCTGGCCCACTCGAGCCAACTGGTTTCTGCTGCACTGTCAGTACTACTTGTGTTTTGGCTACAACAGTTCAAGGTTAATGATTAGTCACTCGCTCAGATTTTCAGCACGCCTTTCCCCCAGGGCTCATCGCGATTTTCATCGCATCGACGTCGTTCCACTTAAAATATAGAGAATCTCTCCTATCCTTTCACCGATCTAACACAATCAGCCTTGAGAACTCTCTTGCTCCAAAAATTAATATCTCTCCGCATTTCGTGCTAAAACTCTAAATTCCGACTATCAGTGTTATAATGTTTTCGCTCTTGTAAGTTGTCTGTACTTGAAACTTATTTTTGAAACAAAGTAAAGTTATGAGAAAGCATTGCTTTAATTCATAGAACGGCTGCTTTTAAAGTTGTTAAAACATTCGCCACTTACGTGGGCCTTATCACTTTCGATCTGTAACTCAACATGCGCATCGTGACAAAATTCTGGAAGGATGTAAATATCCATGCTTTATCTGTGAGACTTTCGTAATCAGTTTCTTCTAATGACATTCGGTGGGTATTCTTAGGTCAGCAAATCCTTTTCGCTGTATAAACGAAAACCCGATATCTTCGAGAGGAATAATGTATTCTTTGGATCTATCCGCACCGGTTTATTATTTTACGCGATCTGAAATAATAATCTTTCGGCAAGCTGAATATCCGAGAGTAACAGGTTTTCCTAATAATCATTAACTGCTTCGTTTCGGACTCTTGGAAAACTTGGTATTGATGAAAAATTGCAATTGGAAAAACTCCCTTTCATTAAAGCTTGATGAGATCAAGATATGTTTACGCAACGTTCTACAATAGAAATTCTGCCGCAGTCAGCACAGAAATACACGAAAATTCATGTCTGATGAAATGCATTTGTATGAGTCACCTGTAGCTGCATCGTCCATGATCTCAAGGATAAAACTAAATTTTCAACAGAATATTAAGTAGCAAAGCTTTCGATTTTAAACAATGAGTAATTTCCAAGGAATTTCCCTCTGCTCCAGCGATAATTCCCTATCAATATCGAATTTTAAAAAACCAGACAGCTACCAGCTAAAAAAAGCTCTTTCGGTCTTTGCTCCCTAATAAATGTTGCACGAGACGTTCAAACAGGGAAAACTTCTAGATTCTATAAATATTTTATAATTTTCACATATATCGAAATGGGGGTATTTGCTAATTCCTCCAGTAAGAAATACCGATCAATAGTGTCGAGATAAAATAATCAGCTGCTACCTAAATAAAGTTCTTCCGGTTGTTGCTCCCAGGCTCGTTTCAAATCGTAAGTCGTTCTGGTTTTCATGTAGTTATCAAATGTTGGATGTTTAAACTTATCTTTGCACCATTACACAATTACGATAGAATTCGTGATAGAGCAAATCGCACAAATAACAAACCGTGAAAACTGACGAAAAATATGAAATAAGATAAAGCACATCGGAGAAGAGAGGGTTAAATATTTCTCATTAAAGAGTGGAAGCACGTAATAGATTTCATAATTCACTATTTATTTTCGATTACTCGCTTTAGCTTCGCGGTGCACGTGGAGCATAAAGACTGCTTGAGGTCTTCTTTGGAACTGCGCAAAATCGTGCTGTGCGAGGTAAGGATGATTTCTCTCCCGGCTCTCGACGGGATATTCGTACCAAGAAACGCGGTCCCAGGTGTATATTAATATGAATGACGAGGTCCAGTGTTTACACGCGTTTACGACTAACCAACGCTACGTGACCAGGCCACAGTAATACTCAGCTTGACTTTTTTCAAGAAAATGACGGACATCCCCTTTGTGGTCTAATTTCTTACTTAACATAATTATGAATTTTTCAAACCTGTTACCCGTACGAACGTACTACGGGTATTTCTTGTGCAAGGCTCTTAACCCGAATCTCTGCAGAACGTAGAATAATAATTCTATGTGCGAATTTGTAGAAATTGTTTCAGAGAATTCATCGGAGAGTACAGTTTCACGGTGAGCGCAAAACGTTTAAGTGATTCGAGTAAATAATTGGATGGACTTGATGCAAATGCACTCGATAAAAGCAGCCGGTCTAAAATAAAAACATTCGTGTGTAAGCGCTAGTAATAAGGATTGAATCGCGGATAGGAAATGCTTATAAACAAAGAATAAATCACTAGATAAATATGTGCAAAGTTACGAAGCACTGAAAACGACTTGTGACGAGCTAGACTTTAAACTATTCGAGATAAGAAAAGAATAAACTTCAATATTAGCACTGGTAATTCATCAGAGTATTAAAACATTGGACGACAATGTTGTTACAATACAAAATCATAATATTCACTCGTAATATATAGCTCTTTAGAAACGCTTGCCCCTGTCCGTAGTTTGCACGGGAAAGAATATTTGTCGAACGTCCCCGTAACTTACGTGAATGAGAAGAATACGTCGATAGTCGAGTATTTGCGGAGAACTTGCTGTTCTGCCTCTGCTTTCGGACTCGAGAGTGTGAAAAATCAATCGGGAAGAATCAGGGAGAGAGGGTCCATAGATTTTTATTCAAATCAATCATCTCCGCGTAAACGGAGAGTCGGTATTACGATTAAAAATTTCAGCGAGTGCGCTCGAATTAAGAGTGATTTTCTAAATCGTAGTAGCACGAAGGAGAGATCATGCGAACGCTTAAATTGAATTTGCAATGAAACAAATTTAGGTGAACTCGTCAATTGGAATTACACAATTTAATGGTAGGCAGGCATAGTGGAATTAAACGTTGACGTCTCGCCGAGATGGGATATACCTGCGACGTAAGTGGAAAGAGAAAGACAGACAGTAGAAACGATCACCGCTATAAACTCCTGCGCTTACATCACTGGAGTCACTTCGCAGGGTCTTTCGTTATATTGGCACATTGAGCCGTCAGTCAGCAATAACGAATAATATTGGTAGCCTATGCATATTCAGCCCTCCTCCTCCACCCTCCTCTTCCTCCTACTTCGTCAATGACTTTTAATAATAGATTTAATAGCTCGCGAGTCAAATTAATCAAACTTAAGCGAAAACTTTGGATCTTTCGGATTTCGCGGGTACTTTGCATACGAGTGAATATCGTGATCCGATTGATCTAGGACAATGGGGTTGGATGAATCACCTGAAAGCTGGACCTAAGGTCCGTGATCGGATTCAAATTAATCTCGCCTGCCCTCCTGCTCTAATTGCATTCCTTCAAATCGAATGGCCGTGCATATACTTACACTTTATAAGCTCGACGACATCCATGTGCGTGGATTGCATAACATTCACCCCGTTAACCTGGAAGGTCGACGTTAGTTACAAAGTTGCATTAGAATACGTAGACTCGCAGATTTTCTCAGCTGCTGAGCGATTCGCTTGCAATATCGAATGATCGCTTGCCATCGGTGGCGACTGCGACACTTTACAAGTTATTGCAAGGAATTGCCATCAATGACAAATTCGCGCGGGGGACACTTTACTATAAGCAACAACAGAAAAGAGAATTGATCGCAAAAGCTCTGTGTGTGCGTGGGAGGGATGGTAATTCCACTACGTGAAAATTTTGCTAGGAAAGCTAATCCGTCAGTTTTATCCATCCTCGCGGTAGTTACTCGCGTTTAACAGTAATAATCATTTGAAGCAAACTCACCTTGATTATTTTGTCACCCGCGTGAAGGCCAGCCCTTGCTGCTGCACCACCTACAATTAATAGCAAACGTTCGTAAAGGCGAGGGCCTCGAGTTTTCTCTCTCTCTCTCTCTCTTGAGAGAGAGAAAAAAAAAGTCTGAGGCATTTTAAGGTGAGAATCAATGACCTTTAGGACTCGTCGTGAAACATGGGAATCGCGAGAAGGACCGGAGAGGTTTTATTATCATACTGGGAGCGTCAGGTTTACGTGGTTTTGACACGCGTGATATTTACGAGAAAGGGAGAAAGAGAGAGACTTGGAGGATTGGATTGGATCTCTCGGTAATTAAGGCTTCCTCTTACTGACACTGAGCCGGACAGGCTTGCTGCTCGTCCACTCCACTTAAGATCTTTTATTGATCTCCAGCGTTCTCTCAATACGGTCAATTGTCCCCGTAGCACGATTCAACAACGTATCTTATCTACGCAAACGTTTGGTATCGGTTTCCGAGAAGCTTCCGTTTCTGTGACGAGTGGTGTTCCTCCACGAAACCTGACGGTCCATTCGATTTAAGATTCCGGCCCGAATGCGCGCGATATTGATCTCTTTCGGTCCAGGCATTATTCGTCTGCTGCAGTCTGCTCCAAAGTGCAATGGCGAACGGGCCCTGCCATTTCCCCTCGCGCGATCTTCAGGTAAAGAGTTTTCTCCCCTGACTGCTCTTCTGCTCCGGCGTTAGTAGCGGCGAGATAAAAGAGTGAGAGAAACAAGGGAAGCAGAGAGGAAGGACGAGTAATTGGCGTAGGATTCGTGTAATTAGCGTGAAGCGGACGTACCTTCTTTCACAGATTGGACGTAAACGGGATTGTCGCCAGACACCTTCATCCCAAAGCCGGCATCGTCTTTGTAGACGATGAGGTTAGCGACGGGAGCTGGCTCGGCGACTCCACCCCCAGCTGCGCCCCCGCCACCCCCAACGCTGCGCCGCAACGCCGCCGTTCCATTCATCCCTTCTTCGATCTCCGCCTGGCCGCGCCTCACCTCTGCCACTGGTTCTCCCAAACCGTATCAGCTAACGGACATACAAAACAGTTTTCAATATCCGCCGAATATCTGCGAAAAATATCGCCAACCACCGAGGAAAGCCGCTTTTCGCCGTGCAACATGGCGCGTGCGATGGTCTCCCGTGTAACGCATGCTTTCCCTAAATGACGATGACCAAATCTCTTCTGGTCTCTGTCGTTGAAGGCAACGACAGCACGCTCTGCTCCGGTCTAGACAGGGAAGTAGGTAGAGGAAATCTTTCGAGAATCTCTATCTACGGTAGGCTCGAGCTAATCTTGGGTCAGTCGGAGCTACGTTCTCCAAATTTACCACCCCCAATCGGATTCACGAAAGCTGAAGGTAAGCAAGCGGACAGACGGGCCAGCAGGGAGAAAAGTAATGGATAGACGAGTCGAAAGTTAAACAGGAAAAGAAATGTTACGGGAACACAGATATTATTTATACGATCGTGCCGGCCACGTATTGTTGATAAAACGCGCGACGGTCGTTTCGCCATAATCAGCAAGATCAGCGCTATCACTTAAATTGCATTTATGATCAGGTTTATCGACTCGCCTTCGGCCGCTTTTCAAGCACTCGACTATTAGTCGTCGCGTAATCCAAGTGATGATCCAAGATACGAGGAAACTAAAATGCATGTTAAAGCAAATACTTTTTTTCAGCCGGCCTTGATGAATTGTTACGTTGGCATGGCATTACATCCCGACGAATGTATTCACCTTCCAATTCGGTGGAAGTGAGCACATGGAATACGAGTAAATGGAGGTCGTTTCTTCTTGGGGATCGGGAATCCGGCAAAAGATGTTTTACGAATTCCTCGAGTATCGATTGCGTTCGTTTATCGAGTTATTATCGGCGAGGGTTAAACAAACCTATAGGTGTTATTGGTATTTAAAGGAAACTGTGAAAAATGGTGGAAGATAAGAGCTCTTGATTAGTCGGTGAAAATTGAAACGTTCTTTGAAAGATTTAAGC
Organism: Sclerodermus sp. 'alternatusi'; assembly: GCA_037305995.1. Taxonomy (NCBI): domain Eukaryota; kingdom Metazoa; phylum Arthropoda; class Insecta; order Hymenoptera; family Bethylidae; genus Sclerodermus; species Sclerodermus sp. 'alternatusi'. The sequence goes on from CM074550.1 coordinate 2,186,300, forward strand.
AAACGACGTTAGAGATAAGGGGAAAATAAAGGTCAGACTTGTTAGACTCTATTATAATAAACTTCTTTCAGGTGCTTATCATGATCAGCAGGTGTTTCGTATGATAACCAGTCGACTCTCATCTTGCGGTATTAGCCGAATGCAAATAGCTTTGCAGTTTATGCGGGGAAATCGTATTGCTAATCCAGTAATGCAAGGCATTTGAATCGTTGCCAAATATTTAGTACAGTGCAGTTCATGTTTTTCCCTAAATTGAAAAATTCACCTTCTCAAACAAGCGCTTTGCAATGGGACGTTCGTCCAATTTGTACTGTAATTTTTACAAAAGTCTACTCGAGCCTACGAGGCCAAATAATCAATATTATTATCTTCAAATCGTTCGGCTGGATATTCAAATTATGAAAGTTTTGGAAAAATTCGATGCTCGTCAGGAAAATTTGCAAATGAGACGTAGCATACATTTTACTGGCGATTTAAAGCTTTACAAATCATCAAGGTTCTTTGGTTTTTGCCACTGAAATTAGGAAATGCCAAGTGTTGAAATTATAAATCTTCTAACGTAAACAGACTTAACAGGTGTGGCGTTGCTTAAAATTATTCGAAAGGAAAGTGGCGTCTTCTGTGAATCTGTTTAAACACGCTTCAACATTTTCACGGTCCTAACCTCAATATCACATTTCATTTTCCTTTATCACGAACATTAATTGAATTCAATATACACAAAATTCTCAGGACATACACGCGAAGATTCATGAACCACGTTGAAAAACAAAACTTTATAATCGCTTGAAGCAGATCCAATTGAATCAACAATTTATACAGAACAAACATAGTCCTCTTACCTTTTGACAAATTATATAAACAAATTAAATAAAATTACAAATACTACACTAGGTTGATAATAATACGTTTATTTTGATAATGTTTATACATTCTATTCTACACAGTCCAGGCTTATACATACGTACACGAGGATATTCAATTGATAAAATCAAGGCATCTGACAAAATGACAAAAAGATTCCTACCGAAAAGAACAGCTTCTTTCAATTTAATTAACAATTTTACAGATCTCCTCATTTTTATGAAGAGCGACGTAAGCTGCGTCAATTGACTTAACATCGATTTACAATGAAGTTTTAATAAGAAACCGTGACTTACGAATCTATCAGATCACTCTCATTTGGCAATTGTTGAAATTTAAAGAGATAAAAAAATGACAGGATTGAGGTTTAAAGAGAAGGATGAAAGCGCGAGAAAAGCATTTCAACTTTATTAAGTATCGGATTTAAATAAGTTGTCTCGAGTGAGGATAATCCAATGATCAGCGAGATAATAAATATAACAAGAGAAATTGTTTGGTCCTAAGATTCCTAAACAAGTCGGCGTATAAGGAGGAGAAGTTTGGTAAATACTTGCCTTTCATTTAATAAATGTGAAGGCAGACAGTTGATGGACGAAATTCATCGAGAAAGTAAAATAGCAATAAAGCACAATATCACTTCACCTTGGCACTATATCTTACGGGAATTATATCACAATTGTCATAACAAAAGAACACACATGAACATGGCTGGTGACGAGTAATTATTCTGCCTCTTGCACTTTCACAGCACATTGTGATATTGCATGATAATACATCATATAAAAAGAGTGATATAAAAAAGGGAGATTCACTTATACATTAATCGTATAAACGTATATAAATCCTACGCTGATGTGAAGGCACTAATTTTTTTTACAAAATGCACATTGAACTGAACAAAAATACACTACTAACAAGTGTCAGCCATCTTGTATCGGGGCCGAAGCACAACCCAAGTCCCATAGTGCATCGCGACGGTTGTCGAGTTCATACTAAAAATTAAAGAGAAAGAGAAACCCCAGGCATTAGCGGTATCTCTCTCATCAGCATCCCCATTGGCTACGGAATTACTCGAGATTCGTTATTTGCCTTTGGAAGGGGCTTTCGATTAAGATTCAACCAATCGGATCTCGGCTTCTCTTAGTCTCAAAACCTGAACGGTTGAATTTAAAATAACTCGTAACGCACTTGTCCAATTCTTGAATCAAGCCCGGAGAGATTGCTCGTTTTGAATATTATAAAGTAAATTTGATTAAAACAACAGTTATTTGTTACAAATACTTTATTTTTAACGTATATAGTGTAAAGTGTATAAAAACGTGATAAATACATTTGTGTTCTTTGGTTACATAATACTCTTATGACTTATTTTCTCTCGTAAAATAAATAATTTAAAAACTATAATACTGTGTGTCTTGTGTGTGATTAGAATTCGTAAATATTAATAACAATTGTGCAAGAGTGATCGCTGTGCACGAATACATTCAACATTCTTCGAAAGGTAAGAACTTTAATTATTAAAATAGTTTATATAATACGCATATAAGAATTATTAGTAATTTTAACGATGGTATAATTCTTGTGGAATTACTCAAGAATGGGTAGAAGAAATCATAGGGCAAACTTATATCTAAATAAGGACCACCAACAAAATAGTATTTGGATGGCTTTGATATGTCATAAAATGAAACATAACTATAAATGTCATAGTTTAAAACATTAGTACAATTATTAACATTGCACTTCAACCAAGAAAAATTAGATGTATCAGAGAAAGTGATTCCAATTCCAATTATATTATAATTTGTTAATGATTCTGGCTTTGATAAAACTGAATAAAGAATATCAATATACATTGACTTTAAAAGACCTGAACATTGAATTATATCATTGGTATTTAAGGCACTTATTTCATTCTCAGGTATAGAACTGAGCAAAATCTGTACCCAGCTTGTAGTACTATTATCAGTAATATTACCCAATTTAGATGCATAATATCTGTACTGACTAGTTTGCGTGATGTTGTATAGACTATTTTTTAACCAATAATGCAAAGTTTCATTATATAGTTCTTTGCAAATAGTAGGTGAAAAGTTATTTGTTTTTACAGTAACAGAACATTTTAATTTAACATTTTCTCCAAAATTAATGACATATCTGTTATCTTGACTACATTCACCATTTGCTTGAGCCAATGGTAAGGTCAAATAATGATCAGTTTTATTAAATAAAATGTACTGGGTCTCTACATTTTTAGTCTTATTTTTGTGTAATTTACCGATAATTATCGGCTTTCCTAGAATATATCCGGGATTACCGCTTCTAATGAAAGCTTTTTCTTTCATTGTATCAATCCACTCAAAAACTACTTCAAACTTTTGAAAAAAATTATAAGATACATTACCTATATCAAAGTATACAGTGACATTCTTAATTCCCATAGTACCATTATGATGAAAAATATAACGAACACCTTTCACAATATTTGTACAAATGTGATTAGAACATACTCCTGGTAAACTGTTGTTATCACAAGAATTCCACGAATTTTTGCAGTAATAATAGTTTATTGATAGGCAAATGTTTCTTGGACATGTCTGTAATTAAAAAATCATGATAGATTTATTGGATATTGAAGATTTAATTAAAATATTTCAATCATAATTACATACTTCGTTAAACCAAAAATATGTTTCATTCAACATAAGCGGTGATGAAATTATAGAATAATTATTATATGCTTCAGGAAATAGGTATATATTTCCATTTGTTAGTTCAGTTTGCATACATGAACTTTTCCATTCTTTAAGATATTGTACTTTCTTCTTTAATGAACATAGTCCAGTGAAACCTTCCTGAAGTATTTCTATAAATAAGCAATCCAATTATATATATTTATAACACATAAGTAAATTTAATCACTTATATAAGAACTTATTATTATACTACCTAAAGGTTTCAAACTCTTTTCGTGTATTTTCCATACAATTTCTCCATCTTGATATATACTACTTATATTGTACTGTGATGTAACTTTCAAGTTATCTAATTTCCATTTGGATGTACTTGACTTGATTGCATCTTTTAAATCTTTATAATCTCTTATTATCTATGACAAAAAGATTATGAAAATTTAGTGACTTAGTTTATCTCTAAATTAAATAATAAATAACTCTTTAGAAACCTTACCAAAGAATCACTAGCTGCATAAGTTGGTGGAAGATTATCGTATAATATACAAAATAAATTGCTGGTTAGTTTTTCAAGTAGAAAGGGTGTATTATTTCGCGCAATGAAGTTTCTACTATAACAGTAACGACTGTCATACAATTCTGCATGATAATCTTTGCAGTAAGAAAAGGCATCCAATTGATATTGTCTACAGTCAACGTCACAACAACAATTGATATCACATGATGATACCTGTTAAAAATAATGTATAAGCATTTATTAAATCACTATAAGTAGATACATATGTGAAACTTTTTACCTTTATATCGCATTCACATATGTCACTATTTCTTTTGGAAAAAGTTTGATTTTTTTGAACATTAGCATGAATTGGAATTTTAGTTGGTAAAATTGTTGTTGAAGCTATAGTTGTTGTTTGTAAAATTGTTTCCTCATCAATTGTACTGACAGAAACATTATTAATTATAGTTGTTTCTTCTGTGATTTCATCTATGTCTGTTGTTAATACATCAATATTTGTACTTGAAAAATATGATTTATCACATTCAGTTTCATTTAAACAAGACAATATAGTAACATCTTCTTGTTTTACCAAATATATTGGTTTTATTACAGCAAGATAGAAAATAACAAGGCTGATACATTTTGCTTTCACAATCATTATGATATGATTTTGTTATGATATTAATGCTTTTTAGTAAAAGTTACAAATGACAGCCAAATTTATCAAAATTTCTTGAAATTATATGAATTTCAACATTAACTGTGCCCATACTTTCAGTAAGTAATTCAAATCTATCTATAGTGTTTACTAAAACACTAGGTGACTTAAGTTGTAATGTCATTCCTAAAAATCTATCTCGCAATCTATCTTTCCAGTTACCTACATATGTAAATAATACATAGAATAAAGAAATATTGGAAATTTATGGTAGAGTAGAAATATTTACCAATAGGTTTCCATGTATGACATTTCACAGTGTGATAGCCTGGAGATAATGGAATATTGCATGTGCCATAAGCATGAAAAAGCAATCTTCCATAATTATCTCTAGAAAATATTTGTAATAACAACTTTGGTGAATTTTGAAGAGAATGAGTACTATAATGTATATCTAAGGGATGATCCCAAATTGGTATATTTTTGTATAAATCGCTACTTTCTTGAGTTTGCCCTTCTTCTGTACCATCAATAACTTTCCAAGCATTACCTGAATGAAAGTATATTTACATATGCTGCACACATATCTAATATAAAGTGTATTATTATCTTACCAGCATGAAAACTCCATTTACACAGAAGACTCGAATGTTTAAAATTCTTTGCAGATGCAATTTGACCAATTATATGCAATTCAGCCATACCACAGACACATATTTAAATGTGTAAGTTTAATTAGATTTTAATCACAATACCATCCACTTAATTAAATTTTATTCAACATCAGTATGTAAACAAAATATCCTAATCAACTTTATGAAATGTAAACAAATCAAATATCTTGTGTTCCAAAAGTAGAGCAAGAAATCTCAATAGTAGTTAATAAGCTATTTAATTTTATCCCTAGATTCAACTGCTATACATGCATCAACATTATTTTGTTTAAATGAGTTTTGTTAAAATTTGTCAGTATATATTACATGTTGCGCTCAGTTTGTTTTTTCTATCTTTAAAGATTCTAAATTTGTAAAAGCCTTGCATTTACACAGAAGTTATATATTACTAGTTTTCTCTAGAAATATTATTGAAATCAGATCCCATATTCCTTGTAATACCAACCAAACCAATATTGCATGATTGTACTGTTACTCATCTGGTATTAGAATATTCTTGGTCTTCCAAGTTCACATCATAAGCCATTTTGTTCGTTGTTCAAGCAGCTGTGCAAAAATATCATTTATCGCATTATACAAAAATGTCAAAACTCGATCTTTCATAATCGGGTAATGAATACGTTAAATGTGCAATTTTGTGAAAATCGTGGTTTGAAATGGGTGTATACTAAGCATATATATGCTACGAGGAAAGTTTTCATACACTCTGCAAAACAAAGAACATTTGGATACCTTTTATTAACCTTGACCTGAACATCATACCCGTAAGTATCATCTTTAGCAGTGGTTAAAAATAGTTTAGTTAAGCGGAAATTTACACTGATGAAATCGTCTTTCCCTAATCATAATGCCGTTGACCGTTCTCAAGTTCTGTAAGTGCTCTTAAAGTAGAGATCATAACGGGTTTTTTTTTTTTTTTTATAAATATTTGACCATGCATACAACTTTGCTGGTTGTAGGAGTAATAATTTCTATATCACTAGATATATTAGGTCTAATGTTCATTACTTTATTGTATTTGTATTCTCTGTAAAGTGGTAACATATTTATAATCTTTCCAGATTATTCAGCAAGAGAGAAAAAGAGAGGGAGTGAAAGAGAAGGAAAGAGAGAAGGAGAGAGGGAGAGAATGACTGTAGATATTACCACATATAAATTATTTTAAATTCTCTAGGTTTCTCAAGTTTTGTCTTATATAAAATTAAGTTTATTGTGTTTGACATTTAATTGGAAAACCAATCATTTTCTCGGAGAATACTAAACAAAGTGAAATGAATTTATCTTCACTTGTGCGTTGTGGTTAACTATAAGATTCATCATTGTTTACTGTGCAATTGTACTAAACCACAATTTGGCATATAATATTAGTAAGTATTATGCAATATTGTTAAATTTATAATGTAGAAAATTATGTAATATTAACTTTCTATGACATTTAAATAAGCATATAAAAAATCAGCTGTAATGTTGTCATATAAAAATAAATGTGCATACATATACATTCAAATTTTAATGATGACAGTTACATATTTTCTAAATTAAACAAGTAGAATATTTTTTTTTAGTCTTATAGGTTGTAAATAGGAATACAGAGGAAAACATTTTTATTTAAATTATATATATGTTTTAGTGTTCAAGGCTATCTTAATTTTTTATCTTTAAAAATGAATGTTTTTATGTACTTTAGATTAATCTGATCGAATTAAATATATTCGATTAATCTTTTAGTTTAAAAACTTTGGAAAATGTCTCAGGTTAAAATATAAAAAATTGCGTGCAGTAAAAAGTACCGCCATCGGTTGGCGTAGCGCTTTCATTAGCGCGTAAATTGAATTTTATCATTTAATTTCTAAAAGTATATTATGATACGCGCGAACAAAATAAATTCATCCTTAAAGAATTATAAGTTCGTCAAAATATATGTTTTATTTGTTTTATAAAAACAAATATATTCAAAACAAAATTTGCCTTCCTTTGTTGCCCACGCCGTAACTAAATAACATCGTAAAAAAATTTCACAATACATCGCGAAATATTTATCCTAGCTTATATGTACATGCGAACATATATATAGATACTAATATTATAAGTTGTTTAAGAATGTTCTTTTATACTGTTCTATTTTTAGTTTCAGTGTATATAGTGTGAAATCTTAGTTGTTAAAATGGGCGACGAAGAAATGCACAGTCATCCGTATCAACACATCGAAGATATGGATCATTCTAATGCAGTAGCTTTGGTAACACCAATATTTAAAAAAGATTGTGTAGCTGATTGGAGAGAAAAAATGAGCGAAGGAGTACTTGGCTGCTCAGACTTTAAACTATACTGGAAATACTTGGTACCAAAAATATATACACCTATGATGGATGGAAATTGCTTAGATTGTAATTATAACGAAGAGGAAGCACAAAAATTATTATTTGATAAATTAGAAGAATTCATATGTGATGGAGATCCCCAAGTTGTTCTGAAGAAAATCAGTGAAATGAATAATCCACCATCTATTTGTGCAAGAGTATTTAAATTGGGTGAACCTACATATAGCTGTAGAGAATGCAGTGTAGACCTTACATGCGTACTTTGTGTGGGTTGTTTTAAACAATCTGCTCATCGTCAACATAAATATAAAATGGGTACATCAAGTGGTGGAGGTTGCTGTGATTGTGGAGATCCTGAAGCATGGAAGAGGGATCCATCTTGTCCGACGCATTCAGCTGGCGCTCAATCGAGGGAATCTGGTAAAAGTAAATTACCTACAGATCTAGCAGAAAGAGCTAGAGTAACTTTTGAAGCAGTACTCCGATATTCATATGATTTATTATCCTTGGAACATTGTCCTGGTTTACCTGCTGATCTGCGAATTGATGAAAATGTGTTAAACCCTATATCTATTTTAACGCCTTCTGATACATATTGTACAGTTCTTTTCAATGATGAAACCCATACGTTTGAGCAAGTTATAAACACTCTTACTCGTGTAATAAGATGTTCTCAAAGAGACGCGATAGAATATGTAACGAATATTGATCGGGAAGGTAGAGCTGTGGTAAAATGCTCAGGTTTTCAGCATTGTAACGAGTTAAAAATTGATATACAAAAATTCACGTCTAGACATAATAATCGACCGCTAAAAGTTCTTGTAGTGCATTCGTATGTAGTAGCCCATCAAACATTTGCCATGAAACTGCTAAATTGGTTACAACAGTTTATCAGTCATTGCGAAGCGTTCCGAATAATATTTAGTGATGTTGCACTTAGTGCAAAACTACCAAATACCTCGATTGTTGATGGTATACTTATGAGAGACTCACATTTATGGAAATCAGCGAGATCGGCATGGCACAGACTTTTTATTTCCGGCATGCTTATGGAATATGAAAGTAAGAAAGCTTTAGCAATTGTTTTCACATACAATTATGGACCTGTCATGAAAGATTTTATTAGAGATGATCACGATCATTCGTTTTCTATTGTTTCACTTTCAGTGCAATTATTTACCGTGCCCACATTAGCGCATCATTTAATTGCATATAATGATGTACTATTCATTTTATTTAACACGTTTATATCAGAAAGTACACGAAGATGCAACTCTTTAGGTAAATTAGAGTTTGAACGGAACTCGCCTTATCCAGCTTTCAAACGCGCGCGCTTTATTCTCTATGACCTGAGATATCTTTTATATTTTAAACCCAATGTTTGGACTGACGAGCTAAGACGAGGCTTTATTCAGGGATTATCACTTTTATATACATTGCTCTGTAGTATGCAATGTATGGATTCGGTTCTTAGGCAAGTTGGACAGCACACGGAATACGAGCCCGAGTGGGAGCCGGCTTTCCACTTGCATATTAATTTATCTCCTGTTATTAGTTTAGCATTGGAATGGTGCGGTTCTGACCGAACTGTTCTAGTTAAGGCTTTTAGACTTGTTTTAAGAAAGCTTTATGAACAACCCGGCACAGATTCCGGACCCGGTGTAATTCGCGAATTAGCCGATCATAGTGCATCGTGTTTGCAGTATGATGTTTTATCAGAGCCAGTATCAATACATCTTCCCCTTTCAAGATTTCTAGCAGGCCTTTTCTTATACCTCGAGAAATATAACTTAAATTTCCAGAGTCCCGAATTCATTAATCAAACGAAACCTACTCCAGAACAAATTATTGAACCAGTATTGATAGCTCAAGCAATGATTTCACAAGTTCACGCAGGCATGTGGAGGAGGAATGGTTATTCATTACTGAATCAATTATACTTTTATCACAACGTCAAATGTCGTACAGAAATGTTAGATAGGGACATTGTTTTGCTTCAAGTTGGAGCTTCTCTGATAGAGAGTAATGAATTCATAATACATATTTTGAATAAATTTCATCTTTTTGTTTGGGCAAGACCTGATTATGAAACAAATAATATGCGAAATTCTGAAGAAGAAATTATAAAACAGACGATTAATTTAGTGGAAGAGTTTCTAGGTTTACTGATAATTATTATAGGAGAGCGATATGTACCCGGTGTTGGTCAAGTAACACCAGAAGATCGTTTAAAGAAAGAAATCATTCAGCAATTATGCATAAAGCCTCTATCCCATTCTGAACTCAATAAAGTTTTGCCCGATGATGTACACTCGCAAACAGAAATGGAAAATGTTATAGATGACGTTGCCGATTTTAAGAAACCAACACTGATCTCCGATAGTAAAGGTGTCTACGAACTAAAGCCACATTTATATTCCGAGTATAATGTATTTTTTTACCATTATACTAGAGAAGAATTAAGTAAATCGGAAGAGGCTCAACGAAAACGAAGAGTAGCCCAGGGAGAACTAGAATGCTGCCCACCACCAAAACTTCCTAAGTTAACCGAAATATTTAGTCTGGTAGCAAATTTATTACAGTGCGACGTAATGCTATATATTATGCAAACAGTTTTAGAACGCGCGCTCAATCTTATGGCAAAGAGCTTTTCCGAGCAACAAGTACATAAAATTTTACATTTAATTGGATATGCACTGCAAGAACAAGAATCAGGAAATTATCCCTTCTTGATATTCACTGAAAGAGCAGTTAAGTGGAATATTTATAAATTATTGGAAGATTTATCAAATTGTTCTCGAATAGATGCTCACAAAGATTTGGTTAAGTGGGTATTGAAGAAATATAGAGAAGTAGCTGGTACTAGTGTAGCAGCAGAATCAACAACCTCTATGGATACACAAACAGAAGATACAGAACCGAGCAAAAGTGATAAGGAGTGGAGAACAAAAATGGCAGCGCAGAAGCGTGCGAATATAATGGCCCAAATGGAAGACATGCAGAAACATTTTATGAAGAAGAATGCTAAATTATTTGAAACTGCGTGTAAAGTGAGTGATCGGGAAACTGTGATGGATCAAGGCGAATGCTACGAATCATCGCCAGTTGCTTTAGGGAACGCTCAAACAAATAGATTATTAGATGATGAGGCCCAAACTTGCATCTTATGTCAAGAAGAACAAACAATATCAACTACTGGAGAAGCAATGGTGTTTGCCGCATACGTTCAACAATCTACCGCTATATGCCAAAATCGAACAAATACAGAGGAACCAGATCCGTTGTATCTATCTGCTAAGTTAGGAGCAGCTCCGTATACAAACACATGTGGACACATAATGCATGCGCACTGTTGGCAAGAGTACTTCGATAATGTACTATCAAAAGAAAACAGACGACCCTACAGGCTACGGCAACCTGCAAGTTTTGATGTTGAAAAGCAAGAATATCTTTGTCCCTTATGCGAGTGCCTCAGTAATACTGTTATACCTGTTTTACCACCTTTAGGGATTTTACAGCCCAGTTCATCTACCATTCAAAACTTATCTTTCGTCACTTGGCTAAAATGTCAGAGGCTAATGTTAGATTCTAGAACGCCTTGTAGGTTAACGAAGAATCGCGAGTTCAGTACAACTCACGACCATACTTGTCGGCTTTGTTTAAGGGCCAATTCTGCAAAATTACAAGTTATAGACGAAGACAATCCTTTAGATCGCAATTTACTATTAGCTTGCCCCTTAGAATCAATTTTTCGGGAAGTTCACGCTTCAACTCTAGAAGCCTTTACCTCTACTTATGGTCCATCTGGCCCAGCATTAGATGATAACTTAATATCCATGATACACCTTTATGCTCAAGCAGCTTACACGAAAGGATTAGGCGCCGATCCTCACGAGGGTGATTCAAGAGTCCCTTTGTTAGTTTGGAAATCAACTGCGTATACCATTCATGCTATAGAATTTCTTATTCGCGATGAAGGTAAACCAATAATAGGAGCTTTTACATCGAGACTAAAATATTGCTTACAAGCATTAGCTAGAATCTCTGCTATTTTGGGATCTACATGGGTAAGTCTTCTTCCAAAGACAACTCCAACTTGGGCAGATAAAGTTACCATATCAAATCATGCGATTTGTCTTCTCACGATGCTGTTGGAAAATCCTCCCGAAGGTCCGTGCATCTTTGATTGGGATCCTTTTGGTGTACTAGTACCTTTAATACATTCGTTGCCGAGTCTTTATTCTTACAAACAAGATGTAACACCTACTGTGATCACGGGTGGCATACACGAGCTACATGCATTGACACTGGTATTTATTTCCTTGATTGTAAAGATTTTGATAACAACAAACTTTAGTGAAGAAAGTTGTATGGATGTGGATAGTGAAGAGAATGTCAAAGCAGATGAAGACTTTGAAAAACAGGATACATACGATAATGAACAAAGTAATTCTATTATTACGCTGACTGAATTTTTAGGAATAAATATTGGAAATAATACAGCTTCTAGTATATGGAGGCGGGTTAAAACTGCATGTTTGCCATTTTTAAGATGTTGTACCTTTTATTTTCATTTCGTGACTGATGTACCAGCCACGGTTGAGCTGTCAACACCCGAAGGGGCTACTTATGAAAACATGTGTAAATATTTGGGACTTCCAACTACCTGTAATGAGTTACTTATTCCGAATATAGATGAAATTATCAAATTAGCAAGTACTTGGAAAAATCATCCTCTGGTTCAAATGCATCTTACAAATAAAAAAGGAATGACTATCGTTAAGGAACCACTGAGAGTTAATAAATTAGTAAAACTTCCAGAGGATTATAGTGATTTGATAAACACTATATCCTTATTTACATGCCCAAACAGCGAAAGGGAAGATTCGAGGAATCCAACAATGTGCCTCGTTTGCGGAGAAATGCTATGTTCTCAGAGTTATTGCTGTCAGACTGAATTGAACAAAACAACAGTAGGTGCGTGCACATATCATGCAAGCAAGTGTGGTGCAGGAATAGGAGTATTTCTACGAGTTCGGGAATGTGAAATTCTCCTTCTGCGAAGTCCAAATAGAGGAGCATTTATCTGTCCACCCTATCTTGACGAATATGGCGAAGCAGATCAAGGCCTTAGAAGAGGATATCCGTTAAAATTATGCAAAGAAAAATTAAAGGCGTTGAACCACATGTGGTTAGGGCATACGGTACACGAAAATATAGCAAAGTCCGTTGAATATTCATCAGGTCTCATGCCAACTCAGTGGCAACATCTATAACCATTTTAGAAATCGCTATCAAAACTAGCATAAACGTTTAGTTGGAAATACTAAATCTACATTTAATATAAGTGAATGAACGTAGCAGTTACTATTATCATTGTTAATTCTTTGTTTGATTCACTGCATGAAATCGATAAAATTATTTATTACAAATTGTATATTTAAAGAATAAGTATGACTTTGTATATTTAAGACCATATAACGTTATTCACGTTGCAAAGTTTCAAATTATTTTAAAGTTCACAGAATTTTCTATTAACATGTAAATGAAAAATATAAATTTCTTTATAATTACTAACAGAATGTTCTATAGACTTCGTTGCTTGTAGCAATTAATTTTTATATGTATTATTCAACCGACTGTCATTTTAGTTATAGTTGTAGAAACGTTTAAAATGGCTAAATAAGTACTTTTAGGCTCCGCAATAACTTCTTGGAAACATCAATTTCATAAAGGTAATGATTGCCGTCGCTTTACAAAAATATTATAGAGTATGTTGATATATGTCGCAGATAAATTTTCATATATTGATAATTTGAAGAAATTTATTCAACTCATATATTAATATTAATATTGTATTAAACATTGAAAAACAAAGCAGTCAGAACTTTATTAAATAATGCTTACATTTTTAAAGATAAAAGTATCTGAAAAATTGTATTTTTTCTTCAATTCCAAAAGTTTATGAGACAAATTTGTATCTAGGTCATTATAAATTCTATAAATAATTTTTTTTTATAGAATAAAACATAAGTATCGGAAACTATGTAAAAGATACAAATACATTTTTTATTTCAAAAATAAAATGTATTATGTGTACAGATGCGGGCAAAATACATAAGTTACTCGAATTTCAGGTATATTATATATATGATTATCTTAATTATCTACTTTGAGTGTATATATAAAACACTCATTATTCATGCGTGATGAAGTGAGAATTAGTTTTTATTTTTAAGAAAGTAAAATATTTTCTCCATGACTATTTTCAGATGTATCTTGCTCAGCTCTGTATATTGTGTATATATGAAATATAATGAATATACGTATGTATAGTTGTCTTAAAATTTTCGAATTTTTGTATGCTTTTTTCTTATTAATTCCTATAAAAATATAATACTAGATACATAACTCATATTGCAACGTTTACTAATATAGCTTATGTAATAAATGCTTGAGCGCGTTTACAAGTTTTCGCTTCCCTTACATATAATATTACTGAACTTAAATTCCGAACAATTATAATAGTTTTTAAAAGTTTTTAGAACCATTAAAAAAATTAAAATTATCTTTTAAATTATTTGAGAAAAGCAGAACCTTTTTTAGTTCTTTTAATGATTAAAATATTTTGGACACATGCACTTACATAGGATGTATTATTGAGTTTAAAAGATAATTAAAATACATAGGTATATTTTTTTAATTGTTGTTAAAGAAAAAAAAATATTACTATTAAAAAGTGTTATTTTTTCAATAATAATAATAATATAATTAATCAATATACATATATACATGTGATCTTTTATTAAATTTTAATTATATTATATAATAGGCTTATTTTTTATCTATTTAATCTTTTAATAAGATTGTTAAATTATTATTTAAAATGATAAAATATTTATTTTTGAATATTAAAGTAATGAAGTTGGCTGTACAGCTGTGAATAAACATGGTTGGCTATCTTCATTCCTAATATATATATCTACATTCTACTTGTAGTAAATAGGCGGTATATGTAGATAAAATGATAACCTCAGCAGTAAGAGTTAGAAATTATTTAATTCGTTCAAATTTCAATGAACTTAATGCGTTTATTACTTGTAAAAATAGTACTTTAACGGCAAATACAAGCCAAAATGTAGAAAATAATATTCAACATCGGATATTAAAAAGTAACCCAAAATTTAGGAAATACTGTAGTTATTCTGGTCAGAATAAAATAAGATTACCTAATTTACTTGAAAAACCTCTCTATCTTCAGCCTATTGGACTTAAAACACTTTTTGCATACATCAAATGTACATTATTACGCTTTAATATAGATAAAGATTTTAAATGGAATGACTTCGAAGGATCAGTTAAACATGTATGGTACTACTGTTTCTATATATTCATAAAATTTACTAGAATAAAGAAAGATTTAACTATCTAGTTGTGGATACTCTTAAATATTTTATAGTATAATAAAGCTTTCTATTTTATTTGAAAATGAACTTTTATTACAGGCAGTAGCAGCTGTATCGCAAGCTTTATCACAAGATGATTATGAATTTTTACAAAATGTTGTAACATACAATGCAATCCAAGCAATAAGAAATAAATTAGAGTCCCTTAGTATAGCACAAAAAATGCTTTTAAATATTTGTAAAGAGGATATCATTTTTATTGTGCCATATGCAATTAATTTTTCTGAAAGTGAAGGTATGGTAAATAATATGAGCTCCAATTATTATTAACAAAATATATTCAACCATATAATATTCTTGATAACAGATGGAAAGAATCTAGAGATCAGTATTCAATCATTATTTTCACGCGAATTTGGAGAATGGATGAAAAAATGGCAGGCTGGTAGTGTAAAGTTAGGTTTTAATGGAAAAGATTCAATTCCTGTAGATCAGAGGGTAGCTCTTAATGTTACATTCATAAGAAAATACATTAATGGTGAGGGTGGTCCATGGATGATCAATTATTTAAATTATGAAAGTATCGTGGAAGAAAAAGGTCAGGCTAAATTTAATAAAAAAATATTTTATAATAATAGATTATTCCAAGTGCATCTTGATTATTATAAATACTATTTTTCTTACAGAATAAAGAAATAAACATGAGTTTTTATCAAAAGTGAAAACAATGAAATGTTCACTATAAAAAGAATATTTGAAAATTGAAATTATAAATAAAACTTATTAAAAGAGAGAATAGATATATAATAAAAACCAAATTTTTATCAGGATAATCTTTACATTTAAAGTTGTTGCAGTATTGGAGGCATATAATTTTTTATATCCAATAAAGTAGCTCCAATAAATATTCCATTTTGTGAAATTGAAATTACCACTGGACCCTTAAAAAGTAAAAAAAAATATTTACAATTATATTTTTAACAAAACAATTATAATAAAATGATTTTTTAGCAAATTATTATTATTACTGGACTAATTTGTGGGTTAAGAAGCCAACATTCATGTTTTTGCGGATTTTGATATAAATTATTATTTTTAACGTGTACTGAATTAAAAAAATTCAGATCCACGTTTTGTATTCGAGAGACTTTAACTTTTATCCAATTCAGATATGGTTCCATATAAAAAGATACAGTAACTTCACATTGGATGCCAGTTTGTTTAAAGAGTAAATTAAAATTTGGTGTAGGAAGTAACATTAATTTACATAAATTTTGGATACTAGCTGGTAGCACTCCTAAAAGCAATAATTATAAGAAGTTTAATTCTTTCTTAAGTATCTATTAATGAAATAAAAGACTACTTACTATTATATACAGCGTCGGTTAATCGAAATGATTTAGTTATTGTCAATGCAAACATTGGAATCTGATTACGCTCGGTACCTTTTAATGAAGCATCCACAGCTGTAAAATTTATATAGAATTGTATCGATTTACTTATTACCCGACATATATAAAATAATCACTTACATTTCCCTACTTCTTCAAACACTTTTGTTACTGGTATATCCTGATTGATATACTTGCTCAGATGAGTAACATATAATCCATATTTATTATTCGTTCTTTCATAGCTAGGGCGATAGCTAGAAGTAGAATAGGCTTGAATTAAATTTCGGAGATTTTTCTTACTTTTATATTCATTTACTGTTGGTATTTCTTGATGAATTTCTGGATTAAACTCCCTGTAAATATATGTATATATTGTTTCACGTATTAAGTAGAAGCTACGGAAGATTTGGTAAAATTAACGTAAAAGAAATAATTACTTTGGCGGGACTGTCTGACACATATCCAAAATAACAACTAAGAGTGTAGGGTCGCTATTGAGAATCCTAGCTAAGAATTCACTTTCGCAAATAGCATCTTTTCTCAAATATGTTTTAGGTGCATCTACTGCAAGCATATAATTTTCTTGCATTTTAAACCCATGTCCAGCAAAATAAAATAAACCTTTTTGAAAAGAAAGAAATATAAGATCTATGCTAATATAATAAAACCCTTTAGATACACAATAATTATTCGAACTTACCATACATGCCTTCTGATAAAGCTTCACAGAATATTTTCATTGCATTTTTCATTTGAGTATATGTCAAATTCAGAAGACATATTACTTTGAAACCAATTTCTTTCAATAAATTACCAATTTTTGCGGCATCATTTTTAGATGTCATCAAACATTCGTGATTTTCATAATCAGCATTAGCGATTATTAAGGCAATTTTTGCTACTGCTTTTTGTCGTGGAAGGTACATCTATTATATTAAAAGTATAATAAATTAAACATACACAAGTATTAATTTGAAGTTTATAAGACAAGTATATATACTTATAAATACCATAACATGACTCCTCTGAGTATAAACTTCACTGATGTCATTAGTTATATAACAATAATATTTTCCTTCATTTTTCAAATTAAATTTCTCTATCTAAAGTAATATTTATTATTAATCTAAGTACTAATGAACATGTTTTTTATTTGCTCATACAATTAAACACATACACATAATTCATTAGATGTTACACCTTCCAGTTTAGTGTTGTCCCTAAACCATTGGTACTGTGGCTGTGTGTAACTCTGTACCTTACATTTTAAAGAAAGGGTACTTCCTTCTTCCACTTCAACAAAAGCTAATGGTTGTTCTAGGATTGTCACTGGTATTGATGTAACTTTAACAAATACTGATGTAGAAAAACAAGATGCAATCAGATTTCCATCTGAATCTACTTGAAATACTTTACACTTATATTCCCCTTCACATGTGATGCTATAACATTATAGGTCTATTATATTATATTACATGATTCTGTGTAAGGTAAAAGAATTTTAAAAAAAGTAGCAATTTACTTATTTATCATGTAAACAAGATCAGAAGATTTATATTCCTCCAATTCTGAACTATTGCAGTACCATACATAATTTGGTAGAGGTATACCAATAGCTTTACAAGATAAATGAAGATATTGGCCAAGAGATATCTCCAAATTATTAGTGTTTATATTATTAGTAGGTTGTTCAATAATTGTAAGGGGTTCTAGAAGACAAAATTATAATTGAACGTTGAAGAAAGGTACTCACACTTATAGCACACAACAACTTTTGTCGAAGAATATTTTTACCTGGTAGACATAAATGTGATAAGACTTCATATAATTGACACTCCTCTAATAAGGTATAAAATATTTCTATAGTACACATTTTAATTCTTAACTCAAGAAGTAGTATTTCAGCAGGTGTACCATCGTCATTTTCAGCTATGGATCGTATCCATGTATTGCTGAATATCAAATTATAAGATTATTATATTCAAGTTGTAAAACCGAATAAGCTTTTCTTATTCCTTCTTTCTTACCTATGTAAGTCAAGTTTGTTTGCCACATGCTTAGCGAGATTTAACCAATTTGAATTTTTATTCAACAAGTAAACTATTTCTTTATAGGTAGCTAAAGGAAGGCCCTCTAAACTCAAGTTTTTATCGAATTTCAACATGATTATAAAGAAAGATATATTTATTTCAACAGTACACAATAAACTATTATCAACATTAACATTTTATTAAAAAATATAACAATAACATCAATAATTTATTTTACATTTCTTACATCGTTTGACAGCTCAGGATGAGATAAAAAAAGTACAAATAAAATATCAAGAAAAAAGAAAACAAACAAAAATTTGAGAATGGGTTAGAAAAAAGTATACGTGTACAACAATGTGTACGATTACAAAGATCTTTCATAAAAAGCTTCCTGCATCAGTATCCGACTCGAGTCTGGGAAGATCTCAAGGTAAAAAACAAACAAACACAAAAGAAGACGGATACAAAGATAAACAAAGAAAAAAAGTAGGACGTATAAAAACTTATGTGTCAAGTTTAAAGAGCCATCGGATCTTTAAAGTCCATTTAAAGCGCTCCTCGGCCACTGAACGCGAACAATACATAGTCGGTCGATTAAACAGGAGCTATCGCGATAAAGGAAAACATTGTGAATCCCCGGGAAAATGGGATTTTGATAGAGCGACGGAAAATCTCAAAACACGGTGCTGCACGGAGCTGGATCGACCAATCGGCTGTCCGGGAACGTTTTCTGGATGTCATTGAGTGTTTTTGAACACCGCCAAAAGAAAATTTGCGTTCTCGCGAATTTCGCGAGTGCCGATGAAGGGCGAGAGAGGGGTGGGGGAGTTGATCGTCCAATCGAAAACGGGGAGAGAGAGAGGGTTCGCGTGCGTTTTCTCGAGTTTCTGGTTTTTCGGAACACCGGGAAAAGGGAGTTAATGTTTTCCTTGTAAAAGCTGAATGCCG
The DNA here is from genome assembly GCA_037305995.1 of Sclerodermus sp. 'alternatusi'. Taxonomy (NCBI): domain Eukaryota; kingdom Metazoa; phylum Arthropoda; class Insecta; order Hymenoptera; family Bethylidae; genus Sclerodermus; species Sclerodermus sp. 'alternatusi'. Next base: position 2,205,793 of record CM074550.1, read on the forward strand.
GAGGGGATTCATCGGGCCAATCAGCTGATAGGAAACGGCTCCTGCGCGATGCGCGTGGCGCGCTGCGCCGCATAATCTTGCGTATCAGTGATCGCCAGTGCCATCCAGAAGGTAGTGGGTTACGGGTTAAGAGAAAAATTCGACAAGCCCTTATTGGTGAAATCGGGTGCGAAAGGAAAAAGCGCGAGGGGCACGTCGGAGCACGGTATCGTCGGGGCTCTCGGAAATTCAGTGCCGAGCCATCATGGCGAATCCAAGGAAATTTAGTGAAAAGATCGCACTTCTCAACCAGAAGGAGGCGCAGGAGACGGCGGCGTTTGAGGCGATCATGCGAGAGGTCTCGGATGTCACAAGCAGAGTAAGGAAATTTACTATTGTGTGCTTTCTACCGTCTTCGTCTGACGGACCAACGGGACCCGCCGTTTCTTTCTCAACTTGAACGTAAACAACGAATCTTTGTCTCTCTCTCTCTCTCTCTCTTCCCTTCTCTCTATATATATATATCTCTCTCTCTGTCTCTGTCTCCATCTCTCTCTCTCCCTCCCATTTCCTCGTCTCTCCCTCCCTCTCTCTTATTTGTCTATGTACGCGTGTGTGTTCTCTATCCATTCTTCGGTTCTATCCCTATCTCTACTTCTTCTGCTCCTCCCTTTCTCTCTTCGTTTCTTTATATATATATATCCCTCTCCATCTATCTATGTATCTCTCTCTCTCTCTCTCTCTCTCTCTATTTCCCTCCTCACTCACACACACATGCACTCACTCTGCTTGCGAGTTGTGCTTCGCGCGTATGTGCGAGGTTGGTGTGTACGAGCGTGTGATATATGTCTGCTGCTGGTCGGCTGTGTGTCTGTGCGTGGCTAGCCGTGTACATGCATAGAACGACTTGTTCCTGACACTTTGCTGCCGCTTTACAGGCGCGGTGTGCGCGAGCACTTCGATACGTGCATACACACTGGATACATGTGAGTTCCTACTAAATGCAACGCGTACGATGCTCGAACTCTCTTTGACCCGTAGCAAAATGCACGGCGACCCGTATTTGGAAAAGCAATTATTGCGCGCGCCATTCTCTCTCTCTCTCTCTCTCTCTCCTCCACCGAAGCTCCAATTCCACCAACACCCCGGGACCGTGAAAACCCGAGGAAAACACACGGGCCTCGAAGAAAACCCGAGAAAATCCAGGCGATTTGGAGGAAAATGTTGTGGAACGCGTTTTCCCGCGGTTCCCGGTCGCTTTGCCATGGTTTTTCCGGAGAACGATCGAGGAATCCAGGTTTTCGTGACCTGGACCGGAAGTTCGTCCCGTGGTGTCCTGAAGAAGAGAGGGGAGAGACGGAACTCCCTCCCGGTTATTCGTCCCCCGACGAGAGTCGAGGTGACCAGTGAGCGCTCTGCTCTAAATTCGTGGACTTCCGGTCCGCGCGAGTGGGCGAAGAAGCGCGATTTTCCGCTGGCACTCGAGGGTTTCAACGGCCCTTGAGATATTTTCAATGCGAGTGTCAGGAAGGTTGGGCCAGAGATGCTTTTAACGAACACTTTCGCGTCTCCGATTCAGCGATTGCTACGACGACGACGAGGACGGCGCACGGTGACGTTTCCCTCGTGGGTCCGTTAAGTAGAAAAAGCCTTCTACTATTCGGGCACAACCGGTTTCCTCTCGTGTCGCCTTTCTCGAAACGCCTTGGACCTCAAATTTCAAAGATACGCAGACGCGCGCGTGTGAACTCGCGATTATTAAAGATACCACTCCTTTGGGCATTGCGATAAATCTTCTTCTTCTTCTTCTTCTTCTTTAGCTTTGGAATAAAATACAAAATTTATCGCACCTTCGTACGCTCCTACGTTTACTCGAGAATATTGCACACCAAATTTACCCATCGACTTTGTCCTTTGCACGTATCGTACACGCTCTAACATCGCTTTATGAGATAATGATATCATAAATAAACGAATAATCGCACTAATGCGAGTACACGCAATTGTCGATTTGTTGTTTCACGTTGAATTTGAGAAAGAAACCCGAAACTCCGCTCCGAAGAGCGTACACCGATGATGATCCTTTGCCTGGATATGCCCGAAAATCGATATAAGAGTTTGGGAAAAACCATAAAAACGCTTCCACCAATAATTTTCGGTGGACTCGAAATTACCCGAAAAACTAATCTGTGCTTTTACGTTGAAAAATTTTGGTGTATGGAAACTGATATGTTACTAATACTTGACGCTTATTTCCAGCTCTGTATGTTTTAATTGTTGGTTTATCACAGACAAACACACACACACACACACACACACACACACGCACACATAAACGCATAATCTAATTGACGATACACGCACGAGTACGCGTGTCGTGATTTTGGGTGGAGTCGAGGGATTAAAATATGCGAGCATTCGAGTAGAATTCTCCTACGGAAAAGATACGTAATACAACATTTGATACCTGTAAAATTCGTGCAAACTTCAGATTTGCGCTCTCTTTCTCCTTCTCTTTCTCGAGTTATTTCAGGTAAAGGGGATTGATCGTGGAAATGCTGGATTTGCGTCTGTTTTTCCGATGTTTGCATACAAGAGACATTTGCGCGAGAGAACAATAGTTTAGACAAATTGCAAGAATAGTCTCGATGATTATTCATGATTGCGTTACTTAACGGTTGATGGGCGCTGCAATTCTGAGAATGTGAGGCAGCTCTATCAGCTGAGCTCCCATCCCTCCACTCCACCCCCCGCCTTGAGAAATTAAAAGGTTTCCCGAGAAATTTGGAAAGTGATTTCCTCTCCGGATTCCATCTCACGGATATTATGTAAATAAGACTAGATTACGAGCCACCCGAGAGTGGGTTTCATTCCAGTACAAGAGAAATGAAATTCTTGGAGTATTTTTCCTGGAATTTTTCACTACTCCAAGCCACATGTACCCTCGGGAAGCACTTGACCTTGCGTAGCACCGTTAAATCGCAATCCGAACTTTATTCGTGACTCTCGTCGCTGTACTCTCACCCCCTCTCCCTCCGTCCCTCTTTGCGGGTCATATTTCATTTTGAAGAAATATATTTTTTCCAAAGTTTTCGGGGTTTCCCCGTGAAATTGCTGCTATCCTTGGGAATACGGAACGAGGACCGTACGATACGTTTTGCTCGAAGTAAGGGGTGGAGCTAGATAAATTCCCCCAAAACAAGACCCGGGGAGAGACTGACGGTCGAGTATATTTCTCCGTTTATTTTTTTCTCTATTTTTCGTGGGAGATTGAGCCGCGCGGCGGGAAAACGGTAAGAAAAATTTGCTAGCGTCAGCGGTATTAACGATGCGTAGTTTTCGATATGAATTGAAGTTTATCGCACATGGCTTATGTACTCTATTACCGGCCGTTGTTGTATCACGTACAGAGAACACACATGGTCACATGCAGGAGCAATATAATCGGTACAACGTACTATTGATAATTAGAATGTGACCACACGCGTGCGATACACGCGCAGACGCACGCACACCGACTCGTCGTTCGTTACGGCCTGCAAGTTCCGTTCGTAGTCCAATTTTTCCGTTTTTAATGCTCTCCGCAAGTTTATCGTATCTTTATAATTTGCATTTCACGGTTAATTACTTGGGACGAACGATTAGCTAATTATTGTCTACTAAAACAATGAGCGAAACATAAGAGAACGCTGATTTTACTAATCGCGCTATCTATTTCGCCGTATTTCGTTGTATTTCGTCATTCTTCGCGTTTCGCTTCTGCCGTAGCTTCTCTCGTTTTCTCCCTGTTTTTTTCCTCGAGTGGAAATGATCGCAGGGTCATCGATCGATAAAGATTTCACTCTCCTGCGAATGTGGCCCACGAAATCGTGGCGGACAAAGCTGCAAACGGGTTTCCCATTTAGGAGAGACGTTTAGTAGGAACGTTCGCGCACAGTTCGACGTGCAAATTTCCTATATGGACAAGCAAATGAATAGTAGACATACGCAAAGTCGCGTTCCACGAAAGAACTGGTTTGCTCCCAGAAACTTGTCCTGTCTGACTAAACATTGATTTTTCTCCTTTTTCCCCTATAGATCCGGTAATACCCTGGAAAATCTGCTTATTCTCGAGCAATGAATCGCGCGACCTCTTTCGAGCGCCGATTGTTTTACCGCTGGAACCAGATCGTTTTTGGAAGCCCGATCAATTGGCCGATTTCACGGGTTCCATTGGCTTTTTTATTGGAGGAATACCGAGGCGGGCTTCACCGATAAGAAAACGCGTTGGAAGCTCGCGCGAAAGCATATTCGGCAGATGGTAAAAGGCAATATGTAAAAGGGTCGATTCTCGATATACCCCCAGGGGGTGAGAGGGGTGGGGAATTCGTTCATTTCCATCCTAGCTTATATTGGACTTGCACAAATCACGAGTTCTCGTTCGGAAAATCGAGCTGATGTCGAAAGCGACAAGATCGAAATCTTTCCTCCACTCCAGGCAGCAGCAGCAGCAGCAGCAGCAGCAGGCAGGCAGGCACGCCGCGGGAAATTATTAAGAATTTATTGCCACTGCAACGGTATCGCGTTATCTGCGAGAATGGCGCGCGTTAAGCGTTGAACTGTGACCAAACTGGATTATGATCGATGCCTTGTGCATTGTGGAAAAAGGAAAGGACCGCTTGTTTCGAGATATCGGGCAAAGAAACGCCGTGTGAAAACTGGCTTTGCCACGGGTTTAAAAGGATCGGACGCAAATTCGGTCGTTATTACTCTCATCGGAAGCCAAGCGCAACCTGTTAGAATTTCCCTGAAAATCACTATTGGCACGAGACTCTCCGTATAATACGAAGGAGGAGAAGAATTGTATCTGGAAAACACGTTTCTCGTTCAAAACTTTGCTTTGGCAAAACTAAACGTATCGAAAATCCCTCCTCCCTCTTGTACAACGCTATCTTATATTTTGAGTTTCTTTTTTTTTTACAAATTTTTCACCAATGATACACTCTCTCACACACGATATTCATGTGCTTGTACCATTTATTTTCAGGAAATATAATGTTGTTTCTCTCGGGTTCCTCTCCGTATTTTTAGGAAAGGAACAATCCGCGCTCTTTACGGAGTTCTCCGTTGATTCTCGAAAGAGCGAGAGTAGCCCGAGTCTTTTGAGCGAGGAGAGTTCTTAGGAAACTTACGCGGGAGCGATAGGAAAATTACCGAATGAAAATAATCGGTCACCTCGGCGGCCGATGTTCTCTCTCTCTGGTGTACGTTGACCCTCGGAAAATAATTATGCGGAATAATTCCCACGGAAGTAAAGAATGAGCTCAAGAATTCCCTAGCGAATGCACCAATTGTACCAGGCGCGTAGTCGCTATTGGAAAATTACTATCGAGAAAAATCTCCAGTTGCGCACGATCAAGATTAATTTTACGCAGGAAGTGCCGTGCGCGGTACTTGCTGCAGTTTATTGCGCAATGTGTGCGGGAGGAGGGGAGAGAAGTAGTATGTATCCCGTATCACCTTCTGAATCATGCTCTAACACAATATGTAGCACGTGTGCAATAAAACGAACGTGTAGACAAAACCGTTTTGGGAGTTTACGGCGACTAACTAGATCCCTGTGAAGATTCTAAAATAGTCACTCATCCACACAGCGGCATGTGCTAATAGGCTGAAAATATAATAAGAGGTTATGCCGGAAATACACACGCACGCACACACGCGCGCACGCGCGTACTCGCAGCATTGGATCGGAAGCGGCTGCAGGAGACAGACACCCGCGACAAATTTCATTCAGTATTCGACACAATTGCATTTATTTAGAAACCGTATTCATTTGCATATTTACATATTAAATTTACTGATCGTTCGAGCGAACGGATAGCAACAGCTTTGCGCCGGACCCGAGGCATTAACGGCAGGAACCGAGGAATTTAGCGGCACAAAGCTTCTCGCACCAATTATAGGAGAAGACTCGTACCGGAAGTAGTTCTCGGAGCCGGTTAAACTCTCCGAGTTTAGTCGGGGGAGGGAAGGAGAGAGGGGAAGCGAGTAAATATTTGGAAGACCGGGCCGTGATCTTTGCGAAGGAGGGAAGAAGGGAGAAGGAAGGAATTAAAGAAGATAATAGTAATCGCGGATGGTAGTTGTTGGAAGGAAATGAGGAAATGACAATCCGTGTCATTGACGTTGCTTAGGTGGCCTCGGCGAGCAGCTCTGTGGGTGCTAGTCCCACGGGATCCGGAGTTCCGGAAACCCCGCTGTCCGTCAAGAGTGCCGGCGCCAGTCCTCCGCAGTCCAGCGGGAAACACCTGCACATTAACCTGGGGAACCAGTTCAGGGGAGGCTCCCTGCCGAATGTTAACAACAATGCGAACTGCAGCAACGACGCTAAAGACTCCTCGCCCCGAACCAGCGCTATCCACTCGATCGACCTTAAGGTACTGATACCAAAGCCTAACCTGTCTTTAGCTTCTAACATCACCACCACCACCAACCCAGCCCAACGACCCGATCCCAACCCTGATCTCTCCGCCGCACCATCCGTCTCTCCCTAATTTCTCTCAAGTTCAATCTTTAGTTCTGCAGTTTTTGCTTTTTGCTTTTGAGTTACTCCACGTTATTAAAGGTCGATCCATTTCTCAACGAACTCGTGCTCGATCGAGTCCTCGGAATCTTGGACGCTTTCGAATCGGTAAGCTCGGGCGTAGCAGCCCCACCGTCATCCTCGTGAGTCTCCGGGGACTTTTCCCCGGATGGGTGGAACTCGGTCTCGAAGGGTCGCGGCGAAAATTAACGGGCGACGCGTAATTCCTGCCGCGAACTACCCTTCGTTCCCCACAGCCCGGTAATTCGAGGCATAATAACTTGGAAAATTCATCCCTCGAATTCGATTAGAGCCACCCGATTCGCTTAACAGATCCGATTAAATTTGCCTTCGGAATTAACTGAATCACCGGCTTCGTGGATTATAAACTGCATTTAACATTTGCCTTCGAGAGCGCAACCGCGCAGAATCGGCTTCTTTCGAAAACTCGTAAGTCAGCCGCGCGCGAAAAAACGCCGAAAAGGGATGTTTCTGCCTAAAGGGTGGATCGACTGGCCTCCAGATAAAAGTTTTCTTTGTTTTCTCAGAGAATACACGTTTCCATTGATTTCACCGCTACCTTAAGCACGATACCGCAATATGGCATGGCACTTGTAGGCATTAATTGATGGCGCTACGTCTCTCTGTAATCTTGTGATCATTAGTTATTTTATCTTCTTTTTTTCTTCCCAACCCCCCCTCTCTTTTTTGTTTTCTTTCTTTTTGTCGAGCAAGCACGTAGAGTACTGTTGTACGTTATGCAAATAAGTGTTGCTAAATGTTGTAGGCATATATAGTATTACTGTAAATCTCTCTGGAACCGTTCGACCAATAAAGAGCTATTAAAAAAATGCGATCGAAACTTTATCTCGTTCAGTGATGCAGTATGGTTTACGAGGGAAAAATTCATTTGATTAAACGATCATTTGTAATAAATGCGACTGTTTGCAAATGGCGTAACTGCAGTTGGTCATCTCAAGGCGCGCAAGACTCGAGCTCTGGAACTTATTTCATTTCATTCGAGTTTTCACGAGGAGGAAGGATAAATTGGTAATAATAATGCAGCGCGCATTTCATCCTCGGGGATTTTCGCACGTGACTGAAAGTCCTGGAACGACCCTCCGTGTCTCGAGCGAAACCTAAAAGGATCGTTAAAAACTTGACGGAAGTTTTTCCATCGCTAATTCGGTCGTCTGTAATTCCAGTGGACTTGGAACTTACCCTTCATTGGTTATTGTGCTGGGCATGTGACAAATGACCAGGAAATTAGGCTTTAATAACCCACTACCGATATCACTTTACCCGATGAAATTAATCACAATCGTGACTTATTCGATCGGTACATACTCTGTTTTTGAATCCACCGTAAGTAGGCTGGCTTAGAAGGAATCATTCTCTTCCTCTTGTTTTTTTCTTCTAATAATCGAAGGTGAAAGCGTGTTCCATTATGATCTGGCAGTTTTAATTAATGCCGATAATGGACATCGATAAGAATTACCTAACGTTATGTACGGTGCCTATAATGGGACATAATGGGTGTACCTTATCCGAGGTAAGCCCAAGAAAAACAAGTGCGCTGGGCTAGCTCAGGTAGAATCATGCTAGACTGTGCATCAACCTTAAAGCGTATCAAGGTCGAAACCTATCGCATAGACCGAGAACGCTTAAACGTAATCTTAGTTGGTGTAATTGACCGGTCGAGGGGAATAGGGAAGAAATTACGAAATGAAAACTATCGATCCGAAAAAGTTTTCCCGGTTTTATCATTTGTGGGTCAGTAGGATTCAATATCGAAACGACGTGAAATTATTGGGCATTCGAGTTGAAAGTGCCAGCTTAGCTATTAACACCTTCAACATCGTGTGCCCATTCATGTAAACAAACGGTCTAAAATTATACAAGCGGAAAAAGGTGAATTCTCGTTACGTAACTCAGCCTAAAGTATTAAGTAATGATGTGTCTTTCAAAGTGCCGACTCATCATTAGGATTTCCTCAGCAATGAATTTTTCTACAAGTGATTTCGAAGAGCGATACCTGTTTTTCATTATCATGTAACTAGACGGCTACTCGGTACTGTGCACCAGCAAATTTTCAAAGACACGTAATTAGCTATTGTTTTCGTATCCACCCAAAGTGCTGGTATTCCATTTCAAAAGGAAATTAACTTATCGATGTGTGTCCAGTTTGTTGACTGGTTAATCCGTTACTAATATTCCAAGTATTTATCGAAAGGATATCAATTTACAGGTACGTGCACTTTATTGACTCTCTCATTATCGTTTATTAACAAATTTCGATGTATCATTAAGAGTAAGTAGAGTATCTCTTTATTTGGATAACTGTAAAAAGTGTCGAATGCGTACTGTACTATGTTTAAGAGTTTTTCCTCGATTTATTATAATATTCTCCGCTGATACCATTTCCTTGAATATGAAATTTTATTGCATCTCGAGTGGGCGCTATAGCCTTCTTGAAATTCCTCCTGCTTCAATTAAATCATGAACAGCATCTGAAATTTGAATAATACATTAATGACGCGTAAGAAAACCAAGTGAAAGTACGGATGTGAGAAGTTCCTTTGATAAACTGATTTATTCCAGCGTCTCTCGCACCCCTCGCGACCGGCTAATAGAGACTTTTCGCGAATGTACCATTTAAGGAAGTTGATTTATTAATTTCCGCGGCGCGGAACGAGTTCTCCTATTACGAGAATAGACTTTGTTGTACTCGTTCTTTTTATCACAGCGCCGTTTTATTTATGACATAGAGCGTTAACGATATCAACGCTCGATCATGCTACCGTTGCAATTCCTTTTCTTCCCGTGCTAACTCGATTTTCTTCTTATCGAATGATTTCTCTGGCCTGTCCATTACAGCTGGCCGGAAAAAGGAGTTTATCGCCTCTCCTTTCTCGCGCGAGGGGTAGAGAAAAATTCTCGTGACCTTGCATATTTTCGCGGAAAAGCTGTCCGCGCGAATTTCTGCTCAAGGTTTTCACGAAATCCCATGCTAATGCGGTATCGGAATAAACTGGAACTTTTTCAATGCGCGCGAATCACTTGGTGCGTACGAAACGAAGGAGAAGCGGTAATCTGTCGAGTGTGGAATAATTGGATGAGCAAATTCACCTACCGATGGATCGTGCTCGTGGATGCACTTGGCGAGATTTTTCATTTTGTCGCAGTTATCGTCACCGGCTGTAACACATGTTTAGAGAGAGAGAGAGAGAGAGTCATTATATCGATAATATTTCAAGCGAATAGAGAGAGCCTCTCTTTGATCAGACCCAGTCTGTCGGATCTGGGGAAACTGCTGTAAACATAAAAAGGAAGACGTGGAAACACGTACGCCGTATCATTAAAGGGGCTGCTCGTGTCCAAAGAAAGTCTTTCCCCCTCGTCCCAAAGGCCCCGGGCGAAGGGCGAGTAGAAAATTTTCAATCCTCCCTTCACTTACGTAAGTTCCCTGGGGAGAGGGGGTCCGTGAGGCTTTTCCCCAAAAACGCATGCAGCCCCTCCGAATGACGTGACGCGTTGTTTCCACGTTTTTCCACAGGCGCACGGGCTTCCTCGAGATTTCGGGGCTTCCCTCTCGGAGATCCTCGGGAAATTCCTTGGAAAAAAGTTCAATCGAAATTCTTACGTGGTTCGGAGCACGGGCCGAAAGCTCCTCGAGCTTTTTCCTGCACTTCCTCGGGGAAGAAACTGGATAGTGTGTCAGCGTCGAGGACGCCATCCTCATCCACCTATGGGGAAAGAACTTGCTTAATCGAAGGCTTGCACTCGCCTCGAAAACATTTCGTCATATACGAGAATCGTTACCACGGCGAAAGTGTCGAACATGCAGAACATGTAGCAGGTTATACTCCTGTCTTCGGGTAACTGACCATTGTTAACACTGTCAACTTGCGCTGTGACAAAAAACATGGAGTGCTCGTGAAATTCGGCGTGTGTCATTTTCACTCGCGAAGAGAGAAGACACTCGAGAGAATTCTACGTGTCGCTACTTTGATGGAATTTTCCAAAAAAAAACTCTTCTCGATCATTTCATATAAATGATAATCCCAACGAACCTTCTGTTGTCCCGTGTTCCGCCATGCAGTTATTTTTGTCGTTCGCTATCATGTCCAAAATTTCTTGAGTGATCCACGCCGGACGCTAAAAAGTATATACTCTGTTTAACGAATGGAGTCCATGGCTTGATTAGAAAAGTCGGTAGAACGATTATGAAACGTGTGAAATTATAGTTTTAATAATACACGTGTCGAGGCGATACCAAGAGTGGAATATTCGCTGAAACATCGTATCTGGTGGTAGTCTGTTGTCGGAGCGCCCGATACGAATAATTCAGTGAAATTTCTATTTTTTAGCGTCAAGTCGGTCGATTATTTATCAGCGATTGCATAATGTAGAAATGTGCCGTAATTGCGTTAATTTCGCGAAAATCCACAGCCAGACGCGGGCTACACGGGCTTCGGCAAGCGTTTGCCGTGACATTCGTATCTTATCGGATACGTTAACGATTAATAAAATCAATTTCGACGCCTGTACTTTGTTTCCGAATGCGATGTAGTTCTGCGATAAAGTTTGCGTAGACCTTGGAGCATTGCCGTACGTAGACTCGAAGTACGGTACGAAGCAGCGGTAAGACGCGAGAGCCGAAAATCGCAAAACGCGCAACAAGAGGAAAATGGAAAAGTGGCGAGGGGGGAGCAGAGGAGAAAACCGCGACGCGGACGATTAAGGAGAACGCCGTAATTTCTCTCGAGATAAATTCAAAGGACGAGTCCACGGCACTAGATCCAGCGACGGAGCACTCGGGTGGAAGGGGCGGGGGAGATGGGGTGGAGTTTCCGGGATCCTTTGGTAGCACTGAATCTCTGGGAGCACTGTAATAGTCTGGTTGGTTTTTCCAGCGATTTCACCGAGAAATGGTAATAATGGGAAATTCACCTCGGCACACACGGAAACTGCCTGGAGGGCAGCGACGACGAGGATGGCGGCGGCGGCGACTTTCGGCTGCATTGTTATCGAGTTGCAGTTGGAACTCGGCGTAAATAAAAAAAATTGCTTAGGAATGAGTGGCCGGTTGGCAGGCAGAGATTTATAAAGTGCGCCAAACGGGATGTAGGCGTGCGTGACAAGAGAAAATATTACTCCTTTCGTGGTCGGCAGGACCGTAATTAAAGCTCGTCGTTGAAGTTGACGGTAATCCCGCCGATAATTCCCGACTTCCAAGAGCGGAAGTGCATTTCAAAATTACGCGCACCTCGGTCGTGACCTTGGCCGCATCCTGTGCGCACTTGAGCGTTCCCAATCGCGCGAGATTGGTCCATCGCGCAAAGTTCAAAGCGAGGAGGAGACCCGTGCCTCTAGGAACTACCGAGGAATATCGGTGGATAGAGGGAGAGAGAGAGAGAGAGAGAGAGAGAAAGAGAAAGGAAAAGAAAAAGGGAATCCTTGAGGAAAATCGTAGCATTTTATCGTAAGAATTCTCCGCGGGGAAGGGATTAAATCACTGTGGAGTTGATTGCATGTATCTCGGGAATAATTTAGTGATTTACGACTGATTTATTCATTAAAAAGCAAGTTCAGGCCGTGTTATATAGCCGCTAGATAAGATCATTTTTAAAGTTACAGTTGAATTCATTTACCGTCTACGTTGGAAATGATAACGCCGAGGAGCTCCGAGGAAAAATCATTCGATTGAGATTATCATCGGATAGGGAAATCTCGGCGAGTCAATATTTGCATGGGAAAAGTCACAATAATTCTGCCTAACGAATCAAAAACAAAAGAAAAAAGACTGTGAATAAAGGATATTATTTCCCGGGAAGAATTGGAATTAAATCGACGAGTAAAACTCGTTGTCGCATTGACCGATAAATCTATCGATTCCTCTCCCTCTTTTTTTCTCTCTTATCAGCTGGTGCAATCGGCAGCTCCATTGTGGGCAACCTGTAAAATTGCCATGGACGCGGTTTTCCTATCAACTTTTCGATCCGGTTTTTCGTTTGTATTTCGAGGCTCCTTCGTACATCCCTCGGACATTTTCCACCTTTGCTCTCCGACAAAGAGAACCTAACCAGCAATTGAACTTGTAATTTATTCGTTCTGCTCGCTAATTTTCCGCGGCAGGCCAAACAGATTAATTCAGTGGAATCGGGTTAATTATATGAGAGCGATTAGTGGCGGAATCGGCGGCATCTTGGTCGTAAACTTTCCCGCGATCCCCTCGGAGAAAAAAGTCCCTTGTCTTTATTTTCCTTATTTTCGAATGAACGTTCGAATTCCAGGGAGTTATCGCGGCTCCCGAGAAAATTATGGAAATTGTCCTTGCTTTATCATTTGCTATACGAGTTTAACGATAATGAGACCACTGTGAAGTTGGAAGTGCATCAACCGGAATTTCAAAAAAGAACACCAGTTCTTATTGCAGACTTGATAGTTCTTTTTTTTTTTTCAAGGCGATTTTTTTGGAAAAATTTAACAGAACTATTGCTAAAAATGACAGGGAACTATTAGGTCCGCAATAAGAACTGGTGTTCTTTTTTGAAATTCCGGTTGATGCGTGATAATGAGCTCGATTAAAACTGTGGGAATCACGCTATTTTATTATGCGTGCATTGCAACTTGTTACACATGTGCGAGCGTCGAAGCTGCGTTGAAGAATCGTCGACGTCCGCGTGTTCGTCTGTCCGTCTGTCATTCCTCAGTGTCCTCGAATTCCATGCAATACGATGAAACCTGCTGGATCGGTCGGGGATAGAACGGGTTCTATCCCCTAGATAAAGCGCTTATTTCGTTTACGAAGCTGTTTGAGACTGACGCTCGCCGAATGGGCTAGGTAAACTGATTTCTCTTGTTTCGAACCCATGTGATACTTGTTATTTATTGATTCTACAATATCTTGCGGCTAAAGGGCGGAACGAGAAGCTTTTACAACGAAATTGATAGTCGAGGAAAAGTGTTTTTCTGGGAGAATTCAAAAATAGACTATTGGACTCCCTTTGTCGAGAAATGTATAGACTTTTAATTGCTTGTTCATTATTTCAGAGAGTCCTCTCTCCCTCCTTCGTCTCGCTCTCTCTCTCTCTCTCTCTCTCTCTCTCTCTCTCTCTCTCTCTTCTTCTCTTATTTTACCACTTTTTCCAGAATTCACGTAATAACGATATATCGTATAGTTTATCTCCGTGCTACGGCCTCCGGAAACAAAGATAGATCTTATTAGTTGTAATACTCATAGCCACACTGAAAGGAGATAGCATGCACATGGCGTATGTTTTTTCAACGATTATTGCGGTAATCCATTGATAAATTTGCCGAGGGAAAAATGGACGATGCGTACCTGGTACTAGTTACAACGGCTGTATCTTAACGACGGTATAGTTTAATCGCGCACACGATTAGATTTCATGTTACAGCTTTTAGTTTCCACTCATAATCAGCTTGTTTGCTTCAATGTAATAGCAGTATATGCCGTAGATATACTGGATGATAATGGCATAATTTCGGTCCCAGGCTTTAAGTATAAATGTCATAAATTAAACGCAGATGGTAACTTACTTTATATCGGAGTCCCCCGGTATTAACGTGGAGGCCGGAAATTCTAAATCATTGAATAATATCCTCTTGCAATAATCTTCGCTTCTCAGAAAACTCCGATGCATTTTAATTAAATGTATGCACACTGTCCGTGGAAATTCTATGAAATGGACAAATGATTGGATTAGGTTTCCCCGTTGAAAGGAGAAGTGTTGCACAAAAATCAAGACTTTGCAAATAAATGAAAGGTTTAAGAAGGCTATGAAAGGGTTAAAATAGTTGTGGAAAAATGTAGCGAAATAAATAGGATCGATGAATGAATTGGAAGAAGAGGCGATATTAGAACATTTTTTTATTCATAGTCGTACGTTGCACCGCCGACATTGAATAGATTTTTATAGCTATGGTCCTTGCAACTTTCCTGAATAAATGATACTGTGAAGCTCCTATAGTCGTGGATTATATCGTGGATTATATGATTGATAATTACCGGATAACGCAGAGTGTCGTAATGATTGTTCTTTACATTCTCCGGAAATAAAATAATTGATTACGGAGAGTCAAAAAAAAACACGCAACGTACTATTTTCGACACGCGGAACTTGAATTTCATCGAATTTCATCAGAGAAATTATACTCTTCCGCGCCTGATTTCTACTTAAGATTTCCCTCTCGGTCTCTCTATCTTCCTCTCCCTTCTACCGCCTTCCCTCCACCACCCTCTTTTTGACCGAGGATCGAGTTTATTTAATTCGTTTGAGCCATTGAATCTATTGAAAAGGAGCCTTTGCGCTTATTAAGTGAAAATATGTCATTGAAACAAGGCTTTGCAAATTTCCTGGGAGCAACACTTGCTGGAATTTTATTCATGCACTTTCATAGAGTCGATGTCGATGAATTTGCCGACTTATAATTGTCCATTAAACACGGCCTGAGTCAGGTCATTAATTGATGTAATATAGCTGATTTATTTTCATTTAGTTCGTTTAATTGCTGGATTAAAATGGTTTATTAAACGTGGCCTAGATAAAGTTGCTACGAGCTTTACTGTAGCACAATGGTATATGGAAGCTTTCTTCATCATTAAACCGATGGACGTTGTTTCATATGAGTTTTTAACCTTAAGCCCATCCACTGGCTGCCCTTAACGTGGAGGCCAGTTCATAAATCCGGGTCGACACTTTAGGCGTTATAGCTCTCTATTTTCCGCGACGCAACAACGACGAATAGTAAATTCGCTGGGATAATAGAAAATGTGCGTCACGAACGTTTCTTTTCAAACGTATAAGATTTTCTACTGGCTGATCCACGCGAAAGCGGGAAAACTGATACCAAGGACAGAAAGCTGCTACGAACCAAGGCAAAAATCCTAGATGCAACATCCTGAGAAGCCTCTCGAGGAAAATGCCAAGTCCTCGTTGAACTCGAACCGTAGCTAAGAAACCCATTAAAAGCAGCTATGCCTGCTAACCATAAGATATACATACCGCGTACAAAAACCGTCTCGGTTGCAGGGAGGGAAATTTTTCATGAGAAGTTCGAGTGAACAAAATCTAGGCTGAATTTACGGGCAAGGGTTTCAAACGGGAAATTGGTATAGTTAAAATTTTAGATAAGAGGTCCGACAAAATAATGTGGCAAATGCTTTGATCTTGATACGTGAGCCACCCTGTATAATCCCGGAAAGAAGAAGGTACTTAGCTCCCCTATATATCCCCAACCATCATATTTAATACCCATTCAAGACCGCGTAAAGCCTTATATTGCGCTTCTTGGTTTACGCTGAGAACCAGTCCGGGAGAATTTCACTTGCATTCGTCGTTCAGTTTTCGCGACTAATCGCTTCATTATTTATAATCGAATTTCGCTGAAGGTAGCTCGTTAAATTTGCCTCTTTCCCCTCGGTATGGGTATGAAAAATTTCTTCAAATTATGCTTTAGAAATGCAATTCCCGTATTTGGAAGGAGGAGCTCCTTGGTTTGATGTAAAATCGATGCTACTTAATAAATGGTTCGAGGGTTCGGATTAACGCCTCGAACGTGTTGAAAAGCAAAGTGAAACGTTAAGGCAGTAGGAAGGGCCTTATGGCAGCGGCGGAAGTTCCGGTTTAGGGACCGTGATAAACACGTGCTAGACATTAACTCCTGTGGAAGGACGACTTCGTTATGTCTCGCTGTCAAGCAGACAGTCGTGCGCCGCATTGCTCGAGTGCCAAGGTCGAGTTTCGATCGGGAAAAGGGATGCGATGGATTGAGGTCAAGAGACCAGTCTGTTCTTCCCCCACTGCTACCACCCCACCTGCTTTTACACACCCTACATTGATGGAATATATTACATGGTCTTGGAGTCGGTACCCTAAGATGTAAATTGGAATTTCAGCTGAAATCATACAGAACCTTTTTCCATACCTCTGCTTTCTTCCACTCGTGCAAGACTCGCTTGTAGAAAACAAACGGGACTTGCTCGCAGGATACTTTCTCGTCTCAGATTCTAAAAATTAACGTACCAAATTAGGTTACTTCGATTAATGATAGAATCACGAGCGATGACGAGGAATGCCATGAAAAGCAAAAGCTGCTCGCGTGAATTAAGAGCTCTGTTCAGGAATCGGTTTTCCCCGATTGTATTAGATCTCTGAGCAAGGAGTTAAAGTCCTTGATTCGAATACTTGGAAGCTCTGGTCCCCGACATCAATAGACATTCCAACTAAATACGAGATAAGATTTCGTCTTTCCTTCGATTCCACGAGCATACCAGCAAACTGCGTTTAGGAATTGTTGTCGGTTTGCTTTCTGTAAGTTTGCCACGTGTTTGAAAAGTTTTATCTATAGTTGGCAGAGAGGAAGCGCGGGGAAAGAGATAGAATATATCCAATTGATAAGTTATGGTAGTCCGAAAGTGGGAGAGACTTGAAATTCTGGTGGCATCGATTTCATTTCAACTTCGCGATGGGCTCGACTTTATTTTCCTCCAAGTGCGTAGGTGGATACTTTCGAAAGAACCAACTTGTAATCTATCGGTCTCCGAGGCTAAGGATATTCACGTTCGATGTACGTTGGAACACCAAGGCGCTGGATTACTCGAACTTGAAATCCATAGGAAAACAGTTATAGCTGACGCGGGTCTGGTGTCGTAGGCTCTAGTGAATTTCGCGTACGAGTGAATCATGGCGATGGAAGATAGACAGATAAATCATGAAATCATTCGAGAAGTATCTTCGATCGACGCAGCGCGACCTTCCGCCATTATATAACGCGATGCAAAGCCCGTAATAAACCAAAATAGTCGGCAGATAAAAGCCTCTTCAGCCGCTGAGATATCGCGGGGACTATCGAAAATATCAATCGAACACTGCAAAATTAGCAGCGGAGTCCCCAAAAGTTCCACGCAAATATGAAAATTCGATTAAGCGGGATCTGATAAATAACGAGTGTACGGCGATCCTAATAAATGATGACATAAAACAGACTGATCCAGATATTAAGCTCGGATTACCGAGGATAGGTTAAATTAATAGATAAGTTCGGGATCATTGGTTGAAACTTTTAATCCCGGCTAGCGTCGATGAGATCTCAAGCCGCTGCTTCGGGAACGCTTGAATTTACGCGATGGGATATTCAACGGGGAAGTTGGTGCGTTAGAAATTTGCTTCGTGTGGAAGCCTTTAGTCTTTTCTCGTCTTCAATTATAAGTTGGCGAGCCGAACTTGGAGAATCAGGTAAATCAATAATATATGTATATACAGGATTTCTAAAGCCTTGCGCACTTGGCCGACGACTGGTTGCTGCGTTGACTATTCGAATCGACTTGAATTACTCTCGCACGATTAATGCGAGATTCAATCGCACGCGAGAACAATTAATCGCCGGGACCGTTCGACTTAATTTGCGTGGGACGCTTTGTACGATTGCTAAACTGAAATGTGTGAAATTACTCGCGAAACCCGCTAGGCAAACTTTCGCGAGGGTGGCTAATGTGAACTTGAAGCCTTAAGAAACGTCATATTTATAGAATCGCGGAGCACTTATACTGGCAAATACTTTGAACAACTAGACTCGTTTCAATTATACGAGAATTGTAACTTTAACCGTATAGGATAACTATTGGAGGAATCGATTCTGATAAATCTCTGAATTTATTTCGGTGAAGGTAAGGCTCTTTTGAAACAAGAGAGAGAGAGAGAGAGAGAGGATACTTTCCTATGCAGAGTGATTTGATTTTGTGTTGGAACTGCTGGTTTCTTTCTCGAGTCGCCAAAGTATGGTGTTTAACAAACTCTTCCACGATAATCTAGACCATTTCAAGTTATCGTGGAAGGTTATCGTGGTGTAGAAATTCAAACAAGTTAACAAAATATATGATTTCTCTCTGAAAATATCTTTGTAATCTCTCTCTCTCTCTGTTTCTTCTCATTCTCCTCTCCCCTTTCTCCGCTCTCTCTCTCTCTCTCTCTCTCTCTCTCTTTTTCTCTATCTCTTTATTTCTCATCCTTGGTGTTCAAAATTTAATGCCTTAAGATATTAAAGATTATCTGTTTATTGATTTCTTACGGCACACATGAGACTTTTCCTTTGGTGCTCTACACTTATAAATAATCGACTTGCTTATTATCACAACTTGAACCTGGCGGAATAGTCATTTTATGTTTTTGATGCTACTGCAGGGGAAATGATTCACGGGCGAGCAAAAAAAAAAATGCACCCACTCTTTCCCACGAGACATTTTCCATGTCCACTGGTAGTTTGCGCTATAAGCGCTGCTGCTACAATTTCGATTTAACAAACTAACGGAGGACGGGAATTTTTTAAATCGAACCAGTCGCCGAACAAATTGTTAGGAAAAACTCCAAGATTTTGCGCAGTGCGAGTATGTTTCGCCGGAGATTGGACTCTTTTTACAAAATGTCGCAATATATCAGATACCATCGTAAATCACGTCAAACCGTTGAGAAATCATCCCTGAGCCCTTGATGCTTTCGCAAAAATTGTATTGCGTTCTAAAAATACACCGCAGCATTGCTCCCTCAGACATTATAAGAGTAGCTTTCTGCCATACACTAAAATCGTACTTATAGACTAAATATTGTATGATCTTCCGCGTTTAATGCCACTTTGGGACTTTCTATGCTCGCGATAGGTATCTGCCGATACTTTCGTGACTGTAATCGTCGTGCATTCGCCGTTTAGGACCCGAATAGGAATAGAGAGAGCGTAAACCCTTAAAAGCCCATCGAGCGATCCGTATTAATCAGCGTAACGCCCAACGCTAAAGCGATACTGCAAACCTTATCTAAAGTAACGATAAGGCAACAACGGAATAAAAGGGGGGAAAAAACTACAGCGCCCACTTAAGTGTACAACAGATAATCGCTGAATTCACAAGGATCCTCGAGAAGAAGCACGAGAGGATGATACCATTACAATCACCGGTACAAGCAACGCGTGACAAGTAAAGAGTTGCCTTGCCTACCGAAAACTAATCCGGGCAAGGAAGTGAAAAAAGATAGCAAGAGACCGACCCGAATAATCAGTGGTGGTAGCAGTAGCGGTAGCAGTAGCAGTAGTAGCAGCAGCAGTAGTGCTAGTACCTAAAGTTAACCTCGAGAGCTACAGACTGGAGCTGGACGGAATTTAAAATGACAGAGGTAGCGACGACGATGATGGTGTTGGTGGTGGTTGCTGAAAGAAAAGCGTTCTCGTCGGTTTCGGTCGACGCAAGCTCGTTGCAAGCTCCGGAGGTAAAGAACAAAACAAACGGGAACACGTGCTCCGCTCTCTCTGTGCACTTGCACAGCAGGTATTGATCGCATTTTGCAGCAGGTACTCGTTTGCTTGTTCCGTTCCGAGCACGTCGATGGTTGCTGCTGCAACTGCAAATGCATCTGCACCGTTGAAAATTCGCTAAGCTCCGTTTGCTCGTTCATCGGCCGGGGGAGGGGGTTGGTGGTTCCGGAGGGAAATTGCCACGGTTGGCCGATCCCCGCGCGCACGAATCACTCGGGGAACATCCCCGCGAAACACGTGAAATATCAAGGACGTCGCGACGAAACTCTCGGGTAGATTGTGGCAACGGCTCTCTCTCTCTCTCCTCTCCAAGCGGTGCAACGGCGTTTCGCGGAGAACAACCGACTTCCGTGGATCCTCTGGAGGAAAACCTGTCGCTCCTCCTCGAAGTTGTTCGTCCACGGTTCGCTTCGTTGCGCGATCGTTCGATCTTGAGCGATTGGTCGAACTCGACGATCGCGTTCGGAAATTTGACGACGACGATACGCGGACGAGATGTGCAAGCTCTCGGATTTTAGCGGTGGAATTGCGATGAAAGTTCGAAGGTTGCGCGGAATATCTAGATAAGATGCAGGCCGGCACGAATGCTGCATATCTTGATGGGATTAGCAAGGTCGCGCGAATGCCATACGAATTATCTTCATGAATGTATTCAGGCAGTCCAGTTATTACGGGCGATACAGCCGCGAAACAGAATTATTACGTTGCTCCACCTGCCGCAGGCTCGTCCTCTCCCCCTCTCCGCTTCCCCGTTGCAGCTGCACTTGCTCGCAAACTCCAGTCGGAAATCGTTTATCAATGGTAAACCATTGGGGGGGTAAATCCTGCTCCCGATAAAAGTAAGCGAAACCCTGAATTCACGAACTTGCCAGAGTATCTCATCGTTCCTTCCTTCTTTACAATTGAATATTGTATTGGAATTTTTTACGAAGCTTCTCTCATTGCCTCTCTAGCTATATTTAATTTTCAACGAAAAATCAATATTTGCCACTACCGATATTAGTTTTGTAATTCAATTGAATTATTTTTTAGCCAACACAGCATACACGGACCGAACGAAGCGAATAGAAATTATTCAATTGTGTATTTGCCTTTTGTAGCAAACGTGTTTGCGGAATGTTTAACATAATTTTTCCCGTCGATGGTAATGCCACCAGTGTATTGTTAATGGAACCTTCGATCTTTCCCATGAGTTTATTCGTGAGAGTGAAAAATTGCGCGAGGATCGTTTTTTTTTTTTTTTTTTCTTCGGAAAGCGATCGTGAGGGATAAGCAAGCAGATCGTTAGCGTCGGCGCGGCGATCGTAAGTGAAAGACGAAAAATCAATTTTGGCCTAGGATCAGATCTGGACGTAGGATAAAAAAGACCGAGGCATTTTACTGGAAGCTAATTATCTGATATTCAAAGGGTCTTCAGCGTATCTCCCGACGTACAGTCTTCCTATCGGTTGATCAGGGGCTGATTAAAGCAAGGAGGGGGTTGCTAAGAGCGAAGAGGGAGAAAAACAGGGAGTATTTACATAGCGCTTTTATTTCGCGAGGGTTTGCAAGATACGCGTCGTGATAGAAGAAACATTTCGTCTCGCGCACATTATTCTCGCTTACACGTTGTACAGGATTGCAATCGTTTTTATCGATTTTCGCGCAAATCTTGCCATTCCTGCGAGGTGTGTGAGGCAGGTACGAAAAAAGATTCTCGAGGAAGGTGTTTCTTTGAAGGTAAAACAGGTTGCCTTGAGCTTTGCCACGGGCAATGGTGGCGGTGCAAGCAAATCTCTGCCACTTTAAGCGAAGCCCAATCCCATTAGTCTCTCCCGAGCGATATCGGCGCTTGTTGCGTGGGGGTCGAGATCGAGGGGAAAGCACGGAAATCCCGTTTTGCTAGCAACGTCGAAACATTACCGCGCACTTTCATCCTGATACCGCCCGCAGTCGCTTCCGCGCAACTTTCCTGCATCAACCTACATCCCCTTAAACTCTCCTCAACCCCTTCAGTCCACAGTCCCCACACTCCACCACTTTCCAGACACCGTTCCTAACAGTTCCATGCAATTCTAGCTTAGCAGATTGCCACGGGACTCCTCTCTGCTAAAACCTCTCTCTCTTTCTCTCTCCCTTCTTCTCTTGGATTCCTAATTTCACACGTTTAAGGAGCACTTGAATTTTCAAAACTTCCCTCTTAGCTCTGAATGGTCTTTTTGTATAAGTTTCTCCTAAGAGGGCCACCTGCTTAGAATTAAGAATGTTTCGAGTTGTCCTCGACTCTTTCGCTGGACAATCGTCTCTCTGCTTGCTCCCTAAGATTCTTCGGTTTTTCTTTCGAGTGTCCCCTCCCTGGATCTGATCATCCAGCCTTTTACCCCGAGATCTTTTATGTCTTTTCCTTCAGCCAGATTTACCCTATTCCGGGAGCTTTTCTCCCGTCCTTTTTTTTTCGTAGCATTTTGGGAATGTGCCACGGGGCAGTAGTACGCGTTTCAAGGTGTGTGCGATGTCCCGGGCTTTCACCATCGCGAAACTGCTACAGTCGAGGAATCGTCCAGCCATCATTTATTCCACAGGTGGTCATGTGTGCGAAGGTGTGGGATCATCCTTCGGGTTGTGCACAGGTGCGTGCAACTCGAGCTGCCTGGCACCGTTCACTTGGCGCACGCGATCCTTTTCGAGATTTCCACCTTCTCGCGATATGCACACGTGATTACGAACCGGAATCGATCCCCACCTCGCCCCAGCACGCTCACGGATTTGGCCCACTTAGCTCGGAACTCTCCAAACTTCAAATCTAGGACCCTACCTGACGAGCCGAACGCTGGTCGAGCGTGGGTGTTGCGCCGCTCGCTGCTTTCTCGAGGAATTTCTTTGCGCTGCGACGTGGTCGAGGCTAACGTGGACCTCTTCCACTTTCCTACTTTTCTCCGCGCTCGTAAGGAGAGTCCGTGCGCATTGGATAAACTCATTTTGAAACGGGAAGAGGACGCGGTGGCCTGCGTCCGAGCACGTATTCTTCTTCTCCTCGCGCAGATTCACTCGAACGAGAGACACCCGACGACGAGTAAGAAAGATTTTCCCTAATTGCATAAATACATAAATCTTGCCCCTTTCTCTCTGCCACTTTCATTAAAAATCATAATGAGAGTCGCTTAATTTACTGCGTGGCTCGTTTTTTGTTTGACCTCCTCGTTGATAAATGTTGCTGTTGAAAAAGCTGCGAGGATTATATAATCTAGCTGTGTACACAGCTGCACAATTTTCCGGTTGACTTTCCCGAATCTTTCAGCGTAATCTTCGGCTTCGTCGCTTCTACTCCGTTCTGCTGGTAGTGTGTCTACGTGGCGACCGTATCCGGAATTCCATGGAAAGCCGACATTTCCATGAAAACCCGGGATCTCTTACAGGCTCGGGATAACTAGATTTTACATAAGAAGGCAATCTTACCGTTACTTCCTATTCGTCCGTCATTTTAAGTATGTAATCCCCGAAAAAGCTAGATGATCCCTTTAATATGGTTAGCGGGGAATAAAAGTGACATTATTTTATTATGTAAGAGACTAATCCCCCGGATAGCACTAAATTCTCTATATATCTCCATCATATAATTCTTACGCGAACTCTAAAGATTCCTCTAACGCGTTTCATGATCGATATCCCTGTGCACTGGAAATAAAAGATGCCATAACTTCGTTACGTAAGAATGAGCTATTGTCTAATTGAAAGAATAGGGTCGTATATATTCTTAATAACTTTATGCATTTCAACGTTGAAAAATTAATATTTTTTAAAAGTTCCCTCAGAATTCTTAATATCCTGGCTAAAGTAATCAATGAGAACGCATAGACTCGTGCGATGCAGCATGGGGCCGCGGAATGTAGGCGGAGTGTAAATATTTTCTTTTCCAAAAATGACATATTCTTGCGTGTGTATTTAAAAAATTCAACAGTGTTTGAGAGACACCGGACAAGTAGCTGGAACCAAAAAAGTTTCACGAGCCACGTGAAAATTAAAAGCACGAGATCGCCGCGCCTTAATGAATATTTAAAAAATAATTAAAACAATTTATGTGAAAAAGGGCATAGGGCGAGGGGTAAAGGAGTTAACAAACACAGACTTTTATAAAGGTAATTAACGGTGTCACGGAGGTAACAAAGTTCTATAAAGAAAATCTTTTAAACATGATATTACAGTTAGACAATAATCATTTGCAAAGCAAAGCAGTACTCAAGGCTGTTAAAGAGAAAAACTGTTCTTGCCGAAAAAACAGAATTGTACCACACAAGTTTTTTGCTTCTGCTTCCAAAGTGTTTATTTGAGAATAGGGATGAAAAATAGAGCAACCGCGAGAATCGAGTGAAGAAAGAAAGAAAGGAAGAAAGAAGGAAAACGTGTTTTCCATGAATAAGAGAAGTGAATTTTACTCCCTGATTTTTTCATGTAAGAGACACGCGTAAAAGTTTTTTCATTTAAATTTCGATGAATTCAAAAGGGGGTGGGGTGTAAAACAGGGGGGTTTTCCCCGGTGATCTGTCTCTCTTCTGTGTGTTGTTCTTGAAAAATTCAAGTGAAAATTTTCAATTCTAAATAAGAAGAATTAATATTGGAATATGACAGATATACCAGGTTTTATGGGAATTTCAGTGAATTTCTATGAGGAAGATTCCGTTCCTGGGTGTTCTTATCGGTTAGCCTTGAATCTGCGATCTTCTTTGAAGTAGGTCATCGGCGCGGAGTGTCGGTAGACGACGGCAGGGACGATAGCAGACGGCGTCGCGACGACGACGCGTGGGTGGAGCGAAGTTGTCTGGAAACGTGGAAAGGGAGCTTCGTCGATCGGTTCCCGACCTTTCCAACTCGGTTCCGCGTTCTTCGCCATTCATCTCTACCCCCAACCCCAGCTTGGACTCCGCCATTCTCCTTCCGATTTCCATCCCCGACTCCGCACGAGGAGCGCGGTAGCTCCGGAATTCTACGGATATTTAACGCCCATTTCGTGTTTAAATATCCTCCGCCGCGTTATAAGAGCGAGTTCCTCTCTCTCTCTCTCTCTCTCTCGGCATAAATTTTTACGCTGAAGCATCCAAATTAAAACCTCAAAGTTTCAACCCAAGCCCAAGCCCAAAACCCCAACTTCAACGCCCCAACCACATTCCATCCAGTTTGATTCGCGAATAAAATTAATTCCCGTCGACGTACGCTCTTTTTCCACTGCCCTCCGAATCGAATTCCCCGCGAGCGGCCGGTGGTAAACAGCACCCTTGCGCGTACAAGAATTATGCGTGTCCTCGGCTGAAAGTCCGGCGTCGATAATAGGTCAAAGTTCAGTCACGGCTATTTTCTCCTAAAAACCATTTCCGCCTGTTTTTTCAGGTCTAATTGAGTTACTGAAAAAAAAGAAGAAAAAAACAAAAATGAAACTGAAATTGCCGAGGTTTTACATTAATGGATGGATTTTAGCAATTGTCTCTCGAACGGAGCCAGCGGTGAATTATGAGATAAAGCAATTATTAGCGATCGAAATGAAAATACAACCAACCGATCGCGAGGGATCGAGTCGGCGAATTTTTCGTCGGTGCACCGTGTGCATGGGAGTAGATGTTATGTTTAATCGTGTTTATGGACCTCTCGCCGACCTACTTTGAAACCGCGCTAAACCCATCAATGGCGGGGTAAAATCAATGGCGGCGAAGATTCACGTTTTAACGACGAGTAGCTTAATTGCGCCGTGATGTGGACGACGAAGGTGGCCTGCTCACGCTCGTTTTTCATTCCACCGCGTCTAGAGCGAGAAGATGGGGCCATCGGCAAAGAGCCGAGGAGGGAGAAGGAACTACTCTCTGGAAAAAGGCATCATCGACGCGTTCGATGGACCGCGATGTCCTTGACTACTTTTCATTATTAAAAGCGTCATTATACCGTGCCACCGCCACCGTGCGTTAAACTCACCTTGTATCGCTGAAAAATCAATGCTACCATTTTTACATCCAGGACGAATCAAGGAAATTTCACACGAAAAGACTCGGTGCAATCGACTGGGACGAATTTATGCATGGAATTAAATAGAATTAACTACTCCTGCACGTGTCGCCTGTTGACGGGTGCGCGCGCGTATGGGTGCATACCTACGTTTGTGTCGCGATATAAATTTATGACACGTGTTAAACGCTTTCTTCCAATCGGATGGAATTAAACGAATGTATCAATTGCGTTTTGGCCCGATCTATTCGTGAGCCTTGGGTCGAGTAAATCGTGCGTGCTCGCTTTCGGTCAATAGTTTTCCAGGTTTTTCGGAAATGCGGAAAATCGGTTTCTATCGGTAAGAGGATCGCGAGCGCGCAGTCGAGCGTGTCTCAAGACTGTCGATGCGCGCTCGAAGATTATTCCATGCGGAAAGGACTCTGGATGGTTCCGGTAGAAAACCGGAAGTGGCTTCCGGATAATAAGAGGATGAGGAACGTGCAACGGGCAGGAACGATTTCATTTTAGGCGGACAGGCACGACAGCCTATCACGATGCCATGTGCCGGAGATGATTAGAATTCTCGCAAAATGACTTTCCGAAGGTTTTCCTGGAACGAACGCTTGCTGCTCCCTCCAGATTAATATGACGACACATGGCTACTATATTCGCGTCGACGTCCCCTCTCTCTCTCTCTCATATCGGATGCCAAATTTCATTATTTCATTAGCCACGCTCGAAACCTGTTTGAAAGCTATATGAACGAGAAAAAAGTAAACAGCGTCATTTGTTGTTCATCGTCGACAAATTTACTATCCTGTCAGGTAAATCAATTTGCTAAATTAATTAGGTAAATGAAGGAAATGGGATAATAGCGAAATCCAATGACCGAAATTGGAAAAACATTAACTTTGTTCCGGTTAAGCGTGTCACTGTAAATTGAATGGTCGATTTATTTAATCGTGCTGCCCGATGGAATTTGGGTAGCACGAATTTTTATCGCGAGAATCGCTTTGAATCGGTAAGGAGGGAATCTCAGTTTCTCGTAAAAATTGAATTTTTTATTCAATTCGGCTATCGCGAGTTTTGTCGGCGCGGCGGAGTCACACTGGGAAGGATCTTTGGAAGTTCTTCATCAGAATGCTCTACCTTCAGCTTTATTAAGAAATTCCATTTCACGCGTCCAGAATATAAATAGCGAGGAAAGTTCAGAGTGATTCGAGTAATTGTAACTCGACTTTAATATCAAATTCATATTTACCTTATGATCACGTAGTTGATTTTAACGAACAATCGTCGTCGTCTCTGCCGCACGGTCGCTCATTTTGCTTCAATTCCACCAATTATACTTAGCCAAGAAGCTGTAACCCTGATACTCCTCGCTTATATTCGTTCAATTATTCATTATTTCTATGCAACGCAGGCAAGGTATCAAGGAATTTTGTCATTTCTTCCGAGTATTCGCGCACTCAAGGCTGTGTGCCACCGCTAAAAGTATTGCCGAGGATATTTTTCAATTCATTTTATTGAGAACAGGCTGAATGCGGAGTGTTGAGATAAGTAGCCGACGATTTATTTTCAAAGTGCCTCTTATTCAAATGAATTCCATGAGGAAGATTATTTTAGCGTTCCTTTAATTACATACTTGGGGAAGAGAAACATTTGCACATACACACGTGCGCGCGTGCATACATGCACACACAGGTAGAGATAAAACGCTTGCGGTGGACCTTAAATTAGTATACGCGATAAACGAAACGTTCTCGTGCTTCCAGGCTCTCTCTTTTCGACTGCTTTGTCATCTCGAAAAGTCTCAATCAAAATGACTGCTTGAATTGGACTCATCAAGCATTTCATCAAGAGACTTCCTTGCCAAATAGCTCGAGCGAATCCAGTATAAAAATCATTCGTTAATTTACACGCGCAACGACTTGATAAATTTTCCCATGCACGCGCATACGCGTACACACACATGCACGCGTAGCACAAGGACGCGAGAGACACGTGGGCGTTTGCCTCTTTCGAGCGAAGCAACGCAAATTTCGCCATAATGGTAGATGTAACTTAATTACTTGGACCGGTTGAAACTTACGATGAGTTTGGCTCTCGTTGAATAACACATTTTATTTCGATGTACACCCGAAGCTGCGCGCGCGCGCTATTTAATAGATCAAATAAGGAAACTTAATTAGCTCCATAATTATAACAAATTCCATTAAAAAGCAATCGATTGCAGGAAGCCGAAGACTGATAAATTAGAATCAATTAATTAACATCGAATACCTTGTGCATCCTAGTAGAATTTTCTATGAAATTTCACTCTTGGATTAAAAAACTTCCGTTTTCACGGCAACCGTTTCCCTGGATATTTTTCCAGCTTTGTCGAGCGCTTTTATTAACATATTTCACTTTATTAATGTATTTCGCGTAGTGAAAGGATTGCGAGTTTGTTATCTCGGATAATTTAATGGATATTTGCTTTGGTTCGGAGGAGCATCAAGGTCTCCTCAATTATCCCATGTATAAGTTTAGTTAGGGATTGGCGCGCGCGCCTATTACCTAATATCTGCTGAATTATGCGATAAACACAGAGAGTATTTCTTCCACGGTTGGGTTCACGGTCAGGCGATCACTGTGGTACCGTGTGATTCTTGGTCTACCGTGATGCTCTATAGGACCTACCGACTCTGCCGCTATATTTAAAAGTGGAAGCTCCACGGAAAATCAAATCGCCTCGTTCAGCTCGCGAACGTGAAAAAATGAGAGAAACGCCCTTTCCCATCGAGCAATTCGGTGTCTTTCAAACGCGAATTAAAATATTTGCGTGAGGATAAAAATCCGTGAAAAGACGTGGAAGCGCCGATACACTCGTCTCCGCGGCATTGCCATACGCCACTTCCGGATGAAGCGTGTGAAATACTTACGAGATAATCGCGAGGCGGTGGAGTTTTCATCCCGCCAGGCATCGACGAATGGTCGTGCGCGCTTCGAAAAACCAAGGACATTTTCGCATGGTGGATTTTCGAATGCTCGGTGTGAACGAGCGAGACATTAATCACGGCAAAATTCCACGATCCTCGACGAATGTGGGTGAATAGAAGCAGGAGGAAGCAGAAGGAAAGCAGAGAGCGACGTTCCTAATGAAATTATGACCCGAGGAGGATCGAAACGTCTCTCGATATCTGCCGAGTGAAATTTTCCACTGGCGGCACCCCGGGGGAGTTGCCTTAAGCCCTTAAACTCCGCCAATTCCAGAGAATCGTCCCTGAAGCATTCATCTCCCTCGCCAATCGTTAATTACCATGGAAAAGCTCAAGATCTCGCCAAGCACCTTCGGAGCGCCAACCAGCCAGAGCTCTACCCCTTCGATTCTTTTTCACCTCGCAACCCTCCGGAGATACTCGAAAATTATCAGAAGCGCGGAGTTCCGTAAAATCTAACGGGCAGTCGTTTAACCGTTCGCTCAGCTTCAACATCGAGATCCCAAAAAAAAAAAAAAAAAAACTGAACGAGTTCATTGGAAGATCCGACGGAATCAATTAGCCAGCAGCAGGTGTACGAGGGGAGTGCGGGGAATCTGCGAGAGTGGGTAGATCAGTGTGCGTGCGTGCGTGCGTGCGTGCGCTCGTTAACTTATTCTCTCGCGCCACTGATTTATCGGGATGGGAAAAGTGTGAGAAAGGGGAGAGAGAATTAGAGGACGTTGCCATTTCACGAGTGAAGTTGCATCGCAGCTCAGCTTCCAGGTGGCTGGTGCACCTCGTGTGCACTGCCGGTGCACGTTACGCCTGCGTACAGTGCAACTAGCTGAGTTATTAATTGCGAGAACCGCACGCGCGCGTATATGCGTGTATGTGTGTGTGTGCGCGCCCGCGCACTCCCATACGCAGCGTAGCGCAAGGTTCAAGGAAAACCTCATTCTCCGGCACCGCACTCGCGTTTGTAAATGACCGGTATCCGCAACGACACGACACGACGCTTCGCGTTACGCCACGCCACGCCACGCCACGCCACGACTTCTCTTTCAACCTGTTACAGCTGATAAAGGACGAAATGTAAACGCAGCGACTTCAATTTTCCGGGCACCCTCCCCCTCGGTCCCGCACCGGTGAATGCACCAGCCTGGAACGCCTGCATTTACCATCCCCTTCCTTGCAGTTGCAGCTAAACATCCCCCGCGGGTGTATTTCCGAGGGTTAGCACCCCACCGAATTCTCAGAGCCCACCCCCTTTTCATCATTCGCGCCTCGCCTGTTCTCTTGCTCGAGTGGCAACGACCGACGTCGCACAGTCGAGTCTCTTCTCATTCCGGGGGTGGAAGTTTTCTTTTCCTTCTCTTTTTCTTTTCTCACGAGCAGTGGTGGCTCGCGACCAGAAAAGGGAGACGGAGTCGGAGAGGGAAAGAGACTCGGCCTAACTCCGGCTTGATTTTCGTTCGTAGACCGGAAATTGGCGAGGATAAGCTCGAATGCTGTAAATTCGGGATGGCGGTCCATTCGAGTTGACCAAAGTGTGATTCGGCGCTCCGAACTTGGAGAAGTTTGCCAGTTACCGGTTGTCCATCAAGCCGTTTGTATTCGCTCGCCGTTGTAATAAACGAAATAAATCACTTGATCCTATCGGGAGCAGACGGGATTAGCGCGATGCCGAAGTTGCGCGATCGGTAATCCGTCTTGATTTGTGTAATCCCATTGTTTCCGGATCACATGAAATTAGCCCGCCCCCGACTCCTCTCCCGCCACTCGCGTTATTTTCCTCGAGTATACGATTCCCCCGGCGACTCGCTCCACCAGAGTTTCCCGGCTAACGCGTCCTCCGCGAAAAACCTTGATGGGGAGAGGGAGAGATCGCTGGCGAGGAGATGAGTTACCGATCGAGCGAGCCCTCCCCTGACGCACTTGGAAACTTTACAACTCCGGCGCTCGATCGAATTTTTCCTCAACTTCAATTAAGGGAGAGCCATTGCCGGTTTATAGGACGATTCGTTAATGGGCCGCCTCCTAAGGATGTAAGTGGATTTCCAAGCCGATCGAATGCCGTGCATTAAATCAGTTTACACCGTTCCGCAACGGGGATGCGCGCGCTTCCCTCATAAAACAGGCAAGCGCCATTTTATGGAGCATAATTCATGAAACGAGAAAATTCCAGGCCATGAGCTACGGACACTGCTAACGCGAAGATATAGCAGTGGATTATTTCTCTTCGTCAGTCACCCTGTTTCCACCAAGTACAAAGGGGTATGCGAGATGTCCCCCTTGTAAATAACCTTCCCGGAATCATCCGGAAGACTCGGGGCCATTTTGCTGTCCTGGAAACTCTTCCTTATCCGGCTGAAGACGTTTCAGACGGAATGTCCAGGACAATTCCGGCTGAATAATTCCTACCCGAGTCTCTCCCGAGGATTTAATTATTCCGACCTTGCACATTGTATGAACGCGCGCGCATGTCTCTTCGTTGATTGGTCAAATAAACCAAAGAAAAATTCCAGTAGTCCTGACACCGTTTGACAATAGCACGCCTCCTTATCCTGGTAGCTTTGGTCGTTGCCCCGAAACCTTTTTGCATAACACGTTCCGTAATCAGCCAACACGCACACGCACTCGACAAGCGAAGGAACACGGAGAACCGCGTTAATTTCAATTACCCCATTCCCCTCCCACCATCGAGCAAACCTGACGTAATTTAATTAACGCTTTAAATTAATTCTTAACGCGTGCGGTTGGGGCGGCGAAAGTTTCTTTTGTTTTGGAAATGAGTCTACGAGGGTGGCAATGGTGGCGATGGTGGTGGTAGTGGGGGATTATCAGTCGAGTGTTCCGGGCGATAAGGTTTGCTCAACCATTCAGCACACCCTCCTAACAAGCATAAAATTCCATCTGCTAAGTGCACTTTGTGTTTTTGAGTAATGCAGCCTGGCGAATGCTTTTGCTTCGTTATTCCCCCCACTCCTTTTCTTTTCATTTGCAGTAGGATCGACTAGATTTAGAGACCGAATGGTTTGGTAGAATTTTGAAAAAGTTCGGAGGCACGCGTGCCAGCCAGTGTTTCCTCGAGGACGAAGATTCATTGGCTGGTACCGACGACGAGGCAACTTGTGAAAACAGAATGATTTTGTTTGCAGACTGTGCTCAGCAATCTTGAGGAGATGCAGCATAATTCCATGGTGTACCGAACTGATCACAGGGATAAGAACATAGGTGTCGGGCCTATTCGACCGAGGCCCGTGGAGAAAAGACACGACACCTCGCCGTACAGCGGTGCCCTTTACCTCTCGCCGCCCCCGCCTGACACGTGGAGAAGGACAAACTCGGATTCCGCACTCCACCAGAGCGCCAATGAAGCCTGCCAGTCCAACACCAACATGCCTCACCGACGAGGTAGCGACGCATGTCGGTTTTTCTCTTTTTCTATTCTTATTATTATAGTGCCACACAATCGTAAGCGTCGATGCGCTCGTCGCTACTAGAAAAGCTTCCCTTTCGCGCGCGATACCCCACCCCCTCCCTCGAATATCGAATCAACTTTTTCATAGACTCGTTTGCTGTCCTCTGGGTTTCTTACGAATTATTTACGGCTACGAAGTACGATCGTCGGTAGAGTGCGCCGGGTTAGAGTGAAAAAAAAAACTGGGGGCTGCTGCAGAACGCGGAATGTCAAGGGGTTGAGAAGTCGAGAGTCGAGAGGGCCATTTGTCCAATGATAGGAGAACAAAGCTGGCACGATAGGATGTTTCCTGGGAGCTCCAATTGTTTGATCTCATTTCGCGATTTTGTAAGAATAAAACGCACGTAAAAATTTAATATGGACTTGACGGACTCCATCGGACTAGCGAAGAAGGTTAAGAACACTGTGCGCAACCCTCCCCCTGCACCTCGTTAAAAACCCTCTCTGTAACTTCCCAGTTATGCGCTCCGTGCCACTTAACTCGCCCTTTCGGCTCCCAATTCAAAAGCATAAAAAGCCCCACGAAAAAGCACACGAGCTTTCACTTCGGTCGGAAAAAAAGTTGGAGCTTCTGTTCAGAATTTCGTTTCGTTTCGGAAACTCTCCCGGGGATATGCCTGTCTTATTTTATTTACACGCGTAAAAAAAAAGGGCTTGGATAACTCTGCCGAGCTCCACTTTCTAATTGGGCTACCTGAAATTCGGGGCTTTTTTCTTCGGGAGTAGTGGGGGGGAAAAGAGTGATTTTCCATTTTTACGCGAAGTTGAAACAGTATTTATGGGAGTGAAAGGGGTTCGGGTGAGCTGGAATGCGAAATTTTTTCATCAATATTACGAAAGTGGATAATGAATTTTTCGGCGGTTTTCGCGAGGTTAAAGAGTTTACGGAAAAAGGAATTTTAGGAGGTAAATTGTATAAGAAGTTGTTCGCGAGGTGTTGCACGAAGCTGAGAAAAGTAGTATTTATTTAAACAAAGATGGCCGAGGGATTCAAGCGCTTCGCTACGTATGCTGGTTATCCTCCGCTGCTTGTTTCTACTATTCGCTTACTCTCGCTTAATGCTGCTATATTTTGTACGACTACCTGGATTTAACCGGGGAATACTTTATTTAACCTTTTATTTTGTTTCCCGGATTTTTTACTTCGTCTCTTTATTTTGATACCTCTTCACTTTTTACGGAAATTCATATCATTCATATTTTTCATACTATTTGCGTATCGAAAAAAGGGGGGAGTGGGGAGGCGGAAGGGGAGAAAAAGGAAATCTGCAGAAGCAATATTTATTAGATGTTTTCATGCGTGTTTTCACCCTCCTTTCGATTAGTTGTAAATTTATGATGCATTTTAAGCGCAGCATTACATTCGTATAATGTCATTGTTCGAAGAAACTGCGATTCTTCGCATTCCGCTTTTTACATCCCATAGCTATTTTTTAATAATAATCTTTTTTACCCTTTATTATACAAAGCACGTAATTTTATACATCGGCTCTTCGTATCGTTTCATATTCGCGCGGGATAAAACAATGTATCATGCTGCCCGTTTTTTATGGTGTTAATCTTTAACAAGCATCTTTTATTCCGTTTATGCAATTGTTGAAATTTATTATTGTGGTTTTTATCTGTTTATATTGCTTTGTGCAGCTTCTGCATTTGCATCATTAATTTCATTGCTTTTTGCCATTTGATTTGATTAAATGCGGAAATTGGTTGCGTTCGAGCATCTTTGCTCGGGGTTCCATTCGCGTACGAAGCCGCGCCGTTTTGATTGCTTTCAATAGTCAATCCGCCGAGCCACAATCAATAATGCAGAAGTTACATTTACCGACAAGAACGCACTTGCGCATTCTTCCTCTTCATGGAAATCTTCGGAATTACGCAGCAAATGCTGTATCACCGACAATTCTGTCATATCCATCAATTTACATTTCTGTAGAATCACATGCACACACGACCATTGACTTTGAGAGAATCAGAGAGCAAATTTGTTTAACGCCCAAATACGCGAATAGTTTCCTAAGGATGAATCATTCTGAAAAATAACTATGAATTAACTAACGAGAGATGCGTTATTGTTTGTTAGCATTCAATTCCGGAGATACATCGGAAAAACTATCACGCGCGCGCGCGCGCGCGCAAAACCTTCCGTTATGTTTCATTAGTCTTGGATTATGTAGTGCATATTGATTGCAACGATTTTCCATTGAAAATTCTCAAGGGAAATATTTCTTTTATTTCACTTTATATAAGTTACGTCCATACTCGAGATCTCCTCATTAACATATTACCTCATTAAAGTTATTATCTCGTGCCTCTTGACCTCTCTTTAAGTGGTTACCCGTTAAATTTGGCGACCATCGAGCTTTGTGACCTTGCAAGCTAGTGCATGCGACTTTTATGCCATTTTCGCGCGGTAAAGCACGTCGTACAGCGTGACACTAAAGAAATATGAATAATTATCTGAAATATCCGACCTACGACACACGTTTGATCGTAACAATTGCTATTGTACAAATTTTGTAGGTCTACCGACGGGGCATCCGAAAGTAATTTGATTCTAAGGATTTCCAAGGCATGACTTTTTCCATTTTTTATTGATTTTCGGATTTTCGAATATCTGTGGAAAAAAGTAAATGATTTCCTGCGATTGCCCTTACCATTTAAGATCAATATTAACGTCAGAATCGCGCTTGTAAAATTATTTTAACGCGCCTTTGCTTTTTATGCGTAGACCAACATACCATGAGCAGCGGTGGCAATGAAAACAGAGAAACACATCACAGTTGCATAGAACGACCGAGATCATCTTGCGGAGTACCTGGTATAAAGTAAGTATTAAAATTTTTACTCTTTTTCTCGGCTGACTGGCATTCGCGCGAGCTTGGGTCAAGAAATCGGCGGAAATTTATGCATTTAATGGCAAGTCCCTTAAATTCAATGAAACGACGTACATGAGATTTATGAATAATAACTGAGGGTTTTATATAAAATTGTTCGATACTAAGATGGGAATTGAATTTCGGACAAATTAATTATAAATGGAATAATATGGTAGAAAAATTTTACGAGGGATCACCTGCTTAAATTCTCATGGTAGCTTATGATCACAATTTATGCTATGCTTCTACGCAATGTATGAAAGGACATTGTATTCTCGTCATAGCCGCTTGCACATATTAATGTACTCGTACAAAGGACTATCATTGCATTGAATTATATTAGTGCTAAAGGGCATATACAACGCCAATCCTTATTGCTGATTTCATTAGATGAAATTTTGAAATCGATTCTACACCACAAAGCAAGGCGGTCTGCCGTTTGTTCTTCGATTTTTCCAATTCGTTCGAAAAAGATCGTGATTGAGATTACATCGTTTCTTCTATCAATTATTTTCACATAAATCTCGGATAGCCAATCCCTATTGATTATTTCGTATCTTTTCCCTAATTTGAGCGAATCGAAGAAATAATTCAAGAGAATTTCCCCATGAGTGAAAGGAACACGGCACAGAATTTCCTGTATAGTTTGTGTTTCTACCGTGTTAGGCTATCTTTGATTTATTTTAATTATTCAAAGGTTTTTCTTTAATCCAAGTGAATCAGGGAAATAATTTCTTGCGTAGTATATATCCGAGCTCTCAACCTCCGGGACAACAGCTCCCCATAGGAAACACAGGGTCGTTGCCCGACTTGAGTAATGTCCACTTTCCATCACCCCTTCATACCCCTCTGGACCAGGAGGACCACTCGAGTAGTACACCGTTCAGCAATGTAAGTTCCTCAATTATATCTTTCTCACAGTATCATGATACTATCTTTCTCTCTCTATCATCTCTATCTCTTATTTTTTCTATTTATTATCTACTCATGCCTATCTTTTTCTCTTTCGTCGTTTTATGCACATACGATGCTGCACGTTTCTCCCTTTTTTGTTTTTATTTAAATACGTATCTTCATCTTTTTCTCTTTTACAATTTCTTAAAAATTAACTTTCGATCAGTTTCGTGGGAAGACAGCATCAATTTATTACACTATTATAAACTATCACTTTTATTATTGTTCTCGTTTAAATAAATATTTAGATAAATTTGATTTTTCTCTATCTATTTTTATTATAGTGTAGTTAATTTCTGAAATTTTACATGTCAGAATAATTTTATTAAATATTGAATTCAGTTCTCTCTCTCTCTCTCTCTCTCTATCTCTATCTCCACACGCGTTATTGATTATATAAATATTCTTAGTCGTATAAGGTAGCCGTCACTTGTGAATTAATACACACGTAAATAGAATTAGAATCCTTTGCTAAACAATTATAAACAATCGTTTTGACTATCGTGGTTTTATTGATTTGCAACTTAAAGCATAAGAGAGTTCTCGTTACGTTCTTTCAGATTTCTTTAACTGTGAATTTGCAATAATAATAGCGTTTGATTTTCCTCTCTCTCTCTCTCTTTCTCTCTCTCTCTCTCTCTCTATACATATATATATACATAATTATTATAAGAAAGTTAATATATGGTATAACTATGAAATTTTCCGAGTACAGTAAGTTTGCTCAGAAATTTAGCAGTGAATTTCCTGCATGACTTTGGTTAAAGTTTTCCGATTATTATCATTTCTCAGGTAATTAATGTGCGAGAAGTTTAATTAATTAGTAGTTAGTAGTACTTCGGATATCGCGGTATAGCATTTGGCAAAAAAGAAACGACCAATAACTAATCGAGGCATTATAAATATTTGAGTTGGAACAAACGAGAAAGGGATTTTTAATTAATACGTTCTTCCCCATAATTGTTTTTCCAGCAAATCAGTAATCCTGTTTCGTTTCGCGAATACTGGAGATTTCCTAACGATTTAATAGCGTAAAATCACTAGGAAAGAATTTAATAATAACGTAGCATCAATATTGTGCGAGATAAAATGTTTGACGAGCAAAGATTTTTATGAATCACCGAATGAATTTCTCAAGCAATGATTCAATGGAGTCTCGGGAATTTTTAAAGAAAGAGTAACGTAGCTCGAAAGTAGAAATAAATCCTCCCTAGAATCTTTATCCATGATCAACGATACAGGAACATCATCGGCTACGTAAGAATGATAATGCTTGAAGTTTCCAAATGAGATTTAGCGTCAAGTTAGAAAATCGCCCAGTATGAGCCAGAAGTCGAGAAAGCATAGGTGAGAAGGCAATAGGAGAAACGAATACTTTTGAAATGGCCGTAACTACTGGTGTATTCCAGAGTCCTCAAACGAGCAGTCCCACAAACCTGTCGCCGACCAGCTTGGCTCAAGCTGGTAGGCAATCCTTTTCACAGGATCACAATCCACCAAGTGCCCAAGTAAATATCCTTGCGATCCCGTACTAGCATAAAGTTTATCAGTTGTTCAGAGAATGCCAAAGTGCGAAGTATCCGCCGCAATCGGCGATCGCTCGACGACGAACGCGTTTCCTGTTTAGGAATTTTGCTCTCCGATCTCTTTCTCTCTCTTTCTATCTCTCTCTCTCTCTCTCTCTTTTCCCACTCTTAAATCGGAGTTTCGCGCCTATCACGGGAGAATTCCAAAGGAGTTTACATAATTCACAAGGTTTTATAAATCATAGATCCAGGGAGATTCTTCCAACGCGCGTCTCTCTTTCGTTATCCGAGTGGAGTATCATCTCGATTACATTGATTCATAGCGGCGTCCCAGCCACTTTCGGTTTAGCCTCAACAAGGATCGAAATCCCATGGGACCTCACTTGCCCGGATACTTCGCATCGAATTAGAGGATATATTATGGAAGCGAGGAGCCCACGTGATTTTTCGACATTAGATATTCCTCGTTAAAAGAATTCCACCTATCGGCTATGCCCGATTCGGTCCTTCTATTTTTCATTCGGATTATCGAGTGTTCTCTCTTTTCTCTCGACCGGAAACTATAGGTCAAGACCAACTCTTCCTCTCGCGTCTCTCGCGAATCTCTGTCACTTTTATTCTAATCGTTCTCGATACATCAATTATTCCTTGCTTCCGTAAAATCAGTTTGTTCACTTTAAAAAGTAAGAGTAGACCGTTTGAACGTCTGTAGTTTGCATGACACGATTCGTTCCGTGCTGCGCTTTCTGTGCTTCTTCAGCACCGAAATTTTTCTTTTCATTATTCATGCTTCCAAATAGACTGACCAATCACCACCATCACCACCACCACCACTACCATCATCAAAATTTCCATTCGAGATATCTATTGTACATTTATTTCATTAAAGACATTTTCTATTTCTTTACTAATGGAATGTACGTTCCAACAAGGTTACCGTTTATCGATTGCTAAATATAGATTTGTATAAACGACGCCTG
The DNA here is from genome assembly GCA_037305995.1 of Sclerodermus sp. 'alternatusi'. Taxonomy (NCBI): domain Eukaryota; kingdom Metazoa; phylum Arthropoda; class Insecta; order Hymenoptera; family Bethylidae; genus Sclerodermus; species Sclerodermus sp. 'alternatusi'. Next base: position 2,244,398 of record CM074550.1, read on the forward strand.
TGTGCATTTGTTAATTACTTCTACGTAAGTTTTCGCCCTCTCTATTTCTCTCTCTCTCTCTCTCTCTCTCTCTCTTTTTCTCTTTTTCTCTTCTTCTCTTTTTCTCTCCTACAACTTTATGTTTAGAGAAACACGCGAATTTTAGGAATAGGTGAATCAATGTTTCTCTCTATAGCGTGAGATAGGAACGTACCGATTTCTTTTTTATGACCACGAAGGAAAAAGAAGGCACTGTTTTATGCAGCTGTGCGAAATATCATCGTTTGATAAGTGTTTAGCGATGTCACACGTAACGAGCGAAACCAGATACTACGGATTTCAAACAGACGGAGAAATATTTCTTGATCCAAATAAACTCGACTTTCAATAACTCGTAAGTGATATTTGTCACTGGTAAACAAAATCTTGTATGCTATGTATGAATCTCTGCAAACCTCCCGTAGGGTTAAGGGTTGATGCATTGTTCCGATTGAAGGGGGAGAGATCGGAAGAGGATCCTTTAAATATGCAATCTCATCAAAAGATTATATTTTATTCGGGTCAATAATTTTTTTCCTTCTACGTACACCTGAAATTTTTCTTAGCTAAACTCTTTTCATACTTTTGCACTGAAATTCAATCATGGACGCAAGAAAATAAGCCATGTACTATCCAGCAGCTTGTTTTATCTTGGTATTTTACATTCGTTTTATAGCTGTTTATTACTTTAGCCACTGGACATATACGGATCGCTCCTAAAAATAAGTTGCAATTGAATTGAAAACATTTTTTACTACTCAATTCATAATGCTTTTTTGGATTTTCTATTGACACATGGTTTATTTCTACTGACTCTTTTTCACATTAGTTTTATCATGAAATTTTCTGTCGTTCATTTATTTAGACTCTTCCATAACTTTCATTGTTCGATCTAACTTTTTTGGAATTGCTCCATGAATTTTCTCACGCTCGGTATTTTTAAAAAATTTGAATGTGTTCGTTAGTGACACCACGTTTATCTCTGCCATGTACGCATTTATATTTATTTGTAGACACGTTGAAGTAATCTGTAAAAATGTCACGTAAAATGATGTCAGTTTATTTCTCATTGAGAGTACCAAACACACAACCTCTGATCAAATAAATTCATCTTGAATATACTTTTTAAACAGGAATTTCATATCTGAAATAGCACCAAATGCCATATTTCAAAAACTTGGCGATATTTTGATAAAATTTTTGAAATATTATTTGCGATCATATCCCAAACCACGGAACGTACACTTATTTATTTTTCACGCTGCGAGAGAATTCGGAAAATAGTTTTACAGTGATTTTTAAGTCGGTACAAATTTCTTTTCTCAAAAAGCAATTTTAACACTTGAGGTAATATAATTTTAAACACATTGCAAAAAGAAAGTTATTCTGCCTCGAAGTAAAAAATATAAAAGCTTTATTTAATTACATTTCGTAAAGAGGGGATATAAAATTTTTATTTTGCAACGCACAACTTCACTTTTATAGTTATACATATATTTCTCTTATCATGCACAAATGTTTATTTTAAATATGATATATTTTCACTCAATTACTTTTGTCACTGAGAAATAAGTTCGTTGAATGCAAAATAATATTTTTATTTAATTATATTTCATATATCGGAGGCACAAGTAAGTTTTATTACAAAAAGTATCACTCGCTGATTTTACATACGTTGAATAAAACATTCTCATATTTTTAGATTGTTTTCCAAATGACTTTTTTTTACAAGACTTATTTGAAAGAAATGATAAGAGAATATATATATATATATATATATATACACATTACATTTATAATTAATATACATATTAAAATTGTAATTATAGAAATCACGAGAACGAAAACATATAATTTTACTCAGTAACAATCATTTTTAGCACGCGTATAGACACAATGTTTATCCTGCCATTTTTACGAGTCTCGAAGAGAAATTATTGAAGTAGAAGTTGACAATGTCAGACGTTGTATTTCGGGCTTTCCATGCACCTTTTCTCTGCGCTTCTACTTTTAGTTTCCTTTTTATTTTAATTTTGCCTTTGTTGTAGTGGTTGTTTTTTGTTTATTCTTTTGCAGAACCACTTAACAGTGCCTGTTAACTCTAGGTATCTCCACACATGTAAGGTTAGTAATCACACACCTTCATTTTCTTGGCTTGTAACGTTGCTCGCACTATATGTTTTTTCGTTTGTACTGGAGCCCGCTGTTACAGCATACATATGGAATGTAGAAATGATCGCTTTGGAGTTACTTCGATTACTAGAGCATCGAGTGTCGCTCGGTTTAAGAGGAGAGAAAACTTCGGACAAATCAATTTGATAACGTTTCTTCAAGTTTTTGCCGAAAGAAAAAAGTCGATCGATTAATTATAATCAGTCCGCTGAATCAGATTCGCGTCAGCAAGTCGATTCCTCGACTTGATGAATATCATGAATTTTTTCGATTGATATAAAAAATTCGTTCGATCGGTCGGGGTGGCGAGAAAAAAAAATTGGCGGTGCGGTAGTAACTCTTTGCAAATCGGATAACAAATTGCTGGGCGTTCAGCTTTTAAGCTAATAAGTAAAATAGATTGCGGCCACAAAGTGGCGAACCGCACTTCCGTCGTCTCGGTGCCGAATTGGCGGGAAACGATCGATTACAAAGTGAGCTCGTTGCGAAAGTAACAAATAGTGAAGCTGATTAGGTGAAAAAATTCTGAAAAGAGGAAAGAGAAAAAAAAAAGAAAAGGGGAGGCGATGGTAGAATCGATCGTTAATAGCGTTGGGTATGAAGCAGGGTGTGGCGTTGGAGAACAGCACGAGTACTTCGCAACAGGATCTTCAGTCCTACCAGCAACAAACGGCATCACAGCAGATACCAACGTCTCACAGTCCTGCGGGCCACTATATTTATCAGCAACCGCACAGTCCTGTACCACCTCAAAGTCCAGTTAGTATGCCTTGCAAATATTCTCTTTTCTTCCCTTCTAGCCTCCCTCTCTTTCGCGCTATCGTATTTCGCGTGTACTCTTTGATAAGTGAAAATGATAAGGTTCCCCTGCGTTTATTACAGAAAACGTCACAGTCTCAACAGTCGCAACAGCTCAATTCCCTGGGATCCTACAGAACCTCTCAACCGATGAACAGGCCTTCGCCTCAGTCATCGCCTAGTCTAACAGTACAAGTAAGAGATAATCTGCGTATGATTCTCGAAGGAAGCGAAAGGAAGCAAAAAAGCTTTCCAAGGCCGCTTCCTGCGATTACGGCGTTATAATTGTGGACTCTCACCCCGTGTGTTACAGGGAAGTCCTCTGAGTTACAGCAATAATCCATCAGCACCACCTAGTCCAACAGGACATCCTGGTCCACCCAGTTTATCGGACAGTCTTGATCAAAACTATTACATCAACCAAGCTCAAGCAGCTGCTCTTCAGCAGGACTTTGAGCAATTCACGATGGTTAGTAGAGCAACCGCTTCAATGGTTTTTCACGGAAGAGATCGGCCAGCTACCTGGCAAGAATCCAGCAATATGCTCTTGGTTCTTCTGCCTCTCGGTCAGAATAAACGTCGTCGTCTCGCTAAATGCTATGAATGAAACGATGTTGTCAATATGATTGCACTTGTGCGCTAGGTGCACGCGGACAAACTCGCGAAGAAAATTTATCTCTTGCGAATAGATCGATGCTCGAGATTCTCTCTATTTTTTCATCGCGTTGCTCTCTTCGCATGATCGTCGACATTATCCCACATAATTTATTCGACGTCTTGACCAATTACTTAGTTTAATAGGCTCAAGATATTTGCGCGCGTGTCGTTCATTTAACAAGTTCATTAAACTAATGCAATTATTCCCTATAAATTCGCTCGAATCGTTTTGAAGCGATCTAATCTGGTTTTAATTTCTGTCATGCATTCCAAAGGGAGTGGTAAGTATACGAAAGTTAGTCAGCTTAATTAAGAACCATTGCAAATTCATAAAAGAGAAGATAGAGCACATGATTCGGTATTGTTTATTTTTCCAATGTAGACTCTTTGTTAGAGCCTGACCTTCGCTATGATAATGAACGATGTGTAATGAATTATTCTAAGCAAGTAATTTCCCATGAATTATTCCGAAACGTTCGATTAATATTCGACTCGGTCATATCGCGAATAATTCCATTGCTAAAAACTTTATCCGTTGCTCGAAAGTGTTTCGAAATAAATATCAATTCAATTTGTAGTTCGATTTTACCACTTCGCCATAGTTTCTCCTTAGAATAAATGCTTCACTTTGAAAGGTAATCTATTTAAAAATGCTTTTTCTTTACCTGCATTCGCGTCAGGATTGGTCAAAATTCGCACAGCAGCTTATGGATCTTGGCTGTACTTGGACTACGCAAATAGAGGTGACCACGCCTTTTCGAAATTATCGAAAAATTTTCGAAATTATGTTATTTTAAAAATCTTATGCTTCTCTTTTCCTTGTTTTTCTGTCTCTCAACCTTATATCATAAATATAGCCATTATTTTATTTCACCTACCACTTTGACACTTGGCATTGGGGTTTTGGTAAAATGACTTGAAAAACCTTTGTCAGTCATAAATTTAATGAAATAATGAAAGCCGAGTATAATTGAATCTTCTTGTATTATATTTAGATGATAGTAAGGGTGCGGTGTCGTAAAAGCATCACTGTCAGGAGCAATATTTTTATAGCGAGCTTTATGATATTTCCTTTTATTCGACGTATTAAGCGCGCGAGTGGCCGTTACCATACAGCATTTGATATTGCATCGACGGTTACACACGGGAGGCCTCTGCTTAATGGAGGAATGTGAAACATGATGTTTTATTAGATAAGGGATCGTTAAAGCTTAACGGCTTTTGTCGGCTTGATAACCGGAACAGCTATCGCTACTTTTCCGGTACTATCGAAATTTGCAAATTTTCAAAGAATACCATAAAACTTGGAAATATTTGTGTCTCGAGATACTCGTATATTTCCAAAATATGAGATTTATTCTTGAAAATATATTTCTCCATGAGAAATAGTGGGTCGCAATTTTCCAAGTTAATGCCATCAGTTTACTACACTTTGGTTTATCTTTAGTTGCGAAAATGGTAGCACATGTTTCTTTTCTCCCCTCGTCAGCGTCATCAAAATTAATTTACCGTCTTTATTTTGCTTTAGATGGATTCCCCCGTAGCGCAGAATAGTATAGGAACCTACATGAGTTCGCCGAATCACACAGCAAGTTACACGCAGGTAAGAAACGTCATAAAAATTTGGAAAGAATAAATAAGATTTACGGGAGAGATCCCCTTCTCGAAATTGCTTACACTTTTTGCAATCCTCAGTAATTTCATTGATAAAGTTGAAACGAGCTAAATCGCCCGAAAGCACGACGGGGCGTGTATTGTTGATATTTATGAGGAAATATAATTGTATTTTAGAGCGATGTAATAAGTGTGGGCACAGAGTTGGGTAGTGCGGATGCTGGATACTTTAGTACGAGTCCTCAAATGGGATACCAGTCCGTCTCGACGACGGCAACGACGACGACGACGACTCAGCAATTTGCGCCGCAAGCACCGGACACTCCCACGATCATACTCACCGGTAAATTTACTTAATATTTAAACCGCTTTGAAAATGCGAAGGAAATTTATATGCTAGATATACCAAAGTCAAAGGCAAATAGAAAGTTTTTAAGTTCTACCCATTCACGCTTCTCAGATATTAATTTTTCATCGTCCACTTTTGAATGATCATTTGAATTATTTATATATATGTATACAAATATTACAATTATACAGTTTAACAAGCTCGTAAGGCAGAATTATATTTTGTCTTGAATTGATATTTGGAAATACATAATAAAATTTTTAATTCTACCTTGTTTTCAGTCTGTGAAAACAATGTTTCGTATAAAATTTCAGACTTCTCGAGTGCGGATGATTTAACAAATCCAGAATACGCGAAAGACCTAGGAACAGCAATGATGGGAGACCTGGGTGAATTGTTCCCGTCGGATGACGCCCTGAGACAGGGCCTCGACCCCATCGACGTAGACGGTTTACAAATGCTCACCGATCCAACAATGGTCATATCGGATCCAAGCGCCGAGGCCCATTTTAGATTGGATCGGCTTTAAGGCAAAGAGATTTTACTCATTTGCGATCACACATTGACTATGTTGTGTAGGATAAAAGAATTTTGTCCTGGTGTCCTGATTAATTCTTAAGACACTTCGACTAATGGGACAACTTGTTAGATTCTGACATTTTTTCAGTGAATTATAGCCACACTTGCCCCCTCTTATTAGACACCATATTTCATGCCTTCGTTTCAAACATGTAGATATACAATGAAACTTGCATAATTTATTGGTAAATTACTTCTGAAAATCTCTGGCAAGATCCGTATTGTATGTATTATCATTAGTGATTTTTGGAGATTCACTGAAAATATTTCAGCGGTCTTAGTACGGTCCGTTCGTGATAAATTGTTAATTGAAGATTAAGTAATACAAATCTTTATTAACCCTTTTTTTATTTTATACTACTTTGTATATTGTATCATGTATGATCTCTAAGAAGCACAAAAAAAATTATTTACTGATTTTTACATGCTTTTATAATACGCGATTCTAGTAATGTAACCTGTCATTTAGACAAAATAAAGTTAGAGACGTGACTCGAATTTACTCCTGTAAGGAGTACTTAAGACGCATAAAGACATAGACAGAGAGAGAGAGAGAGAGAGAGAGAGAGAGAGAGAGAGAGAAATTGAGAGAGAGATTGAGAGAGAGAGAGAGAGAGAATAAAGGTACCTTTCTCAAGGTATAAATTAACGATAACTGTACAAATTATTTTTCTTGATTTAATTGTACGTTTTTAAATAGATTTCAGTCTTTTCTTTTTTCATCAGTTTAAATTAACGATAACTGTACAAATTATTTTTCTTGATTTAATTGTACGTTTTTAAATAGATTTCAGTCTTTTCTTTTTTCATCAGTTTGGACGGAGGAAATAACGCTTTCAACTTTCCAAAAATTTCATCAAATCAATTTAAACTATAGTATTGTATTTTAATACTACAGCCACACACAAGTAGAAAGCGTAATACAATTATACATATTTTGGCAGTACGGACAATAAGTTGCAGTCTTCATATTATGGAAAAAATATATAGGATATTCGGCGCAAAAGGGACCTAATCACATCAAAGAAACGCCTTTAATTTTGCTTTTATCAAAATCGGTATTAACGTATCCCTAATACAGCAGAGGCGTATTTAAGTCTAATTATATAGTTATCCATACATGATCGTGAATTTTTACAAGAGATAAAGATTTAACAGTGACAGAAATTGAGCGGTTTTAAGACAAATATGGTTTTCTTAGTAACAATTTTTTATGAGAAAAGGGGGAAATAAAAAAATATAGCCACTGAATAAAGGTGCAAGGGACCCTACACATACGCCTCTGTCCTAATCATGTTGATTCTAGTTAAAATTTTATGAAAAAAGAATTCAATGATGCCTTTTAACTTCTTGCCTTCAACCCTTTCATTGCAAACGGCGTTTAATTAATTTTTATTAAATTAATCCGAAAAAAGTGAATTATAGGCGCCTTTATACTCTCGGCAATTCTTATCAGTTTACGTTAGTTACTCTTCTAGGGACTGCAGTTGCAGCCAGTCACGAAAAGTTTCACCGTCCACAGAGTTGGTTATAATTGCGCATGTATTACATGTGCTAAGCGAGTTATGTATTAAAATCTGCTGCAGCAAAAGGGTTATTATCGAATTGTTTATGTATCGTTTGTTATACATATATTTAACATATAATTGAATTATATTAAATTTTAATTATTGATAATTGGATTAAGGAATGTAATGGTGTTTCTAAATTTATGAAGAATTAAATCATGTCTCTTGATATTAATCACGTTATTGTACAAGGCAAGAGGTTCAATATTCATAATGCATCAGACTTGATTTATTGTTCATTAGTGTATCAACGTAGGTACGGCAAATCGTAAAAAAAAATATATATAGTTGTACGCGTGTACCCTCCGCGATTGTCAATTGTTTTTTGAAAGTAATATTCTATACTTTGTATACATTGACTAATTAATCCATCACGGAATTAAGGCTAATCGATAAATTATAATGTATAAAATGAAGAAAACTACGCTTATATCTGTACACAGAATGTACGTGGCGTATTATACCTTTCTGAAGATCATTAAAAAGAAAAATCGTTACTATTAAGTGTGAGCGCGAAAAGATATATCCGAAACTGCAAACTCAAATCGCAGTACATTTGGAAGTACTAAAATATCAAAAAAAAAAAAAATCTTTCGGTATATAAATTGAATTTCTATGAATATAGGATTTTACTTTTAGACTGTTATTACACTTTAATATTATATTAAATTTTTATTCGAACGTTACCACGTAAGTTTACCACATTCATGAGACTTGAATATATGTATATGTACTGTGATGTTTTACAGCCATTCACAGAAGCACAGAGAAAATACTTCGTTTATGGATATATATATAATATATATATACACACACATATATATATATATATATTGTTTGTATGAATCTAAAAATTATATAACACTGTTTTCCATAGAATTATTAATGTGTTATAGAAAAATTCTATAAGGGTTCATAAAGATTCAATAACTATGTGAATAGTTCGCCTATTAAAATATTTATTTGAATCTTGCTGCGCACGCGCAACTTTCGCTAGATCTGTGAGTGATCGCGATGCAGTAATACTTGTTACGAATTTAAAAAATATTTTATTCTAATCTGATTTTCTGCACGAATCGTAGTAACGAATAACAGTATACCGAGTGTACTGCCTGTTGTGCCTAAGAAAGAGATTAGTGTACTCACGAAGGCTTTAAAGAGATGTTTGTTTTCATCTCGGCATAAAAATTTTAATATCCACTACCAAGTATCAAGTTGATACTTTCTCTTATACAAGGAAGATAATCCAATTTTCTTCAACTTTCTTCAAACTTTTATCCTATGGAAGGAAATAATTCTTCATGAATTACTATCGTTTATTATATTCATAAAAAACAGTAAGATATTTATTACATCAGCTAAGAAATTTTATGACGGACTGAAAATTCTTTTAAGTGATTCTTTAGAGAAGAATGTATTTGCCTGTTTGTTGCTTGTGTTTAATAATCCCGATGTTTTCATAGAGAGAAAAAAGAAGGCCACTTGGACTATTTTTCTTGTAAAATAAGGGGAAATTTTAATCAGATCTAATATCGCCGCAAAGATTTCCGATGGTTCCATAACTGTTCGCCACTATCAAATCTGTAAATAACATTTGAGAAGAATAAGAGAGATTCTTCTGTACTAGCTAATCTCGATGAGACAAATTCATGTCATTGCATACCGATTTATTCTCTCGTCGTTGTCAAGGTATTTGCACTTGAACGCTGAGTTCCACGTGGCACACATTTATCAAGAACACGAAACCTTTAAGAATAATAATATTAATAATAATAACACAATAATAATAATGATAACAATAATCTCATGCCTGTTCTGGAATTTCTCTCAGTAAAATGGCATTACTGATTTTTGCGTCGTTCATATTATTCCAACTAGACAAATAGCTTCACGTAAACTAAATCGGAGAATAATTCCACATGTGTGTTACGTCGTGCTCAAAGGATGCACGATAAGCACGCATCGGGTCACAATCAAATAAGTGCGTGATAAGTCTGAAGTTCTTTGACCAGAAAGTATAAATATCGGTAGCGAATACTTTGACAAACGATTCTTAATGTAATTCATAAGAATGTTTAAAGACTTAAGATGCGATTATATGTCCAGTGTGAATATCATTGATATCCTTCGAGAGTTACCGAAATAGGTAAAATTCTCTTCCCCGTTGCTCTTTCTTCTCGCAAAGTCTCGTCGTGCGCAAAAAGGTGCCAAAGCGCGTTAATATTCATCATAGATTTTAAGATCGTACTCTCGATTCGTGTAATCGTGCAATATAAACCATATGTATATGATCGTCGAACGTTTTATCTTAAGGTTTAAAACACGTGTTATAAACACCGAGCTCGTGACGTCAATTTATTGTAGTCACTTTGACTGAGTCGTAGTGCCCACGGAAGGAAGATAAGGAAAAAGAATTTTACTAGAATTTATAAAAGACAATTGATTATATAAAGTAAACGCAGATTTTCTTTCTTATTCGTAGTACTTAAATGATTAGTGATTATTACGACTTAGTCGTTGCGTAGAGATAAATCGTACGGTATCTCGTGATAATTATTCAACATTCAAGCGCCATTTTTCTCATTGTCGCGAGGTACCCTATGGCACAAGATTACGACACTTTCGCTTCAATTCACTTTGAATCAGCGTGAGCTTTGTAATCTGCGAGGACCAAATTCGCAAATCGACGCAGTCATGCTCTGTAAGGTTCTCGAAGGTTCTTTTCTGCGCCCTGATACATCAGCGAATCTCCAGTGGTAAAAAAATATCAGTACTTTCTCCCTTGATACCTCTTTCCTGTAAATTTCACACGCTCTCGCACTGATTAAATCCAATCCAGAATATGAAATTTAAATCTCATCCTCTAGCACTAAAATACAATTTCAAGTCATCAAAACAGTATGAATATTGATTAGGGTTTCAATATGCGTTAAGCATTTGATGAACCTGTAGTTTTTCATTTCGCGTAAAAAGTTCATCTAGAGCCTGATATGAAATTTCAATCTCTCCTCCCGTCGCATCGACACCCTTCTGACTTCTTCACCTCTCGTTCACTGTTAACCCATTTATGCGTGCAGTTAGGATAAATTAAAACTTTAACTTGATTTTTCGACATACTTTTTCGCTCATTTTGAAGTCTACTTTCACAAATGGATTTATGTCAAAGTGCACAAATGAGTTGAATCCTTCATGATTTCTTCTCCATCTCTTTTATCCACCCTCGCTCTAGCTCTTATTCTACGTCAAGAAAGGAAACGATTGATCATTGTGTTGATTTTTTTTTTACTCTATATTAATGGATAAGATTCATTCACCTCGTTCGGCAGCGTTCCGATTTCTTATCGAGACGTTCCGTTCTTTTCATTGCAAGCGCTCGCCAAATGGCGCCCTGCATATCCACTGCATCGTGCAATTGAAGAAAAAAATTTATGAAAAGAATAGAAGTAAGAAGCCATCATAGAAAAAGAAGTTACATTGCTTGTTTCGATTGTATCGATCCCGTAAACGGCGGGCTCCGGGATTATTAAGAAATCTTGTAATATTTGTAAATAGATATGTTATTGTGGTATAAAAAACTACCTATTATAAATAATATTATATTAATACTATAATTATAGGGGGGGGGGCGTTACGTTGTTGTACTATATTATTGTGAACACCATTTCTCAAACATCGATTTTTTTAAATAAAAGGAAAGTCTCTTTCGACACACACTATACTAAACTAATTCCGTCGCAAATCCATTGCATCGGGCGATGTTTTATTTTCGGGATTTCCGTGTTTCAAAACGAACAAACTTTCTTCTTATTTAATCAATTTTTTAAGTCACTGTTGTAATACGACTATGTAATATTAATCCTCCTCAATTTAACAGAATCATAAACTCTAGATTTTATGCAAAATCCAGACAGTTTTCATAAAATTAATTTTCATGCTTATACCTCGTTTCGAATGGAAGAAATGTATTTGCATAAAGTCTAAGATCTTTTATTTTCCAGTATTTACTATATATAATTCAAACATCAAAGATTTTTACGAATAATAGGCTTCGCGAATAAATTTGGAAATTTTTAATGCTTGATTCTATCGAGTACTATGTGATATGAATATATTTAATTAATATGAAATATAATTAGAAAAAAGTTAAATGTAAGAAGAGGACTTATCACTGCAATGACATAACGCAACTATTCTTGTTACCACAAAATAGTAAACTTGTTTATTTCTTCTTTATATACTTTTTAAATCAAAATTCCATCATAAATTAGTGGGGCAGAACGTAAGTACAGCTTTCTTATTTAAAAATAACTTAATTAACATGAGAGCGGAAGCTGGATAAGAATCTGATAAAATCGAGAAGTTTGAACCGGAAATCCTGTAAAAAGTGAAGTTTTTAATTACCTGCAATTAGAAGGAAACAGTTTTGCTTAGGTTGAGAAAGTGAGAAATTTAATTGGCTAATGCTTTTTGACTTAATTTCCTTCTACATTTTATTTGTAAAATCGCTCGAACTTCCGCGCACGCCTAACACACTTACAAAGACACCAACTTAATATAACGCGTATCATTGTCCATTAACATTTTACTCTTTAGGTAAGAATCATTATTGTACATAAATTGTTTCATATTGCTGTAAAGTAGCGAGGATAATAATAAGCGACAATGGATCATAAAATATAGTGATGGGACTACTTTCCTCCTCGTAATATAAGCGCACAAAGGTTAACAATTTATGTGTCTTCTTCGTGTTTGATCGTATCTTTATTATTAAAAATCTTGAACGTTCGAAACGTTTGTGTATATTGCCTCGACATTTCACATGGCTCGACCGGCTTCAACTGAAGAATGCGAAATCCTTCAAGAAATTACTCGATTCTCATCATTGCTGAGAAATATTACGTGTCTTCATTTATTATATTCGAGGGTTTGCAAATATTTTTACCGAGTTTGCTTTCCATTTAGACTGTAAATCCGGCAAGCAAGCTTTCTTAATTATGGTCGGGAGTAAAGCTAAATATATATTTTACTACTGAGACGAGACTAAGTAACGTTAACAGTTAACAGTTGTTAACAGCTGACTTTTCGATTTTTTTTGGCCTCTTCTTGCATCCGCATTCTTCAAGTTCTGATTTCGATCAGCAGCTCCGGTGTCCTGGCACGTCATTTCTAAAATCGAAACATTTGATGTCGTCGACTAGTATCTAATATTCGTCTGAGACTAACGATAAGATTCGTGGTGAGCCATTTCAATTCTCTTACTGAATAGACGACATTTTATTAAGTGAACGGCTGATCTTACGCGCGTGCATCGCTCGTTTCATTTTTCCAGTAAGATTACAGAAACACGGAAAACATAAGAACAGTCAAAAGCTTTCGTTACTTTATACATTTTCTAAAAAAGAAACTAAAATAGTTAGAGAAGCCTATGAGAAATTAGACTGGGGCTATTGAATTCAATTATAAATGATTCAACTGAGAAACGAGCTGCATAAACGTGTGTCTGCTGTATGCAAATGTATGTATGTGTGTATGTACGTGTCTGTAAGATATTGAAATTGGTAGTTTGTGAATGACAACCACTACAAGCGCAGAAACGTGTTATAGAATTACGTATCAAAAACAGCTAAAGAAAAATTATTGGTCGCACGTTTTATATCCTTTCGATGATATAAATATAAACAAACTTATAAATATAAATAATAATTTTAGAAATCACACACACACACACACACACACATATATATATATATATATGTATATAAATATAATATAATATATATATATATACACATATATATACATAGAGCTAGGAGTTTAGATATCCACTTTTGTCAAGACTTTATATATCATTGAAAATTAGACGATTAAATCAACGTTCAATCTTCGAAGGTGTGTTGTATTATTTTGTGCAATAATAATTTTCCTATGCCACTTACATTGAAAGGTAAGCCTTTATTTCTCTTATTTAGTTAGATAGAGTAATTCTTGTAAATACATATTTCCATATAATTACATACTATATTTAATGTATAATCTCGCATAGTCGTTAAATTTGACATATGTATAGTTTTGTGTTATTGTTATATAATATTTTACGCATAAAGAGAGATATCTTAAATAAAATACTGTTGGGGGCCGTATTTATTAAATTATCCACCATTCTGAATTGGTTGGCACACCAGAGTCTTTGGATTGTAATGTTTGAGGTGATAGACTAATTAGTGAATTCGGGAGGAGCGAAGATAAAATTAAGATGGTCGAAGAACACGTTTGATCCTTTTAAATCTGGCCAGAGCACCATCAGATTCGCTACCTTGTAGACCACCAAAAGCTTCTATGTATTCATTTGGCAACCGAGGACTTCCTGCCAAAGGCGCTAAATTCGTATCAGCCACTGAATCTTGAAGCAAGGAACCATCAATATTCGCTGAAGAAGCCTACTGACACACAGTTCCTTTCATTAATATTCAAATTTGAAATATCTTCAGACCCTTGAGACGAAGGTAAAGAGGGTATTGATTGGACCAACAACGAGCAACGATACTTCAATCTCTTGTTCTTTGATTTTCAATGGCGAATAAAAATTCCTTAGGATTGAAATGATAGAGATTGTAATGTTTCTCGTCATCGGACTCACCGACGTTCCTATAAAAATGATCGTAATTTTGTTCAGACTCGGCAAAAGAAGTTTCTAATCTGGATCTGTCGCAATTCCGCCCTCTCCGCCTTCGTTTGTAGCCTCTTTTCATCCTTACCTTCCCTGGGCTTGTCAATTCCTTGCCAAATTTATAACCAGCAGTTAGCTGCTCATCTTTGAAACGAACTTTATCCTCCTCTGGAATTAACATCGATGATCCCACTCTTCTTCTTTTTCTTCTTCTTCTCCGTCTTCTTCTGCGTCTCCTCCGATCGCCATTCTTCACCAAAATGATTTCACGCGGACGTTCGCGTTTCTTCAAGGTCGCGTCGATCGCGTTATCAGAGGTCCTTCTGGTTCTTCCTGCTACAGATCTCTCACCGAATCCCTGATTGAATTGTCTTCTATTACGCTTGATTTGTCTCGCTCCTCTCTCCAGTGGAATATTTTCTCTGGATCGCCGATAAGAATTTTCTCGAGATTTCTCGTCAGCTTCCTCGGCTTCATTGATCTTAATATTTTGATCTTGGTTACTTCGAGGTGCTTCTCTCTTGAAACGTGCGTTAAACTCTACTAACGAGGCGGGGTCTTGCTTAATAGCTCTATCCTCGTGCAGTTGAAAGTTTTCCCCGTGAGTGTCAGAGGCTTCGGTATCCTGATCCTTTGATTGGGTTACTTCAGTTTTTTTCTTTGCTCCGCCGCTCCCTCCATCGCGAAAATTCTCTCCCGATCCCTTTGGATCGTTGCTCAATTCACTGGGAATTTCTACCGATTCCGAATTATCTGATAATTTGAGCGTTTCGCTTTCCTCTCCGCTCGCTTGCGCTTTGGAAGAAAGCTCAGCCTGTTGATTTATACTGGAAGCAGACTGAGATCCTTCCTTGCCAAACTCCACATCAGAAGTTTTTACATCGTCGGCTGCTATTTTTTTCACTGACTCGCTTGGAATGAAATTTGCATTTTTAGCTTTCTTAGTTTCCATTTCAAATTCCTTCTCCGCAGTATCAACGGAAGTTTCTTGCTGTTCTACATTTTCATTAGCATGCAAAGAACTTTCATTATTTTCATTTCCTTTTTCTAAAGACGTAAGCTGAATATTCTCATCAATTAATTTCTCTCTCTCACTTTTATCAATATTATCATTGGTTTCTTTTATCAAAATATCATTCCCTCGCGATGTAATATCCTTGGCTGACAGTATTTTTTCAGGCTCTCGAATAACAGAATTTTCCTGCAGTGCAAAATTTGGATCTGACGCCTCATAAGCTTCATTCGATTGCTTCGTGGAATCTCTATTGGATCTTTTTATTCTCCTCATTGAATACCTTTTATTTCTATCATTATCCAGAGACGATTTTGCCTTTATATTTGCCGTGTCGTCATTTTCATCAGCGTGCTCCTGTAGCTCGTCAAATCTGGCATTATTCGCCTCAATCTCTTGGATTCTTTGCTTTTCCTCGATTTGCCTTTTGACTTCTTCTTTAATAGAATCGATTTTCTGCTGTATCTCCTCCTCCACTCTTCTCTCATATTCTGCCTCAGAATTGTCTTTCATGGTATTCTCTTTGGTTTTCTGCTCGCCGGAAGTGGATTTCAATAAATCCGCGTCTATCCTTTCCTCGTCGATTATTGCTTCTCTGTTAGCCGGTGCTTCTTTCTTTTCCTCTTCTCCTGTTATTTTGATTTCATTCTTTCCACGAATTTCATTAAAATCTCCTCTCTCCGGTGAATCAGCGGGATAGGATTTACTTTTGTCTTCTTCTGCTAATTTTCTCTCATCAGATTCCTTAGCATTTTCACTCGAGGCTAATCTACTTTCACCAATTAAAAAACTTTTGGAATTTTCATCAGCTTTAGAGCCAGAACTTCTTATTTCATCATTTTTAATCTTGCCAGGGTGTTCTTCTTCCCTATCGGTTGATTTTTGTGCTTGATCTCGTTTGACGCGAACATCGCCTTTACTAATATTTTCGTCTCGTTCCTCATCGACAGGTTCGCCAATTTCTTGCAAGCTGGATAATGCATCGGCTGAGCCAGGGGCATTCGGACTGTCTACTTCTTCATAATCCTCAGCTTTTATAATGGCACCCCTTTTTACAACATCCTTTGCTTCAAAGTCATCGTACAAGCTCAATCTTTCTTCCTGATCAGCGAATTTATCGGATTCCTCGCCTGGCTGTAGAAATACTAGCCGAGAAAACCGATTTCGTTGCTGATTTTGATTTGGCTGAATAAATTCCGACGCTCCCTCCTCCTCGTCGTCGTCAACCCCATCATCAATATAATCCGAATCGGAAAGATTCTCTAAATCATCAGAATTTTTGGCCTTCTCATTTCTCAGTCTCAACTGCGATTTATAGTTGAGATTTGCGGAACGTTTTTTCTTGATTTTATCACTTTCGCCTATTTCCTGACTATTTATGTTTCCCACGATTCGTTTTACTCTCGAGTGTCTAGACATTTCATCAAAATGAGCTGTGCCTGAAGGAAAGCTGTCCATTAATTGCGACAGAGGCTCTATTAATTTATCTTCCTTCTCATTCAGATTTTCATCATTCTCTGTAATGACCTGATTTTTTAATCCCTCAACGTTATTAGAAATGTCTGGCTTTATTTCACTTTCTACGTTATTTAATAAACGACGATGACGTAGCATATAATCTAGCCCATAGTTTGAGAAATTTCTAAGATTTGTTAATGACTTTGAATTATTATTTAAATCTACATGCAGTCGGCTCGAATTGGATGAAGGAAAAGATGAATATTTTAAGTTTATCATCTTATATTTCGTGACTTTATCGTCCGCCTTAGTACTGTTAAATGAAAAAATATAAGCGATTATCAAATAATATTGCTATATTATATTAAATAATTGGTCAGCTTTGCTAGAGATTACCTTTCATCGTATCCATTTGATAACTGGATATAAGTAAGCACTAACAAGATTGATATACATCTCCAGCTAAGCTGAAATTCTGGTTTCATGTCGTCAAAACAATATCATCTCTGTCGAAAGTTCTTTTTGCAATTTTATTTGAATAATTATGTTAACTCCATGAATAAAAATATTTTGATATTATATGACGACACACTCGGAGTGAAGTTGCGTAAAACAATGAACTCACGACGAGCGAAAAAATAATATCGATTTATGATTGAAATAAATGATTTTAAGGAATACACGTATTTTTTAAACGTAATAAAAATCATACTTTATTGAAGAATACTTCTTGCTGGGTATTTACACATATATGCATATTTTTTTGACATACATGAAGATTTACTTATGCTATATACATTAACATCCAAGCAACTCATATTTTAATTCTTTCGAATTAAACGATATTTTTACGATTCTCAATAGTATGTAAATCTAGTATACACACTTGAGCCATTATTGTCGTCATAATGATCTATATAGAATCGTCTCTTAAAATTATGTTTCCACTAATTAATTTCTCCCTTTCATAGGCCTGTAGAGCGTGTATTCACATATTTATGAATAGCTAAAGACCTTTTAAAAAAATGTAGGCTTTAAAAAAAAAAAAGAAAAGGAATCTTTTAAAAAATTCACAAAGCGAACTGTTACCATTTTGCATCTCCTCCTATGTAAACTTTAATGTTTTTAGAAAACATCTTACTACATTATATACAAGTATGTATAAATTTCTTTGGTTTTCCAATTTCTTATGTATCTCTTTCTATTTTCTCTCTATATTGATTTGTGATTTTCTATAAAGGCTCGTGCAAACCAATGGGGTTATGAGGTAATTTTGGCCGCACGTGTAAAACGCGCGGGCAAAACCCGAGTACTCGGTAGATCGTGTTGGTGTGACCTTCATTTGTGCTCGTCTCACGACTACGTTGGTTTGTGCGAACATTAGCACACTTTACATTTATTGGGTAATATAATTTTATTATTAGCTTCGATGTGTGTTGGATAACTTGTGCTTGAAATTGACGTACAAATATATGCAGTGATACATTGTTACAACTACACTATTATCTTTCTGTAGTGGATAATGGTTATAGATAGTCCATCGGAGAGGAATTAATACTCTTATATGGATTTAAATATTGTTCGTACAGGGATCGTGTAGGTGCAAAAAATCATAAAAATGAAGCATAATAAGAAATAGTTTATTGGACTGAAAAGAATTGATAAATTGTAATACACATATTTACTATTTTAGATATATCGTAGAAATAGTAAATTGACCGAAATAAAGGCATATGATAGTCAGCGTAAAACGTAATAAAAATCGATAGAGCAGCTTCGCTTGCATTAGAATAATATATCGGTACGTTATTAAGTACGGGATAAAATAAAGTGAGTGTAAGAACAAAAGATAAATAAAATAGAACATATTCGTGTCAGGAGGGAGGGTATAATATTGGGGTACATAAACGTTACGTGCACTATCCTAAATAGCGGGCGAAACTAACATTTCATTAGATTCGACCATATCACGGATTTAAGCTCTAGTTATTGCTTTGTAATACACGTGGCTTAACGCAGAAATCAATTTTAACAGTAATGACTGCTCGTCGACAGTCAAATTTTCGGCAAATCTCGATTATTTGCGTCTATCGCGAATTTATTTTGATATTTTCCTACTCGAAGATAAAAACTCACATCGTTTTATAATATATATATATAATATATATATATTATATATATATATAACAATACGTTTTCTTTCTCAAAACTGTAAGTAACCAACAGAAGCGTTATGATAAATATTAGCAGCGATTTCTCACACAACACGTATATTTCGTTAAAGCGAGTACAACACTTCAGAAAAATATATGATATGTTACTTCATTCTCTCTCTCTTTCTCTCTCTCTCTCTCTCTGATATATTTATATTATGCAATAAATACAATTTCCAATAGCGCGAGTTTATCACAGCACGCAGTTTATTAACGCAACAACTCCGGTTATGCTTTGACGGCAGATTCAACGCAAGAGCGGGCATTTCTACTGGCGATGCACCCGTTAATGCGCGATATAGCCAACTCGATCGTACTATCAGGATTAATTAATTAATATTTCGACGACAAAGCTCTTCTAATCATTCAATTATGAATTGCGCGTACGTGCTCGTCGCAACGCAAAACAAAGCGAGTTTTATTGGAGAATAATCCGCGTTAAGCGATAATATCGAATGTATATCGAAATCGAGCTCGAACACTTTTGCAAACTAGACGATTCCTCGTGTTTCCCTGGAATAATTGCTGGCGAGTGGCCCCCTTTGCGAGTGAACGAGCGCACTGGAACGAGAGCGGTGCTGCAAATCCGCGAGTGGCATCGAGTTTTCGTGAGAGGAGAGGAGAGGAGAGGAGAGTTGGGGGGTTTGCGTGGGAGTGTGCAAGGGGATAATATGTTAATCCGGGAGATTCGCGAGCTCGATATATCAGGCAATTATCGGTCTAACGAGTAGAAAGAGGGTGGCTAAGGGGGGAGGGGAGGAGATGCGGTACGACACCTCGGATCAATTAGATACCACGGGCATGTAGAACTTGTGCTTCTGCGTGTCGCGCGTGTGTTTGAAGGGCGCCTGCTTGGTTTCGATAAGGGCTGCAGGGCAGGGTCCTTTGTGCCTCGGTTGGAACTCCCTCTTGTACATGCTGCTGGTGACCGCGGTGCCGTCGCCCAAACTGATGTGCGAGACGTTCGCGGTTCTCTGCACCCGCTCGACCCTGCTCAATTGACTGGCCTTGAAATTCCCGTAATTCCTGGCCTCGCTTTGCGAGTAGAACTTGCCGCCCACCGTCAGGTTGTCCTGCCTGACGATTCGTTGGGGTCGGTCGTAGCTGGAGGAGGCCCACGGGTTGCCCTCCTTGTTGCTCCGGTGCAACGACGTCAGACTCCTCCGGTCGCTGCTCTGGCTGGAGTTGCTGATGAACTGGCCGCTCTCCGCCAAGTTCGAGATGCTCTTCTTCTGGTCGGCCGCGGTCGACGAGATCGTGTGCAGGGCCTCCGTCGACGTCGCCATCCCCTTCCGGTGCAACACGGAGTTGCTCACGTCCGCCGACGACGACGTGATCACGTTCTTCCTGTGGTGACTCGTCTTCGTCGTCGACTCCACTTGCGAGCGCTCCATTTGACCTTGAGTCATGGCTTGCCGGAACTCCGCGCTGTTGGCCTGGGTGCAGTTGTACCTGGCTTGGCTGGAGACCGTGTGCTGCTCGTGTGTTCTGTTGCTGCTGCTGCTGCTGCTGCTGTGACGGGAGGCACTCGTTTGTCTCGTTTCCACGTGTTGAGCATTCACGTAATCGCGTTTGCTAACTTCCTGTTGCTGCTGCTGCTGTTGTTGCTGTTGTCTGTCAACGACTTCCTGCCTGTCGTTCTGCGAGCGAACGTTGCGTTCCGTCGACTGGATCCTCTGTTGATTCTCCGTCACGTGATGGTTGCTCGTACTTTGCGAGATGCGTTGGTCCAGATGCTGCTGCTGTTGCGTCACGCGATGCTCGGAATGAGCCGAGCTCGTAACCTTCTTCGAGGTCTCCGACTCGACATTGTTCATCTTGGCCGCCAGTTCCTTGCCGGTGCGCTTCGTGTACGTGTTGTAATTACGTTGATTACCGACAGTCGTGATGCTGTCGTCACCGAGAGTAATCGAGGACTCCATGTGACGTCTGTGATTGATGGATTGCGGGGAAACCTCTTTCTTTGTCGGCGTGAACGTGTCTCTCGTGGTCGTCTTCGACTCCATCGTACCGCTGTTGACCTTGAGGTTGTCCTCGTGCCGCCTGATTTCCGCCCGTTCCCCGCGCATCACGGTGTACGTGGATTTCTGGGAGGTGGTGCCATGGAAGTCACCGGTCATCTTCAGGTTGTCCTCCCTCCTCGCTATCTCGGCCCTCTCGGCCCTCTTGGGCGTAAAGTCGTCGCGAGGTTGCCCGACGAACTCCCCTTCCGGTTTGAGGTTGTCCGCGTGACGAATCGGAGCACGACGCTCGCCAGGTCCAACTTTCTCGGGACTCCTGCGCTGGAAGTCTCCCTCGGGTCGAAGGTTATCCGGGTGTGTGATCGGGGACCTCCTCTCGCCCGGACCCACGGGACTCTTGCGAGGCCTCTCGAACTCCCCATCGAGGTGCAAGTTATCCGGGTGTCGCTTTACGGGCACGCGCTCGCCAACGACGTGCGTGTAGTCGCTCTTGCGACGAATATCGATGAACTCACCCTCGACTCTCAGGTTGTCCTCGCGCCTCTTAACCTCCACTCGGTCGACCTTCGTGATCTTTTTATAGTCGTCTCTCGATCGGCGCACATCAATTTCCCCTTCCATGCGAAGATGGTCTTCGTGTCTGCGGACTTCAACGCGCTCCCCATTCACGTGCTTGTAGTCGTCCTTGGAGGATGGACTGATTTGCATCTCACCTTCTGGTCGCAGATTGTCTCGAGGTTTCTTCACGGTGGGCCTCTCGGCTCTCTTGGGTGTAAAGTCCTCTTTCGGTACCATATAGAAGTCTCCTTCGGGATGAAGATTGTCCGGATGCTTGATCGGCGTGCGTCTTTCCGCTGGACCAACCGGAGACTTTTTAGGGATCTCGATGTCTCCCTCTGTCCTGAGATTATCTTGAGGACGTTTCACGGTTGCCCTGTCTCCCCTTGTCGGTGCCTGTTCCTTGGGTCTTCGTACGAAATCTCCCTCTGATTTCAAATTATCAGGATGCTTGATGGGAGTCCTTCTCTCGGCAGGACCAATCGGAGCTTTCTCAGGACGTTCGAACTCTCCTTCTGGATGGAGATTGTCAGAAGGTCTTTTGACATCTGCCCTTTCACCTCTGAGAGGCGCTTGTTCCTTGGGTCTTCGTACAAAGTCTCCCTCTGACTTCAAATTATCGGGGTGTTTTATGGGAGTCCTTCTCTCAGCGGGTCCGATCGGAGCTTTCTCAGGATATTCAAAATCTCCTTCTGGATGAAGATTATCGGAAGGTCTTTTGACATCTGCCCTTTCACCTCTGAGAGGCGCTTGTTCCTTGGGTCTTCGTACAAAGTCTCCCTCTGACTTCAAATTATCGGGGTGTTTTATGGGAGTCCTTCTCTCAGCGGGTCCGATCGGAGCTTTCTCAGGATATTCAAAATCTCCTTCTGGATGAAGATTATCGGAAGGTTTTTTAATGTCTGCCCTTTCACCTCTGAGAGGCGCTTGTTCCTTGGGTCTTCGTTCAAAGTCTCCCTCTGACTTCAAATTATCGGGGTGTTTTATGGGAGTCCTTCTCTCAGCGGGTCCGATCGGAGCTTTCTCAGGATATTCAAAATCTCCTTCTGGATGAAGATTATCGGAAGGTTTTTTAATGTCTGCCCTTTCACCTCTGAGAGGCGCTTGTTCCTTGGGTTTTCGCACAAAGTCTCCCTCTGATTTCAAATTATCCGGGTGTTTTATCGGGGTCCTTCTCTCAGCGGGTCCGATCGGAGCTTTCTCAGGATACTCAAAATCTCCTTCTGGACGAAGATTGTCCGCGGGTCTCTTTACGTCTGCCCTTTCACCCCTAAGAGGCGCTTCCTCTCTAGGTTTTCCAGTAAAGTCACCTTCCGGTTTCAAATTATCGGGGTGTTTGATGGGAGTCCTTTTTTCGGCAGGACCGATCGGAGTTTTCTCAGGACGTTCGAACTCTCCTTCGGGATAAAGATTATCGGATGGCCTTTTGACATCCGCCCTTTCACCTTTTTTAGGAGCCTCTTCCTTAGGCTTACCCACAAATTCACCTTCCGGCTTCAAGTTGTCTCGGTGTTTAATTGGAGCACGACGTTCGGCTGGACCAACCGGCTTCTGTTCCGGTCGTTCGAACGTTCCTTCCGGTTTCAGATTGTCTTCAGGCTTCTTGATCCCAGGCCTCTCAACTCTTTTCGGTGTGTAATCGTCCTTCGGTTTCCCTTCGAAAGGACCTTCGGGCTTCAAGTTATCCTGATGTTTAATCACTTCAACGCGTTCACCCTTTACCACTTTGTAATCATCCCGAGTTCTGACATCGGTGAATTCACCCTCCATTCGAAGATTATCCTGATACTTTGTGACTTCTGCTCGCTCGCGTATTAAAAATTCTGTGTAGTCATCCCGAGATCTATAGGTTTCCATATCACCTTCCATGCGAAGATTATCGGTACGCTTCACAATATCCATTCGTTCACCCCGAACCGGTTGGAAGTCATCTTTGGGTCGTCCTTCAAAGGGACCTTCCGGTTTCAAATTATCTTCCGGTTTCTTGATATCGGCACGTTCGCCTCTCGCAGGCTTATAGTCATCCTTAGGTTTGCCAACAAACTCACCTTCCATCTTCAGATTATCGGGATGTTTGATGGGAACGCGTTTCTCAGCAGGCTTGATAGGAGCCTTCTGCGGCCTTTCAAATTTACCTTCCGGTCGCAAATTATCTTTCGGTTTCTTCACGTCTGCCCGTTCTCCGCGTTTCGGTGCCTCCTCTTTAGGTCGAACGACAAAGTCCCCTTCTGGTTTCAAGTTGTCAGGATGCTTGATGGGAGTTCGTTTTTCAGCCGGACTGATCTTCTTCGGTTGAGGCCTCTCAAATTGTCCCTCAGGCTTCAGGTTGTCTTTCGGTTTCTTTACTTCCGGTCTCTCAGCGGGTCTGTACTTTTCGTGCTGCGGTCGCACGAACTCGCCTTCTGGCTGAAGGTTGTCCGGATGTTTGATCGGTGTTCGCCTTTCGGCTGGACCAACTGGCTCCTCTTTTGGCCTCTCGAAGGTACCTTCCGGCCTCAGATTATCCTTCGGTTTTTTAATATCTGCTCGTTCACCCTTTTTAGGCGCCTCTTCCTTAGGTCGACGGACAAAGTCTCCTTCGGGCTTTAGATTGTCTATTGGTCTTTTAACGACAGGCTTCTCAGCTTTCTTGGGAGAATAGTCATCTTTCGGACGAGCCTCGAAGAGACCCTCGGGCTTCAGATTGTCAGGATGCTTAATCACGTCCACTCGTTCGCCTCTCACAGCTTTGTAGTCGTCGCGAGTTCTCAGATCAACAAACTCACCCTCCATTCGCAAATTATCCTGATACTTCGTAACTTCACTTCGTTCTCTGATCAAGAAGTCCGTGTATTCATCCCGAGACCTGTAGGTTTCGATGTCGCCTTCCATTCGCAAGTTATCCGTACGTTTCACAACTTCCACGCGGTCACCCCTGACGGACTTAAAGTCATCTTTAGGTCTGCCTTCGAATGGACCCTCTGGACGGAGATTATCACCGTGTTTTATTGGAGTCCTACGTTCGGCAGGCCTGAACGGCGCTCTTTCTCTGTCAGGAAACTCTCCTTCAGGACGAAGATTATCGTCGTGCTTGATCGGAGTTCTGCGTTCTGCAGGTTTAAAGGGAGTCCTTTCCCTGTCGGGGAATATTCCTTCAGGACGCAAATTGTCATCGTGCTTAATCGGAGTTCTGCGTTCCGCAGGTTTAAAGGGAGTTCTCTCCCTCTCAGGAAAGTCCCCTTCTGGACGAAGATTGTCATCGTGTTTAATGGGGGTTCTACGTTCCGCCGGCTTGAACGGCGTTCTCTCTCTATCGGGAAATTCTCCTTCAGGGAATAAGTTATCGGGATGTCGCACCACGGAAGCTCTGTCTCCTGGACCATACGGCAGTGGCTCAGGCCTCTCGAATTCGCCTTCGGGATACAAATTATCCGGATGTCTGATCGGCGTTCGTTTTTCAGCTGGTGAATATTCCTGTTTGGGCCTCTCTTGAAATTCTCCCTCGGGTTTCAAGTTGTCCTTGGGCCGTTTAACTTCTGGCCGTTCAGCAATTTTTGGCATATAATCATCTTTTGGACGAGCCTCGAATGGACCTTCGGGTTTCAGATTGTCGTATGGTCTCGTTGGCTTAGGCCTCTCCGCAGACTTTGGAGAAAAGTCGTCTTTCGGCCTGCCATCGAATTTACCCTCAGGGTACAAGTTGTCCTTTGGTTTTTTCACGTCAGCCCTTTCTCCTATTGTAGGTTTGTAATCATCCTTCGGTCTACCTTCGAAAATCCCTTCAGGTTTCAGATTATCTTCCGGTCTCTTGACTTCGGGACGTTCACCACGTTTTGGAAGAAAATCATTTTTAGGACGCACGTCGATGTCTCCCTCCGGTCGTAAATTATCGTCGTGCCTAATTGGTGTTCTTCTTTCGGCAGGTTGATAAGGTTGACGTTCGCGATCAGGGAAATCTCCCTTGGGGAATAGATTATCTGGATGTCGTACGATAGGCGCTCGATCACCAGGGCCATAAGATTGAGGTTCCGGTCTATCAAATTCTCCCTCGGGGTACAAATTATCCGCGTGTTTGATAGGTGAACGCTTTTCTCCTGGTGTATACTTATCCTTAGGCCTTCCCTCAAACGGTCCTTCGGGTTTCAGATTGTCTTCCGGTCTCTTAACTTCGGGACGTTCGCCACGTTTCGGTAGAAAATCATTTTTAGGAAGGAAGTCGATGTCTCCTTCCGGTCGTAAATTATCGTCATGCCTAATCGGCGTTCTCTTTTCGGCAGGTTGATAAGGTTGACGTTCGCGATCAGGGAAATCTCCCTTGGGGAACAGATTATCTGGATGTCGTACGATAGGCGCTCGATCACCAGGGCCATAAGGTTGAGGTTCCGGTCTATCAAATTCTCCCTCGGGGTACAAATTATCCGCGTGTTTGATAGGTGAACGCCTTTCTCCTGGTGTATACTTGTCCTTAGGCCTTCCCTCAAACGGTCCTTCGGGTTTCAGATTGTCTTCCGGTCTCTTGACTTCGGGACGTTCGCCACGTTTCGGTAGAAAATCATTTTTAGGACGGAGGTCGATGTCTCCCTCCGGTCGTAAATTATCGTCGTGCCTAATCGGCGTTCTCTTTTCGGCAGGTTGATAAGGTTGACGTTCGCGATCAGGAAAGTCTCCCTTAGGAAATAAATTATCTGGATGTCGTACGATAGGCGCTCGATCACCAGGACCATAAGGTTGAGGTTCCGGTCTATCAAATTCTCCCTCGGGGTACAAATTATCCGCGTGTTTGATAGGTGATCGTTTCTCTCCTGGTGTATACTTGTCCTTAGGCCTTCCCTCAAACGGTCCTTCGGGTTTCAGGTTATCTTCCGGTCTCTTGACTTCGGGACGTTCGCCACGTTTCGGTAGAAAATCATTTTTAGGACGGAGGTCGATGTCTCCTTCCGGTCGTAAATTATCATCGTGCCTAATCGGCGTTCTCCTTTCGGCAGGTTGATAAGGTTGACGTTCGCGATCAGGAAAGTCTCCCTTCGGGAATAGATTATCTGGATGTCGTACAATAGGAGCTCGGTCACCAGGACCATAAGTTTGAGGTTCCGGTCTCTCAAACTCTCCCTCGGGATATAAATTATCTGCATGTTTAATAGGTGATCGTTTCTCTCCTGGTGTATACTTGTCCTTAGGCCTTCCCTCAAACGGTCCTTCAGATTTCAGGTTATCTTTTGGCTTTTTAACGTCAGCTCTCTCTCCTTTAGTTGGCTTAAAATCGTCCTTGGGTCTACCTTCGAATGGCCCTTCCGGTTTTAAATTATCCGTAGGTTTTTTGACGTCAGCTCTGTCTCCTCTGATTGGTTTATAATCATCCTTGGGTCTTCCTTCGAAAGGACCTTCGGGTTTTAAATTATCTTTTGGTTTTTGCGGTTCTGGTCTTTTAACTAATGCAGGAATAACGTAATCTGTTTTAGACTGTGGAGCAGCTTCGAACGATCCTTCGGGCCTTAAATTATCATCGTGCCTGATCAACGTGCTGCGATAATCTGTATCGTCAAAAGTTCGATACTCTTGATGACTGGTAGTTACATTCTCCACGACGTCAGTTTTATTATAATAACGATCCTCTTCCGTAATTTGAGTTGGACGTCGACGAGGCTCACGCTCGAGAACATCGTAAGTATGAAAATCTTCCTTCAAATGAGAGGTACCCTGTCAGTACAAAAAATCACGATAATAGTAATGCAATTATGCAGTAATAAGCAAGTAAGTTTCGTTAATAATGAGAATTCTGTGTTAACCGGATAGTAGTGGCTTGGGTATAATCAAGGAATTAC
This sequence comes from Sclerodermus sp. 'alternatusi', assembly GCA_037305995.1. Taxonomy (NCBI): domain Eukaryota; kingdom Metazoa; phylum Arthropoda; class Insecta; order Hymenoptera; family Bethylidae; genus Sclerodermus; species Sclerodermus sp. 'alternatusi'. The sequence goes on from CM074550.1 coordinate 2,271,823, forward strand.
TTTTTCAACTCACTAGTAGGAAATGTAATAATCATTAAGTAAAAGCTGGAAATTAAATGATAATTTCAAGAGAGACGGAAACCCAAAGGCGAGTAGTTTCTACTTACCGTAAATTCACCCTCCCCTACTGTGAGGTTGTCTGTACGTTTAATAATTTCTGCACGCTGAACGCTTCGATGATCGATATATTCGGTTCGAGTGGTCGTCTCGTCGGTGAATTCACCTTCTACCTTAGTATATGTATTTCGACGTACCGGGCTCGGTCGTTCGCCGGAAACTCCGGTGAAAACCAGCTCGGTGGTCGTCACACCTGGATGATTAAATTTTTTAATTAGCAAAAGATGCTTTCAGATTATTTAGCTTTCCCTTTAAATTTAATTTACCATATTACATCGGTGTTTACAAAATGTTAAAATTATAAAGAACATACTCGCGCGCAAAAAGCGTGATGAATTGTTAATGTTATTTTAAAAAATCTAAAAAAAAAAAGAGAACAGAAAGATTCTATCGAAAGAAGGTAAATTAACGGAGACTTACTGTCGAAAACTCCTTCGGGATAAAGATTATCCTGAGGTTTCCTGACAGGAGCTCTATCACCATATTTGGGTGCTTCTTCGTGCGGCCTGCCAAGAAATTCTCCCTCGGGATAAAGATTGTCCTGCGGTCTCTTGATGGGGGCTCGTTCTCCAAATTTGGGTGCCTCTTCTTTCGGTTTTCCAGTGAACTCTCCCTCGGGATACAAATTATCCTGTGGTCTTTTAACGGGTGCCCTTTCGCCCTTGGGTGCTTCCTGCTTGGGTCTGCTGGGAAATTCTCCCTCGGGCTTCAAGTTGTCCTGCGGCTTCTTGATGGGAGCTCTTTCCCCAAATTTAGGTGCCTCTTCTCTTGGTCTTCCGATGAATTCACCTTCGGGCCTGAGATTGTCTCGAGGCCTGGTGACCGGTGCGCGTTCTCCACGGGTAGCAACATAATCCGTTCGCCTTTCTCCCACAAATTCTCCCTCCATGTGCAGATGGTCCTCATGATGGTATCTGGTCTGCCTGTCCACGCGCTTCTCATCGAACTCTTCTCGATAAGAAGTAACTGCGTGCACTGGCTCATCTTTCGGGATTTCCAGATGCTCTCGCGGCAAGTTGTGAGGGCACCGATGTCGCCTGCAAAATTACACATTACTCACTCGGCAAAAGTTCCATGGCGGTTGACAGAGACGAATGGTTTTTGTTCCAGACACTTAATTGAATGGCATTATGCCAGACTATGAGCTCTCGCGCTTGCACTACTATTGATTTTGGTCTCATAATGAAAACCTTCGGTCGAGTAGTTAAAATCCGATTTCCGGCTAACTCTAATTTCAAGCCACTCTCGCGTCTCGAAATTTTCACGGCTCTATCAACAGAACGGTGGTCGGAAATTTTATTTCTCCTCGAATTCTCCATTTTTATGTTTGCTCGGTCTCTCCTTCCTTTATTTTGATTTTAATTAAAAAATTGCGATTCGCCTTTTAGCCTAGATATAAATGTAACTATTGCCCATCCACCAATTTTTATCTGGCTCCCTTTAAAATGTATGGCTTTTTCCAATTAAAGCGAATGAACTCGAAAACAACTGGTAAGTTTTAATTATCAAGCTGTTTTCTTATTCGGATCTCATGCCCCGTAGAAAAAAAAAAAGTTTTTCGAAATGCCGATAGAGGCATGCCAACTTCACAGTGGCAGGTTATTGCCTTTCACAAATAAAAGATTCTTGCACGTTCATAAAGAGGAAGTTTCTTTTCGCTTCGTGTAAGCTTTAGTCATTTGGAATAGCGATTCCAAATAGAACGTCCAAGTCATGGGAGAGATCAATTCCCTTATAATGAAGTTCGTTTAAAATATTTTGCGATTTCAGCTTTCGTTCGACTCGTACAATCAGCTTACGGGATACTCAGTGAAATGTATTATTAAGCACAGTTCATTGATACACGCGTAATGGTTCTTCTTTCAGCCCGTACTTTGCCATGCTAAATGCATTAAAGATATTTCTTCCTCCTCGGCTACACAAAAATAGATCATTTCAATTTCCATGCGTAGCCTTCCATCAAGACTGATCAAGCCCAATGAAATTCAATTAAATTATATGACTTTCCACTTAATTCGTCTTCCGCATTGAAAAGCCCTAGTTTTTCTCCATTGTAAAAGGAACTGGTGGAGTGAATAGGAAGAGAAGTGAGCGAAGCGAAGTTGTGCAACGGTGTAAGGGGACATAATTAAAATGTGTCTCACGCATGGGAAAAGCATTTTCTTAGCAGTAGATGCATCCTGTCAAAAGTTTTCATCGCGTTTCCCCAATGAGTTGCGAGACGTTAGGTCGGAAGACTCGTTAAGGGCGGATCACGCGAGGGATTGGGAAGGTGATGGTGGTGGTGGTGGTGGTGGTGGTGATGGCAGGAGAGGGATAAAACACCACCGTGACACACGTATTAACTACCAATGTTCTCGAGTTCCTGCAGTCATTCTCCGCATTAAGATTGCTAATTAGCTCTGTGCGCGGTGCTAGCGCCACTTTCGAATCGTTGTGCCAATTAATTCTCGAAACTCGGGCTTTTGATTAAACGCGTTCGGTTAAGAAGTTACTCTGCTCGTCCCCGGGAATCCATTCTGCAGCCAAACAACAGGCACTCGCCATCGGAAAACTTTGCGAGGAGCTCGCGGGGCGCAAATGTTCTCACGGAGTTCGACCGTCGCTTCTCAGGGTGACTGCGTCAGCTTCGTGGTGGGCGGATGGATATTCGGAGCAGGAATCTGCGACTCCGGCTTAGATTGAAAATGTGCAACGAGTATCTCCACGATGGGAAAGCACCGCGGGGAACGAGGGAACGGAAGTAAAGCATAAACCACGCGGTGGCGGCGGTGGTGATTTAGCAGTATCGCGAATACCGTGCGGCCTGTCGATGAAATGTAACGCTGAAAACCACAGGCACGGCGACGCACGAATGCGGGCTTTTGCAATGGTCGCGGATGGATTCGGTCTGATTCACCGTAGAGATAAAGCCAAGCTGAATGGAAAGCTCCGGCCGTCGACAAAGCTCTAAGCCTTTTCGATGAAAACTGGAAAAATCGCGAGTTTCAATTACCGCGGGACTTGCCTGGCTGAATTATCCCTCTCCAGCCAGGCGATTCATTATTTATCTTATGCAAAACGTAACTTGGACCGCGAAATTAATAATGAAATCTCATCAAACCACCGCGGTGTAATTAAAAATTAACGCGATGGAAAAGGGACGGGAGAGGCGGGGGTAGGGTATGAATAACGAGTACATATTTTAAGGGATGTTCGAACTAGTTTTCGCAAAGCTTCATTTTGCTTCATGTAGAAACGTGATTTGAGGTTGGGCCCTGAGTAATGGAGAATCGAAGGCGTTATCTAATAGTTTTCGCGTTAATCGCGTTAGAGTAACGCCCGTTGTGTCGGGGCGAGAGCGGAATTAGGGATGGTCGTCGAGTAATTTTAGGTATTTGGGGGATGGCAAAGTTGTGTTGTAAAGGCAAGATTAGCGTCGATGAAAGCGTGCATGCGTAGTAGAGGACGAGTGCATAGGCGCGGATTGACGAAAATGCAGCTGTCACTGGAGTCCCCTCTCCCCCTTTCCCCTCCGCCAACCCTCCCCCTCCCGGAGCTGTGGCTTTCCTGCAGAAGTTGCGCCGAAAACGCTAACAAGTTACAAGTGCGATTATTGATTTTCCAGGAAGGTTTACGCGAACTCGGTCAGTGCTTCCGAAACGAAGAAATGACTGGCATGAAACGCATTCCGCTCGATTAGCTCGGAAAATGCAGTTAAGGTAAAATTCAACTTCCGTTTCGACATCCGATACGCTTACTCCGTAGCATCGAGCGTTATTGGCGAAAATCAAATGGAAAAAATTATAGCGAGCGGAGAAAGACAGGAGGGGAGGGGGGAGTGGCGGCGACGATCGATGAGAAATCAATTATATCGATAGTAGGCCACGTTCTGGAAAGTGCTGGTCGATCACCATATACAGAGCTTGATTGAATTTCATTGAAGTTTTCGAGAAAGGCTTTAATTGCGCAATCGTCGCGACGCTTGAAATTCGTCAGGGTGTGGGGAACGAGAGAGATAAGATCGAGAGGGATTGCCAATTCCCGATGCAGAACTCGGACTTATTTGGAACAAGCACCTCCGAGAATTGCCACTGAATATTGAATGGAGCCACGGTGTTTTTTCCGAGGAGTCGAACTTGCGAAACTCCTCCCGGAGGGAATATACTCCCGGGCAGCGCGCGTCGTGTTTGGAATATCGCTGGAGCGAGAAGACCGACCGGGTCCCGGCAAGAGAAAAAAGCAAGTAGTCAATTTGCTTTTCGAGCCGGCAGGCCTGCCGACGAATCCCACCGTGCGGTGGTATCGTCGAAACTGCTCGAAACGATTCGCCAGTGGAAAGTATCGGGAAGTCAGGAGCTCGTTATGTTTTATTGGCATTTAACGAGGATGGGGGTGAAAAACGTCGCTGGTGGCTGCTGATCAGCGCGAAGCGTGAGATCCGCAATTACCCGCTGAGACGCGGATGTGACGAGCAATTTTCTGGGATCTACACCTGAACCCTCGCAGCCCATTTCATAGTTTTCGATTTGGGTCAAGTGTTTCAATCCCGTGGGACCGGGGATTATATTTATCAGTATTATTTACGCCACTCCCCGGGGTCCCGGTTGTTTGCGTACCACCGGCTCAGGTAAGCACCAAAGTGCGAACAGCACTTCGGGGAAACTTGATAAACTTTCGAGACCCCACCGTGGGGAGAGAGCAGCTTTGGGGAAACTTTGCTTAAACAGGAACTCAACTCGGACGCGGCGAGTAAAATTATTCCTACGATGAGCGAACCTTTTTGCTCGCGGAGCACGGGAGCCTCCCCCGTGATGGACACAGGGGGAAATCCTCGAGATTCTTTTCCCCCCTCGTGCCGCGTACTTGAATTCCAATTCAAGGCCCTACGGCAAAAATAGCGAAGGATGGGCAGCGCGAAGGTACCGTAGGTATCGGGTAGTTTGAGTCACCGAGAGGAAAGGGGGACGAGAGGGACGAGACGTCGGGACATCATTGGTCGGGAGCAACTCGCCTTAAAAGGAACTGTCTGGCCCCTGTCCTACTTTTATTCGCTGTGCGCGTTCGTATGGGGATCGCGGGGATCTTCGCGATGTTCGTCGAACTTTTTCGTCGAAAAGCCGGCGGCGGCCCATGATGAAAGTGCCACGCAACGGCGAGCGAACCACGCGAGAGACCCGGTGGTCGGCTTCGATGGATAAGGAAGAATCGGTCGGAATCGAGTGGTCTTCGCGGTGCTCGCTAAAACGCACTCTTGGGACCCCGTAGAGTTCCGTTCCTTCATACAGAACTCGATCTCCGGCATCGTAATGTTCCGCGATCCGTTCGTCGCATCACGCAACTTGTCGGTCGTTGCATAAAGCGGAGCGAGAGAGCGGCATAATTATTGGGATCACTGTATTACGGTATTATTAGCCGGTCGCGAGTCTGTCAACTGGAAATTTATGAAATTAGATGGAAAAATACGAGAGAACACTCGTTTAACGCTGAAACATCTATTATTACGGGGATGAATATTGAAAACCGATGTGGGATCCGGCGGCAGCTTTATAAATTCAACATTTGCCATATTTGTATTCCGTTCTTGGTAATACGAGGATTCGTCATTTCTATTTGGGACGCGATCGTGACTCGAGTGAATCATGCGAGTTCCGTCGCTGGGAAAATAAGCGGGAAAACAATACGGGTGAGTCGTAACGAGTTAGGAGAGGGTGAACGACGGGAATTCGGAGAGTTTAATGAACGAGAGGAGATGAATTTAGAATGGAAAACCGGGCGAAGAAAAAGAAGAAGAAGAAGAAGAAGAAGCAGAAGAAGAAGCCCCACGGAAAAAGAAGCGAAATTCATCAGGGAAGAGAGTGAACTTACCCACAGGTGCAAAGTTCGCAGATGCATTGTTCCTTCAGGGGTATTTTCGAGAGGATGTCGGGAACGGGGATTTTCTTGGGTGGCTCCTCCTCGTCCAGGGAGTCCGGGGATTGGTCTCCTCGTTTTTTCTCCTCCGTTCTTTTTTGCTTGCCGGGTTTATCCTCGGTTCGACTCGGTCTTCTGCTCGGACTCGTGTAATCCCGTTTTTCCGGACTTCGAGGTCGACTCGGTTTCCCCGCTGCTGGTGTTGCTTTCGCTCGGTCATCCTCGCGAAGTCCCGGGATTCCCCTGGGATACCCGGGACGATCCGTCGAGGGCTTCTTGGGGGATTCCGAGGGACTGGCGGACGTGATCTTCTCGAACCGGGTGTCATCGACGACATCCCGCGCTACCATACTCGTCACCTGCTCCTCGTTGATGAGTTCCGTCGTTGATTCGGTGACATTCTGCAATTAAGCACAAGCATCAGCCGTTAGAATGAGCGGGAGAATTTCATTGGCCCTCGTCGACTCCCCGTCCCCGCGCAGACCTCGGAAGTTTTCGGGAGCGGGAAGTTACTTCCTGTGACCCGTGATACGTGGGATTAATAATGTTGTCAGTGAATTTCTGCGAGCGGCACGTCTAGCCGCTAGCCTGATTACAAAAGATTCCGTTAATTAAACTGATTATCATCCCGCTAATTACAAGCCGCAGGCTGTGGTCGCTTTCAGGAGCGGCTCAAAGCCAACGCTGATCGCCGAATAGAGTGTAATACAAGAGCAAATTGCGCATTTCCCGCTCTCGTGCGTTGACAAGGCCCCGGCTAATATCGCAAGATGGAAGAACTCCCGCTAAATTCTCTAACTTGAAAATACTCGGCAAATTGCGCACAGTTTCCAAAGTTGTGCGCTGAAACCACTTGCATTTCTGCCAGCCAAACTTCGGCGCACGGCTAACTTCACTCGTGTAGCCCTAACTTACGGATAATACTGTGGGAAATGGAAAAAGTCCGGGCTTGTCCGCGAAGTTAAGTTCACGCAATTTTCCCGTCCGTGCGTTGAAGTCGCGTGATGAGGGCCACGGATGAAATCGAGAGGAAAATCGTTATATCGAAGCTTTGATCGATTATCAGCCGGAAAAATCTGACCGGCTTTTGGCTGTACTCGCTCTGCCGGGAGCTCCGTTGCTCATTTTCTTCAGGCAAGTCCTGAAAGTTTCGATCCTGGCAAGAACACGAGCTTGCAACACGGGGGATTATTGGAAGGTGCAAGATGCCGAAAGTAGCTGTCAACTGCTCAAAGTTGAAAATACATGGTTGCTCATGGGAACATGACATAATTACAAGAGGTATCCTCTCGGGTGCTTCCCCGATATGTTGGATAAACATTAAACATTGTTTTAGCGTAAGCTTTGTTTAACTTTGGCTTAAACCGATCGCTGGTGTGCTTGTGCATCACTGTGCTGTTCTGATTTCAACGCATAGATTCCCCGGTGAGCCTGACATTTATCAGTGCCGCAGCGTTTTCTCAGTGGCAAACTTTTATCAGGTACAACTGCGACATAGCGAATACTCGACCGCTTTTCAGGTCTCCTACATTTTTCATAGCTCAGATCCAGAAACGTTTATTACGTTGGAATTCGTTAAGATCCGTCAAACCCCAGCCGGGTGTGTACAACCGCGGTAAAATATGGAGTTCCCGACCTCTTAATCGCATCAGGCGCTCCATATCTGTCCGTGGTTGTACGTGAAATTTGGTATTTCCAACGAAAATTCCAATTCCTCGAACGATATTGCTAAATAATATTGCTACTATCATCTTCTCACGATCAATAAAACGATTCATATGAATTTTCTCTCCTCCCTCGATTCCTCCGCCCTCTATTTAAACGTATAAAAATGAAAGTAATATTTTCACTGCTATGGAGCAACGAGTGTAAATATTTGCAGTCTATTCATCATGAAATTGACTTTTTATACGCTTTATGGAATTTGTGCAGCGTGAAAAAATAAAGAAAAATAATAACCTCCAGAGTCGGGGGATGTGCGCGCGCGCGTGTGCGTATGTGCCATGGAAAAGCAGGCGGAGGATGCGGAGAAGGAAGCAAGAGAAGGAGAGAACTTTTCCTTTCGGAGTGAAGTGGCGAGTATTCTCATGGACGATCGGGGTTGAGATTGGTCGCGTGAAATCGTCCGATGGCACGCGAGGGATTTGTTGATGCTCGAAAGCGGAAAGTCGCGAGGCTTGAGCGATTCTCGCGCGGATTTAATGAGTGGCACCGAGATTAGTGACTCCGCGAGGCGCTTAGCTCGCAGAATGCGCACGTAACGCGAGCGCCCCGTTTGTGCAAGCTCGTAATGCAATACGCGATCCACGCTTGGCTGCAATTTCGGTGCGGTTTCCATATATGGTTTCGGCATCAAAGAGTTCGCACCGAGACAAATTCCATTAAGGCAAGCCCAATTTTAATCCGACCGAAATTTCTACGATATAATCTAGCGGCACGGTCGACAGAGACACGCCACTTGCGATCATCCGCAGAGCCGTGAAATGTCGAAATTTCGAAAACGCTCGATGAAATTTTCGTTCTCGACGATCCGGGAACGAGGTGTCAAGGAGGACCTTCGCTTTGCCGCGCGGATGCCTCGCGCCACGGTCATTTTCCACAATTACTGCCTCGAGAGAAAAGCCGTCGAGTGACTCTAATAATATTCGACGAGGTGTGTCATCCCGCTATAACGAGGATAAAACATCCCTCGGTGTTCTCCGCGAAAGCAACTTGACGCGAACTCTCGTCTCGGAGAGAGCGAATCAATCGGCAAATTTCTGCGTCCTTAAAGAATCCGACGGCTCGGGACGCAGCGGAGGAGGTATTCTATTATTGTTTAAATTCCGGATTTGTGGAGATTACCGACTGAGCTAGTACGGAATCGCCTTAAAGCTGAGGGCTTTGCTGGTTATTCGAGGCACGCGCGGCCAACTCGACATTCCGCGGGAGGAAAACCCCTTTTGCGCCCTATGCACACTTTCACCAGTGCCGTAATCGAATTCTCGGGGTCACGGAGCACTTCAAAGCTGTCCCGCGAACTCGGCTTTTTACTTTTTACCGAGGTTCCTATTAATCTATCGCGCACCGCTTTAATTGCAGCGATGACGCGATCGGGCTCTAGTCATAAAAACACTTAAATGGAATTCCAAGCACGACAGACTCTAACCATTCGTCTTGCCATGACCTCTTCTAAACCATGAAACTTCCAATTAACTCCTATGAATTCAATTTCAGCTACACCCAAGCGTAGAATCTTGTCAATATCGTGTCTTTTATAATGACGCGGAAGATCGGAGGCTTTTATGCTCATGATAATTCACAGGAGGAGGGGGCGGAAGGAGCGGAAGCTCCCCGACGTAATTCGATTCTTACCTAATCATTCATTTTCTTCATTAACTCGTTGCGTTTCATTGATATTCACTCAGGTTTGCCATGAAATGGTAAATTTTACGAATTAATTCCATTGAATCTGTGACAACCTAGCGGAGGAGATTTACCGTGGGACCTATGAAAAAAGAGAGCCAGAGGCTATAAACCGAGAAAAACAACTTGATCGAGCTCTGTGCTCTGCATTTAATGAATTGCTTCTAATTACTCGTTTTCAGGCATATCTTGTTTTCCACTTCTCTCCTCTCCTCTCCTCTCCTTTTTCAACAAAATAATGGATTGATCTGCGGGATATGATTAATCTTTTAATCGACTCTTGCGGGTGGCTGGATGGTTTTATATGTACTCATCCATCTAATTATTATTTGCAAAGTTAGCAGAAAGTGGATTTATCCGGAGAATAGAAACTGTCTACTATGATTAGAGAGTACGATTATTCTGTATTATAATAGGTTAGGAGAAGCTGGCTCAATCGTCAAATTAAATTAATCACGTGAAGCTGCGCAGAGATAATAACCCATGCATATTCATGGCAACTAATAACTTTCCATTTCTGCAAATTCGCAATCGTATCACGACCGCTGAATCCACGCCGGCTTTGATGAAATAATCATTTTCTTCTCCGTCAATTTTATTGGTCGCGCGCATTTTGCGGATGCATATTCCGGTGAAAGCCTCAGCTGCTTTAAATTCGTTCCACGCATCTGTTTTCAGTTCGTTAGACTCGCCTGTTATGCTCAAAAGCTCATTCTCTAACTTGTAACTCGATAACGAGGCGAATCATTTTTGCTGATGCCATCAGCACGGATCTTCCAGCGCCACCGGAAGTTGAGGATGAAAACTTGTGGCATCAAGCTCTTTCGATGAACTGACAAAATTATGCCGCAGTATTTGTTCCGTCGAAGAAAATAAATAACAGCCCTTCGTCAAAAACCAAGGGACGAGTGATTATAACGCAGCGCGCCAGTTAAATCGTTAACATTGTCAATATTTTTTTCACTGTAAATGGATATTATAAAGTTTCCTACGATTAGCGTAATAAGGTTCTTCATAATATATAAGCTTGCTGTAGCAGGTTCTCTGCAGTGGATGTGGTTTCGTTTATGATACATTTCCGAGAACGGCAAATTATTTTCTGCTATTTTGTTCATCTTTGTATTACGCGACTCCTGTGCTGCTTGAAATATCCTGAATAAATTATTATTGTTATTCCGAAGTAGTTATTAAATAGTGCCGTGAGATAGATAACTAAATAATTGATGATAATCGAGTGCTATCGTTGAGCGATTATAGTAGGATTTTTCATGTTTCTTTAAATACAGTGGAATATTAATCAAAGTGTCGATTTAATTTAGGTAGTTCACGCTCTATAGATAACGTACCAAGGGATCGTGCCTAATTGCAGGCGGAACAAGTGTTTGCATATTGAACAATTGAAAACAAGGACGTTTACGTAACACTGTGCTAGGTGCAACGTCCTAAATATCTCGCGAGACCATTAAGGGAGGCTCTAGCAAGAAACGATAAACTCGAGGATTCGCAAGTCGTTAATTTCCATTAAATACATTAAGATTGTATGGGGTTTGCTTTGTGATCCTTGATGTGATTAGCCGATCGGCTATAACCGGAAGAGGAATGATTAACGCAGCAGTTACCACGGATTGATTTTGCGGTTTCGCGAAGCTTCCCTTAACCATGTTGAAACGAGTACTTATTGTCATAATTATTCAGTGAATATGAAATGTTCGGATAATCTAGTTTATTCATTATGCTGTTCGTGTAGCATGTTTGATACATCGTTTTCTTCTTGTTAACTTTTGTTAATGAGCATACTGTTCAACTTCTATAGTAAAGCATTTACTGTCACATGAGAAGTAGAACAAGTATAGATTAATTAATAACGAGTTACAAGACAGTTTGTCAGAGTAACTCGCGAAAATGATCGATGAAAAATTGATGACAAGTATAGTGCATTTCTCTTAAGAATGACCAATCTTCCATGTTCATCGACAAATTTATTTGATTAACTAGTGTAAATAAAAAGTTGTTTTTCTGCTCGTTTATCTACATTGCGCCGTCCGCCTACAATTTTTCATTTCTACCGAAGCAAAACTGATTAAACTGATGTATTTAACATTTATTAACGGTGCTATCGTCGTGAATGAAATGCTAAAATGTTACGATAATTCAGAATTCAATCAAATCTGTTGTGAAATAAAAATATGACGATTCCATCGTGACCTAAATTTTAGGATAAGCATATATTTCTCTAAATTGCTTCTCTGAACACGATTTTGCGAGTGATTGTTAATAATAATCGATGTAATCAGATCAAGCGTGGTGAGCTACCATTATGAATCACCTTTTGTTTCATTGATCGCACGTAAGATTTTATCTAGTCAATGGCTATATCATCGTGTAAAAAGACCTGGTTAAATATAGAATATTAAAAATACGGAATAGGAGAGAAATCTGTTATTTTACTGATAGAAGTGTATCAGGCAATGTTACGTGTGGGAAAATAATATACACGGTACACTGAAAGAGAATGAGAAACACTTATTTCATGTGTTGACATTTCTTATACCACCAGCAATTTGGATTCTACAAGTTCTGTGCACAACTATGCGAAAAGAACCATCATAGAGGTAAAAATGTTAAAATGCGTAGAAATTTTCTAGGAAGAGTCATCATTTTTGATCGATAGAGAAAAATCAATTGTTTTCCATGAAGAACGTGTATGTTCAATCGACAACGTTGAGCGCAGAGGTGTGCTTCTTTTTATTATTTATCATTTAATATTAAACATCGTTTCTCCATATATATGCGCGTGTATGAGTGAGTAGGATTTAGCGTAGAGTATTTTTGTCGAAATGGTGCGTGTGCCACCATACGAATATTATTTCCATATATTAAATAAAGAATCGGTCAACGAGGCATTAATGCAAATATCTTATTCGTTTAGTATTTAAACGAAAACACAGACTATATTTTTATTAATTATTGTCATAGGCGTGCGACAATTGTTTAGAAATTGCCTGTGTTATATCTGAATAACAGATTTTATCTATACGAAGGTGATATTAATATTTCTGGATCGTCGAAAACTTTAATAAAAATTCGTGCAAACGTTTGAACAAAATTTTACTTTTATATGAATCATACGAATGGATGGCATGGCATAAAATTTGCACCTGAAAATAGCAGTAAAGATACAGTCTCTCCCACTCAAACGGTAAAGTTTCGCACGACCTATTGAAACTTGATAGAAAGTATGCCAAGTAAGCCAGAAGAAATGTTTTAAAAACTGCATAAATATCAGGAAATCGTATTTTTAACCGAGTACCACGGTGGCAAATATTTTTTACGACCAACACTGCGCAATTTTGTGAATCCAATCAAATTAAAAAGTAACAAATGACTCATTATCATTATCAGTGATATGATTTATGAAAAAAAAAATAAAAAAATAAAAAAATAAAAAAATTAAAGTTACTCCATCACGATTTATCAAGCAATTCATTAGGCGTTCCATCGATGCAATTTCTGCAAATGCAATTGATTTGTCATTGAGACTTGCGCACAGGATAAGTAAGTAAGGGTAAAAGGTAAAAATATCAGGATAAACAGTAGGATAACCTTCCTTAAAAAAAAAAAAAAAAAAAAAAAAAAGAAAGAAAAACGGAAAAAGTAAATTCTTATGGGCAAACAGTTTAGCGAGTGATGCATAGGTAATAATTTAAAATAAGCGAGTAACATTTTAATGGATGCCCGTCACGTATAGTTGGTTTTATAAATTCCAACGTCCTCTGCTGAGCAACTGGGCGAAGCACAGGATTGGTATCATCGAGTTGAGCAAGGCTATGAGGCATCACGTGCTCTTTCGTGAAATCAATTGGCCGTACATCGAAGGATCCTAAAGCAAGCGATGATATCACTGACAAAATTGGACATTTCAAAAACAATTAATCTGAACACGATCGACAACCTGTGCGCTCTCAACCTGCAAATCAGCTCGCAACAAACGGTCTGTATCATTATTCGTGAAAAAACGTCCACGAGAATTCTCACTGACACACTCCCACACACACCCCCTTTACCGTACTCCACCGTTTCTTCGTGCGTGATAGCAATCTCTGCCGCGAGTCCAAGTTCTACATTCGATTATCTTACTATCCCATTATCGTTCATTCCAGCCGTTTGCGCCAGCAATATTTAATTGCTTTTCCAGCTACATGTTTAAAAAGCTTTTCGTTAATAGAAGAAACGATATAATGATATTGAAATTTGTTAAATTTCACGGGAGCACCACTCGTGCTTTTCGTCTTTCTCTCTGAAATTTGAAAATCCAACAATTTGCTTTAATTACCAATCAATAGATTCTCAATGGATTTTCAATGGATTCTCCAATAATATAATGAGAAATTTTTTTCTGAAAACGCCGACGGGTGCTCGTTACGAAACCCGGAAATGCGTATGCAGCGGTAATTAGTGTGTAATAATGAGGTAAACGACGATTACTTTTTGTGTAATAAGCATAATGAGTATATATTGCGTATAAAATTGTCTGATAAAAATTTCAAGTCGCACTTTTATCATATTTACATTACGGGAATTGAATGTGCAAGCCCGGCAATGTACTTTTTAACTGGGAAAAGTTGAAAAAATCGGCGGAGGCTTTTTACCAGCGGCGAAATATGAACGCATCACCGGCCGTAATGGTTTTGTTATCACTTTTTACTCGCCATTTTATAATAGAGAGCATCCTCTATTGATTTTGTTCCGTGCGCTATGCGTTCCGGGGAAATTAGAAAATAGATAGAGGCGGAATAAAAAGTAAGGAATTAATTTCTACAATTTGACGTATTGCGCCGTTCCCGCTGAGTTAATACGAGATACTCTGCAATTTAAAGCACAATGCTATTGCTTCGTGGATTTTTTTCCTTTTGCCACCACTCGCAGGCGTGCTCGTCTTTTGCGTATTACCGATAAATTGTCAAAGGGGAAAATCTTTGATGTGCAAGAAGCGCCTGCTCTCTAAGAGCCTTTATAACAAAACGATAATTAATTAGACACAACTAAGGGCCGTTTTCCACGCATGCGTTCCCGTTCTCCTTAATCTCGAGTCTCTCGCTACGCACACAGAGCGACGATTTCATTGATGACGGAGTAAATTCTTGTTAACTCAACGGAGATTACTTCACGCACCTTAAGGGGTACGAGAGGCGGCGGGGCGGGAGAAGAGAGGAAGAGCTTCCAGGCGTCGTCGAATCGAGTTCTTCCGATTTACATTAAACGACTTAAGTAAATGAGATAAATTCATTTCGATATAGCGCAAGAAGAGGGACGAGACCCACCGGGAAAATCACGGGGTTCTCATAGTAAATATTTCTCAATATTTAACAACGCGTAGCTCTCGATATTTTTCATGCGTGCGCCAAAAATAGGAATTTAAGTGGTGTAGCCACACACTACTTCCCCGGCACTACGCGTCTATTTTCCAAATCCTGTTGGAAAACCAGGAAGAGGTGGTTATCTAAAATTTCAACGCTTCCGCCAGAAGGATTCTAATTATATTTCAGAAGCACCCTCGAACGAAGCCAGTGCCGAGGGAGTCGAGAGGTATGTCGTTATTCGAACGGCGAATATCGATTTCAGCCGGAGGCGCTGCAGCATTTCGGAGCAAGATTCATTCGCGGCAGAATTTTGATCGAACACTCCTCGGCGCCAATCTACAACGCGTATGGAAAGCCAGCTCGGATACGGACTAAGTGCATGCGGACGGCAGTGCAACCTTGAACGAAAGTCGAGAGTCTCTCCTTGATCGATCGAATTGATCGAGTGAAAGAAACGCCGAGCAACGCGATGGAAACGACGGAAAACAATGAGGAGACGTCGACGAACGTTTCGATCTTGCCCCTCGGAACCGAGCGAAATTTCGAGCTCCTCGTCTCTGCCTTTGTATTTTTTCACAGAGCTGTCCGTGCGGTCGTTGTTACGTCATGCGCGTTTGCAGGACAGCGCGTCAGCAGGTCTGGGAGAAACCTTCGCTTGCCGCAGGAGTGAAAGTTATGGCCCTCGCGGTGTGGTCTCTTCCGCGAGGACCTCGAGCTGTCTCCGCCAGATCCCACCGCGAAAAGCATTTCTAACATTTTCTTGAACCGGGTCATTGCCGCTAGTAACGGCATAAGTAGTGCAAACCATTGCCACTCGCAGGTCGCGCGGCTGACAGCCGAGCGCTAACGCGCTGCTTATTGATAAATGACTAATTACGGTTCTCCGCTAATGTGTCGCGGACGATGATTCGATTTGCAAAAATATTCTCTGGAATCACGCTCGAAATGACACATCTGTGCAAATAGAAAAATTCCTCGATCCAGCTATCCGTGTAATTACGCTCAGTGCCATAAAGAGGATCGCGGGTTTTCTAATTAACGATATTGGCCCCCGTGACACGTTTGAACGATACGCGGCGCGTGTTCCCTCTCTAGAAGTACCGGTTATATTATATATTAATTACACAATTATCCGGGATTTAAATTTATCCAGGATCTCCGCTGAAAGGAATAATTAAACATCGGTACGTGCTTAATTCAAATATTGGTCTTTCAGATACCGGGCATTTTGCCGGTAACGATAATACCGTAGTTTCCAGACGCCTTTGGCGAACAAGAATTACAAGCTGCATTTCCATTCTCGTTCCTGCCTATTATTCCATTTCTGTCTCCTTCCGTCCCTTCCCCGTCGTCATTGCCGAGCAATGGCGGCGGCTCGCGTCTGTTGCCCAAGTAAGAAGTCAGAGAGTCCGAGCGCGGAATCGAGTACCCGAACAAAGATGCCCACTGTTTCCTTCTCGCCATCGCGAGAGATAAGCTCCACCCGAGTACTCACCACCAGGTCCTGCTGCTGCCGCCGCTTGTCGCTGGAGAACTCGACGCGTTCCTGGATTACGTCGTGCACCGACGTGAAGCTGGAGGATTGGTCGATAACGTAAGAGGATTGCTGCACCACTTCCGACAGCGTGACGTCGTTGCTACCGATGATATCTCGAATATCGCGTTTCGCGCCGTGAACAGGCTTGCGATCCTTCGAGACGATGGATCTCCCCGGGACTTCCGGCTCTTCGTGCGGTTTCCGCTCGGCGGGCTTTGGCCTTGAACCTTGAGGCTTCTCCTGCACGAAGGAGCCGTCCCAAGTGGAAGCTCCGGGCTTCGAAGGTCGAACCGATCTGTCGCTCGCTCCAGGTCTCTCCGGACTCTTGCGATCGGGTGCCCCCGGTGCTGGACCGCCATCATCCACCGGAGGAGGCGCCTCCTCCACAGGCGTTTTTGAGTCGAGCTTGCTAAACCGGATCGTCTTCCGATCACCCGCCATTCCCTGGATAACAGTTTTCGACGTGTCCGAAATATCAATGGCTTTAGAATCTATGACCGAGGTGTGCTCCAAAGTTATCGAATTTGTACTGAATTCAGCTGTGCTCGTTACTTCCTGAGAGGTGTCTAGCAGGGTGATTGAAGACCTGCGATCGGTAATTGGTTCCTTGAACTCTGGACTCGTTTGCGAGTCGCTTGTTGGACGACTGGATGCATCGGTGAGTTTGCTCGCTCGAGGACCGGGCTTGTCCTGAGGTTTCCTAGGTGATTCCGGTTTCTCATAGACGAAAGAACCATCCCAAGTCGACGAGCCTGGCTTCGTCGGTCGATAATGACGCTCATCCTCGGGTCCTTTGCCACTCGGGCTGTCGTCGCGCGTTATCGTACCCTTGCCAGGACTCTTGGTCGGTCGTTGCTCATCTCGAGCAATGACGGTCTCGACGGATGACGTGGAATAGTCTAAACTCGACGAGTCCGTCTGACTCTCGTGCGTGACCGATCGTTCCACCAGGACGGAATTCCCGAGGACCTCGTCGGATGTGCTGGATTTCGTCTCACTGATATCCAAAGTGGTCTCGCTCACGTGCCTCTTGCTCTTATCGACGGGAAGCTCAGGCTTTGCCGGGGATCTCCTGGCTTTTTCTACTGGCTCGTCGAGCGCACCCCGACCGATCGGTTTCTTCGCGTCTCGAGGCTTTTCCGTAACGAAAGTACCATCCCACGTCGATGATCCTGGCTTCGTCGTTCGAACATCCCTCTCCCTCGGTACTTTCGCGGGACTCTCCGGTCTGCCGCTGGAAGGTCGTTCATTTCGCTCGTCGGGCGTTCCCCGAGTCTTCGACGTCCGATCGTCGATTCGTCTCGTCTTCTCATCCTGAACAACTTCGATGATCACCGAAGATGTGCTCTGGTCCCTGATATCGCTAAAACTCTGCTGACTGGCAGAATGCTCCACTATGTAAGAAGACGTGATAACATCCGCCTCGTTTATAGAATGATCCTCCGTAACTTCACGGATGTCGATAGTGCCACCTGTAGTCGTCTTCCTGTTATCTGATATGGAACGTTCGAGAGTTCTAGGTCTCTCGTAGACGAAACTGCCGTCCCAAGCAGATTGGCCAGGTTTGTAGTTTCTCGGGGTTTCTTTAGGTCGCTGTTGCTGCTGCTGCTGCGATTTATCCGTACTCCCTCGTCGACTTCCGGTTCCCTCCTCCTCTAGAATCGTATCCGACACACTCGTGACCTTTTCCACTTTCCTCGTGTCTTTGCCCGCGTCACTTCCGGAAGCGTATTCCACCACGTAAGAGCTAGATACGAATCCGGAAGTGCTGGAAATGTTCTGCTCCTCCGTGACGTCTTGAATATCCACGGAGTCGTGCCGTTTCTCGGTGGTCCTGATGACCGTCGCGTCATTCCTCCCCTTCGGAACGTCCTCGCGAGGCTTCTCGTAGACAAACTGGCCGTTCCAGGTGGAATCTCCCGGTCTCGTTACTCTCCGAGTGGGCGACCCTGCTACCTCCCCTCCGGAAGGAGACCGCCGACTGTCATAGCTGGACGTCTCTTTGCCAACTTCTCTCCTCTCTTCGGAAATAAACTTGGACGAATCCGTCGAACCCTTCGCCACGTGCACGAGGTTCACGGTCTCCTTCTCAAAAGTACCGTCTAAATTTGACTCTCTGTGGTGTACTCTCTCGTGAGATTCCACCGTGTTCTCGACATCCGGACGAAACGCAACGTCGCTCGCGTAATTGTTGCAAG
Source organism: Sclerodermus sp. 'alternatusi' (assembly GCA_037305995.1). NCBI lineage: Eukaryota > Metazoa > Arthropoda > Insecta > Hymenoptera > Bethylidae > Sclerodermus > Sclerodermus sp. 'alternatusi'. Next base: position 2,290,332 of record CM074550.1, read on the forward strand.
AACTTTCCCTGCGTGTCTCTTCCGTCGGGTCTCTGGTACTTCCGGAAGTACCTCGAACATCGGTGACCCTTTCATCGAAGACTCTCGACTCTCTGATCGCCGAAGAACTCGAGGTCACCTGTTCCGTGAAAGACGAGGTTTGGGCCTTGTCGAGTTTCGAGGTCGTTTTCGTCGAACTCTTGTCTAGGGGCGAGCCAGTGGCAAGTTCTTCGGGGGTGCTTCTCCTAGATGCAACAAGCGGTTTCTCGTAAACGAACGTTCCGTCCCACGTGGACTGGCCGGGTTTGTTGCAACGTGGCGATGAACCTTGAGTTTTCTCCCTTCTCTCTTGAGCGCCGCGATTCGAATGGTCGCTCCGGGCCGTGGAGGACGAATCGAGGATGATCTTGTCGGACTTGCTAGCATCGGAGGATCTCGCGGGCGCGATCGTGGCTTCGTGGTCGACGTCGCGACTGCTCGAGGACACTAGCCGACCATTGTCGTTGATCGTCTCCTCGGATTCCCGAAGCTTCGTGGTGCTCGTCAATGTTTGCCCATCTCTGCTGAGCGATTCGATCGCCTCCTGGCTGACTTGACTTTGCTCCAGCGACCTGGAGGAGCTCTCGAGCACCACCGGCTTCTCCCGACCGTTCCTTACTTTTTTCGTGGTCACGTGACCTCGGATTTCCTGCGACGAGGATTCGACAACCGTGCTGGAAGACACGGATTGCTGTATGCTCTCGGAACACGCCTGACTCTGTTTCTCAACGGAACTGGAAGATCGTTGATCGATCGCTCCACCTTCTTGTGGGACCTTGACGTCCTTGCCCCTCGCGATTTTTGCTCGGTTGCCCCTAACGGAATCATCCCCGGTACTCCTCTCCGCCACCAATCGAATCTGTTCCCCCGCGATAAACTCATCCGACCTTCCATCCTTTTTTGTTCTAGACTCGCTCTGGCTGACCACTCGCGGGGGTGTCTCGATGACCTTGATGACATTGCCTTTCGCGTCCAGGATAACCTCGCGACTGGAGCTGGATATCTCGAGGGTGCTGCTGCTCTTCTGAACTTCCTGGACTTTTCTCGCTTCCTCCACGACGCTCGTGGAACTGACCTCCACGACACTCTCCATCGTTTCCTTCGACGAAGAAGAACCGGAAGCCACCTCACCCTTGGAGCCTCCCTTGCTCCTCTTCGCCTTTTTTATCGTCATTCTCCTGCACTCTCTCTTTTCACAGCCACCTTTCACAGAACTCACAGCCCGCGCCCGCGCGCTCGCTAACTCTGCAAAACCTCGCGAGACTCTTTCGCTCTTCGCGTCCCGATGACGCCGAAGAACCTGAGGCTCGCTCAACACGAATTTCTCTACAGGTGCGTATATTCTCGGATCGACACAAATTCTCTAATCTCTCTTTCTATATATATATATATATTTATCTCTGTCTCTTAGCTGCGCGTTTCGCTTTCCGTTCAAGAATCTCGCTAGACTGGTTGTCTCTATCTGGTGAACGGGTTTCGGAGTTTCGTCGATGCTCTCTCGTTGATATCGCGAGTGGATGTGCCGTCAACGATGGCTCGCAGGCCCTAGTGACCACGCGAACTCTGCCTCTCCATCACTACCACTGAGGGACGTGCACCAGACCGGCACTCTTTTGCCTGGAGAACGCCGATCCGTGTTCTCCCTACTTTCCTGCCGAGGCGTGGGACGCTTCACGCACTCACGACTGTATTGTGCACCAACACGCGTCCTCGCACACTCGCGCGAAGTCGTCTCTCATCACACCGACGTACTCGCATCCCAGAGCAGACTCGCATTTTTCTGTCTGTACACGAGGCTGCTTTAAGTGTTCCTCTACGTATTATAATATATGACATCATACACGCAGACTCGCGTACACCCCTACACGTACGCTCGTCTTTGCTTTAAACTCGTACGTAAATACTGGAGAATCCAGAGCGATTTTACGTAGAATGATACAGGCCTCGTGTACGTGCGTAGTAAGAAGCGTTCTATTTATTTCCATACAGTAATATCATGGTAAGAGTACACGGGGACCAGCACACACCGTTGTCGACGTAACGAGCTCTGCATGTTATCGTACTTGTATTCGTACTTTGTAATTAGCCCGCGCGCTACCTGCCCATGAAATTAACAATTACTCCAATAATGGGTCATAATTGATATTTAATTCGTTATCGCGTTACGCGTATATTGTTTATTGGCTTCTGCTCTTCAGGTTCGCCATTTCCATCGATTTTTATTGGTCTCCGGGCGTTCGCGCGTGGGACTCTCGTTGCTCCGTCGCGCTTCTTACATCGAGGTAAGGTGTTTGACTGTCTTATCTCCATTGTTGTACGACCGTAAGCTTTTTCGCGAGCAAAACGAACTTTATCCTCGCATTCCAGTCACGGATACAGCGACGGCCGGTAAGCGACCTGTCGTGCTTTGTCGCGCTTGTATTTCTGTCGTAGAAATTCTGTGTACGCAGCACAGCGTTTACACTTGATTGACACATTGAATTCGTGCTCGCGCGTGTACCTGAATGCCAATGGTGCTCGAGTGTGTGGCACTAAACGCTTATCGGCTCCGTGTAATAAATGTGTAATGCACACCTGTATCGCCACTTTGATTAAATCCACGATACCTCGCTTAAGCGACTGACCCATTTTCTGAGGAAACGCGAGGAAATTCCAAAAATTGGAGATTTTCTCGCTAAGGCGCAAACATCTGCTGTTCGACGATCGTGCGGAACGAACGACTTATGTAATATGTATGCTTTATTGACGAGCTGCTGAAATGCATCGGCAACATGGTTTCTGCTTATTCATTGAGCGAGGCGAGTCGCTTTTTAAGAATGACACTACTACGGAGAGGCACTTGAGAAAAAGCTAATGCAAAGTTTTAATAATTTGTTTAGGTACGCGCCTCGTCCCGTATCTTCGATGTTCGTGTTATTGGAGCTCGGTTTTACCTCTCTTTTTACCTTCCGTTTCTACGGCCCCCACTCTTGGGCAAAGGAGATTATGGAGACACACGAAGCGAAGGCAAACGCAGCACCTTCGAGGGAACCGGTCCCTCGTGATGCCGCGATTTAAACCGAGCGATGACGTAGTCCCAGTGAAACCAGCACGATCCTTGCTCCTGAGTAGAACCTCGAACGGTTCCAATCATCGAAGCGAGTATTATTATATTAGGCGCTTCATCCTACCTGCGATACACGGACCATCGAGATTAATCGCTGCAATTGCAAAGACGACCCGAGAAAAACGCGCGGCTCGCTCTGAAAATCTTAATTCGTCGCCGTTTATTTGTTCGCTCCTGGCAAGTAGTATTTTTAGAGATTAAACCGACGAGCGGGTAAAGAGGACAAGAGGGTTAAAAGTTTAAATTAATCCGTAATGCGAGCCTAGGCTGAAATATAATGTGTTTTACACGTATGCATAATTCCGGCTGATGTTCCGCCGCAGCAGATTGCCTTTGTAACCATGTGCGTACAGCGCAACCTGTTTCCTAACGGCAAAGAGCAAATCCCTTTAACGTTCTGTAAATGAAATTTCAATGACAGACCGCCATATAAATATATTAATAATTTCATTTCCCCGAAGAGGATTAAGCAAATCATGCAGTGCCGAGTTTAATGCTGCACGATGAACCTTCTAAGCTGCGATCATTATCGCACGATCGGCGTTCATCCGATACCGAGCGATCAACGAATGATCCGAGTATAGTTGGGAGTCGTCGATGTTTTTCCGGGGAAGTATTTTGGAATGTACGTCTGTGATATAATTATTCAATCTCTCTCCGTGGATGATACAACAGGAAGTTGGGTACGCGAGAAACGTGCAAGTTTCCCAGCACCTTGCACAACGGTTTCCTATACTAAACACAAGCTCGCGTCCTTCGAGCAGTTTACTCATTTGATACAAGAATTAACATATTTACCTCGCCATGCAAATTCACGCGTGGGCGGCGCTACACCGATTGCCGCTCGAGCTTGTGAGAGGCCCGAGAATTCCTGTGGTGGTTCGTGACGTAGTCTTTACATGCTAAACGTCACAGTTTGGCTCGGTAGCTGAAGATTGGGTGACGTTCCACTCAATGGCGGACTAACTCGCTCTATGCAATGAGCCGTTCAGACTAGACGAGCTTAAAATATACAAGATGCACCCACTAATAGACCCTGCAAGTCATTCATGATTTCCCCTGCTTTCCATTCGTTGGATGAATGAAACTAAAGTCTCGATCGACGATAACTCGATAGCTCCTCGGTATGCAGCGAATTCTTCATTATCCAACGCCCGTGCGGTGATCGATACTTTCAGGAAATTCGACGATCCACTGGGATACTAAAATCTCGCAGTTTTCCCACGGTTACTGTGTATCGCGCAATGCCACGAAGGCGATCGAAGGAAAGCACAAGGTAGTCTCTCGGTACTCGTAGGATGAATCATGTTTGAAAGATTGCTTTTCTGCCGAAGCGATTTTTTGGAGCAGGATGAAAAAAGATTCGGCGAGGAGTCTCGCCGATCCATTCGGGGAATCGATTCTCTTAAGGAGCGAAAGTACCACACCCGTGTACATGTATGTTCCGTAAAAAGCGTCAGCGGGTCAAATCGTGGGCAGAAACCGTCGGTGCCGAGGCTCGCGAGCTCCAGGACTCGGCTACTCCGTATTTGGTGAATGCGACAAAATCTGTGGGCGAACCAGAACCACCAACCGGCTGCGTCATCCGTAGACCACCAATCACCGATCAAGTATTTACACCTCGACTTCTTCGATCTCTTCTTCTTCTTGTTCTTCATCGACTCCTGTCGCTCCTGTTTAATGGACACATTGCAGAAACGCTTCTTTCTTGCACAGATGCAGCTTGTACGTGCATACGTCGCACACGACTTTACTTGGTAATCTTTGTCAGAAATCTATGTCAGCAAAATTTCTTTTACCACTTCTCGGTATTATACACTGTCTGTGCGAGACCATTGCCAATCTTTCATTAGCGGTTATTTGCATCGCCACTGTTCCCGGTAATTAATTTTCAGAACTTTGTCCAGAAATGGGCAATTTTCACGCCCGAGGGGGAATCTCTGAAAGAACGTCGATGACTCCATCCAATTTTATTACCGGTTTTTATCATAGTTTCTCCGAGAAGTCCTTCGGAAAATATTTTCTCGCTTTTTATTAGAAATTGTTTCCAGAAAAGATTCACACCTCCGCTGTTCATCCGTTGAGTTAAGTAAATGACTCACACCACTCAAAAGAGGGAAGAAAAATATACCTCGCTGTTATACCGAGAACAACGGGTGTATTGACCAAAAACAACCGTGCTACTAAAAACGAACATTTGAATATGATTAATTCCACGTTTACCGATGGGCATTTACATTGACCGTTTTGGTAGTGACGAAAATGTTTCGCGGCCACTGCTTCCACGATGCAGTTGCATTGTATGCAAATGGTGGTTGGATTTATGGTACACGAGTCATCGTAAAATAGTGAAAATGATTTTTCAACCAAAGCTCCAGTTAAATTCAGGAATGACGTAATTTTCAGCATTCGTACGAAACAAACATACTTGATAAACACGAAATTCCATAAAATTAAACTCGCGCACGACCATTAAACAAAGTTGCACTAATGATTTACAAAATATCTCTAATTTCTCAGCATCTCAACGCACGGTGCAAATTGTAAGCGCGCAATATAATGAATATTTGTTATAAAATCACGGTGTTTCTTTACACGAGGGACGTAATTAAAAAAAAAAAAAAAAAAAAAAAACAGAATACGAAGCGCGAAACAGAAATTTGCAAGAAAAAAAGAACAAAACTAAAATTTGTACTCGGAGGTTAAAAAGGTATTTCTCAAACTCCTTTATCGGAATTAGTTCCCTCGGTGAAAATACGTGTCTACTCCATGGAATTAATATGCATACTTAGCGCATAGTCCAGTTCGCTTAAACTGGACATAGTTGAGTGCTGAAGGGTCTTTGCATAAATGCACATTCCACTGGACGAATTTGGATTAACATTTGAGTAAGAAAAGAGAGAGGGGTGTCTGGCTACCGTAGTCGAATGATCTGGCATAGCCATAGTGGATAACCTTGAATATGTATATACTCCCAAGGAAGCGAGAGTTTGCAGCGGGATTCCTGCTAAACGGCCCAGATGCATTTTTTATCCGGATAAAGAGGCACTCCCGAGGTATTCTAGTTAACCGGTGAAACTGGAAGGCCTTAATCAGCGACACCCAAGATGTCACCTTTCGCAAGGTGACGTGCTTTGAATCGTAATTCGCGACTGGTAACGATCGTTATGGCTAAGAGGGTTAAGTGTATGTGAAGAAAAAGCGACTTACTCCTCGTAAATCAGCTTTGCTCTCTTGGGAATCGAAAGCTTGGCCAACTTGAAAGGCGCTCGGTGCTACCTTCGTAATGGATCGCGCCATAATGAAGTACGCGCGCTACGGCGCTCTCTTATTAATTAACGTTAAAAGGAAAACTTTTGTAATTGCTCTCCTCAGACGAGAGAGGAGAGAGAGAGAGAGAGAGAGAGGGTGGGAGAGGAGGAAGAGACAGGGTGGAAGCTATGCAGCCTGACCTCCCCCTGCTAACACAACGTTACGTTAAGGGGACCCTGAAAAAAATCGGGGCTTTCCCCAGAAAAGAGGGAGCTCTCTCTTAATTAAAATGGCTCTACGAAAATGAGCAACGTAATCTAGCAATAGATTTTGCCCAAGTCGATCCAAATCCCAATACTCGGGGTTTCATTGCAAAAAATGTCAGTCACCCAACGACACTCTGGACTTTCTATCTCTCCCTCCTTCTCTTTCTCTCTCTCTCTCTCTCTCTCTCTCTCTCTCTTTCTTTCTCCCTTTCTCTCGTTCCCTTTAATTCCACAGGATTAAAATTTTCATTCTTCTCGGTTCTCTTGGTTAAATTATCAGTGTATCCACGCGACTCTCTCCGAGCGAGTGAAGTTTCACTTTAAGCCGGAAGTTTTATGGATAAAAATACGCAGCGCGGATAGTCAGAGCTTCCGAGCTTTTAACAGCTGACATATAATCGTAGCGTAAATAGCGCGAATTCATTCGGGTGACTTTTTTCTTTGAAGTTTCGTGATTAAAATTCTCCGGAGAGCCCGCCGGAGTAGCGAAATGCTGTAAACGAAATAATTATTTGGTGCTCGGCTGAAAAACTGGGCGATTTCGAGAGAAAAGTTTCACCAAGCGCAGAGGGCGTAGCGCGCCTATTTCAATGGACACAACTGGAGCCGGTTATTCTTGTAATCCGCTTTGAACTTGCTCCCTTCGGCATTACATAAAGCGAAACGAACGGACCTGGCTACGCATGGCCACCGTCGAATAGCGCAGGTTATATCGGTGCTGTGAAGTCACCAGACCCAAAGCTACGTGTGTTCATTCACGTACGAACACAGGGTAATCGTCGCACATGCACAGGTACCACGAGAAAAGTTTTCCGGTATTTCGCTTAAAACCATCCTCCGCCACGGCAGCCAACTCTTTTTCCTGGAGACTCTCCCGAACAAAGCTGCGTGTTCGTTCGTTAAACTTTTTAGCCGATCGATAAGCGATAACCGACGCCTGTAAATAATCCGCCGAAATCAATTTATTCGCCAGCGATTAATTCGATCGCATCATTATTCGTTTATCAGGCTGAACTGATTTCGTTGGACCATTCGAGGCAATTTCGTTAATTAGCTATGCAACGCGCTGTGACTAATTATTAGAATTTCTATTTTGTTTCAGCCGCTTATAGACGTCGCGTGGTTAATTTGGTCGCGTGGTCTGCTCTCGATGGGCGGGAGAGACGCATGGCTTGATTTGACATTTAATTTAGCGTTTTTCGAACGCGATGCAACGGTGCATCGCGTGTGTGCAGGCAGACCAGCCATAAGTGGGCACATGATCGAGTGTGGTACTCGTTCCATGGTGCCTTCGTATGCATTTGCAGCCTGTGATGTCACGGACTGTTTCGTGCGGGCCAGCGCATTGGTAGTTTTTCTCCTGGGCATCCTTAATTCAACGATAAATATCCAAGACCAAGGCCCTAACGTTCTTGAAGATTTCACTCGCCTCGCCGTATTCGCGACAAGTGGAATTAAACATTAAGTTAATGCGGCCATGACACTAAAATCCATTGGTCCCTGGTATCTCTCGTCCAAAATCACGAATCTGAATAATCTCGATTTGAGCGACTCTTCGATAATTAAATTCTTCGTTCGTTGTATTCGTACTCGCGTTTCTATTGATATATTTGACTCGACGGCTATCGATTGCGTTAAGTGCCGACAGGTCTGCTTAGAATATTCTCGCTGAGAATTATTATCGAAAAATTGGTCCGACTAGTTTAATTAGCCGGCGGTGTATTTTCCGTGGTATTTTCAATATTCAACGTTTGACGAAGATTCTTCGCAAATTAGCAGTCATATCGCATTAATGGGTTAAACGTTTAGGCATACCGGTCTCAATGGCGATGACAATCAACGCGATTAGTCCGCATTTTATTTTTTGTTCTCTGCCGTTGGGTCACTGCGTGAAATAGGTGGACCGCAAAACGTTAATTAATATACATGTGATATCGATTGATCCTCGTACTTTGCGACTGGTCGGAACGGAGCTGCAGTGTCCATTACAAAAGGGACCATTTGGGAAGCACGTCGAGTTATGAGATTAATGTTGTTCGGATTATAAGATGAAACCGAAGAGAAAAATGACGTCGTTGTACGACGAGACCTGTCAATGGAAATCTATATTTTCGATTCCTCAAGGAGCCACAATTCCATTATAAAAAGAAATCGCGCCAATTACGCGTTTCTGTCGAGATTCGATCGGGCTCTAATAAGTTAAGCAATTCCTTTTTCGAGAAACTTTTAACAAATTTATGCACGCTCTCCCGTTTCACTGTTCGCCTTTGAGACTTTTCTGAAAACCTGACGTGTTCGGCCTTCCAATATTGATCATTGCCAAATATTTGCAAGATCCTGAATAGGCTCGTGCTCGACCCCGTTCCATGACTCAATTGACACGGCCTGCACCGAGCGATTGCACGAGGAAGAACTTCATTTATTTAACACTTCATCGATGCCGTTTGCCATATAATTAAAGAACCATATACTTAATGTGCCTTGGCACGAAAGGATGAGACTTTAAATTCGTACATAAACATGGAAAACTTTTCTCCGGTACGATTATCGATGGAATCGCGTGAACATCCCTTGCACGAACATTGTTTCAAAGGAGAACAAGACGCGTCGTGATCTGCATGCTTCCGGAGTACAGGTTTTGAGTCAGCGGAAATCGATTTGTAAGAATATGCCGCTACCAGTGCGGATTTATGTGTCACAAGAATATGATAAAAAATTCAGTATGGTTTGAGCGCTGTGCTGAAAATTCGCTTCTGCGGTTTAAGCTAAGATAAATAGATCGCATATTCGTTTGCGAAAAGTAAACTCCGAAGACTTTATGAATAATCGTTTTTTAACATATATGTATGCATATGATACGTATACTTGGATCTTTCTACATTGTTCCTATTTGAACGAATGAGTTATTAAGCTCGATTTCGTTTCACGTGCTACTAAGAGTGCAATACCGAGGCTCTCCTAGCGAATATAATGCTCCATTGTCAATCGTGAATGGTATTGATAAGATAATGGAGCTTTTCTTCTCATAGTTTCTCCAGAAATATATTGAGAAAAGTAGCTTAAAAGTTTTCTTAGAATAGTTCCTTATAAAAAATGTGTTTTTTTATTTTTCGCGCAGCGAATTCTCGCACGTGAGAAAGTATTGTTCCACTGGCTTTCATATGTAGCCACGTCAAGAGAAAAAGAATTTATCCCCGTAAAAATCACGTTTCCTCGAAGGCGAGCTATGAACGATTTACTTGCATTCGATTCTATCAACATGTAAAACAGTCGGTGAGTAAATCGTACTCGCTACACGAATACCGGAAAAAGGTACCAGAAAGGAATGGGGTAAAATGATATATCTATATAAAGTGCATATGTGCAAGAGGGTGCAATAGATTTATTTTTCACAATACTTCAATTAAGAATACAATAGAATAAGAATAACAGGCTTAAATGATAATTCACACAAAAGACCTAAAAATAAAAGAGGACAAAATTAACAAGTAAACAGAAAGGCAATTAACATGACAAATTTTACATAGTATTTATCTCTAGTGAATGATCTCTTACCTTTTTAAATAGCAGGTGTCGAGTTTCTTAAGAACCAAACGTTTTACAAAGAAACTTGGGGAAAAATTTGAATAGTCACATCAGCTGCAGTCGTCGAAGGTTTTTCGGAATCGATCTTTTATAACAATCTTGCGTGGATACTTTAAAAAACTATCGCATGAGAGTCTTGACATTTCCGAGAAGGGGTCACGGGCTAACTTTGAAGAAAGCTTGTTCTTCGATCGAAGTTGTGTATTAAGGATTTACACTATCAAGTTGAGGAGAGATAAAGGCGCTCGAGTTATCAGCAATGAGAAGGGCTCTGGGGATAAGGGTGGTAATTATTGAAAATTTATGACACTAAAACGACTTGGGTAAAATCGTAAATTAACACCGGGAGAAGCTGCACGTCGGCAACGGCGTATCGCCGTTCCAGCGACGGCGGTTTGCACGTCACAAACGCATCGCGACGTCTGACGTTCCCGCGCCTGTCGGCGTCAAAGCCATGCTACTATGGTAACCACGACTAACATTTCCTGCGCATACGCGAAAATGTTAAGTAGCTCCATATTCTGGAGAAGTCACCTTTAAGAGCAAATTTCATTAAAAATTAGCGATCAATTCATCGCTTCATAATATTTTCATAGATAGGTAATTTCAGTATTGAAACTTTTATCAAATAAGTCTCTTTTCTTTAATCTTGTTTTTAGACGGCTATGACAAATTTGCATGATTATGGGATCATAAAAAAAAGAACTCCAGTCCGTTATATCTTAAGTAGCTTTTTTTATTGTAACATTAGTGTATCCCGACTTTTCAATTATAACAAAGCTAATTTTACTATGTAAATTATTAGCTTACCTATCAGTCTATTATATAACAGGAATGTTTTACATCACTTAGATTTGTGTTCAAATGTAACATTATTATACTTAACGAACTACATAAAAACATTATATAAAATATATGCCATAAAGTATATATATTATAAAAATATAGATTAAACTTTATAATAGAAACAAACTTACATATAATAGATAAAGACAGAAACAGTTTCAAACATAATAGTACTTAAAGCGAGGAAGAATGCTATAGCTCTCGCAGGTTGCTGTTGCAGGACTACGTATGAGATTGTGTGAATAATTCGTGCAATCACAAAGATTGGAATCACAAGTCCAGCCACGATTAAGGAAGGTGATGTGGTGATCCAAATACTGGTAATTATGAACCATGGAAGAATGTTCTCTAGATCATTTAAGTGTGCCCTTCGTACACGTTCTACATCTGGATCATCAAAAGCTATTTTAGCTTTCTTGCTGACATGAGTTATATCCTCTTGATTTGCAAAGACCTAGCGTAGTAAATGAAGAAAAAATAATAAATGTATGATTGATCATAGATAGAAATTATGTGAGAATTGGATGAAACTAAAGAGAATAAATACTTACCTTCTTTCTAAAACGCTGAGTAGCCGTCAAAGCCGGCATAATCAGCAGTTTCAAAACTAGAACACTGCTCCAGAATCCAAATAATTTTAAAAGTTGTGGTTCTACGTGTACCATTTTAACAAATTATAACGTTTCTTACGTTACCGTTTAAAGAATTAACTGATTAGCAATACTATAATCAGAGGACACAGCAAGGACAACACAGTGTGCAAATCAGAGATAGAATAAGCTTAATAGAGCCGATGCTTCTTCAGCAGAGCTCTTAAATTTATTCTTTCAAAATGCCTGTCCTTCTTCAATCAGTACAAATTATGAAATACACAGCACATTATTGAGAAAAGCAATTAAAAAAGTTGTTTTATCACCATGAATAGTCAGATTTAAATCGAATGATTTAAGAAATCGAAAATATGTACGTCACTAAAGTATATATATAGAATTATTCATCCAATCATAATGTGTATTTATTTTTAACTCTTATGGCTTAAGATTGTGCGGCCAATAATATTTGTACAGCATGACACAAACCTCCGTTATTAATGAGATCTAAGAGAAATTCTATCTTGTTTCTTCAAAATGATTTAATAAAAATCATTATAATTTACTTTATACTTTATAATACATTGTATATTTATTTAACAAAACTTTTTATGTAAGTATTGAGCGAAATACCTGAAAATTACAGGTAAATCTAATTGGACTAAAGTACTCGAATGTAACGTGATTGGATTAACTGGACAAGTTTGTGAAACTGGAGAACATTTTTTTTACGATTGCATCAAATGATCGCAAACTGGTTTCCTTCAATTCTCCCATAGATGTCTATACTAATGACGCCAGTTGTTCTCATTGCCCGCACTATATGTAAAAAGTGTGTCAAAAATTGTGTCACAAATTGTTGTCTACAAAGAATGACGTTTGGTGGCGCTGTTAGATACAATTTGTGATTAGTGACTTCCAACTTTGTGACTTCCAACTAGAAGTGACACAAACATATAGTGTGTGTCACATGGACTATAGTAATTATACAAAATTTTGTTACTTTTTCAATTACAAATAGATACAAGAGAAAAGGTCTGTCACTTTATATCGTGATTTGATATCTTTTCCGCTTATAGTACAATAATGCATGTCATGTAAATTATGTATTTGTGTTAATAAGTGTTGCTTGCAGGTAGAAATCAACCAATATCGAAGATTTCAGACTGTTACACTAAATTGTATATTACACATATTGTAAGAATAATATTGTATTAAGTCAATTGTCGTAATAAATAAGGTTATTATTGGTAATTATTGAAAGAAATATTACGAAGTACTTAAAATATGGAAACTTAACAAAAGGAGGAAAATTTTAAGATTGTGACAGTATTATTCACCGAGGGATAGTGGCATACTTTCTTACCGGCTAAAAGCCTTCAATTGAATAAGTAAAATTGAACTTTTAAAAAATGAAATGGTAAAGAAAGGTTATATATTAAATGGCCATGTGAAAGCACGAAATACATACCGAAATAAATGTATATATATCATGTAACCTTTAATTTTACAATTTAAGACAAAACAGCCTCGCTAATGTTTATATAATTTTCAGATGATTTATATTTTTTAGATTTTTCGTGTTACAACTTCACTAAATTTTGATTCATATTTATATTAATAAGTATAACGACACACTCATCAATATATCAACTATATTAAAAATATATGAGCAATATATAATAAATGTAATGAAATATCCCGCCGTTATATTTGGTGATTCTTTAAGAAATACGTCGCTATCAAAGGATTAAAGTTATAAAGTAATTTAATTATTTCGCTACTTTGCTAAGTAAATATAAGCGAAGTAGAGCATTAATATATATTTCATTAAATATAAATAATTGTTTTATATTATTTCATATTATTTTGAGGTATAGCGACCTCGTACTGCCGCAGTAGAAAGCTGAAATAACGTAAATCGGAGAGTTTTGGACGTGGATATGTTCCTCTTGCAAGCTGTCCAGCATTATCATAGAAATCTGTGAATTTTATTGACGCTAGGATGGATCTTAGGAATACGAGAAAGCATCGAGGATAGGAGGATGATTGATTGATGTTTGCGCGAGTGAAATTCTTGCGGAAAATCAATGAGCGATCTGGACTAAAATGAAAGGTTGTATAATTTTGGAGCACACCGAATGACCGCGGAAAAGACAGCAGTGCGCAAACGCGAGAGGCAACGCTGACGCAGAAAGTACGTCAGCTGTTTTGTTAGAGTTGGATTGCATGTATCAGGAATGGTGTATTGTTGACGGCAGGGGCACTTCGCAGTTCGTAAGTCAGAGTCCTTTGTTTGTTTGCTAGAGAGAAGTACGAGTTCAACATAAAAAAAGGAAGTAGTGCGAGTGCAAAATCTGAGGACTAGACAGACAAGAGTGGAAATTTGTAGCGTTGGCCTCGAATTCACCGAAGACTTGTCGGATATTGTATTCGAAGGTAGTGTTCACAAAGGCGTCCGTCCTACCGTGGTGTTCTGTGTATCCAATCGGCGAATTTGAGCCATTCCACTTCTGGAATAGACTGCTTTTGTAATTCCAGAAATTTAATATGGCACAACCAACGAGTAGCGCGCTCAGGGCCCTTACTCTAGAGTATAAAAGTCTGCAGGAAGAACCCGTCGAGGGTTTCCGTGTAAAACTCGTCAACGAGGACAATATGTTCGAGTGGGAAGTGGCGATTTTCGGACCTCCTGATACGTTATACCAAGGAGGTTATTTTAAGGTATTTAAAAGTCATATTTTTAACCGTCACATTTTCGCGTAAGACAAACACGATGGCGAACCTCTCGGAGATCTCTCACGGGTCATTCGTGATTATCAGTTTTTGGTCGTGTTCCGCTCGCTTCTCAAATTGCTTTTCCACTGGAAAAACACCGATGATTCGTCCCGAAGTGCTGACTGAAATCCTGAATTCATTCGGTGAGAGATCTCGCAGAGTTTCCCGGTCAAAATCAATTTTTTCGACCGCGCTACGTTCCTCTGCAAATAATTCAAACACGAATGACATTAGCGCAATTGTCAGCGTAGATAAAAAGAGCCAGGAGCTCATTGAGAGTGGTAGTTGGATTTCGAGCGAATATTATCAAGGGGAAACTGACTTTTTACATTGAAATATATACGTATGAGCATTATCTGTCGTTATCTCTTTCGTGCGCTCTTTTCTCGCACGAGGTAATACGCTCGCGCAGTTGTGGCATTATGTATTTTTCGAGGTTTTCGCGTTAGCCTACTTTTTCAAATGTTAGCAAATCGAGAAAAGTAACTGTACGTGGCATTTCCACCAGAGTTTTTCACACGGCCAAAAACAGATTCCCGGAGTTTTATCATTAAAGGCGAATTTTTTGCATTAATGAAATCCAGTTCGAGCGTTTGTCTATAGAGCGGAGTTTCCTTGACCGACAACTACTCTGGCCGAGGCTTATCGTCAGTCAGATTTCTCGATTGCATTTGAATAATGAAACTGATTTGATTTAAATTGATCTCCGGCGATTGGCGAATATTGCTCTAAATAGATGTTGCGCATAAAATGGAAAATAAAGCTTGTCGTCATCGAGGCGCGCGTTGCTATAAACTTCTTTTTCACGCTTCGACCGCTTTCTAAACCACTCTCCACTTCGCTGTGAACGAGTGAACGAGTGAACGCCTATCCACGTAACGTGGTCTACGTGGTGCAGCGTGGATTAGAGTATCTCTTCCCACAGCGTAACTAGCAGTTGCAGCGAGTCCAACATGCAACACGGTTGCTGGTAATCCTATATCGTGCTGAGTACTCGTGCCGCTTCTTGTTATTAACATAGGGGACGCGCGGAAATAATAATTAACAACATCCAGAGGCGAGCGCGCGTGGGATTGAATGCTTAAATTTTAAGTTCGACTCCAAAAATAGTCGGGCAACCGGCCGCGGCCGATCGCCACTGGATTTTTCCACTGAATCGAGACCGTTCGAGTATTTCATTGAGTAATCCGCTGCAGTTTCTTTCGTCGGCAGAAACTATAGATGCACCAACGCACAATTATATAAAGGAACATCGAAAGTCCCGCCGAGGCTGCTATTTCCAGTGAGCATCTCCAGCAGCGCTGGACTTTCACCAAATGTTTTCCTTTTAGCCGCGCTGCACATGTCGAGGAGGCGCGATAGGATTGCTTCTTTGTTGCCCGCGTGCCTCTCCTTAAATCATGCTTAAAGCACACCCGAACGTTTCACGCTGACTGAAACCGAATAAAAATAGAGTAGCCCACTGAACTAATTAGTAGAACGTAGGTCCATCTACCGCTATTTATAACTCGAGAAATTCGCTAACTTTCGATTCGTCTAAGAACCACCGGGAAAAGTACTTTGATTTCTTTCGTACCGCGCAACAGCCATCCAACCTACCATTTCCCACGGTGGTGATGAATCGTCCAATGATGATTTTGCTACATAAATAGATGTGCAAACAAGTGAACAAAGTTTAAAACGTTGATGTGGAAGAGACAGAGCCAAAGATACCAAATGGATCGATTCATTTCTCGATTTTTTATATCGGTCGCGTCTATCGAACTGGACTTTCATGTGTATTTTTCAGGTTTCCCCCTGGAATTACTTAGATCCTCTTTCTTTCTTTCTTTCTTCCTTTTTTTTTGTACTTTATTTTTGCTTGCATCGAGAGACGCTGCAGCAGTGTTTTCCCTCTTCCTCTTGTTCTCTTTGTCTCTCTCTCTCTTCTTCCTTTCCATCAATCGTGTTGGCGGAGGTCGGAATCTCTCGAGGATATTGATGCACACTGCACGAGGCGTCGATTCTATTTTATGTTTTCATCGACGCCTTAGTCGCTTTAAAGCGTCAGCGACATTTATCGTCCTTTGAGCTATCTACGAACCACCATCGTGCTAAAGGCTACCTGGCTTCCTTCGTATATTTTTATCAGACGACTTACCGCACGAGCCTACTCCATCAATATTTCTTCCCGCTCTCCTCCCTCGGTGTTTTATCGAGACTTTACCCTCCTCCCGAAATGAATCAATAGTCTCTCGGCACTCGCACAGGAGTATCCTTGAAACATCCATAAAAATGTACGGATGTCCTAGAAACGATCGAATCTCTGACCCTTTAGTGTTCACTAACCTGGCGCGTGATGTAGTTCTCAAGGATACTTTTCTGCCGAGTATATCTCATTCTCTTTTCCTCCCATCTGCCCCCTCACTCTTCCCCAATCGAATTCGTGTAGACTTTGTTTTACTCTCCTCCCCTTAATCGCGAATGCCTCGCGAGGGCTGTTTTTCTCCTTCAAGTTCTTCCTCATTTTTTTCTCACTCGCCCGGTAATGCTCGATATGTTTGGACGTTGAAGTAATTGGATTTTTCGAGAGGAGGAGGATCCAGGTGAGTTTTCGGTTGGCCTGGAAAATACCGCGCGGTATAGAAGAAGAAGGTTCCCGTGAGCGGAGAAGATGACGACGAACGGTCTTCGGGGCGATTTGGGTCATCCTAGATCGAGCGTGCATCTCGAGAGTTACGGTTTTACCTATATCGCTCATTTCTGGTCTCTCTCTCGCTAGCTAGCGTTGACCGTGGCATCGGGCATTTATTGGCAAACTGGGTCGCTAAAATTTCTAGGTCACGCCGCGCAGCCATGTCGAAACGGAAGTCTTGCAGCAGAAGAGAAATGGAAGCGTTTTGTGCGAGGGAGAAACCAGAAACAGCCTCGATTTTACCTCACGTGGAAAATGAAAGCGTTTAAGTACCACAAAGGCGTTCGATGCACACTTTTATTTCAGCGGCTAAAACTTTCCGTGACTAGCGGCCTCGGCTTATCTACGATTGTGCGCGCATGTAACTGAATAAAAGAAATTATTGGGAAAAAGCCTGCCGCGCCTGTATTTACCGCATAACTTCCACTCGCCCAACTGGTCCGATAGATCAAGAACGGATATGCTCAACGGGAGACGTGCCTACTCTAAAAACTGGGATTCGGTTTATCGTCGATTAACGACCACTCTCTCCCCGAGACAGATCTTATTGCAACGTGGATTTATTTGCCGTTGCTTGCCAATTCTAAAGATAGTACGTACGGCCGAAGACGCCCGCTGCTAATTATCGTAAATAATCGTTAAGACAAATAATCCATTACGTAGCAGCGGTATTAGTAGCATCAGCAGTAGCAGCAGCAGCAGGAATCCCCTAATTGCTTCCTATTCCGAAATTTCCCTCCGAGAGAATCTTTGGCCAAAGCCAAAGGTTGTTTCGCCAGCAAATGCTTTTCCGCGCTTCTTCCGCTGCTTCTCCCTGCTCTCCTCGCTGAAGCAAAGCAGAACAGAGCGGAGCGGAGCACGGGGCAGAGCGAAGCAAAGACCGCTCGCTGAAACCATAAATCTCGGCTGTGCGTCGCCAGAACCCTTTGTTACGTTTTGTAGACCTGCTCTAGCTACGACTGATATTTTAGCCGGAGCGTTTTAGTCGATAACATTTGCACGTCACGTGTCGAGCGCATTGCATTATTGAAATATCGCACACTTCACATCCATGTTTGTCGGAACGAGCGACATCCTAGCGCTAGGCGACGTCTACTAGCGATGATGTCCATGGTCAAAGCTGCAGTCCTTGCGCAGAAGCCTGAAAAGAAGCCTACGAAACACGAGGAATAATCCAATCGAATATGCGACGAACGCGTAATAACGCGGATCTCTATAATTCCCTCCAAGTCCTACGGCAAAGATTACTCGAGGAGTTATTATTGGAGAGGAGGTCATACGCCTCGCCTCGCCTCGCCTCGCCTCACCTCGCGGTTTGAGCGTCGCGGTACGTCGATCGCCCCTCGGCCTGGCACCCTGAGGAGAATTCCCCGAATTGCCATTATCGGAGATGGGCCGCTATTGCAGAAATTAGATGGATACGTATTCCGGATAAAAATAGGATAGCCGCTAAAACATTTCCAGCGATAAAGCCCCGTCGGTCTGCTTTCCAGTCTCTGTCAATGACGTCGAGGAATGTCATCACCGATAAGGTCCCGGCGTGTTCCGATAATACCGTGCGACGAACGCGCACAATTATCGATTAGGCCTCGTCGAAGGA
This sequence comes from Sclerodermus sp. 'alternatusi', assembly GCA_037305995.1. Classification (NCBI taxonomy): domain Eukaryota; kingdom Metazoa; phylum Arthropoda; class Insecta; order Hymenoptera; family Bethylidae; genus Sclerodermus; species Sclerodermus sp. 'alternatusi'. The sequence continues at coordinate 2,309,047 of CM074550.1, forward strand.
CTCTCGCCGGTTTCTCATTCAAGATTCCAATGAGAAACCGTCGCTGAATTCGCGTCCTCGACGGATAAGGGAGAGCCGTGCTGCGAGGGAGAGAGTTTCTCGGAGATATCGCGAAGATCGTTCGCCGATCAGGAAGGAGGATCAATCGCGCGTCGCGTGGCGTCGCGACGGAAGGGAAAATCGCAGCGACTTTCCAATTAGATTTCTCTCCTCTGGCGAATGGCGGCGTAGAGTTTTTTTTCGAAAACCCCGGTGAGTTTGGGTTTGGGTTTGGGTTTGGGTTTGGGTTTGCTCCTCCGCGACTTTCGTGCAAGCTCTTTCAGGAGAGACTGCCAATTTTCCTGAAAAGTGGTGGCAAGTGGCGAGCCAATGACTGAGCGATTGAGATAGGTTCACGGTTGTTTTCGTGCTGTCAGCTGTAAATTCGTATCGCTCGACGTTATTGTAGACGTCGCGAGTGAGATATCTGCAGCGAGAGATAATCAAGGTCTACCGTTCTGCGTCTTGATCATTCTTCGGTTATTGCGTACCATTTATCGCGCGACAAATACGCGAGGACGGTGGCAATGCGGTGTGTATCTCCTCTAATCACACCTCTGCCATCTTCCTTTGTTCGTAATCTCTTGTATCAGTGCTCGAGTCTCCGCACTAATGTCCCTGGCAATCAATTTTATTGCGCAGTAGTTGCTCAATGGTAAAACGATATTTGCACGTGGTCCCGACGCCCGGCAATAAATTACCGATGATTTTTTAGCGCTTCCTCCCACGCTCCTTCGAGAATTCCCTTGGCAAATTAGGCGCGCCGATCAGCGCGATGGACTCCCAGGATTGTCCGGCGTTTGTTTGACTTTTCTACCAGAATGGTACCAGCGGTTAAACTTTGCCCAACCTGCTCCACTTGACGATCCCGCCTTAGAAGTTAACGTTTGTACGTGCGTGGCGAATTAACGAGGGGACCGCTGTTGCTGTCGTCGCAACCACTACTGTTACTACTACTACTACTACTACTACCATCACCACCATCAATACCAATACTACTACTGCAGCTGCTGCAGCTGCTGGTTATCGCGCGAGACAGAAATAAGTGGAAACGTTAATTAATCGAGAAGGTTGAGGACGAAAGTGCGTTCGCTAGAATTTTGCTCCTTTGCGAGCTAGAGGAAAGTAGGTTAATTCTAGGATGGCGTATCCCGGAGGACGAGGTGGATATTTGGGCCATGACCAGGTCGCGATCAATATAGCGTCCCGTTGGCGAAGAGCTTTGATGAAAGTTTACGTCGAACCACCGCATTCTCGTTTTGATACCTCTGATCGAAACTGCACAATCGATATTAATTCCCATCAATGTGGTTTCAAAACTATTCCCAATGCTCTCGGGATAACCGGACTGACCAACCAATGCTCGCTTATTTCGCGATGACCCTTCGCGCATAGGTGGATTTCGCGAATAAACACTCGGTGCAACTTTATCGCGGTGCGAGGTTGAAAACATCGCGTTGCATCCGCGGCGGGAGTATTCTCGATGACGTTTACGCACGCTTCATTATTTTACTCGGGGAGAACTCCCGTTCCTTCTCTGCCACCCCCGCCCCTCTGGCTTCCCTCGATGCTCTTGTAAGAGCGATGCACACGGGCCAGGAGGCACGAGGAGACCCGAAGAAAGGACATCAGAAATTAATCCCCCAGGAATATTCGTAGCGTGAAATTTATGTTCGTCTGCGAAAAGTCGAGACATTTAGGATTAAATGGATCGTTCGCTTCTTATCCAAGTCAATCTTGGAGAAACGAGAGAGGATAAATTTTCCACGGGCTCTTCATTGCCACAAATTTAATAAGGGAGGAGGAGGAGGAGGTGGAGGATCGATAATAACTTTTTCAATTCAACGACGAAGCAACGCATGTTTTTATTCGGTTGATTCGACCGAATTCTTGCATGCGTGCTTGTTAAAAGTCCATAATTGCGTTGCATCGGGAATATGATAGTTTCTATCGGATTAATTAATGGTGGTTTAATCATTGTTGCAGGCACACATGAAGTTTCCATCAGATTATCCGTACAGCCCGCCAAGTATTCGATTCAAGACGAAAGTTTGGCATCCGAATGTATATGAGGTGAGTGAATACTGGAATTATCGATCACCCGCACGTTCCCCGTTTCATCCATCCCTTTCGCTTCCCTTCAGCCGCCCTTTCGGCTCGACCCTCTCGCCTACTCTTTGTCTTTTATGCTCGCCATGCCTTTTACAAGCATCGAGCTTTTACGTCGTCACTTTCAGCACTTGAAAAATGTATGACGGGCCCAGTCCGCCTCTGCTTCCTTCGAAACAATGAAAATCTGCCGAGGAATAAGCAAAGCCGCGCGTCCTCCGATGGCATTGCAACGTTTTGCAAGGGAGCTCTCCTTCGAAATGAATTCTTGGAGAATACGTCGTTATTCGCACCTGTCCCTCGACCATGGTAATGGCTGCATCAAAAGGCAAACCGTGAAAGTTGCCATTATCGCCAATTGGCTACCACGCTTGATAAGTTCTAGCCGTCGCCGGAGGAAAGAGGCACCACCATGAAACCTCCGACAAGTGCAGGAGTGTAGTTTTCCAGGGGCAGGCAATTTCTATCTCCCTGCTGTTTCGCCGGACGGTCAATTCTTCCACGGTAAAGTCAGCCGTAAAACACGACGCGACGGCGAATGCCATGGGAAAAGCTCGCCGCATTTTTCCATCGGCTTGGACGCTTAATTTCTAGAGGGGTGCGGGCGGCACAATGGTTTCGCGCAGACGATGCACGTAACGTTATTTCCTTTTGGAGGCAGTCGGCTTCTCAGGGCTGGCATAAATCTCGCCTCGTGGAGGACGTTACCTGTCCGGGGCTTATTGACCTCCGGTTGCATCTCTTATTCGTTCTCGCGCGACCCTTCGGGGGCTAGCGAAGCCGGGTCAATGACCGTCCAAAGCTTCTTGGACATCCGCGTCCACTCGTTCTACCATAAGAGTGGAACTCTGCCTACGCCTAACGGGAATAACTCGAATATTCCCTGATTCTTCGTTCCTCTCCCTCCCTCCCTCTCTCTCTCTCTCTTTGAGAGAGAGAAAGATTCTCAAAAGGGACCATCGAGTCTATTATATTTTTAAGGGGAAAGAAACTGGGGGAGACGAGAGAGAGAGAGAGAGAGAGAGAAAGTTCAGCAGCACTATAGAGTCTACGTGGCCGAGGCTGGTGGGGCGAGTATCACGTAACCTCTCGACGTTAACTCGCTTTGATTACGAAAGGCTTAAGCGGCTGGCCGTTCTGCTCGAAATCAGAGCACGTCGATGATAGCCGCTTAAAATTTCGAAGACTCTCGATTGGCTCGCTCGTATGTCGAACCTCCGTTCTCCGTAGGACGTTAAATAATTGATGAGCGATGAAAACGGCGTTTTGTGAAACCGCCAAGAGAACCGAAAATAAAAACGATGATTCATTCAAGGACGCATGGAAATTCAGAATAATGAATCGTATTTGAAGAGGGAAGCCTCCAATTTATTCACGGTTCAATGAAACCGTGGAACAATCGATATCCTCGCGGTGCTCGGGATCAATTTTTCAAAGCTCCAGCAAACACGTACTGTACGCAACGATGGTTTAATCGGTCTCTTGGCATACAATCTCCCGATTAATTCGATGAAACTCGTTCGGGCAGAGCGGAACTCCAGCGGCGTTGCGCGTCTCTTTGGTTCGCGTCTCCGGCTGCCTCCATTAACGCCGGAAAGTGTGCCGTAGGTCAAACGGGGTCCCCTATGCAAAGCGGAGAGAAGACCCCCGCTGCCGAATCCACCAAGCAGCTGACGAGCGACTTGCCGAGCTGAGCCGAGATGAATCTCGTCGAGTCGACGCAAGATTTTCGGGTTCGGGGGAAAAAGCGACGGAAAGCTTTTGTCGGGAGGAGCAGTAACCTCGAGTGACCTTCCCGCTAAGTTTTACGGAGCGGGGGGAGTCCCCGCGCGGGTCTAACGCTGAAATACGAGGAGGCTGCTCTCACGTGGAAATGCGCGAGTCTATTTCCGCGCTCTCGGCCGTGGAATATAGTTTATATCGCGAAGGGCTACCGCCGGGGTCCACGTAATAATAGCGTATCCAACACACGTAAGAGCGTAAGCGTCAATTATCCGCTTTGCCGAGCGTTCGTCAAAGAGACTGCCGATGCGCAGGGCTCTACCTAAAAACTTGCCGTTAACCCATGCAATGCGATATAATGGGAAGTTACGTGCCATCGATTATGCCACAGGCCGGAGCGAGCGTAGGTGAGGTCGACCGGGAATTAGTCGGATGCCCGGGCTCTGGTCCCCGAAGCTCTCGGGAGACCTGGCCATTTTTAGGGAACCTCCTCGACTTCCGGAAGATGGTGCTGCAGCCGTTGGACCATTGGCTGTTATCTCGCGGAATCGCGCCCGGGGTCGACCCGGGGACGATAACTGCGACCACGGCGACCTTACGCTCTTCCACGAAGGCTCTTTGTGCAGGACGCGCGTGATTGGTATGCGTGAGAGAATTCCCCGCGCGCGCGCGGCGAGGGGAACCCCCCATAGGCGAGCCTAGAGCGTCGGCGAGGCCGTCCTCGACTTGACCTCCGCGCTCAGGAACCTCCCCCTCCCCTGTTCCTCCGACTCGAGAGAAGAATGCCCTTCGCTGGTTTTCAAAGTCAAAGTCGGCAGAACCGGATCGCCGCGGCGCTACCGACCGATTCGCGACGTCCGCGTCGCCAATTACCCACGGAACTCCGCAAATAGCGGAGGAGCCCCGAGTTTCTGCGCGAAATTCGTTTGTCGTCGGACTCGGGGGAATCGCGCGGTACGTGGAACCGATTCGAACGGAAGCATCGCGCGGGGGGATCTCCTATCCCCGCGTATTTTCGGCCGACGGCTGTTGCCTTCGAGTCTCGTATCGAGGATTCGCACGACGCTCGCGATCTTCGTCGAGTGGCTCGTTCCTGCGAAGTCGGAGCTACTCCCTGCCCTCGTAGAGAGGTCGTCGCCTCAGGATCCTCCGAAGCGTATAACGCACACGCGTACGCGCGCACCGTTGCCCCCGCGGGCTCTCTCCCCACGTGTGCGCAGTCTGTGGGCACATACACGAGCGTGCATGCACGTCTCTCCTCGAATACGTCGCTCGAGTATTCCTTGCTGTGTGCGCGAATGGCGTACGCACGCACGCACACCCGAGAAATCCGCAAAGCCAATTATGTATTCTACAGAAATTTAACGTGGAAGCTGCGTTGCACCTTTGGCCGCGCACTTTTCTGCGCATCTCGCAATAAGCTGGAAATCCAGCTGTGTACACGCGCGTTAAGCTGTGTGTGCATTAATATGCATCTCGCGGTGCACTATGCGATTGCGTCCCGGTCCAAGTTCGAGACTCGCGCGTGGTTTACACAGGCGACGTGTACTCTGCGCGTTATGCGCGACTCGCTGGAAGGCGGAAACGTTCTCGGCTATTGTCGCGCGCTCCGGACCTCGGGACTATTTATCCACGGAAACGTTCTCCGCTGGAACGGAACGGAAATCGTTTCAGCACGGAGAGTGCGTCGACTCGACCTGGCCCTCGGTTACGGGAGAGACGCTCGAGATGGACGATTTTATTGGAATTTTCCCATCGGCCGGTGACGCGGGTTCCGCGAGAGGGAACGGGACGAAGGGGGAGGGGGAGAGGACACATTGGGAATTTTCGTGATGCGCGGAAAGTCGGAGGGAACTCTGGCCAGCGGCCAATTGTCGACGAATGCGCCGCTACGGACACGGCGAGTGCATTCGTCGTCGACAAAGACGCCGTGCGGAGGTGGTCCCACTTTCCTCGGGAGATTCGTCGTCGTCGGCGACGAGCACGAGCTGCGGGGGAGGGGCAACGTTCCTCGACTTTGCAGCCGCGGTTCATCTTGATCCGGCGTAGCTGGCGTGTAGAATTTTTTAGCGAACCCAGCGGAGGAAGGAAGCTCGCGTGACCCAGTTCCCCGCGTCCTGCGCGAATCGATCTGTGCCCGACTACTCTCGAAAGCGCGAATTAATTTTAGCGGTTTATGCGGCAGGAATACCGATAACGCGCTCGCTGAAATTTTCAGGAGATTCCAGTATAATCGGGGGAACGGCGTTTCCGAGGAAATTCTCGAGTGGTCGTGGAAGGGACGCCAATGGTGGATAGAGTGGCAGCAGCCGGGGCTGCGCGGGGTTGCCAGCCGTTTTGGTCGTTGCGAAAACGGCGCGCGTGCCTCCCTCCCCCATTCTCCGGGTCTCATCCTCCCCGGTTTTCCATGGGAACGCGCAAAATCGGTACCGCGCTCTTGCGCAAGCCACACCGGTAACCTCCGCGATATACCTCCTCCTCCTCCCCCCGTCATGCAGCTTCGTTTCTGCCGTGCCGTGCCGTGGCACGCAAGTGGATTGCCAAGTAGATGCAAAACACCACGTGCTTCCCGCAAAGGCGAAACTCGCTTTTGGTTCAGCCACGCATTTCCGAGTGATGCTCGACAAATTTATTTGGACGCCCCCGAAGCGCACGGGGACCTCGTAATCTTCGCTCCACGCCATTGCGCAAAACTCGCCGTGGCGCGGCATGTTAAGCTCCTCCGATCTTTATTTCCTATTCCCTCGGTGCACCTCGAGAACGAGCGTTGTGCAATCCTCGAGCACCTCTGCCGGTTCTTCCTCGTTGTTCCTCGAAGATATTTACGAGTTAGCGCCCCGCGAGCACACGCCTCGATAACGATCCTCCTCGAGGCGCGAACGATCTATCGTCGGCGTTTCCGCAGCCAATCTCAGGACCGAGGACACTCGTCGTCTCCCCCTCGCGATTCCTCCTCGAGAGCGATTTTTAGCGATGGCCTTGAATGACCAAACGCGACCTTGAGATCGGTACCCAGTAGACGCGGGCGCGCGCGCGATTCGATCGGCGAAGAAACTCGCGCGGAAAAATCCCCGGCCTTTTGTGCGGCGATTGATGACGAAAGGCGAAATTTCGTTCGTTGGCCGTTCCCCCCTCGCCCCGTACCCTTCCAGCATCGCCAGGGACAAATGTACAGTAAGAAAGTCGAACGGTACCTTTTTGCGAGGCTTCGTGCCTCGTGGCGCAGGACTCGACGGTGCTTTGGCCAACCGTAACGAATGTCAGACACGCAAAAATAGCGGGGAAATCGCTGATACCCCAGGGAGAGAGAAGCTTAAATCGCAAATATGGTCAGCGCAAACGAGACTTCTCTCTAAGTTTCTCTCTAATATTTACATGAAGGAGCAAGCACTATTTAAAGTTTACGAGCTCCTCGGCGGCAATCCTCGGCTTTATTTGCTTCTCTACATTCTCAGCGGCCATCTTTTCCCCGGCCGCCCACCACCCGCATCTCTTCTTATCTATTTTCACGTTCCGCGAAAGCGATTTGTGTAAAAAGTGTATTAGAGCGTCGCTAAATATTCAGAAGCTCTTGCTCTATGAATTTCCACTCGAACATCGGAGAATTCGCGGCGTGACTTCGTTAAGCACGAAGGACGTTTCTCGGTATGCGTTTCTCATCCGTGTGCTAGCGAAGAGAGGGGAGGGGGATCGGATCTCGTGGAAACCCATCGCGATCCATCTCTCGAGGCCGAGGACTTCCTGCTGCTCCACTAAATATACTCTTTTATTTTTATACGGTCACTTCTCCGATTTCGAGATCAATTTTAGCGAGCGTGGACGCACACAGGCGCTTTCCGTGGAATGTTTCGATGGTTCGATTCGGGGGAGAGTCGCTCGAAGAGCAAGCAAGATGGCGGGAGACCGCGTGATTTTCGCGCTTGGAAACAGGAGTGTTCCAGCAGAGAATTGTTGAAGTGACCGTGTCAAGTGGGAGCGTTTACTCGAGTAGGAGCGCGGCTGTTGAGTTGCTGTTGGCTTGCTTATTATGAGATTCGAGTTGAACCGAACAGAGAGTTGCCGAGGAGGAGCCGCCTTGTCCTACTTGGGAGCTCCTCCGACCCAAAAGTGGGGAGAGGGGGGTAGAGGCCCCCGCTTTATCTTTCCCATAGGCTCCTAGAAACTAGTCCACATTGAAAACCCATGTGGGTTTTGTTCGACTAACGGCACACTCTTTGCAACTGCGAAACCCGAAATGGCTGCTCGAATTTTTTAAAGATCCCCCTTTCTCCCTCCGTCCTTCGAGAACGTTGCACGTTTTCTCTCCTGTAGACCTTCGCGAAGCGGAGACACTTTATAAGGATTCCCTCCTCGACGTGTGCTTCTGCTCGTGGAACCCGACTTGCCCCTTTAAAAGCTATTATTTCACCTTCTCTTCTGACCTTTCTCAAATATCCCTGAATGATTTCTCCCTCCTTGAATCGAATCCCTCCAATTATCCTTCTAGAACCAATCGCAGAAAAGACTTTCGGCTAAAGATACTAGAATCGATGAACTCGATCACGAATACTTTCACCTTGCACCTATTTTCCTTGGACTTTTCTTCCGTCTTGGTAGAGTTTAACTTGATTTCACGAAATTTTCTGTCATTCTCTGCAGAATGGCGATCTTTGTATATCTATTCTACATCCACCGGTGGACGACCCACAGAGTGGGGAACTTCCGTGCGAAAGGTGGAATCCAACGCAAAATGTCAGGTTTGTATCGGTCGGAACGAAGAAATCCAAGAATCGTGTGAATCATATGAGCCCCGATGATTACTCAGCTATCTGGGCTTGTATTTTTTAAGCGGTTCTGCCTGGAGTTTACACAAATCGATGATTTACGAGATTCGATTTTCTCTGTATCTTGTAGGACAATTCTGCTTTCGGTGATTTCGTTACTAAATGAACCGAATACGTATAGCCCCGCCAATGTGGACGCATCCGTAATGTACAGACGTTGGCGCGATTCCAAGGGTAGAGACAAAGAATATGAAAATATCATAAGGTAAGTGCGTGTGTAAAACTAACGTGGAACGATCAATAGCCACATCTCTGCCAACTTAATCCATAAACTGATTATTCATAGGCAAGAAAGATGCGTATTTACGGTTCCATTGTCTATTCCATTCAAATTTTTAGAGATAGCGTCGCTCCCGATTTTCGTTTTGCGAATTTCGCATAACTGAGCAAAAAAAAAAATAATAATTCAATCCACATTTCTATATCCTTGTATAAATAAATTCACGTCCTCCTGTCTCCTCCCACTTCTATACTTATACTTTTCTGACGCGTCGCGTCATTACCGGAGATATTTTATGCGTTTATTTCGCGATGACTCGCTTGTACTCTTGTTTTTATCATCTTACACTGATTTGCAAAGCATTTAAAATTGCGCTTCGCTTATTCTTGGAGTTTGAATTTCTTTTGTCAACGTCATTGGTCTCCAGTTTCTTTGTTCCCGCATACCGTGGTGGTTGAGTAGATTCGAAGTAAAGATCTGCTTCATTGAATTGACTTAATAGAAAACAAGCCCAAGCTGCCAAAATCGAAGCGGAGAAGGAAGGAATTGTGGTACCGGTTACACTGGAAGATTACTGCATAAAAACTCGCGCGAGGCCAGCCGAACAACCGCTAGACATGACAGATTTCTACGATGATGAATACGAATTGGAAGACGATGAAGATGAACAACTAAGTGCAAGCGAATACGAAGATGGCGACGACAGTGGAAATGGAGAATCGTGATCCATTTCCTAAATGCGAAACTCTATTTACTGTCAGTTCTGTATAGATTAATAAATTAATGAGCTTCTAAACCCGATGCTCTCTTAATAATATAGTTTCAAATAAAAGCCTTCGTGTTTTCTTGTTACATTCACTGATATTTCGTTACTGTATTTTATATTTGTATTTCCATTTATATTAAAATTGAAGGAAAATCATGTAAAATCTTCGTCAATTAATTTGTAAGATTTAAAAAAAAGACAAAAAAAAACACAACAATTAATACCACATCGCAATTGTGGAGTCTAATTGTGAAAATCATTTTTTGCTACTAAAAAAGTATCCGTTTGATTCAATCCGATGATTTATCTCAATGGTTGCCTATCACTTGTTAAACTAATAAGTTTAAATTTGATTCGTACAATTGTAAAAATGATTATTTTACCAGAAATTGTACAAGATAAAGTTATTTTTATCGAAATTCTTTAATTTTCTTTTTCTATTTATCATAAATCAAGGAGTACTGAATTATAGAGAAACCGTGTTTATAAGCTCCTTAACTTAAGCAATATTCGGAATGATTGTACTTTCATAGGAGCACTGTGCTTGTTGTATTGTGGTTGACACGCCAATCTTCTGAATAGAGAGGAAAAGGATCAATTGATATACCTTACGATATCGTTACTCGATTAATCTACTTTAATCGCGAAACATCGATTTGCTAAACAGCTCTAGTAAAACTAAATACGCAAAGTTGTAAATTTGCGGGCGCATCAATTGATTCAAAATCGAAAATCTATTATAAAATTTACATGAAATAAAAAGTGTTTCTCTGTTTCGCGTGATTATGATTATTATTTATGCTACGAAGCCAAAAGTATAGATGGTTTGATACAATGGTGTAAAATGAGGTAAAGTGCCAAGAAAGATCTGTTGAATAAATAAGAATTACCATCTCATTGTGGTTTATCCTTATTATTACTAGCTTTAATTTTACACTCGTCCAAGTGTTTTACTTGTTTGTGAAAACATATTGTCTTCTTATTGATTTGACAGGAAACGTTTGCCGTTATAAATTGTTACAACAGGTCTTCCATGGCTCATTCCTTGTATTTCATATATATATAGGAATTAATTTTGTCCGTGGTCATTATGCTCGCTGAACTATTTTCAAACGATTTAAGATAATATGATTTTTAAACATTCAATTACCGATAAAGTACGTACCGATGTATATTGAATCTATCCTACATGCACTGTGCTGCATCCACAAGTTAGCTTAGCCAAGGACTTTATCAAGATCTCTTATACCGCAAAGTAGACCAGCAAAGAAAATAAACTAATCACAATCGTATGTTAAAAGAATTTTATTATTTAAGTAAAACAGAAAAAAAAATGGTCAAATACAGCCAAGATACTCTGTGATATTGTATCTGTGCTTGTATACGTGATTAAACATGTAAATATATACTGAAACATAAAAGCAGAGCGTAAAAAGTGTTGGTTGTACTTCTTTTTCATTAGCCGTTTAATTGAAAGACCAAAATTAAGTATTGAACATGTTACGCGGTATAATAAAGGCGAAAGGATATTTAAAAATTTCTCCATTGTCTGATATTATACTGAATGCTTATCGTAGTGTAGTAAACTAAATATTCCCCAGTTCCTTCGAACACACATATTATACAATCTATTTCATTTTGTTTTCTCTAGCTACTTAATGATAAAAAACGTATATAAGAAAGCACTGGTATAACACTAATAATTTGTAATTGAATAATTTTGTCTCCTTTTTTTTGTACATATAAATAAAAGTATCTCTTCTTATGATTATTAATAAAATTAGAATTGTAATATTACGTTTCATTATTGTTCTAAGATTGTCATAAGCACTCATTCCTTTTTGTAACTTTGCATACATGTCCAATAGTATTTACGGTACAATTAGCAGTGGTGCACCTCGTTAAGCAAATAACTTTAAATGCATTATGTAAAAAGAAATTATATTTTTCTGAAATTAAACATTAACCCCGCTAATTGTACTTGAATATTATTTTACCGTATTACGTGTAGTTCGTTTTTTACATGTATTATGGCTAATAGTATAACACTTGTGAAGTAAAATCAGAATTAAGCTCATTAAACTAATATAAACTCGTTCCATTGCTTCACCATTATCTTCCAAAAAATACATCGTACGCTACTCTAAAAAGTAATGATAAATAAATCCGTCGGATAATTAAAGTCTGTATTCTCACCTTTTCTTCAAAAATTTTATACTATAAGTAATAAAAAAGCCATCATCTTTTCAACATGATAAAAATAGAGATCAGGCATTGATGCAGAGAGAGAGAGAGAGAGAGAGAGAGAGAGAGCATGTGTCTCACGAAATATTTATTTAGAAAATATCAGTACATATTAGATTAATTGATTTCCTTATGATAATTTATAGTTTAATCAAATAATTCAAACAATGGTAAGTGGGATTTTAATATTTTATTCTTAATTTCATTTTTATGTAATATGTATATAAAATAATTTTTACAAGGATTAGTTTTTTTTTTATCATACATTACTAATATGCAATAAATTATTCAGTACAGAAACATCGTAAAAAAAGGGTTTTTATCGAAAATATCGATAAAACCAAATCCTTAGTTCATTATTTTCATTAGCCATCGTTGGGGATACCTACTAAGATGTGATTTTTAGGAGTACACGTTGCTGGTATAAATTTACCAAGGTAAACTGAATATCCTGATTGTTCTGCTTGCCATTTACGATCGGTATCAATTATAGTCATACATAAATACCCTTGTTTAGTTTTAATGTTCTGCTCATCGTGCGTTTGATCAGCAGCATGACTCAGAAACATGTAATCCTTGCTACTTATGCTCTTTTTGAAATCCTCGCTTCGAGGATATGATAGATGGTGGCAATTATGAACTGATCCATAACAGCATGGACTACTGACGAAAATGGCACGATTTTTTATGCATTGCTGAAGAACCAAATCAGTTGCTACACCACAAGCATGCAATGATGTGCCTATTTGAAACTTTGCTTTAAAATAATCCAAATTGCATTGACAGAACTTGACGTTCATTAACTTTAATCTTTTTACGCGTTCCTTGGCGCGATTCAAAGATTCCTCTTTATTTTCTAATAAGATAATACTACATTTTGGTAGAAGATACGCCATTAGTATACCGAGATGACCTCCTCCGGAACAAAAATCTACAATAGCATCTCCTGGCTTAGCTAACTTCATCACGGGTTTGCACATGTTCTCTAATTGCTCATGTTTCTTCTTTAAACGCGAAAGTGGCAATTGTCCACCTTTTGGTGTAGCATCAAGTGGAATTTTAGTCCAACTGAAATCTACTTCTACGCCAAATGGTTCTGCAATCAACTGCGATATGATTCCCAATTCGCTAGCTAAATTTAACGAATGCTCTATATCTTCTTGCCTCGTGTAAATGCGATTTTTTGGCTTGTATCGTTTCGGATCACTTTTGTATAAACTTTGATTTTCGACGGACGGCAAAATATATTTAACGGAATTTGTATGTTCGGTACTATTTGGTAAACAAGATAAACATTCTAAAATGTTACTGCTTTCTAACATTCTTTCATACCATCTACTTGTAAGAGGAAGTAGCTCATCAATATTATCAATAATTAATATATTTAATAGAATATATAAACATACAAAAATAATTATATCAGCTAAAGTGATTGTAGGTCCCTCAGCATATACATGATCCAATGTATTCTTTCCATCCTCAGTCATTATATAGTTACCAGAAAACTTCTTAGACATTGTATATTTATTTATATTATGTAATCTCACGGGTTGTGACATGTGACATTCAAATCTTGCAATACTAGATGGTAGCTCGTTATTAGTTAGATCATTTTTATTAAAGTGCTTTAAGGTTGAAATTAAATCTACTTCGCAAAATTTTGTCCACATACTAGACTCCGAACAAGCTAATAAACACGATTCTTTAAATCCTAACAAATTTCGACAATGGTGATTTGGGTTAGTTATCAAAGCATTTTTTATAATTTGTCTCAGTATTGCGCAAAGTCCAGCTACACACGTGGTCTTATTTACAGTGATATTGGGTAATTTACATGTATTTGCATGATCCAATATATCTGTTTCACTTATAAGTTCATAAGTAAAAGTAGATAAATCTACAGTGTATGCTTGTTCATTTGATTTTTGTTTTCCTTTCACTAACTTGATAACGATCTCTGAATTACAATATTTTATGGTAAAAAGAGTAACTATTGTCTCAATTGGGGCTACGCACAAATCTTTTAGGGTATATATTTGTAAATATATTTCGTTCATCTTTGAATTAATCCCTATTCAGTTACAAAAATATTAAAATAATAATGTAATACAAATTATTTAATATTATACAGTCGCTCTAAGCTGCCTAGCCACTTTTCTTATAACTCTTTGCCTAAGTATATTTTCCCTCCAATATACAGTGATACAAGAAATTACTGCAATACCAAACATAAAACTTTCAAACTTCCAAAATGTTCTTTCTTCTAACCAAGCAACTCTGTCACAACTGTAATAAATTTTACCTAATGTAAGATATAAACAACATAAAATTCGAATATAAGAATGTAATATTTAAATTTACCCTCTAGTTAAAGTTTCTCCACTCTTACATTTAACCACCTCTTTATATCTAACATGAGCACACATGTCAATACTTTTACTAGCGATCTCAAATGCGTTACATGGATGACATTCTGATATAATTTCATATTCCTCACCAGAAACACAAGTTTTATTATTCTCAAAATTATCTAAGAATAATTTATTAGGTGTATCTGTCCAATGACTTTCAATAATTAATACTAAGATTGTTAATCTGAAATAAAACATTTGATGATAACTAAAGATCATATTAACATGTAAGCAAATTTTCCTTAAAAAAGTCATTTCTAATACAAACCCTCCTAAGAATGTAATGCCTAATAACATCCGCTTTTTGGTGCACGATTCAATCATTTCGACAAATATTTCATTGATAAACCTGTTGTACTAGGTTACGTTACCCATTAGTAATACAAAGCTTTTTAGTTAAAATTAATAACATATAGTTTTTTATACTGATGTAATCACTATTGCTGAAGTTATTATTACTTTGATCACATTTATTAGAATCATTTTAATGAATCATATATACCATAATTTTATACATAAATAAAATTAGAATAAACAAGAGAAAATAAGGTTCTTCAACCATAAAGATATTTTCTTATGAGACACAACCTACTCTCGTGATTATATAGACTCGATCGTAATACAACTAGTATCAATTTCAGGAATTACATATTTAAAGTAATAGGTAGTCGGTAAATTAGAAGTATGGTGATTTTAGAGTATTTATACCCAACAGATAATGTTCATTTCAGAATTCGTGTCTTCGCAAAGTCCAGTACCTAGCGCCATCTCATTCAGTGACGGAAAAATCAATTAAATAATAAATGTTTTGTAAGAAGTATGTAAATTAAAAATTTCGAGTTTTCGAAAAATCTTTGGCAAGGGGTAACCATAGCCATTTTTGTAAAAATCGAAATATCTCAGAATCGCTTGTAATTGCGTAGGGATATAGTATTCGATAGTTAGAATGCAGCCCAGAAAGTCTCATCCAAAAATAATCATTTTCCTGCAAATGGCGACACTTTAAAAGGCGAAAAAATTTTGAGAATATACCAGGGGGTACCACTTAGATTTTTCTCAAAAATCGACATCTCTCAGAATCACTTGCAATTGCATAGGGACTTAGTATTCGATAGATAGAAGGCAGCAAAAAAGGTCTCATCCCGATATATTCATTTTTCTGGAAATGGCAGCAGTTTTAAGGTCGAAAAAATTTTGAGAAAATTGCAAGGGGTACCACTTAGATTTTTCTCAAAAATCGAAATCTCTCAGAATCACTTGCAATTGCGTAGGGATATAGTATTCGATAGTTAGAATGCAGCCCAGAAGGTCCTTTTTGATCTTTAAAAGGATTAGAAAGCGCCATAAAAACATGACCCGTGATTCTGCAAATATTAGATTTAGTGCCACGTTATAAAAATTAGAGTTTGATTCCCACTCGAAGCATTATGGGTATAGGAATGATTCAGTTCATATATATAAGGTCTATGGTCTAATTTCTCTTTTCCCTATAAGTCGTAGAAATCAGTGCTTAAGATATCAGCCCTTTATAGTTACCATGATATGGGTTATCGACATTATGTTACTAGAAACAATAAATTCATGAAGGTTACACTAGCGGCGCTGCGGTCATCTGTGAAAAATCTCAGGGGTATTGCGGCGCCTTAACTGAGTTTCCCATCTAGAAACTTCATATTCCTGGTTTTCGCACCCCTAAGAGATGCTGTGTTATCAATTTAAAAAGCATCTAACTTTTTTAATGTATGAGATTTAGAAGAAAGAGACTCTCCTTTAGTTTTTCTCCTTTTTATATTTTCTGCCTATAAATTTTGCTTTAAATTTCATTTGATAATAGATACATATTTGATAAGCGAATTTGGCAGGTGAGAGTCTTTGTAGATGCAATTTTCATCCCTTAAGAGATAAAGTTCTGTGGTAGGAATGAAGACGCGAATTTATTAAATTATTTTTAATAGAAAAACACAATATTACATGTTATAATATGATTCGTACTTTATCTATATTCATTCGTCCTGATAAAATGATCTTTTCTCAACGAAAAACCTAATTTCCAGTACTGAAAGTAATATCTTCGGGAGAAATTACTAGGTTGTTGCCATGGAGTTTATCCCCATGCGCTTCTGATCAATACTACATCTGTTCTTCCTGCGTAAGAACGCATTACTGGGACTGACAGATATAAACGCACAAAAATATATACCCGGCAGTGTTTTTAAGCTTGCATAATAATTATTTTTTTCAAGTGAATAAAATGTGATTCTCTATAAATCTGTTAAAAATCATTTACCACTATTAGTACCTTTATAATACTTTTTTTTAATAATTTTCCTACATAAAACTACAAGTATAATCTTACAAAATGTCAAGCCAAGAGCAAACATATCCAGTTGCGAGTTTTAGAAAAATATATTCTTTTCATGACTGTGATTATTTATACTAACGCGTTTTGGATACGGAATGATGCCTGATGAAAGGCTAGTGAAGAATTTTGAATGTCTAAAACGGGAAAGATGAAGAGACAAAATGTCAGGACCTTATCATTGGTAGTGTGCACGTTTACTTATCTTCTCGTAGGAGCTGCGGTGTTCGATGCCTTGGAATCGGAAACAGAAAAAAAGCGGTTCGAGTTTCTATCGGGTAAGTGGATTATCGCGTTATCGCTGTGTTTCCTTGAACTCTCTAGATTATTAACAATTTAGAAGTGAAACGGAACATGATGAGGAAATACAATATAACAGCAGAGGATTATCGGATGGTGGAAATCGTTATAATTGAGAATAAACCGCACAAGGCAGGTCCTCAGTGGAAGTTCGCCGGCGCCTTTTATTTCGCAACTGTTGTACTAGCAATGATCGGTAAATCATGATGCGAGTCACCGTAAACTGAGATATCGCGAATGATGTATTAATTAAATATTTCCAGGCTATGGGCATTCCACACCAGTAACAGTTGGTGGAAAAGCATTTTGCATGGCTTACGCCATGGTGGGTATTCCACTTGGTCTCGTGATGTTCCAGAGTATCGGTGAACGTTTAAACAAATTTGCTTCGGTGATTATTCGACGCGCGAAGACGTACTTAAAGTGCCAAAAGACGGAAGCTACCGAGATGAATCTTATGTTGGCCACAGGGATGCTTTCCACTATTATCATAACAACAGGTGCTGCAGTATTTTCGCGTTACGAGGGTTGGAGTTATTTCGATAGCTTTTACTATTGCTTCGTAACGCTGACAACCATCGGATTTGGAGACTACGTCGCGTTACAGGTAATTTCATCGAATGAGAAATTCTCGTCATTGCGATATGTTAACTAACGATTCTTGCAGAACGATCAAGCTTTGTCGAACAAGCCTGGATACGTCGCACTGAGTTTGGTTTTTATTCTATTTGGTTTGGCTGTGGTTGCCGCCAGTATAAATTTATTGGTCCTTCGGTTTA
Organism: Sclerodermus sp. 'alternatusi'; assembly: GCA_037305995.1. Lineage (NCBI taxonomy): Eukaryota > Metazoa > Arthropoda > Insecta > Hymenoptera > Bethylidae > Sclerodermus > Sclerodermus sp. 'alternatusi'. Next base: position 2,326,819 of record CM074550.1, read on the forward strand.
TGACGATGCAAGTGTAAAGAGTGATTTCAATACGATGTATATTACTACTTAGAAAACCTATTGTACATTAATGGTTATACGTGCAAATATATTTTAGGAATACGGCAGACCCACGTCGAGAAGATAGCGAGCTGCAATCAGCATCGCATCATGTTTTAACTTTGGATGGTGAAGTTGTTGCAGTTAACGGCAGATTATTAGCTGGTCATGATCCAATACTTCATGAGACTGATGATTGTGTGAGCGTTTGTTCCTGCACATGTTTAGGTCCGCCTACTACGGAACTATTAGATCCTTCAGGATATCAAGGCTATAGACGACCTACGATCTCAAGTAATTATCGCATGAAACGGGCATCAGTTTGATGGAAGGATTTTCGCCGTCGTAGTTTACATCCTCGACTTTCAAGTGACAACCTATTTTTACTTGGTATCGATATGTGAAACTCCCGATAGGCTATCTTCCTCTAATGCAATCTTTTTAATGCTATTTAAGATTTTTAAGGTATACTCTGAGCTAAAATAGAAAAAAATCCTTAGAATTTTTAAAGTCATATTCGACTAAAACAATCTTCCAATAGTACCTAATGTTTTTAGAAATCAGATTTGATCTAAGAAGTCTTCCCCGTAGGTAGATAAACATTTTATGATCTCTCTCTCTCTCTCCCTCTCTTTCTTCTTCTTCCTCTTGATGACTTCGATTTAAAATTTTATGATTAATTTAATATTAAAAAATCGACTGCATTACCTGATACACGTGGGAACCATAATCTTCCTAAAGAGAATTGTCTTACATACAATGATCTCTTCGATGATTCCTAGTATTATATTTATCAAATTATAGTATTCTATATATTTCTGGTGAATTTAAAATGTGATTGAATTAAAATAGAAGCGCAATTGTAATTTTAACAAGACACTTGTCTGTGTTCCATAGGGATTTACGAGACGCAAATCTCTCGAAAAGGTTCAGTGATGTCAATCTACTACTAAAGTATAATATTGAGACCGATAAGCTCGGTGTTTTAACAACAATTTACATATACGTGTTTTACATTATAAATAATAAATATATAATATTATTTTAAGAGACCAAATTTTTAAAATAAATATAAATCGTTATAAAATATACGTGTGTGTGTGTGTGTTTTTTTATACATCATATATGGAAACAATAGAGTAAAGATTATTTAAAAATGTCTACATTTATATTTAAATAAAGGATAAACATTTTTCCAGAAGAAAATGCACAGTCATACATGCAGATTATCTTTTAATGCTCCAGCAAATGGAGCAACATGTAAAGAATTTTGGTTTAAGTGGTGCCAAATTAGTAAACGTGCTCCCGCTAGTTTCAAATATCTTGATAGTCTTGCTGCAATTGCCAATGAGAAGAAAAGACACTTTGAATCTGATAGTTGGTGGATCATACATCCATTCAGTTATCTGAAGTAAAAAGTTTTCTACATATAATTTAATTAATCGCTTTTTTTTAAGTTTTTAATTTCGGAGCTAATCTTTCCTTCAGATTCTTGTTCGACAACATAATGGCAGTGGTATACCTTATTGCGTTTATTACAATACCATTTATGATCTCTTTCGTTGTAATGAATTTTAAAGCAATTGGTATGGATGATGTTAATCTGCCTATTTACGCAATATGTTGGATTCACATATTTTTCAATTTATTCACCGGATACCATGACAAGAAATTGAATAAAATTTATTTAAAACCTAGACATATTTTTCTGTAACATTTTTTACTCGTTGCGTCATTTATTATATCTTCTTAATTCTTTACCTTTTTATAAATATATTAAGGTTTTTCTTTTAGGTATTATGCAAAATCATATTTAATAATAGATATTCTTTCATCGTTGCCATATGATAGGATTACCTTGAGTTGGCGAAAAATACCAGGAGAAGGGATGAATTTCTTTATGGCAATTATTAATCTCTTGCCAATATTAAAATTAATTAGATATCCTATAGTAGTGTCATATTCTAATAAATTATTTTTGGTAAGAAATGTTGTACTAATGTTTTTTGAAAATACCTCCTAATGAATAATCCTATTTCAGTATTTTAAAATAAACACCTTCTATAATAACACGTTTATTACATTATTATTAACTATCTATGTACTGATCTGGTCTACGTGCCTGTGCATTTTAGTGCCAGTTATGATTCTTCATTATAGTAATGTTTTAGTATCGGTAATTGTCCATTATTTAAAAAACGAAATTATTATAAAAGAATAAACTATAACTAACTAATATTTCAGGAATGTGATGAATGTTGGATTTCCATAATACAAGATAAAAATATATTGATAATGTTTCAACAAGCTTTCTTTATAGTAATAGAAAATATTTTTGCAAGCGGTTATGGTTTAATTATTCCAAAGACGCAAGGCCACACTACTATCATTACTATACTTATGTTAATAGGCAGAATTTTGGAAGTCTATATTATAAGTTTGTTCTATTGGTTTGATTACTTGGTTATTTTCTATTAATATTACTTGCTTATTATGTGTGATTGCTTAATACCTTTAGTAACGTTTCTACGAGTAAAAGCAGGACACAAAGCTTCTGAGACGAAATTTCATGAAATAATCGATCAATTGATTGCTTTCACAGTGCAAAAGCAACTATCACCACAGATGAAAAGACGTTTGCTGATGTATTACCATTGTCGTTTCAAGAACAGATATTTTCGGGAAAAAGTGATTCTCTCAAATCTTTCTAGTAAATTTAACGTATTTTACTTCTTCTCCAAGTATTTCGAAAAATTATTCGTATTGTGAAATTCAACTTCATTCACTTCAACAGAATCACTTCGTCAAGCAGTTTCTTATGAATCTTGTAAGAAATTAATAACCAACGTAATGTTATTTAAGGATATACCGAAAGATAAATTAAAAATTATCATAGAAAGTCTGAAATTTGAAATTTATTTACCTAACGATTATATAATAAAATCCGGAACCCAGGGAGATTGCATGTTCTTTCTAGCAACTGGAACTGTTGCAGTCTTAACACCAGCAGGAAAAGAAGTCGGTTACGAATGTTTCTAATTACATTTTTCTTACTAAAAAGGTATTAATTCTTAGGGTGATTTGCTTTAGATTTGTCATTTAGACGATGGATCTCATTTTGGGGAAGTAGCATTACTCGTACCAGATCAAAGAAGAGTTGCCAGTATTATTGCTATTGAAGTTTGCGAAGTCTATCGCCTTGATCGAAGAGATTTTCGTAGATGCATCACGATTCACAACGATCTATTTTCTCAAATTGAAAGAATTGCAACTGAGAGAATACAGAGAACTATTCTTGTCGATGATGAACAAAAACGTAAATTAATGCGGCAAAATTATGTATATTCCGATGTACCCTAAAATTGTTCTAATTTAATGTCATGTCCATTACTTATGAAATGATTGCATAATAATGATCATTTAATTATATATTTTTGAATCTTAAATATTATTATTGTCCATACAATATTTGTATAGTGGCACATTTATTTATAACTACTTTTACTTTATAGTTATATATTAATCACTATCTAAGATATACTTATATAGCTACAATTACATTCGCTAATTTGTCTTGTTAACACTGGAACGAGTTATATGTGTGTATGACTATAATATGTTGAAGATATGGATAATCATTATTTTACTTTTGATAAACATTTTTATAGAATGCATTATGGTCAGATCCATAATGACGATCGTAGAAAAACTTGATTTTCTTAATAATTTTTTCCAAAAGCATGTAATATATATATATATATATATATATATGTAGTTTTGATTATTATGCGTATTATATCTAATGTTTGTTCAAACGTACTGACCCTTCGCTCAATGTAGATATGTTTGAGTGTATGTTCCTCCAAATAAAAACGGATTACGACCGTCGCTACGGATCACAAAGCAAATGTTTCAGTAGAAATTAGCAAATAATTACTTTTAAAATAAAAGGGGAAAAATGAAGTAATAAAATTATATACATTCTGCTCTAAACGCGCTGACGCAAAGAATGAAAGTGCATCTTAAATAATATTTTCTCCAGAAAAAATGAAAAGTTTATATCATAAATTATTATAATAAGAAAAACAGAATATTATCCAAAAATTATGTCATTAGTAGTGTATCGTATATTTTAACTCCTCGATATCCTTAAAATTTGTATAAGACAATAATATCTCGTAATTAAGATTAATAATATAAGAATGGAAATTCAGATTTCGCTATTTATACATTTACTAGAATTGCGCAACTACGTTACACGGTGTTCGCTATAATTTTCATATTTCTTTTGGTCATATCTAGAAGAGTGCAGGATAAGAGTGCTCGATATAAGTCGTGGCACAGTTTGAATATTTTCTACGATGTAACCACCTCATGGCGTTGTATGAATGGCAAATTTTAAGTCTATCTACCTTCACGATCGACATGTCTTTGCGTCCAAGTTAATATTCAACACTCTTTTCCCAATCTCCTTGCATGAAATCTAATAAGGCACTGGTTTTGCTGTGACTAAGTTGATAAAGTACGGAACAGTAAGAATAATCTTAACGATTCTTGAAATGTCATTCCTGATGATAACGATTACAGCTAACGTGTACACTGTATATAAATGCTTTTGGTACATCTTAATCCTTTACTAACGATTTATCATTGTATTAATAATATGCAGTTAAAAATACGATAGATTGTTGAGGAACAAATATAAATGCAATACGTTTAATGCCTGCATGACACTTAACTTTAGATAGACTACAACTCAATGTAGAAGTGTTACATACAACTGTACATGCGTGGTGTCCAGGAAGGTGCAAAAACTACAAGAAACACAATCTCAACTTATTCCTAATTCTCGCTATTAATCTCAAAACTTTGCACCCACTGGAGGCACCCCTTCCTTCGCACGAAGAATTATTTGGCGATAATAAACGCTATGGCAATATCCGAGTATTCGTAAGAAATAAGTATTAACAATATATAAAGTATAAATGGCATACCACGTAATAAACTATTCATATTATATAACATAACTTGCATATATGCTTAATATAAATAGGTACAGTTTTGATTTAATCACGCAACACAGTGTATTCAATGAGGACACGACGTTTGCTTCTACATGTTCCTTCTACTTTACTTATTCAGACACGTAAGAAATTTGATTTAGAATCAGACTTTTTAAAAGGTAATTACTTCAAGCACATATACAAAAGACTCATTGAGTTCACAGTCATGCGTGAGAGAAGAATATCCACACTATGCCGTTATATCGGATCCAGGGGTTCGAAGGGCACTGAGCTCAGATTCTTACAAGCCCCTAGTAAAGGAAGATATATTTCTTGGTCGAGATTCACGTGTAAATCAAAGCCACTAATCGTAGTCGATATGTTCTTTCTCATTTTCGTCAACTTGGGAATTGGGCTGCAGTGCAATTATAGTTATAGATCGTTATCTCTAAGGGTGGTCACCATGCGCTTTCTTTGAGGTTCAAGAGGTTACGATGTTCCATTATTATTCGTCCTTTCCACAGAAATGAAATAAAGATCTTAAGCAGGTTCCGTTCCAAATGAATTGATCTTGCTCCGTGAAGACAAACTGTTCTCTTGTAAATCAAGCGAATTACCAGATCCAGATTACTTTCAGTGTTTTGATGAGGGATGTGTGTATGGAAACCGAGGATTGCGATTAGGCTTTGGAGAATAACTTGATTATTTCTGTTACCGAGACGTTAAAACTTGGTCACTCCGCGTCGAAGGACCAGTCGCTTAATGTGGCTCCGTCGGACTAGGATTCAGCGTCAGATCGTATATACATGGATAAGTTAGCAAAAAAGCATACGAAATGGGGGTGGGTCACGATGCACTCTCACAGTCAGGCAATTGTCTGGGGCCTTAAATTTAATTCCGTTGTTACTTAATATATTATATCTATGTATATATGTTCTAAGGCTTTGGCAGTGTGTGAGGTCGAGTTTTCGGCGTGTCCGAGATTGAAACGAGTTTAGGCGCAATCGCCGATCGCCACGAAAATCCTAGCAACGAACTATCAACGATCACCGATGTGTATTCTACGCGGTGAGTTTCTCATTGCAAAAATGAAAACGAGTGCTCAACAATATTGGCGATTGTCGATAATGCGTTACAGAGTTCTCGCGTTGCGCGAAAGAAGAGAATCGGCGAGTCCGGGTCGTCGCGATGTTTCGTATTTTCCGTCGGAGGCTACCGAAAAGTCGAGTTTTGATTGGCCTCTTAGATCAGCGTTTCGAGAACGGATCTTCTTCTCCTTGAATCCTCCAGATGTGCCCCTCTGGCCGGAAGTTGTCCAGCCTCCGTGCAAGACCGACAGCAGAATTTCGCGTAGTATTTGTGTTGACAGTACTTGGCCATTACAATCAGGTCGCATTTGGCGAAGAAGGAGTTGTCCTCGCAGTTCGGATGGATGAAGATTCCTGTTTCGTACAATTCACACGGTCACGCAATGAAACGACAACGAGTCGTCCGTCTGATGCAACAAAACTTACCATCCACGCGAATGTCCGCGCTATCGGAGCCTGTCTCATATTCGTTCGTCGCTTCGCATCGATATCGTCCGGAATCCTCCTTATTCGCGTCGCTAATGATGAGTCTGTTCGCCTCTGAAGATAAACAGAAAAATTCCCTTGTACAACTGAATCTATCGAAACGAGCACGGACTATGCGCTCTATCCATCTGCTCTGTCTACTTACCAGATATTTTCACTCTATTGTTTGTCTGTACAAGTTGATCATCCTTGTACCACAGAACTCGTGGGATTGGGTATCCATCCACGTTGCAAGCGATACTTATATCACTGCCTTCGGGGAACTGATTCTGTATTACTGACACATTCACGTTTATCGGCACTATATTAAAGAGAGAATGGCATCATCAGTGTACGCTGAAAGTATTCTGGTGAACGCGAGACGAAAAAATCAAAGAAAAACCATACGGAGAGAGAAGTAAAGTAAAACAAGATATGCGTATTAGACGATTCTACTGCAAGCAGTTCTGTATAGTTTCGAGTTACGAGCAATTAGTTGGTTGAAGCAGTGGCAAAACCATGCGAGACATGCATGAATAATTATGATGTCCAATTAGAAAGCAAAAACAAATGGAAACTTGAGAGAATGGCTCTCACCTCTGAATTTGTTACCAATTGGGCTAGCACTGGAAGGTCTAGGGGTGGTCAGAGGGATGACGCCAGGAATGTGAGGAGTTCTCGATGGATAAGCAGGTGCGTAAGTTTGGGATTCGGGTGGTTGGGTTCGCGTTGGCCTGTAAGGATACTGAGGCTTGTCGGAAGTAGGAGGTCTCGGTGGAAGGACGAGATACTTGGTATATTCTTCGTGCTCAGGTTTTATGTTGTAAACAGGACCGATCGCTTGGACCGTAACAGACCAAGAAGCGGGGCGACCAATTCCGTTATAGGCTTGACAAGTGTAAATGCCCAGGTTAGTTAGAGTCACCGATGTTATTATCAAGGTGTAATCGGTATCCTGTTCGTAGTTCTCTGATATTAGTGGTAGCATGCGGTCCCCGCGCCACCAGGTTACGGTAGGTCTTGGCCATCCCATTGCGTAGCAATGCAGAACAGTGGGTGAGTTCATCGTTACCGTTACAGCGGTGCTTGGTTCTCCCACGATTCCGGCCGAATGTACGTGCGGCTCTACAAGGTTCAAGAAGCATGCGTTTTTATACACACGAAACAGGGACAGGGAAGAAGATGTTTATTAATCCTTGGAGCTGTAAGACCTAAATTTTCTAAAGTAGTTTAGTTCGACCCAACACCTAATTGGTTAATTGGAGGAGTAATTATTAGACTATGACCATTCCATACTACTTCGGATCATCTCCGATCAGTCGTTCGGTTAGAACTATAATGGACGGATACGGTTTACTGACAGTTATGGCTCTTTTCTCTAACACAGAACACAATTCTCGTATTGCACTTACCTGTAACTTCCAATTGGTACTCCACTCTGACCGGGGATCCTAAACCATTATCAGCGGTACATATGTAAAGACCTCTGTCATAGCTGTACAGATTGATGATTTGAAGAGATCCGTCTGTTAGGATTCTGCGACGTTTCTCGGCAGCATTGATCTAAAGATTCGTGTGAATTAACGAAACCAATCTACTTGCAATGAGTTTCCTAGTACCAACCAGTGTTGTTTCTTTTCTCCAAGTGATTGCCGGCTTCGGGTTTCCTGTAGCAATGCATTTCATGGTGACGAATCCACCCTCTTCACCGCTCACGTGTGGCTCTTCCGGTTGTTGGATATTGGCAGATTCGGCACCGTGCGATGGAGCAGTTACTGGCTGTACGTAAGGTGGTAGGGTAGTTTGAGAGTCTCCCGACGCAGGTTCCAAGCACGAGGTACCACAGCCATTACCACAGCATTTTCTATCTCCGGAACAGTCCGCGTCGTTCGAGCATTCTTGTTCGCATCGCGTACTGTTCGATACGTTAGGGCAACGTCCAGCCTTGGTCTCTGCGAATACGGTTCGAACGAAACACTCGTCATTTGGCAATTGGACGTATTTGAGAGATCATCAGAATTTCCAACGAACACTTACGAGATCTGCAAACACCTCGATACTCTGGGCCATCGTTCGTGGCTACCAGAGAGACCGCGCATCTTGTACCGTCCGTGCAAGAAACCGATCTGCAAGGATCGGCGCATCGACAACGCTCGCAATCCTGAGCATCGACGAAAGCTTCTTTTCCGTAGGGACAGCGAATGATGTTGCATTCTTCGCGAGCTTCCACGCACGGGTCTTTGGAATGTTTGTCATCCACGTCGATCTCGTTGCTCGCTACGGGAGAACAGTGATACTTGAAGAAATATAGCGGATTTGCCTTTTCGTGTATATCTACGCAATATAGACATGCAAAAAAATGGTCTCATCCTATTAAAAATTAGGCGCGTATGTACAGAGATCGCTGAAAAAAACATTTGAAAAGATCTTCGTGGTTTAGAGTAGATACGTGTTTGGGGGTCTATGATCAAAAGAGCAATAAGCTATGTACAATATTACTAGGCTAGAAAAAAATGATAAAAGAGGATCGATGAATCAAAGATTAGTGAGGGAGGATGCTACTATTCAATCCTGACTTACTCCTAAGGCAAGTGTTAATGCAAGATTCGAAGGTCTTGAATCTATTACGATTGCCACCGCAACCGGTGTAAATGAATGCTCGGCAGGTTTGGAGTTCGTCGTCAAAGTAGAATCGTTTGTAATTTCCAGACGAGCAAGATCCAATATCAGCCGGTTCTCTACAGATCTCTAAATTGTTTCACAAATTGGTTAGTCGCTGCTCCACCATCGTCATCGAGCTTACTGGAGATTGTACCGCGTTTTCCACGATTGAACTCGCGATCGGTAATCGAATCGGTGTAGGAAACAAAGACGTACCTAAGTGAGACAATACAGTGTCGTTTCCGGCAGGTGCGGGCTCCTCATGGTGAATGCAAACCGATTCGCACTCGGGAACCGTGCTGAACCTATTAGCGTTACCTTCGCAGCCTCCATAAACGAATTCGCGACAGATTCGGTTGGTGGGATCGTAATAGAACTTGGGGAATGCACCTTTGCATGGGCCAGCGTCCACCGGCACGTTGCACATGTCTGTCGAGAGCAAATTCAACGATTTTCTTTAATTTCGTCATTTCACCTGGATTGTATCGCGTCGAATTAGAGGAGCTTAATCTTTCGCAATACCTTGACCCCGGAAGCTTCCACAGAGTCGTTCGCACTGTTCCTCGGTCTGGAATCTGTTGGCGTTTCCTTCGCAGCCACCGTAAAGAAACGCTTGACATTTTCGCGATTGGGCATCGTAATAATACGCCGTAACTTCTCCGTTGCACGGGCCAGCGTCGACGGAAGCAGAACAAATTGGACTGCTGGGCGTGACTTCGGTCGGTGTTGTTGGTTGTTCGGGTTCCCTCGGTCTTTCCGGTTGTCTTCTGCATTTCCTCTCGCAAGACTCCCGATCCTGGAAGCGATTCTTGTTGCCTTGGCAGCCGCTGTAATCGAACTCCTCGCAAGTTTCGCTTCTTCTTTCGTAGTAATACTGACGAACGAAACCACTGCACGGTCCCACGACTTTCGGCAAGGTGCAAGGATCTGCGAGAGAATTTACATTTCCATGTAACAGTGTTTAATCAAGTTCCTCCAAATTCCTCTGAAATAACTGGCACTCGAAATACCTTGAACTTCTCCGCAACGATATTCGCATTCTTCGCGAGAATTAAAGTTATTTCCATTGCTCTGACAACCGCCGTAAGAGAATTGCTTGCAAATGCCTTCCCTGCTATCGTAGAACCATTTGACTTGATTTTCTGAACAAGGTCCGTGCTCGTCGGGCAGGAAGCAAAATTCTGTGATATTTTTAGAGTCCTTAGTGTTCGTAAACGCGTTTCGTTCTTAATTCCGGCGAGAAGCAATATTTACCTGTTTTGAACTCAACCTGGGAAGGAGCTGGCGTAGCCACTGCACTCTCGCACCTGCTGGTACATTCTTGATCCGTTTTGAAGTTATTTTCATTTCCACCGCAGCCACCGTAATAGAATTGTCTACATCGTTGCTCGTAGGAATCGTAGTACCATCGTTGAGTGTAGTTATGGCATTCGCCCAGTAACGCGGGAAGGAGACAGATATCTTGTTCTGCAGATTTTAATAAAAGCGATCAGTACATCTCGCGAAGGAAGAGCCCCTCGTTATTTGCAATGTGTGCTTGAAGCAATGAAAAGAGTGGAAAACGTGACTAATCGAATATCACTAGTTTAAATGACGGAAGTTTGAGTTTTCCTCGGCTATGAAACAGTCGAATGTAAGTAAATGCTCGTGAGCTCTCGTGTAAAGTTATGTTTGTGAATTCTTACCCATCTTAGGTGGACAATCAGACTCGCATGCTTCTCTAGATTGAAAGTTATTTTTATTACCACCACAGCCAGTGTAATAGAAAGGCATGCAGCGATTCTCCGATTGATCAAAGTACCATCTAGGATGCTTCTCCGTGCAGTTACCTTCGGCCCGTGGCAGTGAGCAAGAATCTGTTAAGGCGTATTAATAATTATCATGCAGTGTTAGAACATTCACCAGAAAAAAATTAACTGATTTTAAAGAGGATTTGTTAACCAGCAATAAAAAAAAGAAACTTTATGGGGCCATCACCTCGGCAACACTCGACCAATCCTACAACTATTTCAAATCGAGTTTATGTGCTGATGACTTGTTCGTTTCGATCAAGAAGCAGTGCAACACCATATTCAGCGAATCGTGCCTAGAATTGAGTGTGTGCGAAGGGCAACAGATATTTATGATACGCGTGGTGTCTTCTCGAACTTGTCAGGATGCGGTGACCCGTTGTGGGTGAAGGGCAATGTGTGCAATATGGAATGCAAGGTGTTGTGGATGGAATGACCAACACCGAAAGGGGAACCGGGCGGAAAACGCAAGTCACGTGATGCGTGAATAACCAACACCCGCTATATTAATGAGCAAAGTTGCAAACGCGAAGCGCAGTGACTTTGATTTCTCTGTAATACCTCGAGGTGCGCACCGCTGCTGACAGGCAGCGCGAGTTCGAAATTTATTGCCATTGCCTTTACAACCGCCGTATACAAATTGTCTACAAATCTGATGCTTGTGATCATAATGCCAACGCAACAACGAGCCTGGACAGGGCCCGGGATCTTTCTCCAGTACGCAGACATTCTGTAGGATTACTGCAAAATTCATGTGTTAACACCCTATCTTGTCTCTTCTTGTTAAACCCCAAAGCTGAATTTCAGAGTTTACGAAGTTACCTATCCACCACACGAACCTCGATAATTATGTCAGACCAAATATGTAATTTGTTATTAGTATGACTTTTCCTTCGTTAGCTCTTTTTTATCTTTTTTTGTTTTTAATCAAAAATGCTATTAGTGTTTCACCATTTTCATAAATCACACAGGCACTCGAATTTAGTTTGTTCAATATTAGTCTTTTTACCCTGATTATTGCTATTATGGCTTAAATGATATCAGTTGTGAATATTGCTAATGTATGTCATTGAAACTATTGTGTAGTGCTAGCTAAGTGCTGCATTTCAACATCCATAATGAAAATATGAACGTCGGTAACTGTGCGTGCTAAGTTTGTGAAAGAACATGCGAACAGTACAAACCTCGACTTCGACCAGGCTGCAGACATTGTTGATGACAAGCAACTTCGGTTGGGAAATTGTTGTTATTTGCCTTGCAACCACCGTATCTAAATCTTTCGCAAGTCTGAGCTTCTTTGTTGAAGTACCACTTCGTAAAGTTGCCTTCGCAAGGACCCGACTCCTTCGGCAGTTCACACGGATCTAGCAGAATGCAACATTGATTTATGCCGATACAGTTGAAGATGGGAGAAAAAAAAAGTTAATTACTCACCAATGTCATCGGGTATGATGCAGAGCTCTTCGCATTCTTCTCTGGTTTGGAACTTGTTAGCATTTCCGAGACAACCACCATAGACGAATTGACCGCACTGTTTCCTTCCGGCATCGTAGTACCAAGTTGGATAGTAACCTTCGCACGGGCCAGTACTCTTAGGCAAGAAGCAGGCGTCTGTACAAGAAACCAATTATTAGAAAATTATTCGAAAACTAAAGAATGTGTTGATTCGTACCTCGTCCTTTGGGTGATACGCAGACTTCCTTACACTCCTCCTGAGTTTTGAATCTGTTCTCGTTACCCTCGCAGCCTCCGTACCAGAATCGAGAGCAGCCACCATATTCCGTATCGAAGAACCATTTAACCGTGAAGTCACGACAGGATCCCCTATCTCTCTCGAGAGAACAGGCTGCACCGGGTGTTGCAGGAACGGTGAGACAACCCTCGAAGTTTTCTCCTTGCGCCTCTTCAACTCCATCTGGGCAACAGCCATATTTGGAAGCATCGCATGTGCACCCAGCAAAGTTCGGTCCTTTAGCCGGAGTTCTTTCATCGGAGCAACATTTGAATTCTGCATTTTCACATCCGCAACCTAATGAACATAGTTGATTAACGTAGATCGGATTGTACTGTACAAGTGGACATTTTGTTTGTTTCGAAATTATACCTTGTCCATGAGGTCCTTTGGCTACAGTAACACCATCGGGACAGCAACCGAACTGATAGGTGTAGCAAGGACATCCTTCGTAGTTCGGACCAGTAGCGGGTGTAAATCGGTTTGGACAACAACCGTGCGTTGTATACTGACACCCGCAGCCTTCGTTGTTTCGACCACGTGCTGCCGTTGTATTGTCCGGGCAGCAGCCAAATCTAGAGTATTGGCATCCACAACCATAGAAATTAGGGCCACGAGCTGGCAGAATGTTATCCGGGCAGCATCCGTATGGCATGGTTAAGCAGCAACCTTCTTTGTTGGGTCCATGAGCAGGTGTAGAATTATCATCGCAGCAACCATAGGTGGTATTATCGCATTGCGTATGGCAGCCATAGGTATCTGGTCCAAGAGCTAAAAATCAGAATTCAGCGTGAAATTCTCTCGAAATGATCAAATCAATCATAATGTTTTTATTGCATCCACCTGCCGTAACACCATCCGGACAACATCCAAAGTAAGAGGCAGTACAATTTTCTTGATCGATAACTCCGCAACCTTCAAAGTTAGTTCCTGTAGCTGTCTTTGCACCATCGGGACAGCAACCATAGGTGGAGTTGGCACAGTCTTCTTCCTCTCCCAATGTCGTGGTTTCGTACTCTCCACTTACAGTGGTAACCTCTTCCTCGCATCCTTCATTATCAGGGCCAGAAGCAGGCTTGATACCATCTGGGCAACAACCGTGCTTCGTGACATTGCAACAACCCAAATTGTTCTTTCCAGTGGCTGGAGTTTCCTTGTCAGGACAACAACCGAATCTGAAAAATTTTGTTCAAAAGAAAAAATCAATCTTTGTTGTTTTTTATTTTTTGGTTTTTGCAATAAGTTGACAATTAAGTTACTCGGTCTCGTTGCAAGGCTTCTTGCATCCTTCAAAATCGTTGCCTTCGGCGGCTGTTGTGCCATCTGGACAACATCCGAATAGAGTCTCCTCGCAGTGAGAATCGGGACAACCTTGATTTTTAGGTCCAGTAGCTGGTGACACTTCATCGGGGCAGCATCCATACTTAGTCTCGTTACAAGTTTGAGGTGTCGGGCATCCCTTCCCGAATGGACCCTCTGCTGGAGTGACTCCGTCGTAACAACATCCAAACTCTGTCGATTTGCACGTAGACTTCTTCTTAGGAACTTTGCATTTCCTGTGCTTACGATCTTTCGAGATTTTATCGGTAGAGCTGATTGTTGTCCAATAGTCGATAACTGCGAGAATAAAGTATCGATTTATAAATCACAGTTCTATGAATAATATATTTAAGTATTTAATATGAAAAATTAAACTCACCGATGGTTTTGCCAGTGACGTCTGTCTCACCAGATACCGTTGTACCAGAAACAGTTGTTTCCTCGCTCTCGGTGACTCCTGACTCAGTAGTCATGCCGGATTCTGTTGTTTCTCCAGATTCAGTGGTCAATCCAGAAGGTGTGGTTTCACCAGATTCCGTGGTCAGTCCAGACAGAGTTGTTTCACCAGATTCTGTTGCTCCAGATTCAGTGGTCAAGCCAGATTCAGTAGTCTCTCCAGAAACAGTCGAGACGGATTCTTCGCTGGTTTCTTCGGATCCCAAAGTTTCAGTGGAACCAGATTCAGTTGTAGAAGCAAACTGCGTTGTTTCGCCAGATATGGTTGTTGCCGCGGACTCGGTTGTTCCCTCGGTGGTGGAGATATCGGTAGATCCAGAAATCTTTGTGGAACTTTCAGTGGTCGAACCAGATTCCGTCGTTGAGTCCACCGAGGAGGAGGAGTCGGTGATTTCGTCGGTGCCTCGTTCGCCCTCGTCCACCTCGCCGGCAACATCATCGAATGTGCTCGTTGTTTCTGAACTGGCTGTTGTCGTTGAATATTCTGTTGTCGTTGAATATTCTGTGGTCGTGGAATAATCTGTAGAAAAAATGGCCCGTTTAATTAGACCGATCGAACGAATAAAATGAATCTTCAAACTTTTCGATCAACCAACCACTTGATGTACTTGTTTCGGTGGCTAAGGTCGAATCGCTCTCCTGAGTAACCGTAGTGTCTGTGCTTTCTGTAACCGTAGTGTCCGTGCTTTCTGTAACGGTGGTATCCGTAGTTGGAGTCGAGTCGGTAGTTTCTGTTTCAGTGCTTTCGCTTGATTCCGTCGTTGCGGAGACAGTTGTGTCCTCGGATCCCGAAGAATAGGTGCTGGACTCTGACGAAGATTCCGTCGAAGATTCCGTCGAACCTTCCGTCGAACCTTCCGTCGAACCTTCCGTCGAACCTTCCGTCGAACCTTCCGTCGAGAACTCTGTCGACGATTCTGACGTACTACCTCCCGACGTAGTGGATTCCTCTGTGTTACCCAAGGTGGTAGCCTCCGTGATCTCTGACCCTGTAAGAATTCATCGATGAATCTCGAAATTTCTTCGGCATCTCGTAGAGTAGAAAAAATTTGGTTGGTGCGACGTTACCGCCTGAAACCGTAGATCCCTCGGTAGCTCCAGAAGATTTGGTATCAGCAGAAACTTCGGTGGATCCTGTGACGTCAGTTACTCCCGATCCTGTTACACCCGAAGATTCCGTAGATTCGGTAGCACCAAAGCCAGTCGTTATTTCGGTTTCATCAGTACCGGATACAGTTGTTTCGTCAGTTTCCTCCTCCGGAGATGTGCCGCTACCTTCGAGAGTGAACTCAGTTTCGGAAGTTATCGGGGTGTCCGTGAACGAGCTGAAGATCGAAAATTCACTATCGCCACTGCCTTCGCCGCTTCCAAGTTCAGTCGCCAGAGAAATGTCTCCTCTCGAGAAGGTGGAGTCGCTGAACATCAGATCGTCCATGCTGCTTCCCGTAATTCCAGTACCATCCGATACAAACGGCGTGCTGAGAGGGGACGCTTCCGTCAGACCAGTATCCTGTCAAACGTATCGTCGATTCGTGAAGCGCCTCCGAATGAACGTCCTTGCGTCATAAATCGGAGAGAAAGTTCTGTGCGAGGATTGCGGGGAAAGGACCGTGGGTATAATCTCGATGACGATAAATACAATTTACAGGAGGAGAGACTTTGACAAACGAAATAAAGTCATTAAAAGCTTGCCTGGCTGAACAATGCAGCGCGAATTTCACAGTTCGAGTAAGACTAGAGAAAATCGAGTGAGTGTCGCGTAACAGGAGCACGGCTAAAGATTCGCCAAAGGAATTGATAGATTGAGTTTGAAGCAGCGGACTGAGAGAACAATGAGGAACGAAGTTAGGGGATAAAGTCGTAGTACTCGATTAGCAGGAGAATAGCTTAGTTTCCTTACGCCTGTTCCAAAGCTGGAAATGACCGTGACGAAGTCTTCGTCTTCCCATTCCTCGCACTCCTCCTCCTCCTCGCCGGCCTCCGCTTCCTCGGGTTCATCCGTGATCATTGTTACTTTCTCCGGTTCAACCGGCGTCACCTCGTCTAGCGAGACAGATTTGCATAAAGTTAATTTCAGGCGAACGTGCAAGCAATTAAGCTCGTGCGTTCAATTTACTACCTGCTCCACATGAGTGTTCGTTGCAACTTTCCTTGGCGAACATGATCGTATTGACGTCACAGTTGGTCGTCGGTACGGTCACGTTGTCCTTCAGGCAAATAACCTTACGGCTCATATCTCCGCCACCGCATGGTTTCGAACACTACGCATTATGAATAATTAATTAATCCCCAAAATTCCATCGTGGAGCATCCACTCGATGCGATTCTAGCGCGGCGCGTGGCGACGGATAATTAAACGATTCTTAAACGCAACAATATTATCTCCGAGCATTTCAGGATTTAATTGAATGGCTGGCTTGAACATTAATTGGATACCACTCCGTATCGCGAGGGTGGGTGCATCGATCCTGGGGAACGGCCAAGATATGAATGGGGACGTCTTTCTAATGAATCGCAAAATATTTAAATGTATGCAAAACGATTTCGGCAAGATTAAATAGTGGATTCGAGAGAGAGAGAGAGAGAGAGCGAGAGCGTCTCTTTTTGCGCGGTTTTAATTGGCCGCGTGAAGTTTGACATGATTCAACGGTATAATACGTACTTTGCTCCAAGGGCCAGCGAACCATTCTCCTTTGCATTCCGTGACGGGTGCCGAGCAATTCTTGGTATCCGTGTACTTTTCCTCGGGGTCACACTTTTCGTCCGGCACTTTCTTCAGGGTCTCATCCTCATTGTACGTCGCGCAGAATACCTTGCGAGTTTTAATGCCAGAACCACAACTGGCGGAGCACTGAAATTTATTGTCGTTAAAGCGTCTTCTTTTCAGGCGCATTTAAATCATTCAGTCCCCCATGGAAGGGACTCTGTAAGTGCATAATTTTCACTTAATTACATTGCTCCATTGTGAGGCGAACCACTGGTACTCGCAACTTTGCGCAGTCTCGCACTCCCTGGTTAATTCGGGTTTCTTATCGAGATCGCACTTGTCGTCCGGGTATACAGTGCCATCCTGCGTGGTGCACTGGGTCGTCCTGGTTTCTTGCGTGAGGCCGCATTTATTGTCGCACTGAGGAAAAACCGCGTGAAATCAGAGCAGCGCTTTCAAAGGTAAACGTGGCGAATGTAAATATGAAATTCGAGCAACGTACTCCGCTCCATTCCGACGTGACCCAGTCGAGGCCGGCGCAGGGTCTCAATTCGCAGGGCTTTTCTCGCTGGGGAACCTCCTCTTGACAAGCCGAGTCCTCCAGGACCTCGATCTTCCCGCTCTTCTTTATGTAACACGTGACCTTCCTGGTTTGCTTACCCTCGCCGCACAGGTGATCGCACTGGTGGATGAATTTACAGGGTGCATTAGCATCGCGAGTCGGATACTCGAATGGATGGATATCGAAGGTGGAAGGGCTAAAGAAATTTCGGGGAAAATTCCTGGGAACGCTATCTCCAAAGGACTTTAAGGACCTCGAGGCAAGCGAGGATCCGGATTAATCTCGAGCACCACTCTCCTTTATTGCTTGAATTTACAACAGGGGATTAATGTCTGGAGTGAAGTCGACATTTTGATTGTCAGAGAATGCAACAATTATGCAACTCTGATGGACACTCACGGGTTTCCATGGGCCAGTGTGCCACTGGGGACACTCAACGTCCTTGTTACATTGTTGGGTGGTGGGTCCCTTTGGCCCCAGCTTCTCCAGGCATTGAGAGTCGTCGACTACCGTCGGGATTCCCCCCGAAACGATCTGCTCGCATTTGATCTCTCTGCTCTGCTCACCGCCCTCGCCGCATTGTTTGTTGCAAGGACCCCATTCGCCCTCCACCCACTCAGCTGGGCATGGCTCGTTGCTGCAGAGCTCCGTATCAGCTGGTTCCAACTGTGGGTCGCACAGGTTCTCATCCACCGGCTGGTTGTCTCTCCTTCGAACGCAGGCAACTCGGCGAGATTGATAGCCTGGCGTTGAAAATTTCATATTTCATAAAACTACGAGCGAAGAGACCCGACGACCACGGGAGTTTTTCGGTGATAACCGAAATTCCTCTTTAGCCGAGCCAATAATTCATGGACGCGCTATAATAATATCCTTGAAATTAGGTTTCGCGAGGAAAATTTGGAGAATTATCAGGAAGGTTGCTGGGAGTTGATTAACCTTTAACACGATTAATCTTTTAAACAGGTTTGAGCAAATTGCACAAGTTTCAGCTATATATTTGTGTCTGGAAGCAAACACGTGTATCGGTAAGCTATATTATTCACGGTACCTCCTCCGCAGGTCGCGCTGCAACTGGAGAATTCGTCGGTTACCCAGGTGTAACTATCCGGATCGTGCTGCTGAGAGAACCTCTTCGGTATGCTGTATTCGTAATGTACCCCGACGTTTCGGTCCTGGTAGAGCAGCTTTAACAAGAACCGATGGTTTTCCAATGAGGCCAAAATAAGTTTAGTGTTTAAACGCGATCGATAATTCGTAAAATTTCATACCACAATGTAAATTGGCTCGTTCGTCGGACCCAAGGCTGTTATAGTGTCAGGAGCGGAGAATCCTTGAGGGTCCCTGGAATAATGGAAAATCGTTCCGGCGAATCGCAAACTTCGCGGAAAGTCAATCCTCCAGTTTCCGTTTAGATAATAATGTCCGGATGTGTTTCGTACAGCTAAGAATACGATTACCATCGATAAGCTTCCATTTGTGTATTTGGAAATAATGAAAAATAACGAAAAATCACGTTTCTTCCATTCCTCTCATACTGACCTAGATAATTATTCGACGGTGCGATCTCCTTTACAACGATGTTTGTTGCGCCCTCGGGGATTAGGAGTATGTCGATGTAGCCTAGAGTATTTTATCGATGAAAATAATGTAATTTACACCGCGTTTCGTAGGAAATTGTTTGAAACGACGTTTAAACTATGAATTTTGCTTTTCACCGATTTTCAAAACCAAAAGCAATTTACGTGAAAAGCCCGAGAACAGTGAGGGAAAGCGCTGTATAATTTCTGTTTCTGATCGGTTATTCTGTCGTTGCAAGCTTATTGTACGACGTTTTATTACTGTGACGATATTTCGTGGTAACCATTGGGGAATGCGACGTACCAACTTGCAGGTCGTCCGTGTCGAATAGGCCGTTTACAGTGTTACAATCGGAGCCGTCACCACCGCAATCCCTGCAAGCATCCTCCTTGGCATCGCTGCCCAGCATCATGTCACAACCAACGGGCTGCCAACGTAGCGCAAAGCGTTATTAATCGGCCGAAAATGGCTAAATGGCAAGTGTATCTGTACGCTAAATCTATTTGATCCTCACCCTGCATCTGCCTTCGACGCATACGTCGTTCTTCTCCACGTCGCATGGTGTGCCGTCGATCACGCTCATTTTATGCCTGTAGAAGAATCGCTCCCCGCGGGGCATACAATTCAACTCGCACTTATTCGGCCCGCCGGTATACGGAATCCAACTGTAAAAATCCAATGCTTACCGTGAGAATCCGACAGAGAGAATGCCTGTCTCTCCCTCCCCGTGTAGGAAATCACGACAGGTACAAACCATGCAAATTCCCGAAGCAAAAGAGGCAAACGATTATTACCGCTTGCACCTTTTCTTGTTTGCCGATTATTAATTTAGCTTTACACCGGTGATCTGTTATTTTCACTGGACCGAGGTCCGGTGTAATTAAAGTACTCGGAAAATGGATTTGACAGTAGACGTGATGGATTGGGATAGACTTTTACCTGTCAGTGGTGGGAACGTAATAAAGTGCCCGGCGAGGTAGTTAACGAAACCAGGATGAATGGTTTAGCGAGATGTTTAAATGTTCGGGATATATCGAAAGGGGATCTTTCGTCTAATATAAAGATTCAAGGACAGTGTGTGGGGTCTCTGGTGTACATCGATCATAAATCTTGCGTTACGGCGTTCATTCGGCTCTCCGTTAGTGTAGTCAGCGAGCATACTTTTTCTTAGATTAACCGTTTGGCTTAGTTCCAGCATTGTATCGCGAGGAAACTGAAAGGTTTTATACTCACTCATAATAGACTCCCTCAAATGGCACGTTGTTAAATTCCGCACATTGCTGCGCTCTGAAATCCTTCGTATCGCCAGGACATTCCTGCGAAAGTGAGAAAATATATATGTGTGTGTGTGTGTGTGTGTACGCGCGCACAATTTCAACTCATCATTTCAATGGCATCAAGGGTTGCCATTTCCAAAGGGCGTGCAAACTTAATAATCCGTAGCGTTACGATTCCAGCGTAAAAGGTCTCGTCAATTAGAAATCCTTAAAGGGGCCTACCGGAGGCTTTCGGAGGAGGTGGCCGAGAATTGAGCGTCAAGGAAACGCGCGTTGTAAAATAAAACACGTAAGCACCGCAAGAAAAAGCTCGAGACACGATGGCGCAAGTGGGTTGCACGTCGAAACTGCACTTGTCGTGCATTTTTTCTACTTGCCGTCCTGAGGCGTCCTTTTCCACCAAGAGACTGGAGAACGGTTTTGTAAATGAGATACACAAATCTCTTGGCGAATTCTCGTAGAATTTTCCTTGCTGCTCTCGCCTTACCCCCTAAAGAACCAGGTAGACGCCAAGCCAAGTATATGGAAATATTTAATGCCCGAAGGTTACAATGTGGATCGAGTGATGCACGAAGCTTCGGTGTATTATTAATGATCCTATTACTGTTTATCACGTGACAAAGTACCGAAATTAGTATTTGGCCCTTCCGTTGAATCGATAGCGGGATAACGCTGTGCGATTCTTATCTAATTTGGTTGATGCGCTCAAAGTAGCGGGACGATCGGGGGTGGTGGGTCCAAGGACAGAAATGAGATGGTCGATAGGGAGTGACAGTAGCGGTAGACAGGTCCGGGGGGGCCTGTAATGTCGATAAATCGAGTGGAACCCGTGTAAAAAGGAAGAAAAGGAGAGCCCCGCGGGACCGGTACCACGCACGAGGATACCGCAGAATTTATGGCGGCAGATTTCTTACGGATGAAACGGAAGGGCGGGAGAAGGGGCTGCGGAAAAAATTCCGCATGGAATCGCCACTCTAAAACCAACTACCATGACGAATGCTACGATCTAACCGAACTGTGAGATATGCAATAGATTTTTCTCATCCACCGCTGTTTCCGAAACTTCCGATAAATCCTCCAATATGTCACTTATGGCCATTTGTTCCGAGCACGATTTACGAGAATTAGGCTCGATGCACTTTTGCCTCTCACTTTTTCTATCGCGAAAGACTCCTCTCCTCGTGTATTCGCAATTAGTCTGGAAATGGATTTTAAGCTGGTTTCGGTTGTTGGAAGGGGCGAGAATGCGCTCTCGCCTGGATTGAAATGGATTTTATTGCAAGAGAAGGAAACGCGTGCGAACGAAGGTAATATTTTCATGGGAGACTATCGATAGATCCCCGGATGAAGATAAAAACGTAGTGCGTCTGTTGCTATGGCGCCTCCTCGAGTACTACGTCGCCTTTACGAACGTTTATTTAAATCTATCGCGTCCTACAGAAGGTACCTCGGGGCCAATAGATTATGCTTCATGGTTCCCTGATAGCTAGCCTGAGCCATAGCGCAGAAAAACCTACCGTTCTTCCTACGGGAAGATGTAATTTACCCCCGAGAAGCGCCTCTATATTAAGGGAATAGGAATAAGTGAAAAACTCGACCGATTTTTGCTTTCGAACTTTAATTAGAACAATGGAATTTATTGATCAGCTGGCACTGTATTTGTTTTATTCGCTTTGTTCCATGCCCTTATTTTTCTCCACTTTTATTCCTAATTGTGAGGTATTCATTTTCCACGATAACGGGTACAATGAGAAAAATTAAATTCCCACGAGCAACAATTGGCAGAATTTTTAGAATTGGTTGAGATATTATATGCTGTACAAATTTCGCGTAACAATTTCAGACATTTACGAAAGTCCGAGGGGGCCCGTGCTCTCGGGCTACATTTGCATTGAATTAGGTACAAAAGGAACTTTATTTGAAATCAAGTTTGCCCACCCACATAGCGAGATACGATCGACTTGAGATCTCTCCTCGTCCCTCGCATTTTTCGGAGTAGAGACAACCGGGGACTCTCCGCCGACTAAAGAATAAAACCACCCACAAGTACAATTTAACATTTCATAAATACATGCCGGAGTTACAGTAATTAGGGCGACTTTTAATTAAAGGCTTCGTTAAGGATATCCTTTTCATTTCCTTTTATTCCGCACGCTTCGTCGCCATTGAGCACAGTAGTTAAATTTATAGAGAGATGAGTTACTGCTCCGTAGTACTCTCTTCTTTTTTCCCCCTCCCCGATCGAACGGGCGCTTAATAATAACGAGATAAAGTACGAGAATCCCAGTACATTAAAAGAATTATTGGAATCGGTCGAATTCTGCACAAAGCGTGAAATCTAAATAAATTAAAGTCACATTACTGCTACAACGAACCGGGTGATTCATTTAAACTTTACGGAATTCCCCAATTAAATTTGAACGTGAGATTCAGGTGGATAATATATTCAATTATTTGTCAAATTAGGAAAGGAGAAAGTTATTCATGAAGATGCATTAGCTGGAATAAAGCAAAGTGCTTTCCAAGGGAGAGCGGCGAGCGGGGGCAGGGACAGGAGGAGACGAAGAGACGAAGACGGGAAGGAAGTAGAGAAATATTTGTAGCGTTACAATTCGGTGAATTTAATAATACTTTTTACACGAGGAGCTTGCAGGTGAACTTTGCGCGTTCCGAGTTTTCCGTGCGAACCGTTTGCCGCAGACCTCGCCGATTCGATCGACCAATCGTTTGACGAGCGTCAGACTTTTTCACGGTGCGCTCGCTTTGAACGCTCGAGTAGGTTTTGCACGAGCCAGTCGGATTAGCCGTGTTTTCCTTCTGACTACCAAAAAGCACCATTGCATTTAGTTTATTCGATTATCGCTCGGGCTTGCAAATAAATCCGCTAAATACAAGTACCTCCGGCCAAGCCAATTCGTTAATCCAAAGCGCAGCAGCATTCATCGGCTTCCATCATCTAATTCATTTTGTCCCTTCGAGTCACGTGAGATTCATTCGCTTCAGATTCGCTCGCGGAAATCATGAAAATCGCGCAATCCTTGCCGGGCGATTAATTCGTTTAATTCCTTAAAATCATTGAATTTCTTTTATTTCGTTGGCGCCGCTTAATCCTTTGGTAAATACAGTCCATTCTTTCCCCAGCGCGCGCGCGCGCGCGTTCCCTCCCTGCCGCTTTTAATCAGAGCTAACTAAAATCTCTGGAATTGCTTTATACAATCCAGAGGCACATTCACCGAGCGTCGCCGTATACGTGTTTGCACACGGGAGCTTAACACACCTCGCGGTCCGTTTCACTTGGCACGTCGCATAACGAAGTTAATACTTTGGAGCCCGCCGACGCATAATAACCGACTGCTCATAAATCTCGCGAAACAGCAGGTGGAGAACCACTGGCAACACGTGCTCCGGCACATGCCACCGCTCCCGGGGTCATTAGGGACCATTTGGATAACGCGCTAGACATTTTCGGGCCCGCAAAACCCTCGCCAGGAATTTTCCACGAGTGATTCTGAGAATCACTGTCAGGGGGATTCAACGATTCGACGATTTATGAAGAGACCGGGGAGAGACCCGGCAAAATATTTCCAAAACGTATTTTGGAAATCCGATTTATCCCCTTGATTCAAGAAAGAGCGAAATGCGAAAGCGTTTATAAATTTCTCGAGCCTTGAGAGGTCCCGACGCTGAAAGGGGATGAAAAAGACTGGGTTTTCATAAGCGAACGCTAATTACTCGCTGGATAATTGTGGACGGAAGGAAGGAAGGAAGGAAGGAAGGAAGGAAGAGAAAAGGCTTGAATTGGAACAAGTGTTTTTTCCAGGAAAGTAATTTTTGTGGCGTAGTTGGTGGGTGGCAACGGCAAATGGTAATGGCAAAGTAGATAAAACGATTCGATGTCGTTAAATGGACGCCGCGGGAACGTCTTCATTGGCCGCACGTGATCTTCGGGAGTATATTCTCATGTCGACGTAGTTTTGTGCGCGGACTCAACAAATAGTAGCGGGAGAGATGGCGGTTCTATTACCGTAGGTGTTCGAGGTAGACTCCAACGGGTTAGGTCGGCTGTTCGTGACTCGAGAAAATTAAATTAAAGCCGACGGGTCAAAGGTTGAGCGTGACTTGCCGCCCGTAAAAATTGATACTGCGACTTCGATTACGGATACCGCGAGAGCTAATGGATCGTAAATGATGGATATATCTCCAACACCGGTGTAAACCTTTTACATCGATACGTCATTACAGTAATTAATTTTGCTTGACTTTTGCCAAAGAAACATCGGGGAAAACGACCCTTCGAGAAAAATTGGCAGATTAGGGCAAATTAAAAGCCAAACCCGTGAAAACGAACAATTAACACCGTTTGAAGCCGCGAGTGATTTTCTCTCCCTTTTCTCTCGCGATAGGGTAGTGGTAGATGTGGCTGCAAATCGCATCATCCTGCCATACCTGTCTGTCTGTGCCTGCTTTTTCTTTCTATTAAAATAATCTGCTCGTAAGATCCAGAACTCATAACTTTTTCTCTTATGAGTATTTTTGCACCTAGTCGTAGCGCATTCCTACTCGTGTTTCAAGATTCCTGCGGAACCTGCGGACGTGAACCTATAAGTAGGAAGCGAGTTACGAGGTCACTGGGATTGCTCTAACGTGCGGCCTTCCAAGCTAACCTAAGTGCATAGGAAGTTCATACTACCACGCGTGACTGGACCACAGAGGTGATAAATAATTTCAATTCCATTAAAATGCTGTTGCAGTTATTAATTCATCGCGAACGTTAGTGCGAGTTCGCGTATAGGATTGAATTGAATAATTAAAGTTTAGACAGGAATAGGAAAATTAACTTTTATCGCATTGCTTAATTAACCATTGTGCGCGACTGATCAACTTTCCGCTCCTGATAGAACATTTTTATTCATATTCGTATCGGCATTCGTACGGTCTCAAGTAGTTTAATGAACTAATCGCGTAAATCATTTTATTCTGATCGGTTCAATGAGGGAGTCAGGGAAGAGGTCAAAAGGATGAAATAAAAACGCAAGCGAGACCGTATATTAAATTGCTCGAGGATAGAGTGTCAGTGAAATAAATCCTAATAAACAATCGACTCAAATTAATAAAAGAGTCTATCAAAATTTTGTAGCGTGTAGGTTTTAATAAAAATTTGTAACGTTGTCACCAACCTGAATATTGCAGGAAAAAAATCTTCTTGATGCCCCGGTACATCTATCGTATCCGCTATCGCTGTAACAAAAAATGAATTAATGAAATGAAAGCGTAACGAGTTTTCACTGTCCATTCATTTTGATACAAGTCTACGTGGTTAAAAATTGGAAAAGCATACGAGACTAAACTTTCTCACAACGGCATACGTATGCGCAGGTTCCACCAATCCAATGAAGATCGACGTTGAACTTTTCACCACGAGAGATTCTCACGAGATTTAAAGTGTAAAAGACGATTCGCAATTAAACTGGATTTTCTCGGTCGATTATTAGGTAAAATCCCGGAAAATGATGGCTGGCCAATAATCGATATTCGCAAATGAGGGACTCTATCGCGGCATAATGATACTCCCAGGATTTAGAAAGTAGAATAATCACCGAGTAAACACCTGAAAACTCAGCGGGATCGATGTTACTTTTCAAAGTCCATATTAGAGTTTCGTCGAGTAAGTTTTCACAAGAAAAACGCGATTCGTAATGTTCCGGCTACGTGACTCTGCTACCTCCAATTATCCGTGAATCATTTCCAGTTACAGCGAAACTCTACTAAACAACGCTCATCCGATATGTGGTACGACGAGAGATAGATGAAAACATCATTCCCGTCGAGGGTCGAGAAATTTTCGCAAAGTCACAGCAGCTTCTGGTCCCTCGTTTTAATTCGCGATCCCGTAAATTCGTGATAAAAATAAGATAGATCCCAATATGATTAACTAGATCCGAAAAGCTATGAATTATACGACGGGAAGATAAGTGATTCACGTTTTCCCGAAAGTTTTTCTTGGTCCCTCGGGGCCAACAAAAAATTTCTTCGCTCCAGATTTCCTTGAGTGAACGCGAAAGAAGAAGTCCTGTAAGGTGAGCGGACTCACTGGCTATGCGATTTAAATTTAACGGGGTGTAAACCCCGATTAGATATAGCGGTGACATTTCCGAGTACGAGCCGAGGCTTCCCAAAGGAACCACGGAATACAATCGAGATCCTAATCTGTAGTGGATAAACCTTATCCAATCACGATGGACACGTTCTACCTTATTGAACGCAGAAGTGGCTTCGATAGTTCTGATTAGATCCTCTGCTTGCAGGAGGATGTTTAAGTGTTCTTGGAACCTTCCAGGACCGACGTCCTTTTTTATCGCTTCCCTTTACGAAAACCTCTCCTCCCCGCGGCACGAGCAATGAAACTCTAACAAGTCCTCGTAATTAAAAGCGTTATTCAATTCCTCCGTGATATCGAATCCACTAAAAATCCTTCCTCGAAAAGTTACGCAAGCAAATCTCGATTGAAATGGTAAACAAGAGTTAATTAAAAGCGTTTAAGTGAAAAGAGATAAGAGAATAAGGTGGAGCGTAAGAAAACTCGAGAGGCGACTCAAAGGAAACTTGCATCGTTTCCCTCGGGAGAGGTATCAACGAGTAATGTTGGAATTTTCAAGGGCAAGTCTACGGGGGTGTGCGAGTTCGTGGTTGGATGAAAGAAAAAAAAGGATGATACTCACTCTATATCGAGACACTGTCTGGTCTGATGGGCGACTCCACCGCCACAGGACCGCGAACAGGAACTGGGAGTGGACCAAGGGCCCCAGCTACCCCTTTCAGGTTCATCCGTGTCCAGCACGAAGCTTGCTGGAAGATAGCTCTCGCCATGTTGTCGACGATGCCTTCCGTGCCTTAATTTTATATGATGCTGCAACAGGAGGGGGAGACTCGGTAAATTTATTATCCTTTCGTTCCAGGTTCGTGCCCGCCTAGACACGACGGGAAACATCCCGAGGGTCGCGCACGCTTCGTGAAAAAGAGATATGTGAGAACGTAGGTGCAAGGAGAGCATTTTGCGGGCCAGCATTCTTTCGGTTTGTCCCCTTTTTGCGTCGTCCTTGTTGTCCCGCGTGAATCGATAGGGACGTTCTCCCAATAAAACCTGATGCGTGTCAAAGTCGCAAGTGCGCTGCAATGCCGGTACTTCCCCACCCCGATATCGCCTGCAATGAATGCTATTATTTACGGGAAAAGAATTATTGGCGTAATTTGGATCGCTCGTTAGCAACACTCGTTGCGAGGGTGCTCCGAAACATGCAACGCGTTAACAAGGATCTATATATTCGGTACTGGAGCGGGGTGGGGGGTCAATGATTTTATTGGGAAGCACGCACATGCACCTTGCAGCCTGAGAGAGAGAGAGAGAGAGAGAGAGAAAGAGAGAGGACGCAAACTACTTTGGACACCTGCCAAAAGGATGTGCCATGGAAATGTCGCGGGTGATTTCTCTTAGCGTCGAGTAGAATGGGAAATAAGGGGGATGGGAGGACTTACTTACCCAACTACCCTTGGGTTTGTTTCAACATTAGCAGGCACGGATATTTCCGAACTGATTAATATTTCGCATTATTTACACGGACGGAGTTATCCCGGTGATTTATTTCTCGCGCGAACAGTTTAAATCGAGAGAGGATTTCAGCGACCGAGAGGGTACGGGGGTGACAATTATTTTATCGAAACGATCCGTGTATTTGCATCAATTTTTATCGTCAAAGGGTCCAATCGTGGCTTGCTTGTAGTTCGCGCATTAAAGTTTGTGCATTAAGGGAGAAGCAAAACTTTTCTGCTGAACTCGTTGCAAACATCGTAGCCGAAGCTCAATTATCGGTGTTTGTGAAAGCATCGTTGTTTATTTTACGTTTAGCGAGGGTAAGGCTGAAACTAACCCTTTTAACTCCACGCAAATCATTTCTTAAAATAACCGGTAACTGCATCCCTCTCTGATTACAACTTTACAAATTTTTATTCCCATCATCCCCCTTTGGGTGGTAGTGGTGGTGGTGATGTTAAACTTGGAATTATTTCGTTTAAATTTTCTCCCTTAAGTTTGAGAATCGCCTTTGTTTCTCTCGGCTATTTCCCCTTACGCAATTCCGAGCGATATTGTTTTCCGAACAACATTTTTCTAAAGCATTCAAGACCAGCTGATGTCTTGCTTCCCTTTTCCGCAAACCTGTTGCATTATAGGATTGTGAATAACGCGCGAAGTGATTAATTGCGGACGACTATAACATTGCACAACGTTACGAGGGATGAAAGCCAGTTTATACTTCGTGTGCAAGTAATGAGTACTTTGTATTCGTATAATTAACGGGAAAAGGGAGAAAGAACAAGGTCTGCGTGTCTAATGTGATATCGCAGGCCATTTAATGAAAGACAGATTTATCACATCCCTCGCTTCTATTTTTCCCCTAGAGAAACCAGCTAATACATTATGTTGCGTGGTATGAACTGTGCAACGAATTCAACGAGCAATCGTTCATTCGAAAGAAGCGGGAAAATGGGAAATGGGGAGGGGGATGAAAGTGATAAGGTCGTGAACATCGGCGATTAAAAAGAAGGGTGGGGGTTATCGGTAGAAAAGTTTGAGCTATTAGCCAAACGAGGATCGTTCGTTCGAGAATTAAACTCTTTCTCACGAATAGACCATAAACTATCTAGTAGTCAACAGCTTAGAGCATGGAATAGCATACCGGAGTCTCCGGTTGCACGCGGCGAAAGTTTCGCGAGGTTTCTTGCACCGGAGGTATTTTATAGCCGACCATATTGCTTAGGCACGATATTATTGTCGCAGATGTCGCGTATAAGTGCG
Organism: Sclerodermus sp. 'alternatusi'; assembly: GCA_037305995.1. Classification (NCBI taxonomy): domain Eukaryota; kingdom Metazoa; phylum Arthropoda; class Insecta; order Hymenoptera; family Bethylidae; genus Sclerodermus; species Sclerodermus sp. 'alternatusi'. The sequence goes on from CM074550.1 coordinate 2,356,351, forward strand.
AAAAAAAGGAGAAAAGCGCCGGTTTTATTACAGGGAAATGCATATGAGCCCATGTGGCTAGACCAGTTGGTCTCCCACGCTTAGTAAAAATCAACGCAGATGTACGTAAAAGCAAAACAAGGAAACCTCCTCAACTGTCTGGATTCTCCGAAAGTTTTATGGCCCATTAAAGCCTAATAAAACATATTCTTTTACCAGTTTTTACTCGATCCTCCCGGCTCCGGACCCCTCCCGCAGGCTTCTACAAAAACTCGTTCGAAGAGGGTCCAGTGAAAAATCAGGATTTCCCACTTTTCAGTGGTGAAGCCTTTTTTTCAGTCAGACTCACGCTTTCGGAACAGGAGTAGCGTGCTTCATCGAGGTCTTTTTTGTTGCATCGCGCACGGTCCGTAAAGTATAAAATGGTATTCCTCTTGAAAAATAGTTGATGCGGGAGCAAGCGGCGCGGCGGAGCAATACTTATCGGAGGACACTATATTTTCCTTCCATTTCCCAGTCTTTGGACCATCGGTGTATTTCATTGGCATTTTTCAGTAGATCCGGAGAGATGTTTGCAGTAAATTCGAGAAAGGGAGAGACGCGCAGGTTTCAGCGGCAGCGGCAGCATTTCGCAGGCTCCCTGGAAAGAGGCGAAACGAGGAGGAAAAAGCTTTGATGTGCTCGATATTACCGAGTTGCTTCTCTAATTACATCTGCCGCGCGCACGCCTAACGTAAATCGCATTTCGTCCGCGCGACATCGTCGACTTTAATGACTTTAATGACGGTGGGCGGCTTAATGACGTCCGCCGATTAAAGAGCGGCCCCCACCCCCACCCCCTTAGCGCCTTCCAAACACTTCCCCGAATATTTTTCAATTCACCGCCATGCCTACTCGTCTAATTAAGGAACATGACGAGATTTCAATTAATTCGTCACTTCTGCCGCGACTGTTTAAGATTTCGCGGTTAATTACCGACCGAGAGTTTGCCACGGTATCCTTTGCCTTTCGGATTTGCCAGGATACTTTTCATGTTTGCCTTCGCGAAGATTCTGCCGTATCAGTTCAGCCGGGAGCTCAGCGTGGAAGTTTGTATCGTAAATTTGCCAAGTTTCGCTTAGCACGGGCGTGCCTGCGCGCGTCCCCTAAGCTTGAGCCAATGGTCGCTAGCGAATTTCACCGGAGAAATAAAGAAACCGAACCTAATTCTCACAGCGATTATCGCGCTCGTCGAGAGTTGACGATAAATCAAGTAATTAAGCAGCATCTTTGAGCGGTGACTAACCACGCGGCACTCGGCCCTGAGCCCCCGAGCACTTCTACGAGGCAGCTGCACGATAAAATTATTACGTTTCACGAGGCGCATAAACTTATTGGCTATATTTAAACCAGACTTAAATCGCACGGAACGATCTCATTAAGGAGCTCGCGAGCTTACATTAAATCAACATGGCGATTTTCAAGAACGACCGTGCCTAATGATTGCTCGACTTCTTAAATACGCGAGTCCATCGGCCATCGTCCGTCGCGCGGACCTTGGCCTCGCAAGGCGAACTCGTTAAGGATCCGAAACTCCTGTAGGAGTTTTTCGGAGAGCCGCCTCGGCTTTTCCAAGGCGAGTCCTTCGAGAAGGGATGAATCAACGTTTCTCGGATGAGGATTTCGTTGTAAAGCGACCTCTCTCGTTAACACCGGAATTCTCGAAAAGTTTGCGCGCGGTGCCTCAAATAGAGGGAGCGGTTTTGCGGTCTGCTGTGTGCATGATTGAAGTTAACGATATAATTCCGCGCGCGGTATTCCAATCGGACCACCCCGTACGCATTCTCATTTCTCGCTTGTCAATCCTCGAGATCGCGTGCGGAGGAAGAATTTGCTTTCTTGCCGTTTAGCGGGCCGATTGTTGCTTGGCCGACGAGAAACGCGAGAGTAAACGTTTCTGTCATCACGAGGGGACCTTTCACAATTCAAAGGTTTACGAGGCTGCTTCGCGCACGTACGTTGAACGGCAGAAGGCTAATTTATGCTAATTCTGGCCGGTCACGTGTCAAGGAAGTGCAATGGCCTCCGCTGCTCGCTTTTACCACGACGACGGCTTTCGGAAAACCTCGCGAATTTTCCGCGCGGTCTCTCCCCGCCGCGCTAAATGCAAATCACAACCGAAAGACAAATATACTGGGGCAAAAATTACAAAAATCCACGCAATTACCCTATGAATCAAGCAGCTCTGTGTATTTGTGGACATTGCGCGCAAAGTACACGAAGTGCGCGAAGCCTGGCATGAGAATTTTTCTACTTTTATACGGCTTCTAAATTTTTCTAGAGAATCCCGCGAGTTTCGAGGAGGAAAAAATCTGCGGATGTAATGCATAGGAGTGCGAGCTCCGGGTGCATCGATCCCTCGGCCGATTAGCCGTGGCATTGGTTTTGCGCGTTGCGTGACTGTCGCAGTGAGATATGAAACGTAACTTGTTAACAGTGAAACGTAATCCAATACTCGGGGCAGTCATCTGCGGAGCGGCTTTCTACACCCGATACGAAGACTTCACTAAAGCTGGTTAACTCGGTGTTTGAGACTAGCGCAATCACGATAATGATAAGTTCCCTGAAAATTATAACTATCTTTCTGATTTAACAAGCAATATTCACCGCCTCGCTCCTCTCGACGTAATAACGCGATATCGCATTACCGAATTCTTCGCATCACGGCTTACTTTTTTCATAAGGCTAAAATCGTTTTTCTCAACACCGATGTTTAACATATTTACCGAAGTCTTGCTATATTAAAAATGTATATAATTTCCAATAAAACCACGGGGCAAGGGTTGCTGGTACTTTTAACAGAAAAATATTCGAAACTTTTTTATTGAAATTCCATGGCGGATGTTGAAGAAAAAATATGTTCGCGCGAAGAATTATACATTGAAAAAGTGAATGATGAAAATGGAGTTTGGGTATTCAAACAAATCGTTGCCACGCATTTTGGGCTAGTTAAATATATTTGAAAATTTTCATTTAGATAAGCTGGATCTGGAAGCCTACTAAAGATTTCAATTCCAGATACGCGTATGGAGAGTGTGCTATTGAACTGGAGAGGCTATAAGCCCTCGCGTAACGATGCGTTAAACTAGAAAATATTTATGTATTAGGGAATAGCGTTATGCGACATTTTGCTATTGTTGCGCGATAGGCTTTCGAGGGTACGGCGAGCTAACAAAATTATTTTATAATCGCCGTCATGATTTCCGGCAGCCGCCAGCAATGTTTCTGATCGTTCGCGAACCGGAGATGACGATGGAATTTGGCGGTCGCAGAATGTCCCATGAAATTGCGTGGCGAACTGTTAATTAAATGGTTCGGAGAACTCCGTGGAGTCTACTCCGATGAACCATGAACACACCCCCCCACAGCTCGACACCCCCTTACTAATTGTCGCACATCGCGATTACTGAACTTCGCCACGCGTGAAAGAATTTTCAGAAATCTTCTCGAGTGAGAATTCTTCTCAAAACTTCATTCAAAAATCCTAATTGAGTCGTCCCTGTATTTCCTTCTGCAGAAATTCTTCATGAATATCAATCGTTGAGGAACCGTGGAAGAGTCTCTTGAGCGAGGAATTGATTTATTCGTCAGGTTTCAAATGTTAAACGCGTAACGTGTCTTTTTCCCAAAGAACGGCCTTATTGAATTTGCGACTTTTGCAGCAACAATCCGAGAACGTAACTTTTACCACCTTGAAGCAAAATATCTCACTGAGGTTTTGTCCGGGTTTGAAGAAATGAATTTGAAGTTCGCGCGGACTGTTTTTCCCCACGTAGTAAAGCTAATATAATTCGAGAGTTACGCCGAGAGAAATGAATATATACGTATAATTATGTATCTAGTAACGAACTGTGAGTGAAAAAGTCGAGCAAATAATCTGGCAAATGAAACGTTTCAGTTCTGTAATTGAATACAACAGAGATCGAATCTGTCCACAAGATTAATGGTTAATAACATCGGTTTTCCGACTAGCGAGGGAAATGGTTTGCAATTTCGCTGGTAATAAGCCTCATCGCGCCTCGTTTATGGTCAATTAGCCCGCTTGCGGCCAAGTTGCGAAAAAAATTTAGCTGTTTCGTGCCTAATCCATTGGTTCGAATAATCGTGCCTACTTAAAAAGTCTCGTTAAAACACCCCCCTCGCAATATCTAACAAACTACGTTCGTGAAATTAATGGAATTTACTTCTTAATTTATACATCGGATTAAATAAACCGAATGCAAATGAAGCGAATAATTAAGGGACCGAGGTGTAAAATAATAAACGTAGTAAATATATTAAATTAAACAACGCGCTTCGATCGATTCTTGCAAGGTAATCCTTTAAAGGAGATGCATGTCGGAAGAATGGAGAGGGAAAGTTCATGGCCCAAGGACGACATGGTTAACACGAAGGAACGCAGTAATGCGATCCCTAAGTATTTCTCTTGTAAGATACTCTACGTGTGTGTTTAAAGCATGCACGCATCCCACAAGCACATGTGCAAATACAGAGAATCGTCCAGACCAACGAGATTATCACAAATTCCTTTATCTCCTTCACCTGTGGTCCGCGTCACTCATTCTCTCGTCCATTAGAATTTCTCAATTTTCTTCAGTTTTCACTTAATTTATTTTTCTCCGAATTACATTTTACGTCACGATATAAATTCCTTTAATAAAATCTTCTCTCATTAACGGGAGGTCATCTTATTTTTAACAAGAATCGCGACGCACCTTTTGAAGCTGACCCACTTTCGAGAATTCGCGTGACTTTTGACCCCCATGCGTTTCACAAAAGTTTCGGTTTCTTCTTAAGGATTCGCACTCTTTTACGGCTGGCCTTAACTCTGGCTCTCGATCAATGCATTTAACTTACGCTATTGGCAATTACGTAAGAGAATGTAAAAGACTACTGAAATATTCATTTCTCGACTCTCTAAAAATGTCAGAAAAAATCTCTTTGCACCTACGTCCATGAGACTCCAATCCTGCCGCTTTTGAGCATCCATACTTACGTATCTGGCGACTGTATTTGGTATGCAAGTAGCTATAACTAAGATGAGGAGTCCAAACGACCTGAAACAAGAAAAAGAATCTCTGTTAAACTGTCCCAAGGTGAGAAGAGTGCAATTGCATTAGGACGATAGACTTGATTTTGAGGATTTTCCTTTGAAGTCGCGCGGAGGTCATTGTACAAACGAGATGAGGTAACACAATTAGTTGGCGTGAAATTTTTTTCGGGCGAAACATTGACCCACACTTGGGCGTCAATGATTGTTACGGGCGGAACGAGTTTCAGTGCAAAGTGGCCGTCCAACACGTTGCGTCAGCGTGGACAGACAGTTATGTATTACGTGCTGTTACAGCAGAGAAACGCGCGCTCGTTATTTGTACCTGACGAAAGTGAATATCCAATATCGCATGTTCGCGGTCTCCGAAGATAATGAGTTGCTACCCATCCGTACCAGGATTTACATGAAAATAGTGTAATTGTGCCCATAGTTTTCATTTTTCATGGAACAAGTATGGTATTAATGTTTCGGCTGTACAGCTAGGACCATGCATTAATTAATCGACGCATTAATAAGCATAATCCTCGAAAATAGATGAAACTCCTAGCGCAACCGGACTATTGAATTTAATCCATTTAGAATTATTGGGATATAAGCGATTTTTATCATTAATAAGTGGAAATAAACTTTGGAAAATTGCAATCCCTGTTACTTCGGATACTTATTCCAATTAAGTCCATTGATCAAATTAGTTGGAAAGAATCGATTTTTAACGAATTCAATAAATTAAATGGATTTTAATCGCTGATGAAGAGCGTAAAATGCAAAAAAAAATGTTTTTCAGTTGTAAGGCTTAAATATTCGCTGTAACATTGAAATATCGAGTTTCTCGAAATTCTCGGTATACGAAATGAGATTTGCCTTCAGGAAGTACATGAATATGTAAATATTCTTAGTTTGTGTCCTTTGGTTAGGAGGGCTTGTATTTGGATCACTTTTAACGAGGATTCCTTAGAATCTTCTTCGTTCCTACACACGAGTTCTTTAAACTTCCAATTGGATCCGTCGAGTCTTTGAATTTTACAGATTTCTGTATACCCAATTACTTTAAATCCTCTAAATCATGCCAATTTCATTATTCTTTTAGCTCTGTGGATGGGATGAAAAATATTTTATATTCTGTAATGGCGCAAATGCTTAACTTTAGTTTTTCCTTTTCGATGGGACATCGAACTTTCACGTATCTGTAATGTTAATGCATTAGCGTCAGAAGAATGGAATGTTTATGGCAAAAAGGAATTCGAATATATTTAAGAAATACAGCGAGCAACGTGGTTCAATCTAAAACGGAAATCAATAAGAATGGAATACCTGCGCAAGTGAGCGCATTAGACGAGGAAAATACATCAGAGAAAATTGCACGAATTGTTGTAAATTGATGGGACAAAGAGAGGACAGCTGGAAAGTCCGAGGATCCCAACTATTACAAATGATATAATGAGGAGAGCCTATTCTACAATTTAGGCCAACCAATTTTAGTAAACTTAAATGCTTCAAAATGATGCTGCATTACAGTTTAATTGCAATCCTTGTATTTAACACGTGCATTCAAATCATTTTTTAAACTTGCAATTTCTTTCAGAGAATCCAACGTGTGCTCGTCCTAATTAAATTTTACAGCTACATCCAATACGATTGAATTTCTAAGATTCCTCGTGAACGTGGTCTTATATTTTCTTAGCATGCTCTGTTTTCTTAAATGGTAAGAAACAATCACAGGCTTCGCTTCGTGTTGTAGCAAATATATTTCACCTTATCTAAACGGAGGAAAGAAAATTTCATAGGGTATGCTTTTACACATAAACGCCAAAAGCTAAGAATTACAGCTTGGCTGGCTGCTCCAATGAAATCATTTCACGCAGGAAGAAGCCACCATGGATGTTATAAATTTCAGAATATTACTTCCATTTCATGACCACGGTATGTGAAATTCTGATACGGAACGTACGCGGGGCCAAGGTATATCACGCATTCGTGCATACACTAAGAAATCAATGCAGGATCTGATACCCTTGCGTTTCGAAGGATATTCGACATCGCAAGGAGATAATCCTCAATCTATAATGTTCAGTCTCTGATCTCGAAGATTAAATTTGATCATTCGCAAATCTTTTGACTATTGCACGTCGTAAAATATTCCTAGAGTGGCATTCCAGGACGAATATCGTCATTTATATCTCCATTAGAAGGCACTTGAGTAAGTTTGTAGCAGAAGAAACAAAAAGTTCTTTAATGAAGTGTTAATTAAAGAAAATGGAAGTTTCATAATAATTTCACAATGACAAGAGCAACAGGCGAATGCATAAATTATTATTATTATTATTATCATTATTTGGGATAATTACGAAGTACGGAAAGTGCAAAAACGTCTACGTGCGGGTGTTCAAATAAATATGGCGATGTTTTCAGTTAGCGTTTAACTAATGTACCACGCAGAGCTGATAGGTCCCAACGCTGCACTATTATTAATAATCGATAAACCAATTACAATGTTATCGGATAGCCGTTATCTGCAGCTTGGCTGCATAAAGGCAATGAAGTCCCGAGTATAATCAGATACGAGAACACTTGGAGTACTTTTGCATGGACGTGCCAATATGTTTTCAGTATTTTCAATGCTGCATGCGCATCGTGCAAACTGCACTAATGAGTATTTCTTGCTCGAATTGGATTTTTTTTATCAAGTATTTTATTACAAAATAATTACATTATTACATTTTGAAATCATTCGTTTGTGGTAGAAATAGTACGTTAATTGTAAAACGGGGTAATGCAAGAGTTTAATGAAGTGGTTTTGATCAGGGAGCGCAGACGAATTAAAACACAGTGAATGAATGGAGTTTTTCTAGCAAGTTGTTGAAGAACCAGTCACAACGCGGCTAATTCGTTAATCATAAATATTCAAGAGCCAATTAGCATCTCTCCTAAGGGCCGTGCTCTTCTTGGGATCAATTAATTATCGATTTCCATTACGCTTGCGTAATGACCTATTAACGACATGGACTACGGATAGTCCTGCGAAGTTGGTTTTACTGTCGCGATTAGGCGGTACTCTCGGTTTAAAGTTTACTACTCGAATATCTCTCGGTTATTCGGAAGTGCGTCCAGTTCGCTGGCGAAACTAGAACTTTTGCCATTAGACCTATTATTTAATTAGCCAAACCTAATTCAAAGAAAATGAATGAATTCGTACACACGGCCGAGGAGAAGAGGAGCGAACGCTCGGGCAGTAGTGGGGATCGATTTTTAGTCGGTCACTGCGCGCCGGTCGATTTTTCCAGTGCAACCAGCGAGAAATGCGCGACCTCTGCGACTAATTAAAAAGCTTCGCGAAACATTTCCGTAAGAGAACCTCCAAAGTGACTTAATCTCCGCAAAGTCGTCGTACAACGAAGATTTAAGAGTAATTTCATCCACGGAAGCCCAGTTAAATCTGTTTCAACCGAGGGGGTCGTTTATCGCCTATGAATATTGGTCGGCATTAATTTTAATGAAACAGCACACCGGAGGTTATTATTATTATTAGAGAGTGGATTGGCATTACATAGAATTACTTTGGATGGCTAATCATTGATTATTAACAGCCGCAATCAGGTTGGGGGTTTGTCTCAATATTGACATAAGTGGTTGGAGGGGGAGGGGGGTAGGGATCAATCGAACTGTGGGCATATTAGGTGCTTATACGTGCTTGCCACAGCTTAATCCTTACGGGGCATTATTGCATTAGGAGTTGGACAAGATCAGCCAGTGCGATCGGGGTCTCCATCGAAACAGGATTACCGTCCTGCCGAGGTGTGTGAGTGTGTGCCCGTTGCGTAAGCTCTGCCTGAAAAGCGAATTAATCGAGCTTCACCGCACCGCTTCATTGCGGCCAACGTTAATTGGAAACTTTGACGCTCGCTAAATAATCATCGGGGAATAGCAAAGTTTAACCCTCGCTTTATTATGACGAAGAAACGGGTGAACGCTTCGCGTTATAGAAATCATTATCGTCGGCTAATCGTGTGATTTTCGCCAAAAGACCGTAGGTGGAATTATCGAGAGACCTTCCTTCCGTTCGTTCGCTCGTTCTCCCTGTTTTGTTAGAAGAAACTTTCTTCGGAAATTAATTTGGGAGAGGTTGCGAGGCGCTGGATAAAAATGAAGTTCTTAAATGAACTGATCCTTTAGAACGATAGTTCGGGGGATCAGGGCATTGTATCAGAAAGTGTAGCGAGAAACACAGTATCGAACATAAGTTCCAAAGACTCCACACGGACGAGGCAAGTTCTGGCACACACCAACAAACTTATTAGATCAAACCAGAGACTCTGTGCGGTAATCCCCTCCTCTGCGAGGAATGGAAACTCAGGAAAGTTCTGGGCCTAAAGTTCATCGCGGTGAGAAAACGATGTGACTTTGGAACGGACAGCAAGTTCAACCGCAGTACGGCAATTAATCATCCTTATAAGGAACATACACCTAATTCCCCGATTATTACGAGCGTCATAATGACTAACACGCTCTTGGCTACTCAAGAAACAAATTTCGAAAGGAGCCCACTAATGACGCTACACCTTTCAGATAAGATCTACCCCGTATACCTTCCCCAGAACCAATTACCCAATTTTATTTTAGGGAAGTGGTCATTATTTAGGCAATTTAGCGATTCTATCGGGCTGGTCCGCGCGTTCTATTTAACATCGGTAAGTCGAGAGGTCTGTATCGCACAATCAGCCTGTTGTCTCGCATTAGGCTATTATCACTTCCCTGACCCTGCCAATCGATTTGTTTGCGGCCCAATCAGTCTCGCCTTGAATACTGTCGAAGACTTTGCAAATATACTTGCCCCACTTCCCCGTTGTCCTCTTCATTATTGGATGCTGCCCATAAATGTTCACCGGACATCTCGTAACATCCCTGTACCGACTCAACACACACACACGGAATAAAAGTACAATAAAATTACATTGGGGACGCACCGCGTTTCTTTCCTAATAACTGTGCGTCCATGCGCGCGCGCGCGCGTGTGTGCTATCCAGTGAAATAACTGATTCCCAACGTGGTGTAGACCAATGGAGCACGAGCGCCAAATTGAGAATCCCCGAGGAGAATCGCCCGAGGAGTACCCCCAGACGCCCCAAGCGTGAACTTTCCTTCGAGTTCAGTCGAATAAAGCGCGGTTATGGCAGCAAATGACTTTCGCTTTCGGAGCAGCGTAATTAGCGAGGCTAATCGTTGGAAACAATGAGAACCCGATGGGCGAGGAAGAGCCACACGAGGAAACAAGCCGACGGCGTTCAAGGCGCGATTAATCATTCCAGCGGGAACGCGTGTCCAATTCCTGGCAACGCAACGTCGCTTGTCCCTCGAGCAAAAACGAAAAGAAAAAAAAAAGAAAGAACCTCGCGGGTCAGTGTAGATTTTCCTCGAGTTACGCGCATGGAGCGTCCCACCCCCTCGTAAAGCTCCCGGAGCCGCGGCAGCCCTCGCCGATCATAAACTCCGGCGACTTATTGGCCGTTGCACGGAAGTGCATTCGTCAAGGAATGCCGCGGCAATTAGAGACTTCTGTTCGCGGGTTCGTTGCCTCGTCGTGGCTTGGACGAGTGACCGTGCATGGCGGGGACTGCGGGGGTGGGAAAACTCGCCGTGTGGAAAATCTCGCGTTTTCCCGGAACTTTTGCGATGAATGAGATTTTCGATATGTGCGTATCTGTTGTCGCATTGTCGTCGGCCACTATTTTCGTTGATGCACGAGCGACGGGGAGTCCCCGTCGTCGTTGCGCCCGCCTTCGACGAATGAAAAATGTCGGCGCGACGACGAGGACGGTTCTCCATGTGCCGCGTGAGATAAAGAAGTCGATTGCGGGACTCGCGAAAGCGCCGGCCTCGAGGTACGCGCGACTCTTTCATCGTTTCCCTCTTCTGCCGAGCCTGTCTCTCCCTCCCTCCCACCCTTTCTCCCCTTCTCCCTTTTCCCCTCGTCCATTTCTCTCTTCGCGACCGGTCCCATCCAATCCTACTCCGCTTGATGAAACCTTCCATTTTCATCCATCCTCGTTCCTCTTTGCCGCTTTGAGTCGGAGGCACGTTTTTCCCAGGGCGCCGCCGTTGGGAAAACTTCCGAATCGCTCCGAGCCCCAACGCTCAAGGGCCACACTATTATACGTGTGTATAGGTCTGCACCGAGTTTCACTTAAGTAAAGTGACTTCGCCACACGGAGACAAGTCTACGCGGAGATCTTGCGCGGTCTTACGTTAGAAATCATTCTCGGCCTTGAAATACGTTTCAACCGGCGCAACCCTACTTATCGGGGGTGGGGGAGAGGCTTCGAAGAAGTACGGGAATTTATTGTGGCGCGAGATGAAACGGCTTCCCGATGGATTTGGACGAGGGTGTTAACGAACGGTGTTAATGGCTTTGCAAATTATGCGGAAAATCATCGCGCGTCCCGTAATAGAAAGTTCGTTGATCCTGGCAGTGCCGTTCGCTCTATGGGGAGAGCAGCGTGTGTGCACGTTTCGCAGTCGGTTGCCGCGAGTCACGCGGGTGTCTCTGCGTGTGAAATGACGTAGACGATGACACGTACGCGCAGAGATTCAGAGCTCGTACACAAACGAGACTCCTCGTGCTCTTTTTTCGCCTTCCGTCTGGCGAGTCTCCTTCCTCGCGCGTTCTATCATCTCGCTGGCAATTCATTACTCTGGCTTGAGTCACGCCTCTCCCCGGCCCTCCGGGAAGCCTCGGGATTGCGGCTATCCCACGGGACGCCGGCGAGTCTTGCGGCACTGCGGAACCCGTCAACTTCCTTAATCGACGCCGATGTAACTGATAAAGGATGAAGGAATACGCGCGGCACTGGCTGATTTATCCATTTGGCGATACACGCGTAGACCCCGGGAAGGAGGATTATATCCTGGCAATTCGGGAGCGCCCTCGTTCTCAAATCGAGGGATCCCTTTATCAGGAGCGAAGCAAGAATTCTCAATGCAGCATGCCGGGAGTTTCCGCGGGATGGAGGATACGAGGGACTCCATTATCCCGCCAGACGCAGATGGCGTATATCGCGCACTCATCGAGAGGTATCTCTTCGTCCTTGCGAGGATTTTCCTTCAAAGGTTCAAGGGCCAGCACAGCGAGTTTACGAGGGGAGGGACCGAGCAAAGACATTGCTCACTGTCTTCGAGAAGCGTCCAGTTTCTCGGCGGCTCTCCCAGAAGAAAGACGAGCTCCCCGCACAATTTCAAAGACGAAACGCCTTCGCCTTGATGGCAAACAAATTGGCGGGCTTGGGCAATTTTGTTAAGCCACATGTATCGAGTGACATAACTGGAAACTGCTTGGTCTCCCGGTTCGTTAGGCGCTGCAGTATCAGTTTGCCACGTTTTCTCCTTAGCACATCAATCACAGTCTGAATCCGGACAGTTGATTCAGTGCACAGTCATATTGCATGAATGTGCTGCCACTTGTGGTACCGCGCGATACGCGAGATCGCTCCAATTTCCGTCCATTTGGTTGTGGCAGCGCGCGCGCGCGCGCGCAGGTCCGTTGCCCGGTGGTTTTTGCGCGATAAACCAACTCGGGCAATAGCTTCGATAAGCCTTGGCAGAATTGTTTAAGGTTGTTTGAGCAGCGAACTACATATTTTACCGTGACCAAGTGGAAAGGATTGTTAGGCAGAGAGACTCTGCGGTAAAAAAGAAATCTAATCACGAGTGCAAAAAATGTCGGCAGTCCCTTTGTCTCTGCTACGAGTTAATTGACCGGAACCCAGACCACGCCGTGGGTATCCGGGGATCCAGTTGGATCGCCTGACTTGTACGTTCGCTATCTTCCCGAACCTATAGTCAGTCAGAGTCTGCCCCTACTAGCCGTTTTTTCACTCGCCCTTTTGGAATTCCTTCGCTCTCGAAAGGACCCTGCGATTTCTTCCAGGCTCCTCTATCGAGATGGCTGATTCCCCTCGTAAACCGAACCAGAATATTCGCTAGCAGCCCACTTTTAAGCCATCATCTCCAATCTTTACTCCAGATCTCATCAGACACAAAAACACTTGGCGTAAAAAGAGCCGGTAAAACCCCCATCTCGTTCCATTCTCTTATATGACTTTTTCGGATATTTTTTAGGGCATTATTATGTGACTCGTGTGCGAGACTCGTCCTTTTGCCTTGGAAATTGAAATTGGTGTGGAAGACCTGTGAAATTGGAAGGGCGACCTCAATATACCGTTTCTCGCGTCAGAGGCGGCGAATGCAGTAAACAAAGAGTCAAACTAGGTGTAATATTAGCAACTTCACACAGGGAACTCGCTTGCACAAGCGAAGCCAAGCCAAGCCAAGCAAAGCCAAACCAAGCCAAAGATATATCTTGGCCGGCTCTTACAGTTCTATCGCTTTCAAGGGTTTGCAGAGTCCGTCTCGGAACTGTCTGAAGATGCTCTCGCGTTTGATTCGCTCCGCCCGTAAACTGAGCGTTAAGCGTTTCAATCCTGAGATATCCACAGTTCTCACGTGCGGAGGTATTAAAAGATCATTTCGGGCCCTAGAATACGAGTTCGCTTCAAAAGAATTTACGCCGCTGAAAAATCTAGTAAAAAACTTGGCCGCTACTCCACGGCGGAAGGATGCACTTTCAGGATAAAGTCGTAATCCAATTATGGGCTTCTATAGGATGTACTTGTCCATTAGTTTAATAGATACTTGGCCATTTTAGTGGCTATATTAACGCGTTAAAATACCGTGTGATGACCAAATTAAGTGAAGTTATGTTTCCGCGCTCGATGTTTCTTTAGAAAATATTTAACAATCGGCCGCGAAACGTGCGCACGGAGGAATGTTTCCACATTTTTAAGAGGCTTGATCTCCACTCTCTCTCTCTCTCCCTCCCTCCGTCTCTCTCTCTCTCTCTCTCTCTCTCTCTTCATCAATTTTAATTTTAAAATAATTAAGTAAGTAGATTCTTCAGCTTCGAGAGTCATAGAATTCTAGCGACGTGTACGTAGACAGTGTAAAATCCGATTGAGGAAATGCGGGGGAAGAATCGCCTTATCGTAAGGGTATCCGGGATGTTGTTCTATCATAACACAACTTGGTATCGCAACTTGGTATCACCCCCACCCACGCAGCCTGAGTGACTGACTGCTCAATGAATCGGCGCGTTACTTTCCTCAAAACGAGACTTGAAAATCAACGGATAACGAGCATTCTACTTGATTCTGAATTAATACGACCTTCGTTCTTTAAGCCACTCATCCTTTATTCCGGGGAAAAAAAAAACGATAGAGGCACTTAATCAAATTATCGGGATTACTTTCCATCGAGAGAAGGACACGCCCCCGCCAAATTGGCGCGCCTGACCCGATTGGGAATTGCGTAATTAATTATTCAGCCCCGGCTTACCACTCTTCTTCCAGGAAGGATGGGCAATATTCGGACCAAACGTGAGATGTTTATCCTTCGACCGTATCAACAACTGCACTAAAGACTAAATACCACGTGTACCCTTAAATCAACAGCACCCTTTCTGTCAACGAGTCTCTTAAAGAAATGGATAAAGATATTTTGCGCGAGGTAGCAATACGGGGTGGTTCTTGATCATTGTACGCTCGTTTATCTCCGAACTATTTCCAGGCTCTTTTCTAATTATTGGAAACTATCGCACGATGCGTCACTGACATCGAGTTTTTTGACCTGAAGGATTCAGAAGGGGTTTGTGGGAAAAAGAATTTAACGAAGAATTTAGGAGCCACTGGTATTGGAATAGTAGCTCGGATGTAGCTACGAGGCTATATACAGCAGGATTCCTGCACTGGTGTATTATGAGAATACCGCGGATAATGATACTGATCGTTAGAAAATTGCAGGGTAGCGAGTTAATAATATCGAGAGCTAGTTAGAATCAGCGTTTATCATTTGGAAGTCGTATCGGTTTTTCAGGGCCGAGCTAGACCACCCGCGTTACACGCCACCATGACGAGAGTCACGTTTGCCGACGGGACCACATGTAATCCGAGGAATTTCTGACAGTGACCACATAAAAGTCGAGAAACTCCGACGAAATTCAAAATATTAAATTTGAACCTGCTACTCGTGGGCCATGACGACGATTCGAGTCTCTTCCTCCTTTTTGTCTGAATTCTTCCAGACTGACTTTTCTGCCAAGGGTCTCCTGGTCTGAGAATCATTTTCCTCCGCTACGTGCTATAATACGCAGTCCTTGGATCACGCTAGTACTAACAAGTCAGTATGACGTAATCGCACAAGTTTTCGCCCGCTATTTTTATTCTGCCAGCCGGCAGCACGTGGCACGAATGGTGAAATTCGACTTCCACGTTGAAATAGACAGTCCTCCAGAGAGGTTCCTGGGAATGCTCGATTAGTCTTGTGTTGGAACTTCAGATGTCCCCTGGTTGCTTTAACTCTTATGTCAGACAGTTGAAAAGATTTTACAGGGCAAGAACAGAAAATTAGGGGGATCTTTCCGCCGAATGGATTTCAAGTGGTCCGGTAAGCTCGGGACAGCTTTTCGTGAAGAACAAAGCCTCTTTTTTCAAGCTGCAACAATGCACGCAATCCCACACTCACGGAGATTTCGGAGAAAACGCAATTGATGAACGATAAATTCAGATCGACGTTTTTTATTTCCTTCCAGCGGAGGTGAATGAATTATTGATCACGTCTGCCGAGCGAAGTTCGATTGCTGTGTTGCACGCGAGAAACAGCATTATGTCACACGCCTTCAGATGTATGCAGATGACTTGACTGATGTCATCCTCGGCCGTATTAACGCGATTAAATTTTGTCCATTTTAGTTGCGCGAACGCTCGACTAAATCGTGTGAACCAGTGAAATTATTGCATTTTGCATTACGACGCATTTCTAAATTAACAGCGTCAGAAGCGATCGGTAATTAAATTCATTAGTTTCATTAATTACGCCTAATCTAATCTATTCGCTATCTCTCACACGTGTTTATGCAACTTTACTTATCGCAATTTTAATTATGGCACTATGCCTACTACCGTCATTCAATTGATGCACTAAATTTTATTTTTGTCTTGCACGATAAACGCTCGACGGGTCAATATTTTTTATTAATCTCCGCGGGAAGCATCGACCGCAATAAGTCGCTTTTCGTTTTAATGACGAATCTCGCGTTTGGAGGAACTAGCAATGTGTTCAATGTGTTTGCTACTTGCATTAACCGACTGTTCGTGAAAATTAACACCGGCTAAAATAAATAATCTTTCGAGAGATAATGCTGCTAGAGACAGAAAGAGATGGATGCAGGGAGAGAGAGAGAGAGAGAGAGAGAGAGATTGCCTGAGGTTACGCGGCATTTCTCTTGGTTTCCGGAAGTTTTTGAATTTCAGCCTGCATACATCTTACACTTGAAATGCTTGGGAATAAATATAATTCAATGCTAAAGATCGAGTTCCACGTTTCACCGAATTTACATACGGCAAGTGATTAATCCTGAAATTCAGTTGCCACGAGAAGCGAAGTTCTTACCATCTACAACATGCTCGAGGAAGAAAAAGATTCGTGAATTTTTCAAAAGAATTAAAGACTCGAAAAATTGTGACTTTGTACCGTCATAATGCGTATACGATCTATAAATGGATAGACCATCAAGTTTTTAGAATTTTTCATACTTCGCGTAAAAATACTTTTCGAAAGAAACTCGTCTCTTCCTAGAAACACTAAAGACCGTGTGTATTTGGTAAGAAATACGTTTTTCGCGTCTAGTGGCTTTAGCGTACAATTCTTTTGCACTTAACATTATAGATTTTCAGAGAGATTCCTTTCTTAGAATCTTTCTGGCACTGCAGCAAGACTGAGAAAGAAAATCATTCACATTCAAATACAGGGACGCACACAATCAACGCTATTCGAAGGAAATCGTGGCACTTCCGGTTTCCCGTGTCTCTGGTTGGTTTTAGAGTAGACGATAAACAAACTGATGTCTATAATAATAGGACTGGCGCTCCGGATAGCCTGCGATAGACAACGGGCTTTGATCCTTTGATGGTATTCTGATTGAACGATGCTCCATTGGATTCTACTTCAGCTAATCGAATGTCTTTTCTATGTCGTGTCGCCTCAGAAATTATTATATAAACGCGAAAAACTTTCATATGCAAACAAACAAACAAACAAACAACTCATACACACACACACAGACTTTTATTAATCTAACAGCAAAATAAAAAATGTATCTCCTAAAGTGTATGTTATACTTGCTTTAGCCTTTTAGAAGAAAGTGAATTTCAGGAGGTACTTTGCCGAGCTAAAAAAGTCACGTTCGCGCAATAAATCGAGTGATTCGTTTAAATACAAGAGGAATGGTTAAAATTCTTTCTATGAGGTACTAAAACAATTCGGGAGTAAAACGAGTATTGTGAGCAGGGCTAAAACTTGATTGTTACCTCACAATGCTAATGATATTATCGAACGGGCTGTGACGGGAAATGGTAAATTTGATTACCGAAATGCTTCGGTATTAACTCCAGCACGCGGCATCCGGCTTTTAACCGCGCTATTTGCGTCCGATTCGTATTTTTACTCTTCAGCAGATAAAACTTTCTTAAACGCATTACGCCAGGAGGGTGTAACGCGCTGAAAGCAAGAACGAGCCGAAGTTTGATGCCCTCGGTCATGAAAAAAGGTTTGTTCTTTGACAGAGAGAGAGAGAGAGAGAGAGAAAGTTGACTCGGAGACATACCGTTTCCTCGAGGAAGAGGGAGGTAAGGAAGTCGCATATCCTTGAGAGTCTCCTCTGAAAATACACGAGCCGAGTAAGGGGTTCACTTTTATTCCGCTAATTCCATTAATTTCCTCGCAGTCCCTCGGGGAACGGCGTCCAAGTTGAAAGGTTACCGGGAATCGCGTAATAATGATTAGCGTGACATTAAAGCTTCCTTGGTCGAGCTTCCTCGAGCGGTGCCTGAAAAAGTTTTGCCGTTTCTCTCGCTGGGAGTGAATAAGCGAGCAAAGAAATAATGCGACCTCTCCACCGCGAATGGGATTGACTTTTGCGATATATGTACGCTCGCCGGCCACTTTAAGGCTTTATAGGCGTTGTAAATTTAACGTACAAAATTGCCAAGTTCGCACCTAGCCACGAGAACAGCTTGGTGCAATTTTCTTTAGAGTGATTAGATGTAGCGAGAGGGTTTTGCCGCTGGTACAAGTGCCAGCACTTCCTTGCAAACAGAAAGATTCTCTTAGAATGCAATTAGATGACAATTTAAACTTTTCACCTTCTCCTCATGGCGCTATGTCCATAGTTTTTTTTTTCTTTTTTTTAATAGAAATGAAAAACTTACAAGAATCACCCTTGATATCCCTTGGGTATTGCTGTGGAAAGAAGAAGAAGAAGAAGGAAGATGATCGGTCAACCCTTTTCGAATCCCAATGCATTTGGCGGGGATCTATTTCGTCTGGTGCGGCGTAACGTGACTATGAAGGACATAGGCTGAAGGGATATGTTATTTTCATAAAAGCCACCACGTCAGGACTGGAAGAGTGGATTCAGAGGAGCGAGCATCGCTTGTAGGGATCTTCAGGAAGGTTACTACGTGAGTGCATGTAAAGTGTGCTTTAGACCAGCACTCGAGAGCATACAGAGATGCTTGGGGGCCATAACTGTAATAGGGACAAATGTGTATTCTACGCTTCTAGCAGCCACGGGGATGCCCGTCACCGGAATTTCAATGATTGTAGATCCAAGAAGACTGGCAATTATCGAGAAAACATCCTGGCGCGATTCTTCCGAAACTATCTCCTCCCTCGTTTCCCTTCACCCCTAGCTCCAGAAATATTTATTCATCGCGTCACTTTCTTCGGACGGCAGCGTGCACTTTATCTTTTCGCGCAACATCCAGCCCAGTCCTTTGGTGGTTATGAATAAGTAATACGCCTTTCTTCTTCCTGGTTCCGGCAAAGGGACTACACCAAAGTTTTAAATGGATAGAACACTGGATATTTTATACGCGTGATCACTCTTTCAACAAACTGCTTCCCGGCGCATCTTCCGTAGTATCATCAACAGCACTTTAGCTATCTTAAGTTTTCCTCTACAAAGTTCAGCGGTGCATGGGCAACGTTTCTTTTTCCTTTACGCGTCGCGAGTAACCATTTTCTTCCAGTCGAGTCGAGTGCTCTCCTTCGTTGGGTTATCTTTCACTCCGCATAAGGGTTTACATATGTCGGCGCGCCTCACTACGTATTTCCGCGGCAGCAGCATGTAAAATAAATATTTGTGTGTTTTCACCCCGGCGTACCTTGGGATTTCTTGCATCACGCACGCCTCCCCTCGAGTGTTGTTGATCGGGGGTTTGCCAACGCGCATCGGCGAGTATTGGAATAATATTGCGCCAGCGGCGCTTTCATGAGTGGCCAATAAAAAAATGCTACTGGGCTGTTAGCATCCGCGAAGCACCGAAGCACCGAGATCTCGACGACCCTCTTCGATCCCTTCGATAGCCGCATCGCGGGTTTACCCAATTGATCGGAGAGCTCGACTTTTCGACGGCCCCTCTCCCACCCAGCGGGAAATATCGCTCTGTCCGCGGACGCGCACAGTAGGAGTCAGGAAATTATTAAGGCGTTGCTGGGAAATAATCAGAACCGTAAACCTTGAATGCTTCCCTTTAGTTCCTCTCGGAACGCTGGAAGCTCGTTCGAAGTACCTGAAAGATTATAGGTTTCTAGTCCAGCCAGGCAGTATTCCACCCAAGCAAATCTGAGTCCAAATACAATGGAAGCTGGAGGAAGAAAGATGTGCGGGAAAGGTCCATTTCGCGTTAGGTTTACCGAGATAAGGCGTGGTGGACTCACAGAAAACTGAGCTGAGCCTCGGAAGGTCTTGGGGGTTTAATGACGCGCGATCCTCCACAGCCCAGCGTAAATAGAAGGCGGGAAGAGAATCCTGCTGTACCGAGATCATGCGATGCTGACCTTCCTTTTGTGCGATAAAGATTCCTGGGAATCCTTTGGGGAAGGACTTCAACAGATGTTCACGGGAGGTAGAGGTATTTCGCGAAAAGGATGCAAGCGAATAGGGAAAAAGTGCGAAAACGCTTAAGGTCGAAAAAAGAATGTCGAGAGGCGGCCGCGTGAGAAATGAGACGCAGAAGCTCAGGTATTAACGTACAGGAACAAGATTTGCCAGTGCGTTTTAAGTACGGGCCATTCTTGTTCTCCGGTGAAAAATTGATTTATATACGGTGCCCACCAGAAATATCCCCTTTGGCTATGAAACCCTACCTATTCCCCTCCTCTCGTGAATACGATTTAGCTTTCCTCCCCTTTCGGAGGGGGAAGCTTTTGTTTAATTGGGCTCACAAATGCACGGTTGCTAAATGTTTAGTCAGGGGAACAGATGGTAGATTTTATGAAGTTTGAAAAGAAGTTGATGCTCTTTATTGTCCATTCGAGTTTTATTTACCCCGACGATATCATTATACCTTCGGACCGGAGCGGAGCGGAGCAAGAAATTATTAAAAAATACGCAGGCTCGTTAGTTTCCTCGGTCTGCTACGATTTCTGTTTTTTATCTTGGTACAAACAAAGTATGACGCAGCGAACGTAGCTGTAATTATAATTAATATCAAGACAGGAAAAAAAGCAAATGCGAGAGATAATATTTTCGGGAGGCCAGTATGTGCGTTTGAATTGCGGATGAAAGAGAGAACAAATCCTCGACAACTTCATCATCGCCGGGAGAAAGTATATGGCCCGTCAGCGAATCACGACTTGAGCAAGGAACGCTTAATGCTCGTGAACATTACAGCACCAAATGGACTCGTTACCTACGCGAAACAGTCCAGCAGGGAACTCGACTATAGTTTAGGAATTCTGAAATTACGAGAACTTGCTGAATTAACCCAAGAATATTAGGCTGACTTAGAAGGGAATTGCTAATAATTAATGAAGTAAAAACTTCTTTGGCCTATTATTCGCGAACCAATTAGAAAGAGAAAAGAAGCGAGGGGAGAAAGAAACAGATTCGTTTTCTCATCGGCGCAGATTGGTACTTTTTCACCCTTCCGCGTGCCATGGTTCTTCAATTATTAAAAATAGAGCTACGCTTTTCTCTATGCAAAAGGAAGAAAAGTTTTATAAAAGCTTTTATATAGATGTCGACAGCCGTTGTGTAAAAATTAATTAAAATCTTAAGAAAATTCTCTGCTTTTTTCAGCTACAATCGATTGTATTTCGCCATGGCTTGTTGCGAGTAAAAGTGGTACTTCCTACAGCACGAGTTGAGTTTGCTTAATCCTTCTCGGTTTTTTGCTTCAAAAATGCGGAAAGCGGACGCGACTATTTTACTCGTTTGAGTTCCCATTGTAATTGTGAAGGGCGGTCAAAGCCATGGTTAACAATTATGGCGGAAATTCAATTAAAGGTGGTTCTTGACCACAGAGAATATTATGTAAAACTCAATGAAGAGCAATTTATTTTAATATAATAGAAATTCGTAATGATGCCCCGAGAGATTAACTTGATACATATTAAAATACATTTTGGGTGGTCCAGATTTTTATTCCCACAACGATACGCAGGGATCAGGAAAAAAAAGAAAATCTCCGGAAAATATAAATAAAATTATTTCAAAAAAAAAAAAAAAGATGAAAAAACTTTATCTAGGTTTACGGATAGAAAACCCGTAGTGGCATGAGTAATCTGAATTATCTGTGAAATATACGATCTTATAATGGAACGTGTTCTGTTTCTTAGGCCACAAATTAGAATCGTAAGTGAAAGGGAGGATCAAGAAAAGGAAGAGCAGAAAGTCACAAAGAGAATCTCAGTGACATAAATCTGACCAAAGAGGGATTTATCGTGGACTACCTGAATATCCAAGTCAATGAAACATTTGATAATAATCGGCAGATGACACTTGCGACAATATCTATAGGTTCTTCTCCATTCCCTCTAATTTTGCCCCTACATCGTTAGCACGAACATCGTCGAATAATTAATCGATTCTCTTATCCATTGAAGAAACTAAATAGATTTTCACTGCTTGACTTTACAACTTGTTTAAGACACAACGATTGTTCTAATAGAGGTTGTAGGATTAATGGTTGAATTGAGGTGGATTGTAAAACGAAGAGAGCATACCTCGTAACAAAGTGCGTGTCTTTAATTAATTTTAATTTAATTTTATAAAAGGAAACGTGTGTGGAGTTAGCTAGGTACGCGTTAATTGTGTTTACGTGAAGCTGTTTCAAGGGGCATAAATTGAGGATTGCGTTAACATCGTAATTTACGACGAGACGTTTCGGTCTGGCGACAGTTTGCCCTTACGGGAGGAGGAAGAAAAGAAAAAGAGAATGAGAATAGGGGAGAATGAGGGGAGAGGTCAGACGACGAAAAGGAAGAACGATGGCATCTCGAGTGGTCCAGGGATTATCTTGGCCTTTGAGGATGGTCTCTTTCTTGATCTTAGGCCGATTATAAAAGTCCGGGAAATTAGTCGGATTGTTTCGAACGGTGGCTCTCATCCTCTTACGGGTATTTTACCTCTTTCTTTTTTTCGCATGGATATAAACGAGACTCGAAAGCAGCTCCCGAATTCGAGCATCGATTGTGGTTATCGAAAATTTTCATTAGGAAGCTCTCTTTGAGAGTTAAGTCGGCAAATGCATAAAACACGTACACGCATACACACGCGAATACGATTGCTCTTTTTAGTTGAATTTTTTAAATCCAATTTATAGCTAGTTCTGTGTATTTAATGAACTATTAAGGGCTCATAAATTATCTTAACACAGCGGTAATAGAGGCAAGTATATTATTTTGATTTATTAATAAATATTTATGAGTATACGAAGCAGTGAATCATGTCATCTTTTTTCCTATAAAAATCTGTACTACCTGTATCATCAATTAATTACTTTTGAGAGCTCTATAATGCTATATTCAGTATATTTTATGCTAATGGCTCAGAATACATTTTGTTATAACGTGGTCCGGAATGAAACTGCTTTGATTCTCATCGATTTTTGTCGGAAACCATTACTGGAGAAATGGTTAAAAGCTAAAGCCGAGCTGATATCAATCATTCAATACGCAAAATGCTTCTAAATTTTCCATTACTCAACGGCATTCGGAGTCTAGATAATGATTTAAGCTTATCACAAATAGAATATATTAATGAAAAAAAAAAAAAAAAAACTATGTCTATATTGGTGATAAAATTTACTTTTTAATTGCTACATAAATTTATTCGTAAATGTTAAACCAAGGAGTGGATCTTCGTTAACGATGCCGAAATTCACACGCAATCCCACGCATCTGCAGCATTAATGCAACGTGTCGTGTAAAGATCTTACACGACTCGTGTCTCTGACAGGTTTCGTGGTGTCGCGGGCGTTTGCAGGTGTGTTGTACACAACACAGATACGATCCTATTTCGTTGAGCGACAGAGGAGGAACAGCATCCACGCGGATAATGCGAGAATGCTTACAGCGAAGAAGGATGGAAAATGAAGAAGGTAAACAGAAAAAGGTACAAAATGTTGTGGTGAGTCAGGGTTAATAAGAAGAAGGATAAACGCGAGGGAAAGGAAAAAGAGAAGAACGAAGGCTAGACAGCGTGATTGAAAAGACTGGTAAGGTGATTTTTTACGAAGGGAGAGGAGAAGAAAATTAGAGAGAAGGAGGGAGAGAGAGAGCTATCCTGGTAAAGAGCTTTTTCCGTAGGTTTAAAAAGAGAGAGAATATAATCTGTGCAAATAAGAAAACACTGTGCTACCTATGTGGTAGAAGAATATTGTCTGGACGTAGGAGATAAAACATTACGGCAGGTTACAGCAAAAGACAAAAAGGTTTAAAAGAATGTGGAATATGAAGGAAAAGGAAGAAGAAGCAGTGGTAAGGTCAACGCTATCTCCTCTAGAATGCGCTAAGATAAAAGATGATGAATCTGAGGAAAGAAAACAGAAAAAAAGCACACCCCACCTTTCCGAACAGGTGGGTAAAGATGAAAGGGAATGTTGAGTCTGATGGAGCGGAGGAGGATGAGGAAGAAGAAGAAGAAGAAGAAGAAGATCAGGTACAAGAAGAGAGATGGAGATATTGTCGCGAACATTTTTTTCAGCAGGTAGTAACAAGAGAGAAAATAGAGAGACTGAAGAAAGAGAAAGATTGAAAGTACAGCCGAGCACCTTCCGTGAGAAAAAGTAGGCGGTGGAAGAGAGTGGGGTAAGAGAGGGGAAGAAGGGGGAAATGTAGGTAGATCTCCGAGGAGTAAAAAAGGGCGATGCAGAGTTTGCAAAGATGTAGGAAGAAAGCATTGTGGCAAGCGCGAGAGCAAAGGGCTTCTAGCCAGGAAGGGAGGGAGAGAGGGAGAAAAGAAGGGCCAGAGGACCATCGAGGAGACAGAAAAATCAAGCAACAAAGAGTAACGCCGGCTCTGCTGAATATTGCATCGCCGGTGCATTCGAGCTGCCGGCAGTTTCGTATGAAAGCCTCGCGCAACGCCGTAAAGTCGCAGGCCTCCCTATTTGTGCTGGCGCACTACGTATATATGCATTTTTATGGCTCCAGTCGTAACGATCGGTTGCAGTCACGCCGTTCCACTATGCAGAATCTCGCCGAGAACTTCTCGACTTTTCTGGCCAAGCCCAAAAAGCTCTGATTATTCCTCCGATAGCCGAGTATGCTAATAAGGAAGTTGGCTAAGACTGGCCGAAGAAATGCCGGTCACTCGCGCGACCAACCAACCGGATGGCCGTTCGAGTACCCGGATCTTCACGCGCGAATAAGCGGAGCTTTCAGGAGTGCCCGGAACTTCCGGTTTCTCGTGTACCGTGAGGCGAACGTATCGTTTTCTGTCGCGAATGTTCCAGCTCTCTCAGATTATCGAAAAAATCACGCGGAAGATTATCCTTAAGAATGCGCGAGGGACGCAAAGGAGCTCTTAATGATTAAAAAAAGATTCTTTGCATTCGTCCGCTAGTTTGCCGGTCAGCAAAAAGCTGGCGCAGTTTACTCGAGTACTTGTTGGAGATGTAGAAAAAAATGGAAGTGGAGGATGATCCACGGGAGGTTCGGCTCGGAGTAATTAATTACGCGGCTGGTATCGAGATAATGGTTACTAATTAGTCTGACCAAAGACGCCTTCGGCTATCGGAGAACCCTTACTTTGGATGGTAAGCTCGAGCAAAAAAGGGAGGAGCGCACCGGCGAGGAGACGAAAGAGATGAAAAGCTTTGAAAGCTCCTAGACTTTACGATTGCGGCTGAGGCCGCGATGGAACTGCGGGAACGCCTGCAATTTTCTTTCACCCACATTAACGAAGAAAGCGAGTCTCCCGCGTCGATGTATAAAGGTCTCTCGCCAGAATTTATACGAATAAAATTCGCGCGGAGCAGATGCAAAGTTTCGATCAACTATTCGCGCTTGGTCAAATTTTATTTCGAAATATCAAATATCTCGCTCTCGGGGGGGCTACTGCTCGAATTAACATTTTTTGCGGAGAAACTTCCGAGGTAAACAAAAATCCTAATTATTTAGTTAGTTGCAATTGCCGGAATAACAAATTTTAATGTTTACTTGCCGTTAACACTCGCACCTCGGATGCATTTGGTTTCCGTCGAATAAAATAGTGCGGGGGAGGATCATTGGACTTGGGCGAAATAAGGAGAAAAAAGAAAGTTCATTAGAAGCCGCGCTTTAATTGAATCGACGTCATTTGTTGCGTGCGAGACAGTCCGAAGAATATATTCTCCGAGGCTTTTGTCGCGAGTAAAAGGGCTCGTTTTTTAAGGGTCACGCGATAAATGCAAGGGGGTGCCGTAAATACACAATGTGGAGCCGAAGATCGAAACGCCGCGGCCGCCGGAAGTTCTTCCAGACTGAGGTATAATCGAAATAGGATATTTTTCCTTGGCGACTTATCCAGTGAATAGGGTTCTTAATCCCGTATTTCAAATGATGCCAATTAGCCGCAAGAAGCGTTCTTTTATTAAATATTTATCACTATAAAGAGAGTACGAACTAATGTTTCTTGGTTTCCGGATGGATACCGCTTTTCGAGATTGTTCATCAATTGGCAATTAATGGTATCCATCCGAAAACCAAGAAATATTATGAAGACAACCGCGAAACTAAAATAACGACGAACTAATTTGTATCGGCGTACAGAGATAAATCGTTTAAGCAGAGTGAGATCGAACGTGTATTATTTGCAATATTTAATGGAAAGATAACTTTTGCATGGATGAAGCTAAAACGGTATCTCCAGATTCAAGATTTGACCTAAATAGGGAACGTCGCTCTATATACGAAGCTTGCAAGAAGATATTAATCGCCTATGGTAGAAGAAGTATCGAGGCTCCGTGAATAATTGGTGGTTGCAAGAACCAAAATGAGATATACATACATGGAGGAGCAGCGCACAACCACTCTACGTAAAGACTGGCTTTCGGTCCGCGAGAGAATGATTAAGCAGTTTTCGCTGATTGATTCGCATTCTTAGAAGGATTCGCGCTACAAACCGATTCGACTGAGAGTCGGCAGGATTAGGTAGGCAACACTGACCGATCGCGGAACAAGCATCGTTCCCCATTAACTATTACATATTGCGAGGAGAGAGGGAGGAGGCGAAAAGTATCACGAGTCGATTTTTCAGCATAAAATTCCAGCGCCATCTTTCTTATCGTTAGGAATTTGATTAAAGTGGAAGGAAGATCAAGATCGATCCGAATTTCAGGGAGTTATAAAATAAATTAAAAAGGCGGTAGCAGGAGTCCCCTGGGCGTTCTATCTATAAAGTAAACTTCAGGTATTGGAAGAAACTATCCCGGTGCTCTAGGTCGAGAACGGGTTGGGACCAAATGGCCAGGAACGCGAAGTAAAACGTGGCTGGTGTAAATTGTGACGATAAAGTCGCACGATGAGCGTTTCCGAGTAAACGATCGTCGAGTCTCTAAAAGGACTGGTGAACGCATCTACGTAGCAGAAGGAATAGATTTCTGGACGATCAGGATAAAACGGGACCCCATAGTTACGTGCACCAAAGGTCCGTTTGCCTATTACCATTTTTTCTGCAAACTTTCTCCCGACTATTGACCAAACTCTGAACTCGTATCCGAGAAAATCTATCGATTGTCTCTATACGTTTCGTCCTCCTGCTATCTTGCTAGCATCTTTTTGCTATCTTGCCAGCACAATGCGTCTATGGAATCTCTACAGTCCAAGCCTTTGTGACCAATATTTCCATGGAACGTCGCAGCTTGAATTATTTTCTCGCCTTTTGCCTGGATCTTTGACACGGAGACTCTCAAATATTTTACTTAAAACTTCTGCCGCGTCTTTTTTCAGATTTTTCTTTCAAGTTTCGCGCACAGCTTTCAAATACGCTTTTTCCTAGCTACCTTTTTGCTTAACTGCAGAGAAATTCCGCGATATCGCGAGGTGTCGTAACACAGCCAACAGCAGCGGCAGCGGCAGAGGCAGAGCAGTACCAGCACCAGCGGCATTTTCATAAATGATGCAACGCCCTGCTGATAAAAATGATTTCCCTGCAGGCTCTGGAGTTCCGGGTTTTTACAGTCGCGCGCCCATTCGGGAATTTCTCCTTGGGGCTCCTTCACTAACACTCGGTT
This sequence comes from Sclerodermus sp. 'alternatusi', assembly GCA_037305995.1. NCBI lineage: Eukaryota > Metazoa > Arthropoda > Insecta > Hymenoptera > Bethylidae > Sclerodermus > Sclerodermus sp. 'alternatusi'. Next base: position 2,384,026 of record CM074550.1, read on the forward strand.
ATAACGCTCCCTCGGAAGGACCGATCAACGCCCGTTGCACACCGATCACTCGGCTCCATCCAATTCCTGCGTTTTACAACCTTTTCCTGCAGCTGCCATCGATATTCCGCCTATTAGTATTAATAATCGACCTGGCGTTTATATAAATTCCAGAATATCCTTGTGTCGGAATATCCCTTCTCCCCGATTGGATTTTCTCGCAGTTAATCAAGAGCCATCGACGTGGAAAGTGCCACGCGAAAAAAGGAAGCGAGTCTCCACTGGAATTTCCACGAGAATCGGTTGCTCTCATTAATTAGCGGAAGGAACCTATCCCTAACAAGTTAAACCGATCAACGCGCAATCAATCACTTAACGGACATAAGTGCCGGTGGAATTCGCTCTATTCGACGAGTTCAGTAGCACGCGCGTTCAATCCAACTCGATTAGTAGTCTAACGGAGTGGATCTGGCGTCTCGCGCGCGTTAGGCCGACCGAAGTTGCGAGTTTTGCCGAAAAATTTACGAACTCCAAAAAATCAGCTGACGAGAGTGCGTCGTCGACGGAGATCCTCGTATCTCGTTAACGTTGCCGAGGATCGGAGTCACGTGGACGAGGCACAGGTTATTTTCAAGGTTTAGGGGGATGGCGGAGGAGACGGTGGCGGGGGTTGAAATGGTGGTTTCGCAGCTGTCTGCTGTTATGCAGCGAAACCAACGTAATTCCCCGTTACGTAAGAGTGATCCAGCCAATGAGGAATGGCAGCAGCGCCGCGCTGTCTGCACCGGCGAGACTGCAAGACGGCGCCGAGATGCACTTGTTGCAACAATGTGCGAGCTTATCCGTTCACCGCATCGGTGCCTTCGAGCTGCGGATGACTCATCCGGCTTTACACGCTCAGCTTTACGAACACTGCGAATTCTCACATGTGCGAGGCCCCGGGTCTGCACTTAGCATGCACAACCTTCGAGAGCACCGATGGAGGGATTATCTCTCTCTCTCTCTCTCTCTGTCTCTCCTTCCCTTCAACCCCCTGAAAGTCACCTAGAAATCGAGCAACCCCCATTCCCGAAGAATCGCCGCCCAAAGTCTCCCACACCCCCTCGAGAAAAAGCTCGCTCCTGATTCTGACTTATCAGCGATGAATCGAAGTGACGTCGAAAATGATCCCGTGACTCTTTTTGGGGGTGGTCTTCTCCTTGATTTCTCACGGATACGTCTTTGGACGATACGCAATGATCGCGCACACGCCATAAATAATATAACGAAGTTCCTTATCTTCGGGGAGCAGCACTTGACTGAAAGTTAATGTTCGATGTAGCAGCTCGAACGCGTAAATAGATTTTTACCTCGGTTTATTCAGGGCTCGCGCGCGCGCGCGCTGCTCGGCATCGAGGAATTTCGTGTCATGCTCGTTCGCGGAAATCCGGGCTGATCAAATAGCCGTGTATTTATTTAACGAAGATACGGAGCGTATTTCATCCCGAAGGATACATAAGAAAATTTCCAAGTGTGCGCGCGCGTGTTAAGTGAGTGTGCCGGAGAAGCCTGGTGATCTACTTCCAGCGGAGGGTGAATTGGGTGCAGCGGGTGCGCGATTATGTGCAGTGAGGTGTTTATAGGAGCACTGAACTCCTTCCAAACACCCAGGCAAACCATCCCCTCTGTTGCATCCCCCTTTATCCGCTACCTCGCTTACTTACGTCCCTCTCCTCCTTACTTACTGCCAGGAACACGTGCACCCACACGCGCCCAACCACCACACACGAACAGTTTACAGCACTCCAACCTCCCATTGTGATCCTGGCTGCAGCTTTAACGATAGTGCTCTTCCCTGTTCCGAAAAGTTTTCTACTTCGCTCGATTCTCGATTCCTTCCCTTTCAATCTACCGCTTTATTATCGATTAAGTCAGTTTGCGTTTAATCAGCATTTCTTCGAACACGCTCCCGTACAACTGAAGTACGAGACATGCATGCGCTCGCGCGCACCAGGACCCATTGCAGAAATCTACCTTCATTTTTTTCTGAGCCACACTCGCTGACTTATTGGAAGATTTCATCGGCTTTATTCACGATGATAATTTTCTTCGCGCGCGTCTGTACTGTACGGTTAATCCGTCCCTTTAGAGACCATCAAAACTATTATTATACCAAAATTCGATTTCTTGGCGTCAACTATCTTCTGGCCAAGAGTTTGTAATTTGGTAATTTCTAGTCTGTACAATGTTGCCGGGAGTTCTCTAGCCCGGAGTAGTTTAGATCAAGTAGAATCAAATTAGCTTCACTAATAAACCCAGTGAATTTTGCCTGCTCTCGACAGTCAAGACTATTCACATCCGTGTTTGCGGTCAGATATATCAACCCATAAATATTTGTCATACCGCCGCACATTTCGGCAAATCTATTTATATTTATGAAATTACGCTGATCGGACCACGATGTTGCGTTATTTATACTCGTTACATATGTATGGCTTGATAACTGTTGGATAAACTTTATCATAGACCATTAAACTCCGCTGCTAAACGCTCCCGAAAAAAGTAAACTGATTACGCATAATCCAAAGCGATAATAGTCAGAAGAATTGGTTCAACGAACCTCGTGGATTCATCGAAAAATAATTATGGCGATTATTATGGCGAGATATATTCCGTTCCCCGGTTGCTGGATATCATCCATTAATAGAAGGACCAGTTAAGTCGTCCGATGCTTCCGTTATAAATCAAGGGATAATGGACGATCTGGATGTTAAATTCAATAGAGGCAAAGAATGTTTCATTTTAGTTGGCTTCATTATTCCTTCTGTATAGGAAGCAGTACGTTAAATATCGTCTAATACCTCGCGCGCGCGCGCACGCGCACATTTCGATCGATTATGTATTTAGTGGCGAAATGAAACCTGTGATCGTTACGGGGGGGTTGTACCGCCATTTAATCCAGCTCCGCCAGTCGGAAGGATTTATATTTTAATCAGCGAGCACGCGACACGCCCGGCCATCCGCGGCTGATTAAATCTTAGCGCAAATTATTGTTCGCGTTTTCGCTAGCTGCCACATCGGATACGGAGCTTCCGGTTTTTACGAGCGCGCACCTCCGGATGCGTCTCAGGAACTTCAATTAGAAATCTTGGATAACGATCCGGGGGCTTCGCGCACTCACGGTATCCGGACGATTCTGATAGGGAGCACCTATCATCGGCAATTTCACTCTTTTACCTTATCTTCCTGATTCAATTTACATTTTATTCGCGCTCGCTTAAGGACGCACGCAACCCTCGGGTGCACGCGCAACTTTTCTTTTACGAGCATCACCACTCGCTTTGTCAGAAGTCTCGTTTCTGGGTCTCGATGAGCGCGGGGATAAAATGGCGGGAAATGAAATTGTCGTCATTGCGGATCACCGTAACTCATCGAATAATCGGCGTAACGGCGTTTATCACTTAATTGCGCGACGCCGCGCTCTAAATAGTTTCACGGGCAAATATAGAAAGCCGATAAACGGCGAAAGGACGTTCGCGATATTATTCCTCTTAGCTACGCATAACAGAATCTCGTTACCACACGTTTCTCTTGCTACCGCGTGTGTTTCGCTGCGTTTAATGGATGCTATAATTGCTTTCCGTTGTACAGAATCTCGCTATACGAAGTTATGCAAAATCGAGGATACGAACGCCGGGCCATAATTCCCCCGACGTTAAGTGACGTTAAATATTGCAATGGCAATTACGATAGAAAATTTGCTCGACTAGAATATTTATCGTCTCATTTTTCTTTTTTCTTTTTTTTTTTGGAAAAGAGTCCTGTTTCATGACTATACCGACTGTGCCGAGTTTCATCGCGTTATCGATCTATTCGATGAAATTTCCAAAGGTACGGAGTGATTGTCGTAAGGAGTCGAGGAGGTCCATAAAACTGTATGGTTGCAGAACTACTTGCCTAATCTCAGTCTCTTTTTCATGAGATTCTCCGAGGTCCAACAAATTACATTTTACCAACTCATCATAATCTAATCTCGCTCCGTTACCGAAAAACTTCTTGGCTTCTCCTTCTTGCCCTAGATTATTGCATTGGAGATTCCTCGAGCTCTCTCCGACTCTTAAGTGATTCCATGCAGAAGGCTGAATGCAAGAAGTAACAACAATCATTCCAGGAAGCGCGGAAATGTTACAAGTCGACTCCGAGAACAATATAGCCGCTGCAATGAGCTAACCGGAAAATAGCAGTTACCAGATCGGAGCATTGTAGCTTTTAGAAACTCGCGCTCGCGTCAAAGTAAATCTGAATTTATTTAGAGGGAATTTTAAGTGTCTTCCGCTCGAGCCACCTTGTTTAAATTTATACAGTAGTTTTTATGATACGACGATAAATCTAATTCTTTTAGGAAAAAGATAAGTTTGAAAAAATATTGCGGGCCTGCTTGAGTATTATACGGAGTATCAGGTACAGGCCAGTGGTAGTGAAGCAGATGACTGGTTCGGAGATTCTCAGGACAGTATCGGAGACTGGATGGTGACCCAGTTAAAGGTATCTGAGGCCAAAGGGTGTTACTGGCGTGATAACGAGTTGCGTCTTCCAAACGCAATTGAGCATTAAAATCGTGGCTGGAACGCTCGTCTTATATCTTATCACCTCAGAGCCGCAGCAAGAAGGCTGCCGCGCGAGAAAGAAAGCGAGAAGCATAATAAGAAGAAGTTTCGTAATAAATCCAATGGCGCAAAGTTCCGTTCAATCCCGGGAAAGCTCGTCGGGTTTGGAAAAAATAAATTTTCTCGCCGGGTAATAAGTTCTGACGAAAGTCTCGGGTTTTTCGCAGGCTCGTGGCGATTCGTCGTAACGCGGTCGATTAGCAGCGGCAAACCCGTCAAAGACACATTCCACAGAACGGACGATACGAAGGAAAATAATCGCGAGTCTCTCCCAGTGGTGGTGATGATGGTGGTGGTGGTGGTGACCCTTCGCTCGGAATTCCGCTAACTTTGCCCCGGCAACGTGTTTTATCTCAGCGAGCACGGAGGTATACAGAAAAATCTTCAAATATTTGTTCGAGCTTCAAAAAATAAGCATCTCCGGGGCATAGAAATGTATCATTCGATGAGTTTGGAAGATTAATTTTAGCATTGAAGGAGTTGGCCTGTTTAAAAAATAGCTCATGCTCCAAAACTAACTCGCGACCTGTGTGTTTCAAGCGTATCTTTCATTACCCGGTCACCCGGTCGAGAGGTAATCTGGCTTCTCCTCCAAGTCCTCGAATAGCACAAATCTCCTTTTTATCCAAGGGAGCGTAATGAGAGGTAGAAAAATGTTAAATTTCAATTGAATCGTCGAAGGGCCATTAAGCCATTCGCGTGCCAAATTTCAGTTCCGGCTTTGTACTTCCGGACAGTTCCTTCTGGTCCGGTCAGAGATGAATGGAACACGAACACGAGTCCTCTTCTCCTTGGGGTGTTCGGCGAACAAGGACCGTCAGCAGCAGCACCAGCTCCAAGATATAAGATCGCGCCAGGATTTCCCGAGCTGCAACTGCCAATAGCGGCGACTCGCAACTTGTTTCGCTCGCATTTTGCGATAAACAAACTTCGCGCATTATCTATTTACGTATTTACGACTTTTGCTGCTTCCTTGTAGACTATTCGGCCAGCAGCAGTCGCTCCAAGCAGCGGATCCAGGAGAAACGTCTATCGTTCGGGACGAGGGTCTTAATCTTATTTTATTTTCCGGCGAGCACTAGAAACGCTTCGCCTTACCTTAAGAGTATTTGCGATTTCATTAGTACGGCCTCGAGTGCCCGGGGTTTGAAGCTGCCGGGGATATACTGGGTGACGCGGGATTTCCGATACTAAGAGCACGAACGAGGAAAGCAAATGAAAGTTCGATTTAACCCGAGTAAATGTTGTTTTTTTGTCTCGTCGATGTTCGATATCAGGTGGAAAATTCTGTCGCCAGGACATTTCCCACGGAGTTCGTTAAATCTGCATTCGTACGCCTTGCGCGTATTTTTGCTCGAGAGGTCCGTGTAGTCTGCGCGGTACACGTAAAGAGCTTCCACGTTTCCTACATTTTTTTTTTGCGAATTGCGCGAGTACAAGGAGATCGTACGACGTATCGCCGACGGTAAAAAGTGCTTATTTTATGAGTCATGCGACACAAGTCATTACCGAGCACATTTTTCAACGCGACAGGTAGAACTCGCAAATGAATTTTCTACTCGGTCACTCGTGATCCCAGTAATGGACGGCAAAAACTAAGTTCAATCTGGCATGCCTGCGCGAAAGGAGTGAGGAAACCTTTTTCCTGAATATGGCAAAGCCTCACGCGCTAACTACAAAGCCAGCCTCGAAATCAAAATAGGATTATGTTTCCTTTATGGTCCACCGAATGGATGTCGAGTTACCAACTTTTCGCTATTAGAATTTATTTTCATCGCGCAAAAAATAGTGGAGCTCGTACCGATGCATAAAAACAGAGCCAGTGGTTCCTACTTTCAGTGGTACAGCAAATTCTCCATACCGAAGGTACACCCACGCCCGCGTCTTGAAACTTTCAAAGTTCCTCTTCCAAGTGAACAATTATCGATAAACAAGCGTCTACGTTCGTGCAGATTGGGAAAAAATCAATTTAAAGAGTCGTCGGTCGAACGCCAGTCTCCTCTCGATGCTAAAAATGGTAATAAGCGCCATTTATTACAAGGCAAGTGATGTTACGCGGAAGAAATGCAAATTGATGTTGTGTTCCTGCACTCGCGAAGATTGATATGGGGAAGAAACGGAATTTTAAGAGTTCCTTCCTGAACATCGTTCTTCGGGCCGGGCCGAAATTACACGCTCCCTAATTTTCGAGATTTTCGTAATGGCCCGCCCCCTTTTTCGGCCGCATAACACCCGCGAGCAGTTAGCTGCGTCCAGACTGCCGACTTGTTATTAACCTTAGGTATCATCACGATAGCATCGGTGCGAAATCATCGACGTTTGCCTCTCGCCGACCCATAACTTCCCTTCGCCGATTAAGTTCCAGGATTTATCGCAATAATCACGAGCCCGCACGACGACGACTATCATGACTTTATTACGAGGCTCGAGCGCGTTCTCTCATTGATCGCGACATTTTCCGACGACGACGACGACGACGACGACGATGACGAGGTCGCCAGAAGAAATGCGGCGCGCGGCGTCACATTGGCCTTGTTCCGGTCCCAGCGGAAATCATCGCTTTGCCGGGCGATTTCCTCGTTAAATCGGATGACGCTGGAAATGTCAGAAAAGCATTTGGCGCGTCATCTCTCTTGAATGCCATCTGATAAGTGCGAAGAAAGTGCAGCAGCGCGCGGGAACAATCTCGCCGTGAACCGACACATGTGCAGGGCACCTGTATAGCCTCTGGCAGCGAGGAATGAGGAAATGCACGAGGAGACGAGTCTACCGAGCAACTCGTGCCTTTCCCAGAGTGAAGTGAGCAGGTTAATCACTAAAGTCATCGCGCGCAAGTGATTTCTCATGTGAAAATCGACTGGCGCGTCGACGAGTACTGTGATCGCAATGATTTACTGCCTGCGCTCCCGTGGTCTGCAATTGCTACGGCAGCATTGGCTGTAATGTCTTATTTTACCTCTAGTCCCTCCTCCCCTCCTCCGCGAGAGCCACACGAGAGCATTACGTCGGATCGCCGAGAAAAAACTCTATGGATTTGCTTCATCATTTCGTATAACTTATTCTCGGTGGAGCCGCGCACCAGGTTCGAACCCCGATTCTTTCCACGTGTCTCCTTCCAATGTATTTGACGGTCTCGTCGTCTCGTGCATCCATTATTTCGCTGGAACTGTACAGTCCCTAATATCGGAGCGGTGCCAGGATAATTCAGTGGCGGGATATATCCTCGAATACTGAAACGCCTGGTATTGAGGTTGTTCCATTGAAACGCAGGTAGGAAAAGCTTCGGCTGGTCCACGATTATCAAGAGCGATGCATTAGCTGTCAGTACTATTGTCTTATCAAGCTGGAACACTGCGCTGGACATCTATCTTGGTTAATTGGCACGCAAACCGGAATATGCTGATGCATAATAGGGCGGAGGCTCGATGGGGAATCGTTTTATTTCGCTGAATCGTCAGCAGCCTGGCTTATGGAGCTATTTGCAGCTTATCTTGGAAATTATGGCTGCCGGGGATTCCTCCGGAGTTATGTAACTCCGCGTGCTACAACCGTGGAAAATAATTCCTCGGCAAGTATTCGGACAAAAGAGTCCGGCGCGGTCGGGGAGAATCCGAGCGAGATCTTGAAAAATTTCTCTCGACGGCAGGCGAAGGGGAGAGATCCTCTTCCGAACGAGAAGCCCAATAAGCTCTGGATCATCGGTACTGGGGACTCGTTTTTTATTTCTACGAGTAGCGTTGCGAGTTATCGAGTAGCCGAAAAGTTTCTCTAGCGCTTCGGATAAGAAAACTCAGATAACGCGAGACTCAGTTTCATAAAGAGCTGTTCATTGACGAAACACAAAAATAGTATTCACGACTTTTTATCTGCTCGACAGGGGGAAGAAATCGCGGGGAGGGGACATGTGTCTTGTCTTGTTGTGCCTTACCTCGCCTCGCCTCGCCTCGCCTTGCCGAGAGCTCGGATTTGTCACCGGCAACATTCCTAATTACGAGCATGAAATAAGAATCTGACTCGGGGAATTGCCCGAGTCAATTTCAGAGTTCTGGAGCCCCGAACGCGAGTGGCCCACACTCCGCGGGCCGCCAAACGAGTTCCGGCTAAACCGAATGGAGTGGGTTGTGTAAAAATCAAGCCACCGGTGCTGTGAAACTTTCCGTTAATGCGGAACGACAAAAAGGACCCCCGGGATAATTTAAAGCTCTCCACTAACGAGCGATTTTTGCGTCTCGGCTAAACCGCCCACTACCACCGCGCGCCGAAAGACTGCAGGTGTTCCCAGCCGCGCTAAATTTTCGAGCGCGTTGCTCCATAATTGAAGCCGACTCGTTCTCGCGTGATATAATTCGCATATAATTCAGTTAAACGAATCCATTTTCGAGGAATCAGTCTTTGGATTATCCTACTTGGTCGCATGAAAAGAGCCTTGGGCCACGGCCAATCCCAAAGCTCTTTATTCTGATAACTTTTAGTTCCCCGGCCTCCCCGCGCCAGGTTAAAATCTCCCTTGGAATTAATATCACTTTTAGCGGGTGCGCTCGCGAAGAACCTTTTCCACGAATTCCGGATAAATACCGCGAACGAGAATGGGGAGATTCCGATAGACTCGTGAGGTGGGAAAGGGGAGGATGGGGCGAACCTCGCGGCGACACACCGCGGAGCATTAATTAATGAAGATAGTAAGCGCGATACGTGAAATCACGTGCGAATGTCGTACACACCTGTACACGGGAGCCCACGTTTCACAGCCGCGTGGGACACGAGATGCCACATCAATTAGATTAATTACGAGGGCCATTACCATTTCGAAACGTCGAGCACGAGATTTTAGCTGTCGCGAGACGTATGCGCCGTGCTAAACGCACTCGGTGCGTTAATTAATCACGCGTGATGAGCATTTGGCTTCTTCAAACATTGAACTGCTTTTCCGAGGTGCCGCACAAGCTTCCTGGGCAAACGCTGTTTATCCGGTGACTCATAGACGATCGCCTACTATGCAAACTTTGCGATATTCGTCGTCGTTTTGCTTAGCCTCGATGGTCGTCCTGGATTTTGCGCGGAGATACGTTTGCGAACGAGTGTACCTCCGCCGACTCTCATCCATAAAATCTATATTTCAGTTAAAAACGTGCTCGCAATCCGAAATCCTCCTTTCCAATATTCCCGGTATTCTCTTATTTTCGTGAGAACGAGCAATTTCTTACTAGGGGAAAATATCGTCTCTTCCTTGATAATTTAAAGCGAGGCACGGCGATTCTGCTACGTCGACGGCGTTGATGACCAGTCGACGACGAATTTGTCGAGACAGAGAAATCGGGCTTTCTGATCTCGAGGAGTTTCGCTCGATTTCTCGGCGAAAGTATGGCCAAGTGAGGATGATCAGCGATACGGCGGACAAGGCTTGGATTGTCGCGCATCGATTCAAGTTAAAATGTCAGTCATCGCCTTTTGATACTGCCAGTTCACTGCAGCAATAAGCGATAAATACGACATTACTCGTATCTTATTTGTCGTCGTCCTGTCGCCAGACAAGACGGAGGACGCCAGATACTAAATATAAAACGCGCGGCGGCGTTTCTTTTAAATCAACAATGAACACTTAAAGATTCGTTTGCTCATTACTCGTTGTTCCACGTGTTTCCTCACTTACGAATAGCCGTCGAGTGACAGGTGACATAAATGAGATATCGGTTAACAAGCGATATTTCTATTTTTAGCTCTATCTTTAATTTCGTTCGGTGGAGGAACAAATTTCTCAAGATTCTCCTAATTATTTCACGAATAAACGAATGCATTGATGAATGTGTCGAGTTATTCCTGCTGTCTCATTTTGAGATAATTACGGAGAACAGAGCAGACTTAGATCGGCGGAGATCCGCGCGATAAGCAACATGAGTTTAAAGCTATTAATACGACTATTTCATGCCTTATGGGGGGATATAATTGAGACGTATAGAATACATCTTAAGGGGAATATTCGAATCTTATCGACTAATGACAATAAGATACGGAGATAGTACGCTGAATGATACTAATTGTAAGTTCGAGGGTAGAGATGTAGCGATAAGTGCTTCCACCACCTGGCAAATAAAAGAGGCAAGTTTTCTGCTTTCTCAAACTTATCGATATTTCGATCTGTGCCGAGATTTGTTATGTTAGAACAGCTACACCTGACGAACTAATTTGTAGCCAAGTTTTCTGACGGTAAGCAAAATGCAGGAGAGAAAAAGGGTCTCTACCTGAGATGATGAAGATCACAGAAGGCGTCTCTTAAAGATGGCCGCCGAGATTGCTGGAGTGTGAGAAACTAGGGAAGACAGAAGATGAAAAGAGATGAGAAGACAAGAGAATATTTTTCCGAATTTTCAATTTCTCTCCTAAATTACCAGACATTGTTCCAGGTGTATACGGTAAACAGGCTTGTTTTTATTCTGTACTTTGCTGCAACGCCGATCTCCAAATTGCCGGGGTTTTGTTTGAAAGGTCTGTGACCTAGATTTGGTAGAAAATTTCTGGGGCTGCGTGCAATTTGTCGATACGAAGTTTGCGGAAAGCGGAAGAGGAGAATAGCGAGCGGCGTTTGTGGGAGAGCGCGTTATACGGTGCTTTGTCAGCGAGAAGAACCGTCCGGCAGTAGAAGTAAATAAACCTTCATTCAAATATTGGTCGAAAACTCGATGCGTTTTACGCCGCTCGAAAACCAATAAAGCCGTCGGGCCCCTGACGAATTGCCCCATTCACGGCAAGCCTTTCCAAGCCGTTCTGACTGCTGTCCTCGGCGATCTTTCAGCCTCCGGTGGTCCTTTCACGAGTGCAATACCACCTGTGTATATCCTTGTAATCCTTGTCGCTTGAGGAACGACTCGCTTTATGTCCTCTCATTCGGTTCTTGCAATTTCGACCTATGCTTGCGTCGTCTTAAAAATAGCCGAGTCGTAACTCGAAGCGAAGAGCCAAAGCTTCGGAAGGTACTCGGAGGGGAAACATATCATTCGACCGATATCGATATTTATTTCCCCATTCGATCGACTCATTTTCCACAAATGTCCACTCTCTCTCTGACGAACTGCACCAATTTTCCTCCTGCTCCTCCTGCTCCTGCTCATGCTCCTCTTCCTCCTCCTCCTCCTCCTCCTCCTCCTCTTCCTGCCCCAACCGAGGAACGCGTCCCTGAGAACGAAGCCGAAAGTGGAGGCTTGGCGGGTCAGTAGCACGTGCAGCAGGTACACACGCAACTTGAATGGCAAAACGTTGAATGCAGCAGGTGCCGCACTCCGGTGAACCGCCGTGGAACGCTCCGACGTGTCAAGTGAACCTTTGGCTCGTGCTCCGTCCTTACCTGAACCGGCATCTGCTCGTTCGCTCATCAGCGATCCCTTTCAATGCTCCAGATTTCACTCCTCGTTAAGGCTTCTCGGAACTTCGACGGTCAGACTACAAAATGACGCTCGCTCCTCTCCCAGGATCCGAAGACTCGTCTTTTTTCAGAGCTTGAAATTCGCGGGGACAAAACACAGTGGCGCGTGAAACAACGAATGCAATTAATTCGCGCGACTCCGCTCGTTAAATAAGAGGACGCGGAGTGTGATTTTAGCACGGCCATAACGTGCTACTTCATAATTTGATAATTTCCCACAACAATGGAAGCTTCCTGGAGAATCGGGTTTCCAAAGGAAACTCACTGAAAAGCGTGCAGCGAAATGGTTTCGCAGGATTTACGGTCAGCATTAGTCTTAGCTGCTCGCGGCAACGAAAATGGAGATGCTGGATGCAAAGCATCGCGCTTGCGATTCCGTGAAAGCTGGATGAGAATGTTGCGTCGGAGGAATTTCGTGCTGCAGGTGCAGGCAAGCCGTGCACGCACACCGAGAGTACACACAGTGTACTCTCTGTACGTAAGGGGGTTATGCCGGAAGCGTCCTGCCGTGTCGCCGCTAATGCACACTGCACACAAAACCTCGACACGGGGAACTCTCGGTATTCAGTAGGAAATAAAGACCTCTTTACTCCTCAAAGATACTTCTGTTAATACAGCTTAACTCTTAACGACCGGCGACAGGAAAAATTTGTAAAGGTGTTGCTGCCCATCCTCTTCCCTTCTCCTCCCAGGCGTACCCCCGCCGCCATCTTGCTTCCAGCTTTCCATGTTATTTTTCACATTCTCCCTTGGACGTTGCTTGAAATCTATACCGCTCGGTGCGTCTGGCAAGCAGAACTTTGCCAAAGTAGAATCCACGGTGATCGAAGGTTTACTTTGACTCTTCAAATATTATCCTTCGTCCTCCTCGACCGTGTCTTGAAAGTATGATTAATGATGGACTAATTGAGCGCGGAATGAGTCATCAGTTTGGTCACAAATCGATCCTCGCGTCGCACGAGCAAGCACCATCATCGGGTCTACGAGCGTGGAAAAACTATTCTTCCTCTCCAATCGGCAGCGGATAAATCGTCTTATCGTGGGAAATGATTATGCGCGTTTCTTCGTGATTTTTTAATCAAATACAAGGAATTTATTTAGCACGCAGACTTTACTCCCGAGTTTATTTGTCTTGGCGAAATAGTGCTGGCCAATATTTTTCGCCAAGCATGGACAGCGAGTTTTTCACGGACTAGGTGAATATGAATTTACGTCGCGTTGAAAAGCACGCTCAGTGAATCATATACAGGATATTCCATCAATGACGAACAACCGCACAACATTCTCGCCTCTCCTGACGCTATCTCATCCACGAACGAGTTGGGCTGATTCTATTACAGATTACAGCGCAATCAAGCTGGAAATCTATTCCAATCAGTGCGATTCCATGGGCCGCCGAAACCGAATTGAACGTACGGTGCGTAAAACGATGCCGTTAAATGGTACGTTGCCTTCATTCAATCATGCCAGTTTATTTAGATCCAAGAAAGATTTAACAAAAAATTGTTAAAACTCTGAAGAACCTCGAGGAACTTGATAATAAAGAGGAAAGGGCGATTTAACAAGCTTTACTTTCACTGACATTCTCCCTCTTCCACCTCTCTCTCTCTCTCTCTCTCTCTCTCTATCCCCGGGTAGAAAACTCGGCAATAAATTTGAACAAAGTGCAAGCTATATAGTAGTCTATATAGCGCACGTATCTTCTTGTTGGGAAACTCGTTAGGCGCATTTTTCTCGACTCCGCAGGCAGCGAGCTTGATCCGAGTACCCACGCATCTTTTGTTAGTCAGTTTCTACCCCTCAAATAAATGTTACGTGAGGTGCCGTAATCCTCGAACCGATCTCTCGCACGCACCTTCTCCATACGAAACCTATCAAGGTCTAGAATCCTGCACTCCAGTGCCAGTCACGCTGTGTGTGGAAGATAAGGTTCTCAACTTTTCAAGAATCCCCTGGGATCTACCCGAAGGATCTCATTGCTCCAGGCAGAAAAAGCTAATTGGACATTTTTCGTGAGCGGGAAAAATTGCCTACAGCAATTACAGATACTTAGAAATTGCAATATTGACTGTAGGGCTTTACGAGTCGGTACTTAATTGTGAAGCAATGAAAAGGAAAGTAAGTGGCACATGCAGGTTGGATTAACGCGAACTTTAGCTATAAGATAGCGTATAATAACAAATTTAAATCCTCATAAAACAGGTCGGCGCGTTAAACTGTTCCATCGAAAAATAACGACCTTGTGTGAGACTGACTATACGATTACGAGCGTTGGGTTAACGATCGGGGCTTTTAATCGTTCTGTCCAGTCCTGCCGAACAACGAAGAAAATAATGAGATGCGTTACGATGTAACAGGATTCAGAAGGCTAGACTCCTCGTGTCGCAATTTCTTCTCGTTAGCTCCTTCTATCGTTAAATTACTCTCCTCCCGCGAAAGTTCAAAGATTATCCCAGCCGAGATCTCATCTGCATCCTCTCAATGAAAAGGAAAAAAAAAAAAAAAAAAAAGAAAGAACCAACGATTACTTTCGAATATTTCTCTAAGCAAACGACTACCGAAGGGGTCTCTGGGTACCACGCTTATTTAAGTGGAAAAAGTCTTACCACCATTATATCAGTGTTTCTAAAGTGATAGTTTCTATAGAGGTTGAAGCATTATGCTAATTTTTCTCAAGTATTTGAAGACACTGTGTGTTTGGTTATTGTACACAGTTGCTATTGACCGTCGTAGACTTTTTACAGGTTTCCGAAGGAAAGTAGTTTTCTCGCCAGCAACTTGACTATGAAGGAAGACGTTTCGTGGATAGGAGAGGTCAGGAGATTTTTAAGGACGTAAGATCCTGCGAAGAATCAGCCGCTGATTTACATAAGTGGGTGGCGTGTTTATGGCGATGCACTCGACGCCCCCAATGGTATAATACATAATGCGAGATCGTACAATGGACGTTTCACCGTGGGACACGTATCGGGTGTCCGAACGATACAAAGAAGAAGCGGCATCTAGAAGATATTCAAAGAATGTTGAGAGGTTCATGGGGTTTTGTCTGTTGTTCAACGCGTAAGTGAAGGAGAAAGATGGCGAAGAGAAAGGACGATGACATATGAAGAGCGAGAGCTTGGAAAATCGTCGATCCGGCCACAGATTCTGACCACCCGGTATATAAGGTTTAGTGCTGACTGATCTGGCACAATGGAAGACGTTTTACTCAAAGGGTTGGGCACGTTAGGGTACGCTGAATTCCTTCGTAGGTCCTACTGTCCTACATCTCAGTCCAGTATACCTTATGCACTGCACGAAGGAATTTTGATTGGTTTTGGAAAATCAAGTAGAATTATCCTGAATTAGTTTACGGGGAAGTTTCTCACTTTTCTTAAAATGATCCACTCGCATTGTGAAAGAACCAGTTGGATTCTCGAATAAAGATTCGACTGCCCTACATATCGATAGGGGATAAGAACTTTCCCTAAAACCAGGCGTTGTACTAGCTTAACTTCCGAGGACTCTGCTGAATCGCCAGCTGGACGCACTATATTCGAATGGAACATCCTAATGCTTTAGGATGTTTGGATGCAATCAAGACTGGCATTCGAGAGTGTCTAATCTAAATCTCCAGGGCGTCATTCAATTAATACAGACTATGCATAGATGAACGTGGCCAGCTTCTCCAAATCAAGTTACAGAGAGACAGAGAGACAGAGAGACAGAGAGATAGAGGGAGAAGCAGAGAATTGCGAAACATCGAAATTATAACCATTTCTTAACTCCTCCAATCTAATCGACTGGATTAATTTTCCGCAGCATTCCTCGGTTCTCCAAGTTTTCAGAGCAGTGGAGAACCACTGCAACGGTACTTGATAGTCATGTCGTGTTATTGAACAACAGATCATCATTCGTAGACCTTTGAGGGCGCGCGCGTGTGTGTCCGTGTGTGGCGAGGGAGGAAAAACGTTTTTCAAACCGACACATTTTTCAGTTTCGTAAATCCAACGTCGTTTATCATTTCTCGCCATGGTTGCCCCGTGCACGATTGATCGTGGGGATGCGATAAATATAAGGTGATTTTTTATGTCACACAGCGCACGAGGTGTTTTTGCTACAGTGACTCGAATCAAAAGAAGAAATTTGTCGGACGTGTGACGGAAAGCCTTTCCCTTCCAAAGTTATTACCCTTCTCGGAGTAACATTGATCCGATCATCGATACTCCAGTCTTTTTTGGAACGCGACACGGGGATCGCTAGTCATCGAATAATGGGAATGTCGAGGGTAGGAGCCACTCCATCGGAATTATGCGACCTTGAGGAAAGCTCACGCTGTGTAATCAAACGAGTATTCCGAGCCAAGTACCAGATCTCCAATCTTAAGAGTAACATTGTTGTAGCAATTGCGATCCTCGCAGCGTAGATGTAGTAATGGAACGAACGTGTTTCGCTTTCAATGGACATTACCGCCGATAAATCTCCATCGGCCATAAGCATTCCAGCGATTTTTCTCCGATTTAAATACTCTCCTCTCTCGGGCTCGGGGATCATTATCGAAGTTTGCGGGTAATTGCGCGAGCCAGCGAGGGCTCGTCTCGGGCTTGTCGAGAGGACTCGAGAAATTCGCTAGGCGGAAATTTCGGAGGTTCGTCTGCGGTTCCTGGACCGCAAACCGAGAGCCTCGTTCCCAAAGCTCTCGGAGACTCGCTTGCCGCAGAACGATTTCGGCTGTGATCACTGTCATTAGTCGCGCTACACTCTTCCCGTGTCCAGCCTTCCGTGTAGGCCCCGAAAACAGCCTGAAATATGTCCCGTAGCGTCCAGAATCCGCAGCTCGAAACTTTATCTCGCGCGAGCATCGTTCACGACGATATTAATTATGTTTCGCCGACAGTTATGACGTACGCGAGGCGTTCCGCGAAAACACAACGACGAACGCTGACGGAGGTATGTGCAATGGGTCCAGATGCGAATGCAATTGCCACGTCTGGCATTTTTATTATCGAAAAAGGATGAGGGACTTTTCCGCGAAGCGTGCCACCGATAAATATGTCCTAAAGTTTCGCGCCGATAAAACGCCGTCGGGAATTATAAATCCATCCGAGTAGGGATGATGGCGGGGTGGGGTGGGTTGGGGTGGATTGGGGGGTTAGAAATATGTCGCGAGAAACTTTCCTTTTCAATCCGAGGCTCGGATTTTCCATTGGTACGACTCGTGCTGGCAAGAGTAGCATGACTGCGCTCTTCTAGAGTAGAAAAGCTCGGATCAAGGGATCAGTAGACGGTGGAGGCGGCAACCTGCTGACGAGCGAATGCGACGTTTCTCGTCGGACGAGGAGAAACGATGCGGTAGGAGAAACAGCGATAGAGAAAAGTGTGGAAGAAGGCGCAAGATAAATACTGGTGGGAGAAGCGCAAAGTGGAGAGAAAGAGAGAACGAAAACGAGAAAGAGGCAGAGGAGCCAAGAGCTCCCAGGAGGGGCGGGAAAAGCGCGCGGAGAATAGAGAGAGTGGTCGACGAAGAAGAGAGAAGCGTGGAAAGAGCGAAGACTACGTGGAGTCGCTCGGAACGGGACGGGACGGGGCTGGCGAGTGGGGAAGAGACGATCGATAGTCGCGCGAGTACGAGCGAAAGCGAAAAGACAAAGAAGAATTTGCGGGAAAGGGAGATGGCGAACAGAGAAGGATCGCACTTCGCGGTCGATGCGAACGGTGACGAGGGGTGAAAAAGAGGGAGAGAGAGAGAGAGAGGCGATCGATAACGCGAAGCCAATAGAACCGGAAACGAGTTATGCGGGAGAGACACGCTGTTACAACGCGCGAGAGATGGATTTATAGTTTAGCTTAGAATTCTCTGAAAAACCGAAAGAAACTAATCCATCCGTGGCGAGGAAGCATCGATGAGTTATCAGTGGAGGATGGAAGAAACCCGACGCGAAGAATAGACCAGGCACGAGTGAGAAGACCTTCTGCAGTGGTACAGGACAGGAGGTAGGAGGTGAACCGGCGAGGTAGAAAGAAGTGTGTGCGGACAGGAGTTTTAGCAGAGGAAAGATGGAGAAAGAGGGATAACGCGTGGCCCGAGGATAGACAGGAAACAGTTGGAGGTTGCGAGAAAGCAGTATGGGAAGGAAACGCGTGCGATGAGGAGGGCAAGAGCACGCGGAGCAACAGAGTGCAACGTTTGAGGCCTTCGCGCCACCAGGAGAACATGCTCGGCAGACGCTTCGTAGACGAAGGGCGATCTATCTGGGTGGCCGGGAGAGAAAAAGACGATGCGAAGACGGAGCAAAGAGTACCGACCAAAGAATGAAAGAGGGAGAAAGAGAGAGAGAGAGTGAGAGAGTTGTCTGGTGGGGCAATCGAGGGGAGAGAGAGAGAGAGAGAGAGAGAGAGAGAGAGAGAGAATTTCAGGTTACGAAACGAAAAGAGACGGGAGAGTCGAGGAACGGACGCCGCTCGATTTAAAGAGCGACGAAGAAGACGCACAGCAACAGGTTGCTCCGACCTTACCCCTCGTCGGGGATGCAACCCCGAGAAATTCTGTGGTGGTATCGCGACAAGCACGCTCACGGCGGCTTAGCGAAATGGCGGCCAGGGATTAGAGGTCCGGGAGAAATCCCCAGGATAAAGCCGCAGTGAGCAGAGAGGGAGGGAGAGAGAGAAAAGAGAGGAAACGTGCGGAACCGTTCGAAACTCGCAACTTCTTCCTCGCACTATCAATTAAATGCCGCCACCGTCGCCGCCACACGTTGACTCGAACTCCTTTCTAATTGGCGCGACCGACGAATCTTGATAGAAAAGATGGCACCGCGCGTAGAGTTCCCGCGTCCGCGGAATGTTTGCGGATCGCGGAAATTCAATTTCATGCTCATCGACTCAAAGGCCGGGGCGTAACAGCAATTAAGGTTGGTACGCGGGGGGTTGGTTGACAATAGCAATTAACGGAGAGATACCTCGACGGGAATGTATCGGCAAAATGTTACTTTATGTCGTTCCGCGATGCTCGGACTTCTCTAAGAGGTTCTCCCCCTCCCCCTACCGCGAGAAGAATCAACGCTCGCTCGTCCCTTCGAGGTTCGCTCGTATCTCTGCGATAAAATTGGCCGATTCTTACAATGCACGTAATTCGTTTTATGCGAGGGTAATTTTCTAGTTATTTCGAGATTCGCTTCGATCGCGGCGATTCCTGGCGATCGTGTGGCCATGGTTTGCTGGAGGTACGTACGTACGCGTACTGGTTTTCGCGGCAAGATAGCGCGGGGCCAATTTACGATCGGGGCACTTCTCAGCGGCATGGCATGAATCATATTTAACGCGGCTTGGCGGCGAGCATCATAAGCCATCGTAAAAGCAGCGAGCGCGGTGGCCTCTCGAGGGATGCGATGATAATTTTTTGCCGCCGCCCGCAAAACTCCAGGCCCATTCTCCACGGTTCTCTCCGGTGGTGGTGCGCTCGTCGCGATCGCTTCGACGATTTAACACGCCTCCGCGAACCGACAGGCACGAACGGTCCAGTTAAAATCGATCTGCCGCAGCCCGAGATTCCACGGGTCCTCTGCGAGCAGAGTCGAGCTGAGCTGAGCTGAACCGAACCAAACCAAACCAAACCAAACCGAAGCGAGCCGAGCCGAGTGGAGTGGAGCGGAGCTGAGCCAACCTCCCCCACCGTCCTCAATATAGATCTCCGTTTTTAACGCCGCTAGATATCCTTTCATAGGCGCTCGCTTTTACGGAAGCTATTATCAGGATTAAGTTAACGACAGTTCCAGCCAGAGAGATAGTCGATACTCGAGGCCGGGGATCGTCAAACTTTCGACCCGCCACTTCTCGCGACCACCCCCCGGCGCCCTCGCCACTCGACGAATCCTAAGAATAGCAATTATCTGAAATAATTATGGCTCTCTCGCGCTCGTGTCCCTTGCCCTCCCGCGACCCGATCTTTATATAACTGCATTCAGCCAAAATTGAAAGCAAACACTTTTCCAGAGTCCGTTTGACAGGCTTAATTCAAAGCAATTATTTTCCCAGGGTTTTTGAGGAAGCGAGCATACTTTCAGAGAAAATAACGTGAACGGGAGGAAAAGTCACTCCCTCGGAGATTCCTCTCGAGCATTTCAATGTTTGTCCGACTGCGAGTGATCGTGGAGAAAAGCGCGCGCGCGGTTATCCTGGAGCCACGTCGGAGGTAGTTCCAGTGGCAGATCGACGCCCGAACATGCCGCTTAGTGCTTATCTTTATCACTGCGTTTTATCACCCCTGTGGCGTCGGCTTAAAGGCGAACGAGTGGATAAGTTTTTATCTTTGGACGATATCGCCAAGGCTTCAATGAAAGTGCAATAGTGCAAGCTATTTCGCCGCTGGTGGCTTTTTCAGCAGAGTCCCTTTGTTTCTCTTCCTGATCTCTCGGCGAGGAAATTACCATGATCAAACAATGCTATGGGGAACCGAGACGAATGTTGGTGCGAATGCACGCGCAAGACGTTCCACGGCCAACCAGCGCGGGTCGTAAGGCTCGCAGATTGATTGTGGTTGCCTACTGCTCTTTGAACGTTGGATTATAATTCACAAACGAAAAGGGACCAGTGAAACACCGAGTGGGCGATCGAACTGACCACTTTTATGACCCTCTTCCGACCACCAGAACAGTCTCGGTAAAGCCTGCGTTCGGAAAAAGTAGCCTTCACCGCAGGCTGCGCGTAAATCTTCCCCGCTGGAGTCGCGAAAAATATTTTCAATCATTTTTATGTACTCGAGTAAGAGAGCTGACGTTAATTATCACCGCAGAGCATATAGTTAGAAATAGAAACGTAAATCACGCGGCTGCATCGTCAGGTTTTTTTTAAGTCCGCGCTTTGCTTGGCAAAAATAGAATTACCAAATATATAATCCCTTCGATTCGCGCGAATTGAAAGGCGAGTCGCTCGCTCGTTGCGTCAAATTTACGCCCTATAAATTTCACCGATTCGATTAGAATCCCCGTCGTAATAATATGCGAGAGATCATCGGTTTTCCTCTCTCATTTTCTTTTATCGCATCTGCTGTTTGTTTCCCAGTAATTCCAAACGATCAATGAAATTTACTAATTAAATCCTATATTTGATTTCGCGAGGATAAAAAGTGTTTCGCGTCGCTAATAAATTGAACGTATCGAGTATTTTCACTGGGATGATACGAGTGAAAAGAGAGAGAGAGAGAGAGAGAGAGAGAGAGAGAGAGAGAGAGAGAGAGAGAGAGAAGAGAGTGGATAGCATGGATAGAAAAAAGCGAAGCTCGTTAAATAATATTTTGCGTTGCATTAATGTTCCTTTGACTGGTGCATTAAAGTTGTAAGCTCGAGGATATGGCGATGGGTTATCCTTGGAGCATATTTACGAAAAGCATTTCTTGCGTGCTCTTTTGATACATCACAGTACCTATTGTCCGTACAACGTACACCGTGACGTTGCACGCTCGAGAAACTTCTCATCATCATCATCCGACGGAGCATAGATTAAAGAAAAAAGTGCATAAGGTTAAACGTCTGGTGATAGCGAATGAAACGACACTCTCCTTGGAGAGGGAGAGAGCATTAAGGTCGTTACGCACTGGAGACATCCAATTACATCGACTGGTCATCCGCTCGAAAGTTCCGAGAAAAAATTAGCCAGCCCCTATCGAGATTGCCGGTCTAAGTACGGGGGTGGTGGCTCGAGGTCGGACGATTAACGCACAAAATCATGCGGAAGAAATCCTTCAGCTTAGACCACAGATGCCTTCCTACAATTGCAAATTCGTCCCATGCGTGTGCTCACATCCTGATAAGAGGAGAGTCTATGCTAATGATGTGAAATACGCCATGAATCGCGCGAGAGAGACTCGAGCAAACTGCTTCTTCCTAAGCTGAGAGTTTGAATTTCTCCGTGGTTTACCGCAGTACGTGCTGCAAGAATCGAGCTCCCGAAAGAATCAGATATCTTGACAATGTTCGAGGAAGCTTTAAACTATGAACTTTGCGTTTCGAGGATATCGAGCTTCCTAATCAGAAACTCCATTCGGGTCCTCGGCCTTGTACAGTTTAACCGAATACGTGCTTGGAGAAAGTAAATTCGGAAGACTCGAATTGGGGGTGGCCAGTACGTCCCGATATCTGTTTTTTTTTTTAATAAAGCGTGAAGAAAGACTTACCGAACTTTCTATTATGCAATGCATCGGTCGTAACCACAAAATTTAGCTGTCAAGTAGGGGCACCGGCTTTTCTCCTAGGCGATGAGTTACGAAGAACACGTAGAGTCAGCAGATTGAAGATGAAGAGGTGGAGGAGGAGGAGGAGGAGGGCAGAAAATCCGTATAACCACTGGAGAAAGAAGGATGATTCGGTATCAAGTGCAATCTAAAGGTCATCCATTGTAGTTCTGTTGAATCAAACTGATCGCAAAACTCAGCGTTCCTCCTGCCCCCGCCCACTATTGATTACAAGATTGTTCAGCGGGGTGCAGCGGCTGGACTTTTGTGGAGGCCGCCCCCCGTTAATTTATCGACGTATTCGATTACTCGCGTCTC
Source organism: Sclerodermus sp. 'alternatusi' (assembly GCA_037305995.1). Classification (NCBI taxonomy): domain Eukaryota; kingdom Metazoa; phylum Arthropoda; class Insecta; order Hymenoptera; family Bethylidae; genus Sclerodermus; species Sclerodermus sp. 'alternatusi'. Next base: position 2,406,593 of record CM074550.1, read on the forward strand.
GCTTATGTTCGGGATCATTTCCAGTCGTAGTAAATTTCGACTTACGACTTTGTTGGAGGTGCGTCGAAAAGGTCGAGCGGGAAAGTCCGGAAGGAGCTTCGTGCGTCCTTCTCGACGTGACCTCCCTTCGCCGAAAAGCCACCGTCCGTCGTCTCGGAACATGTGTGCGAGGCCTCGTAAGGATGTTTAGCACCGCCCCGGCAGCCCAGTCTCTCAAATTATTCACACAAGTATCTTACGAGCGCGGCCACATATATCGACTGAGCGATCGAAGGAAACACCCTACTCCAGGCTATCGTATTTTTCACTCCGAAGCAATATATTCCGCTCGAAAACTAAAACTGACGCGACATATTGCAAACTTGGCAAAATTGTGAAAAATTCTCCCTCTCGGCAAACTCGAAAGTTGGAAAATATTTTGGGAGCCTCCGGTTATAAAAAGTGCTCGCTCAAGTGTAACTGAAAGCAGAAATTGTCGCTATTCGCGCGCAATGAATTCGCGATTTCAATGAAGAGGCCGGCGCGCGATTCGGAGCGACGAAGGAAAAGCGAGTCCTTGAATCACCACGCGTCAAATGACACGTGTACCGACTGATAAATCTCAATTTAATCTGTGATCAAAGGAAATTCAATAAGAAACTCGATACATTAACTCGCGCCGAACTTTTTGCCGTCTAAGCTGCTCGATCCAAGTAACTTTTCGTACCTAATTTCGAAAGTGCGGAAGCACTTTTAATCAATTAGCGAGCGGCCATGATACGGACTATGAAATTTTATATCGAAACTCCATGAAGAATTATCTTTTAATTCTCACGGCTCTCCCTCCCTCCCTTCGCGCGCGTGAAAATGTCCGAGGCTCGAATAAAAGTTTGACGAGAGTGTAGTTTTTTTAGGATGATTTTTTACGATGAAGGAGCAGTAAGCAAGTATGCATAAACAATCTGGAGTATTCGAAACGAGCTGCTTGATAGGCCGTGTGCATAACTAAGGAAAGAGGGGTACCCTGGAGTATTAACTTATGGAGCAGAAATAACAGCTTCCTCCCCAGGAGCCGAAATAACCCACGAAATAGTAGATTGTTTGTAACGTACGTGCTCGGTACCTGAGAGAGGAGTGCCTACCGCGTTTGGGAATTCTGTTAGTGAATATTTGTAGCGGTGGCCCCTCTCTATTTATTCCCCACCACGGAATTGTTTATTCGTCCAACATGCAACGTTTCTTGCTCGCGACGTGGAAAAATAGACTTGCGACGAATGTGGTTCGAAGTTTCACGCCTGATGGCTATGAAGTCCTCATGTTTTTTGATACAGCGGCAATACCAAATATTGAACCACTCAGGAACAAATCAAACACTGCATCGTTCCAGCAAACAGAGTCGATAAAAATAGCTTACAGCTTTATAAATATGTAAGGATACTCGATATTACATCATAAAAGACCGAACGGGAATTGGCGAAAATATCGGGTGGGTGAAGAGAGAATTATGCTGATGCCTCGTGATAATTCCTTCGAGGGAAGTTTGAGAAAAGAGCGTGGAAGGAGAGAGGAGGGTGTACACGCGTTGCCGGTAAAATTTGACAGGACATCGTAGCAGACTTTCATGCGACATTCGTGAAAATTTTTCAACTTTCGAGTTTGCCTTGAATTAAACTATCGCGTACTTTTATAAAGTCACAAAAATCTCGTCGCTCAAGATGTTCTCGCCTAGGACGCAGACAGCGTCTTGCTCGCATCGTCTCAAACTCGTCGAGAGGAGCTTTGGAAAGTGGCTGCATTTCTTTTTTATGCCACAGACTTTAAGCCAGCGTCAAATCGAAATGGCTATATGTGTCGAGGGTGAGCAACGCGCAGCTGAAATTCAAAAAACGTTTTATTCTCACTTTGTAGCACAAGAAAACCTTTCTTCCGGCAAAAAGTAATATTGTGGAGCAAACTATCCCTTGGCCTTGCCGGAAATATGCCCGGTACCACAAAGAAATCTCGCGAAATTGAATAAAACTATACTCTTCCAGAGAGATTCGCAAAAATAATGATGATGATGATGATGATGATGATGTATCCTGATCCAATCTATTGTCTATAAGTTTATGAACAGATCCCTCGAATATTCATGAATGATAAATTTTACATATTTATCATAAATGAATACCGCCAGCATTGAAATAATTAATTCCAAAGTAACTTGAAGCAGGATTTTCGAACTAAATTAATGCAAGTGCATGCAAATGTTAAATATTCTAATTTAACACTTTCTTCAAGTCCCCTAATTGAATATGAAAATTAGAGTAATAAATTTGTTGTCGTTGAACGATAGTTTTAACATGGAGAAGCACTTTGGTCATTTGGAGAAGCGTGTAAATTCTGACAAATCCTTTCCTAAGAAGTGAAATTAGTTCGCTCAAAGTCACCCGAGACGAGATACACGAGAAGCATTTTATGAAAATGCACATGTAAGAGGGGGAGGGGGCCAGGTATCGTTATAAAGGCACTTTGAAACACAATTGAAAGTGAATTTCAAGCTCGACGCGTTACACGCGTAAAACATGTATACAGTCGAAAGGAGAGCATCTGCATAGGAGCTGTAGAAATTAGCATAAGCCATTGTCCTGCCAAGTTACTGGTAGGGACAAAGTATCAGAAAACTTATTACAATAACCCTTTATAAAACACAGGTGGAATGTCGGCACAGTATCAAATTGAAGAAAAACACGCCTGCTGCCACTTAACGGCTTATCCGCTCCTGCTGGAATCTTAATTAAGCAATTACTTCCTTTATCGTGTTTTTTGACGGGACCACTGCTCAAGCGCCGCGTAATTTGTAATAATTTACCGTGGGGAAAAGTGAAATTGAATACTCGCGTGGCCTGAGATCGACGATGATGGAGGATAATTTATAAAAATTTAGAAACGTCAGAAGTGGAAAATCGAGTAAAACGTGAATGGGAAATGGATAGATCGGTTAGAATTTCTGGAAGTCAGAGTTGGGTTGTTTTGACAAATGACAAGTAAGGAGGGTGGAAACACGTGTTGCCCAAGCCAACGCTCGCGTCTTTGGGAAACCTTACGTGGACGTCTCATTTTACAGCATGTGCGAATTGTGTGTCAGGAAGCTACTGTACCTTCGCTAATGCACCGAGAGATGTGGTTTGAATTTTCACACGGAAACCGACAAAGACTCACCGCAACTATTTTCTCCAACGAGTCTACGAATTAATTCTGAAAAGAAAAAGGGAAAAGCAAGAAAAACAGACGATTTTCTTTCTCGTTACTACCCGGATCTTATTTAACGAGCTGTAGCAATCGATGATTGCACGGAGAAAAAAAAAATGAATCATCGTAATGATTATTCTGACTCGTGATTAAAGAATCTACCAGTGGATTTAGGTAGTACGGTAATGGAAAATATACGTCGGAGGTTCCACGAGTAGTCCTTCGTAGCCTCCTTCTCAACTATGGGGCGGTTAATATTGGAGAGACGCCGCATGATTTACGAAATCGATCGGGAATTCCCATTCCCCGTATCCTGCTGCTTTGCCGATGCACGATCGAACGTGATCCTCGTGAGAAGGTTTTCGCGAAGGACGGATTTCCGATTGGGGAATAAGAACACTCCAAAATGCTCCAGTCACGCTTCTATCGAAGAATCCGATTCCAAGTAGTGTCTGTACTCGGCAACACGCGATTCTGTCGTCTTAAAGTCAGATAAACTTTCGAATTAACCGCAGAAATTGCGCGATCGATGCGTAAAAATCTAATGATCGAGCAATTAAGATAATTGGAGTCTAGTCGTTTCTTTAAATCAGATCCATCGACGGAGGTAAATTAAAATCGATCATCGAGAAAAATGACGAGCGATCGTCCTTGAATGAGGGTTGAAAAAAAATTCTGTAAAAATCAACTAACCACGTGCTCCTTGCGGTTGTCATTCCGGAAGATGATGTTTCCCGGATGACGTAAATAACCAGCGAGTCCTGTCAGCACTGGGGTATGTGAGTTCTTGAGAAACAACTACGCGCACCACCTCCGCGGACGGGAGTCGGCCACTGACTGAACCTGACTCCGATTCTCTGGAACCAGGAGGAGGCTGCGTCGACCGGTCAGGGACCACGAGCCTGCGGCCTTCTGACACTCGACTCACTAATTTCCCTCCCTCTCTCTTTCCTCTTCTCTCCGAAAACCCCCACTAAACCCACGCACGATTTTTCAAAAGATTAAAAGAGTGCAATCTAGTCACGCTGCGATCGAAACCTTATGTTCTCTCGTGAAACGATGTAAAATTTCACAATTATAATAGATTAATTTGGACGATTATTCTGGGAATGGGGTTGCGCCTGTACGTTGAACCAAACACAGAAATTGGGAGGCTTGCACAAATTCATTCATAGATTTGGCGCGCGATCTTTTATTATAAGTGATAAATGGACGGGCGGGCGAGCTAGCGATTTACGAGCGATCGGCTGACGCTACAACGCGTGGAAGTTTTGCGTGTAAAATATTCCAGCGGACCAACAACAACGAGGAGTAAACGAATGTGCAGAGCGTTCATTTGCATTCTCAAAACATATTTTCAGTCCCTGAAAATTTCTACGTAAAATGACGAGAATGTGAAAAACCGGCCGCGTCGCTGAATACTTTGATCGGATGTAGGGAATATTCTAAAAATTTATGGCACTTTTAGATTTTCTATTGGACCTGAAAAATGTAAATTGACAATGTGTTTTCATTCTTCGGCATCGATGCGGAGTGAAAGTTTTCGAGTAAATTTTCAAACCGACCGCTCCGACAGCCATTATGAAATTCTCCCATATTCTCCCCTTCTTCTGGGGAGGGGGAGGCCTCTGGAAGATTAAGTATATCATGTAAATTTAATCTTATCGATTTTGAGTTCCCGAACCTCAACCGGGCTTTACGCTTGTCCGTCCGCTATCATCAGCGCCTCTCGGATTCTTCGAGGATTTGTTACGGCTAATTTTTCTCCGATGCTTGCGTTTGAAACTGCTTGAGCCCGCAAACATTCCGTCCTGTCAATCGAGAAGGAAAATGCGCATTGTCCAAATTTTAACTTCTACATTTTGTTTGACGATCGTGTAACTAGAAACTGGGCTGAGTCGAGGATTCGTGTTTTATTTCGTTTGCTCAAGTGTCTCGTGGCAAAAAGCGGAGCAAGCAAAGTGGAGGTATTTTAAAATTCATTCATTCAAGGTTTCGCGAGAGACAGCTTAATGAAAGGTCGGAGGTTCGCGCGATTTACGAGTGATCAGCCGATTTTGGCGCGTGGAAGAGGCCGATGAATAATTTAAAAGTTCGCGATGCCCTGGTGGTAATAGCGGTTCGTCGAGCGAAATGACCTCCGCCGAATGGCCAGTGAGTAATTAAACTCAAAGACCAAAGAACTACCAGCCTCCACGACATTTTGCATAGAATTTCCGTCGATTGTTCGTGCTTCAGTGTCATCCGTTAATTATCACCGAGTGCACTCGAGAATTTTCCAAGTCCCAAAGATCATTGGAGAAAATAAAACCCTCGCGACAATAAGGCTTACAATTAGCGATGTGAATGGTCGAAGCAGAAACTGTCAAACTATGCTTGGCTCGCTCCAACTGACGGTTATTAATGTCAGAATGGGACTGGTTTTTCTTTCAACAAAGTTAACGAACCCCCAGACTCTCTTCTACGAGAACCTGGACATTCGGAACTATCCGAGAAGTTCGAGAGTATCGAAACTTTCGTTCGCGCGCTACAAGCTAAACCAGATTTTATCAGTGAAATTACTCAAACAAGGTTAGCGCGAGTGAATCCTATCTACTCGATTGGATTCCCATCGCGGAGAGACAGACTAATTAGGCAAGATTAAAAGAAAACCTATCGCACCGAGAGCGAACGCCGCGATCATTTTTCACGGACGACGACATACTTCTCCCAAATTGTGCGGATGATCGAGAAGAATTTATCAAGGTCGAGAAGGGGCTCGCGATGAAGACGTGACACGCCCGTAAGCTTCACGAACGTTTAGCCAGACTACCCGCGTGGGAATCTCGGCGCAAATTTCATCGGAGCACGCGTGTCTCGTAAAAAGTGAAAAGGGGTGCGCAAGGAGAAGAGAGCCCAGCGGGGGGCGCTGTGATGGCACACAGTGATGAATGAGTATAAGCTCGTGACTGCACTGACCGGGTAAATCGTTGCTGCATATTGAACGCTGTCCGCAGACGTTTATCCAGAAAAAATCAGCCTTATCCCAGCTGGCTGGCTGGCTAGCTGGCTGGCTGGCCGGCCGACAAAGTTCGAGCAACTTTCTTGAATCCTGGAAATGCTCGTGGGTAAAACCTGCTAGTCCTCACGAAACACGCGCTTCGGCGACTCACGAGAGAAACTGACCGAAAGACGTGTGGAACGCGAGCAGAGAAGCGACCCCGGCAAACGCTAACGGAAGGAGAGGATCCAGGCGGAGAAAGAAAGAGAATGAGTGGAGGAGGAGGAGGAGGAGGAACTATGGAGAGGGACTGTTACGGGGTGTTGAGAGGATATCTTTGCTACGAACAAGAGAAAGAGAGAGAAAAAGAGAGAGAGAGAGAGAGAGAGAGATGCACGGAGAGAGAAAGAAACGAACTAATAGTTATACTGGAGGAACTCTGGTAGGGATTCTTTACTCATTCATAGTCGAACGCCCCCACAAGCGTAACCACCTCCACTTTGTGATGCTGCCGATACTGCGCGCTCGCCAACAGTTTTAACTCATTGATCACTGAAACTATGCCTCTCGGTTCACGCACGAGCGATTGACATTTTCCAACGATTCAAGCATCCCCAGGGATTGACTTTTTTCATCGATTTCAAATTCCACAAATCCTCTCTCTGCTTCAGCCACTCGAATGGAGTTTGACTGATTTCGAAGGTGAACGAGCTAGCGGAAAGTAGAAGAGTTTAATTTATGAGATGCAAGATGCAAGTCAATTCGATGCTAAGTATCTTTCGGTGAGAGACGGTGAGATACGTGGATTGATTTATAGATGTAACGCGTATTATGCGTGTTCCGTATTGCGAGTGGCAATCGCTCGCGAAACACGGCCACAGGGTTGTGCTGCTTATGGCTAATTTAACGACTCTAATCGTGAGTCAGCCGTAATCGCCACGAGACCTGCGAAAGTGAGCGTCCGTTTCCGAAGAGCGTACGTCTGATTGGAGCATGCGAGACCATTAATGATCGTTTATTAATTAATCCAATCGGTCAGCGTGGGAACAATGCTCGTCAAACGTACACGCTGCCATTCAATTTCGGCCAATTGGCTAATTCTCTGGCGGTGCCATTTGATATACAGCCATAATCATGCCCTTTATTAATTAGCGTACCAATTTGTTAATTGCGATGCATTTGCAGTCGAGTTTAGTTGCTCGATCGCGTGTCATCGATATGCGATCAGCGAGAATCGGTTTTAACCATTAAATTTTGGTAGCGCACCCCCCATCCCCCCATCCCTCCATACTGTTCACTAGCCGTTACTCGTTTTGCTTCAAAATCGAGAATTATGAATATTTTCGCACTTCTACCGGATACGCTCGGTCAATGATGAAAAATTTCAGGAATGACGGGTGAAATGTAACGCGACAAAACCTTACCAATTTCTATGAATGACGATGTATCGTGCTAATTACCAAAATTATCGAAGGTGCAAACGAAGCCACGATTGGAAGTGGTCGGATCAGAATTAACGAATTGTTCGTTAAGCGAGAGCAAATATTGGAAAAATTATGTCAAAGGTGATAAGCAATCCCGTGCGGGTGGAATCGCTGATAACGATCAATTAGCGAGGATAAAATATCGATTAAGCTACACTTTTGCTTTGTACGGCGCTTTCAATAGGATTTGTTAATTATTTGCTTGTTTGACTTCTTAATTTTCAATTTACCACTCTATCTGGCTCTACTCTTTGTTTACTGAATTTTTAATTTGGCCCGAGGGAAGAAGAGTGGGAGAGGGAGAGAGAGAGAGCGAGAGCGAGAGAGAGCGAGAGCGAGAGGGAGAAACCAGGCGTGTAAAAATTTCGAAGGTTTATTCTGGAACAATGGAGAAAAAAGGCGTTTGTGGGAGCTGAGAGCGTCAGCGGACCATTTATCAGGCGTTAGGTCATTTTTTAAAGGCAGGACACGTGTCCTGTAATACAGAGAAGGAGGGTGGGCGTCAAAGGAAACGGCGAATGACCTCGTGAAGCGCCGTTCGTATTTAGGACATCCGATAGGCGATAGCGCGCGTTCCAGGATGCGAGCTGATAGAAACTGACGCGTGCGATCCAACTTCATTTAGATGTAATACGTCCATTCATATTCACGGCCTGGTCGTCAATGACTTTTTACGTCCACGTTCCAATCACCTGGCAACTCGCGCACATTCCCATTCTTCTCCTCTCCATTCTACCCCCTTGAATAACCAATGGAATTTTTATATTTCGTTGACACATCCGCTTCTCTCTTTTTCATTTCTTCAGAGGAAGTACTGATCGAATCGAAGACAAACGCGGAGAATTATCAGCGAGTGTCACCGTTAATTTAAGCACTGCTAATTAGAGTTTTGACTAGCTTGTTAAATTAATTAGGTCGACTGATAAAGTTTGCATTGTTCAGCAGATATTAATGGAAGAATTTCGAATGAGTGTGTATCTAGAAACGTAGAGCAAGAAATTAAAATAGAAACAGAGATAAAATGTTATATCTATTCTGCGAAGTTGCTTGCAGGATGCTCGTGTAATTTCTTGATGATACAATTGAATTAAGTTTTCATATATTTGCATATAAAATATTTCAAATCGGTGGCTGATCAAGACATTGCCGTTAAAATGGCATTCTCTTATAATATCGATGAAGTACCAGCCGCGGATGCTCCTACCATAGAACACGATGTTCTTTGTGCAAAAATGTATCTCCAGAGATGCAGCCTTCAATCCGGAGATAACCTGTGAGCCTGTTAAATAGACAAAGCGAATCTAAGGGGATGAAAGGAATCTTGCTGATTATAAAAAATTTATCGTTCTCAGATACGATCATTTGAGGGAATTAATTTGTAAAATCCTTTCTGAGCGGCCAGAAAATGCAGTGGACATATTTGAGGAATATAGTAAAAAGTTAAAAACAGAACGATACAAATCTGAGCCAACTCATATAAGAGACGTCTACGTTCCTCCCGCAGAGTATGAAAATGCTAAAAAACTTATTAAACTTTTTCAAGTATGTATAGCGGTTTTAAATTTATGATTTTATGGTAATATTCCAATTAATAATAGAGCGTTAAGCCCGTTCAAGACGTGGAAGAGAGCATGGACGATGAGGAAAGTGACAAAAAAAGAATGAAACCTAATATGATGGAACTGCTGTATTACTTTGAACAAACCGACATAGGCCTACCGCGCTCCGAAATGGTATTATTGAACTTATCTATCAGGAAGTTTATGACTACGTATCCGGTTGAAAATGTAAGGTATACTTCTTTCCCACTTCCATCTGGTAAGGATCGTTCTTTTTTGTTATAAGAGACATGCTCTAATGCTAAACAGATTTTGGGGTAAGATCTTCGGTAATCCGAAGAATTACTATGTGTTGGAAGCTGAACTGCTACCGGAGGAACTCGAAAAAAGAATTGAAGTATAAAATTCGTCACGATAAATTAATTTAAAAAATTCAAATATATCGTGTATCGCTAAAAAGTTTATCTGCACAGCAATTGGAAACTGAAATAATAGAAAAAGATGAGGAAACAGGAGGGGTCGTTGAAGATAGAGAAAAGGAGAAAGGTGTAGAAGTTGTGGAAGAAACTGAGATAACTGGGGAACGAGGAGTGGAAACGACAGAAGCTGGTGCTGATGAAAGCACCAAACCCCTGGAACTAATATTTCCACCGATGCCCGTCAATACATGGACATCCACGTCAGAAATTCCTTCGGAACTCATTGGCACTGGCGCAAATCAAAAAGTTTCAAAAAACTTATGAACGAAACATAATGATAAATTTATTTAATATACTTTATTTTCAACATTATACGATTGTAGGTTTATTTTGTGTGCAATAGACCAGGATTAGATGACTGGATCGAACTGCCAATGGTAACTCCGCTACAGATAATTGTCGCTCGACAAATTATCCGTTCTTTCACTGGGAATCTAGACACTAAAGTGTGTAATGACAATAATTTCTGCGTGACTCAATTAAAGCTATTAAAATTTAACAACAGATTCATACGTATCCCCCTTTTCCTGGTACGGAAAGACATTACCTTCGTGCACAAATTGCAAGAATTAGCGCTGCTACACAAGTTTCTCCAGTCGGTTTTTATACAACTGGTAGTATAGACGAAGAAGAGGAGGAGGAGGAGGAGGAGATGGGAGAAGTCACAGAAGGTTTAAGAAACTTTATTTAATAAAGCAAAAGCCTCGCATCTTTTAAAATAATTATGGAATTGAATGGGTCGAGTTTATATTCCTCATTCGTTAGCAGGAGAATTGACTGAAAATATTCATTATGATCCTTTACCGCTTAACGAGCTTGTTGATTCTTCACTGACAAATTGGTGCCATCATACTCCGTATTTGCTAAAGTCAGGACGTATTACATGGTGGAATCCAAAAGCAGTAGATGACAAAGATTTGGATGTAATAGAAATACTAAAACTTTAAAAGGCTCAAGATTAATTTAAAAAGACTTTTCAGGAAGAAGCTGTTGAGGATGAAGAAGAAGAAGAAAAAGAAATTTTAGAAGAAGTAAAAGAGAAAGGCCCGCCGTTATTAACACCATTATCCGAGGATGCTGTTATAGATTCTACAATTCCTTGGTCTGCTAGGATTTCTTCAAATATTCAACCTGATATTGCTGTAGCGATAATTAGATCACATATTTGGCCAGGAGCATTTGCCTTTTCCACTGGCAAGTGAGTGAATTTATAATAAAGTAAATAGTTCCCTTAAGAATCTCTCCTAACGCAATTTTATTATTATATTTCGTAGAAAATGTGCAAATATATACATTGGTTGGGGTCAAAAATATACAGCCTATAATTACAGTCCAACTCCTATGCCTTCTATTGAAGATCAGTATAAGGTAGGCCCTGAAATCCTGGAAATGCAGGACCCTAGCTTTGAGGATGAAGAAAACTGGAGGATTGCTCACCAACCACCGACTAAACCGGAAACCGGTATACGAACCATCGATAATTTAGAAAACTCTTTTCATCCATTATGATAAAACAACTACTGTCCAGTAAATCAATTTTTACTTATATAGATGAAGAAGAAGATGATGAGGATGAAGATAACGATGATGAAGAAGATGAAGAGGATGACGAATAAGTTAATCATTTATTGCTTCTCTTCTCAGGACATCCTTTCCATACAAAACTACAGTATCAGCTGTTAATACCTTAAGGTTCTATGAATACATTATGATTTTATATTTACTACATTTACATTTATATTACATTGAAATAAAAATTCTTTTTTATAATAAGAAAATATGATCTTTTATATTATAAATATTAAAAAAAGAACTAGCAGTTTATTTTCATCTTTTAAAACATTTCTACTGGTGATATGTTATGCCTTCCTTATACCATGCGCAGATAAAGAAGTAACGTCAGTGAGTAGCTACTAAATATGCGACTGCTAGTATAAACCTACTGGTGCACATGTGCTTGGTACATTGATATATAACCTAAAAGTCTATTAATTCAATTGATTGATTAGATTGAGTTAAATAAAAGAAACTATAGAAACTACATTAAATAATGAGTATAATTGTAAAGCAAGAAGTAGTGGAAGATGAAGTAACTTTAGAAAATAATAATGAAATAACTCTAAGACCTATGGTTTGTGAGTTCAATCATTTACCAGCTCCTGATGGATCAGTGATGCTAATGCAAGGTATATTAAGGTTGTTCAGTTGATTTAAACATTAACCATCTTTAATAAAATTTTTAAGATTGAGAATTAAACTTTTAGGTAATACTGCCATTATAGTGGGAGTATATGGACCAGTTGAAGGAAAATCATATGCAATGTCATACAATAAAGCCACTATTGATGTTTCCTTTAATCCTGTTAAAGGGCCTGATAGTAAGTATGCAAAATCCATATTTTTATATATTTATAATAGGAAATTTTATAGAAGCAAGCATTTTTAATTTTTAAGAGGTTGATGACAGACTAACTGAACTATATGTCAAAGAAACTAGTGAAAATGTAATTGTGGCGTCTTTACATCCTAATACTGCAATAAATATTAAAGTACAAGAAATAGAAGACTGTGGAGGGGTATGCTTTAAAAATATTTAAGAACTTTTTAGTAAGAATTTTTAATTGAATTGACTTAAATTTATAGAGTCTTGCATGTATTATCAATGCAACATGTCTAGCTTTAATCAATGCTGCGGTTCCCATGAAGTTTACAGTTGCTGCAGTAAACTGTATGATATCAAAAAGTTCAGGAGAAATTATATTTGACCCTGATGAATTACAATTAGAGGTATAAAAGACTAAATATATCAATAATTTTTCACAAAATTAAGTTTTTTCTTATTTTAGGAGTCTAGAGCAGAATTTACTTATGCATTTGATTCCCTTCAGAGAGAAATTATTTGCTCTTACGCTACAGGCTCATTCACCCAAGAAGAGTTTTTGGAGACCATTGAAAAATGTAAACAAGCTAGTCAATTTGTGTTTGATTACTATAGAAAAATAATGCAAAAATGCGCAAAAGCTTTATAACTATAACATTATTTTTAATGATTGTAATTTTTATATACTAAATAAATTTAATTTAATATAAGATTTGTATTGAATTTTTTATATAAACTTTCTCAATATTCCAAATTAGTTGATGATATTAAATGTGCAGAAGTTCCATGATCTTCCTACAGATGTCTCTGTCATCTTCTTGCTTGGTGCTGCCACCTACAGTGGGGTGCAACAACCTACTTTTATATTCTGCACACATTTTATATGATAAAATAAAATTTATTTTCTCACAAAATAATTTTACATTTAGAGCTGTTTAATTTTATATAAACTATTTTAATATGAAACAAGAAATACTTCAAATTAATAATGTTCCGAAATGAATGTACTCTTCCCTTTTTAAGAGTTTTAATTAAAATAAAATCTATGCTGGATGTCTTAAAGTAAAACGAACCCCCATTTATAAAAGGCGATTTTTAACATTAAACTGAGTCAAAAAATCAAATGATAAAACTATAAAGAGTATTTCCGTGAAATCACGTTAATATAAATGTATAAAATAAAAGTGAAATCGCTCAAAGCGAGATGTACTTTATGTTACGTCCATGATGTGAAATTTTACTATTTTCATTTACTTTCTGAATGCATCCATTGGATAAGCAGAAAAATAATTGATGCGTTTAACCTTGGAAGTAAGGTTTGGAGAAGATGCGGGGTATTGAAGAATATATTCGCCTTCGCACGTTTAAAGAGGAGCGGATCTGTCAGAGGAGCCACGCCCGGTCGCCAATCACAGGAGTACCTTCGACGAGTATCCTTTGTGTCCTCGTTGTTGGACCCTTTTAGTCCTTTGCTCGCGGGAGCCAAGGACTCAGTGGCCATCCTTAGACGTCCATTAAATACAGAAATGAGGCTTCCATGCGCATCCCGAACGGGTCAGACCAGATCCTTCGGTCGGGCCCAGAAGAAGAAGAAGAAGAAGAAGAAGAAGGAAGAAGAGTAGGAGGAGAAGAACGAAGATGAAGACGAAGAAGAAGAAGAAGAAGAAGAGAGAAGAAATGCCGCCCGTACGTAGCTTAAGAAGAAACAGAGAGAAGAGCCGGGTCAGACCGGGCCACGTTTAGTTGAGGTCGCCCGGGGCCCCCAGACCATTAACAAGGAGCGGAGCAATTTATGGACCGGCTCGCTCATTTCCACTTTATTATTATTTTCTCATCTCATAGATGGTCTTTCGCGTCGTTTTGTTCTCTTGCCCCTCTTGCTTCTCGCGCGAGACCTCTCTCTTCCCTCTCTGTTGCTCCTTCTTCTTCTCTCCTCGTCCATTCTCTCGGTCCATCTTGGAATTAGTACCCCATAATGGAATGGGAGAGCCACCGGCACACCGCGCCGCGACTCTCCGATGAGCTCCGGATGAAACTTTCAGCCGAGCAAAAAGTTTTGAAACGCAAAACATTATTGCTTCGGCTGGCCCGTTCCGTGAGCTTGCTAAGTTCTTCAACTGCACACGTTGCACTTTTGCATCCGCCACCGTCTCACTTTTTAAAGATCGTTCCAACTTGTTCGGCAATTTGCGAAAAGTTTCAGCCAAGAACTTGGACTTAAAATTAAACGCGGGGCAGCCCTTTATGAGTTAATTTGCAGGGTGCGCGGGTGCGGGGTGTATCGGTAAGTTTGGCGCACGTAAAACAGCGTTCCGCCTGATATAACCTCGCGTGACTCCCTCCTGCTGCCGTTGGCCGCGGCGATAAATCCTTGAGACGCGAGTTAATTTTAAACGGTCACGACTTTCAGCCGCGATGACAACGCCGAGGTACACGGGGGAGGGCGGGAGGACAGCAGTTTGGATGAGCTCTCCATTTTACCCCGGGACCAAGCGAAGCTTCTATCGAGGAATAGGCCTATGTGGACCGGACCCGCGGCTTATCCATCCTTTCCCTCTTTCTCACGCGTCTTCCTCCTTTTTCCCCCCTTTTCCTTTTTCGTCGCTTTTTCTGGCCCACGCTTTGCCACGGGCCTCTGTCATTGTTCCCGAGAGTAACGTTGGCAGCGGCGAGAGAGCGCAATCGGGAACCTCCGAGAAAAATATAATCCGAGAAATACGAGAGATGCGTGGATTATCCAGCGGCCAGGACAGGACATCTCGAATCCAATTATCCTGACCGCCGGTCCACCGTCCACCGTCGCGCGGCCAGACCTTTAATATCGTATTTTACTGGCGAGCAGATAAGGGCTTGGTAAATATCAACATTATCGAGCTTGGGAATGAAGTCTCGGGTGGAAAATTAGTAAATGGTGTCGAAGACGAGAGCAGAGTTCGGTAATCGCGCTATATATCCTGGGAAGGTCCAGGCTGCCTTTTTCTAGATTGAATTTTTTACGCGCTCGCGAAGCTTCGGCCTGACTCCACCTCCTCCACCGAGATGGTTCGTCTTTTTACCTTTTGCCTCGTCTTCCTCACGAGTCCGTTTATCGTTTTCGCTACTCGCAAGGCCGGGGCGCTCGCCCATTGGCGCGAGGGCAGTTGTTATGAAATTAGCATGAGCGATCGGACGAGCCGAAGGTAATCGCTTCGAGGGCACCGGGATTGGATGGTCGGCTTGAACCAACCGCTTTGTACGGACACCGCCAATCCTGCTGCTTCGACGCTGCCTCCGGAGTCCCATTGGCCCGTCACGATTTATGATCGCACACGGATAGTTCCGTCGGTAGACGAGTAACATCGAACCAGCCTTGCAATTAACAATCGCGATGTCTCAATGCTAGCTTGCGCCGTACATCCTTCCGTTGATTAGACATCCTTTGGAATACCCAAGGGGGGGAGCATCGTAAATTTACATTTAATATTTTAAGCCATGGTCCAACACGATGACTGGCCAGAACTCCTTCCTCCCCCCCCCCCCCCATCCCTCTGTCTCTCTTAAGTCACTCCTAACGGGTCCAGCGAATTCCAGCGGACCACGAAGCTAGCAAAAGCCTAGGAATCGATTTATTTCAGCCAAGTTCGATATTACGCCCTGCCCCCGGTCCTCCGTCGGAGACTTTTGTGCCTACCCGCTGGAATTCGCCGCGGCAAGCAATTTATGGACGACGCGTATCAGTTCGGCGCGCACGGGATTAAGTCGTCGTTGCATTCATCCGCCCCCGATTCGTTCCGACCTTGCGGCATCCGATCATTAGAATGACGCACGATGCCCGAGTTTTTTGCCCTCCGTTTTTAGCAGCGATATTCGTCGCAGGGAACGAGTTTCGAGTTGGCGAAAGTCCTTCGGCGTTTCGCGTGACTCCGAGTGACAGCCGCTGCCATGTGCAGGATAAGACAGGGGATAGGGTCCTTCGTCGCGGATCCGACACCACGGATGGGCCGTTTTCGGATGATGGACTCCCGTGACGCCGCGTCGCGTCGCGTCTTATCCTCGAGATCGGGGGTGGAGCAGAGGGTGGTGGAACTCTCGAAGACCTCGAGTACTCGCGGGACCCGGAGAAATTGGACTTTGACCTTGATACAAAGCGCGACCTACCGCAACCGCCGCTCGCAAACTGCTGTCTCACATTCCTGGACGCGGGGCTGAGGGTCTGGAGCGATCGCTGTTTACAGAGGAGACAAAAAGCGACGCTGCTGCTAAAATGATGACGTTACAGTTCCGTTGTTCGTCTGTCAGTCCAACTTACGATCCATAACGCCCTCCGGAGTGATTAACCGGTCTCTGCTGATGCGATCGACGTTGCGATCGGCCGACGTCGGAGAGGACGGCCAGAAAAAAGCTGGACGCGAGGGAGAAATGAAAAACGAGAGAGACTGACGGGATTAGAAGGGAAGAAGAAGCTCGCATACTGCTGGCGGCACCTCGCTGACGTATCGAAGGCGCGCGCGCGCGCAAGCGAGCGAGAGAACAAACCCGCTCGGGACTTCCGACAGCGCGCGTTCTGCGCGAAAGCAGCGCGCGGCTGGAAACGCTGGAAGCCAACGACTTCCCGAGAGCAGAACCCCGCGGCGCCGTGCTCGATCGGATCGGCCGCAAGATTGATGGTTTCTTAATAACCGAGAAAAACCGGCAAAACGATCGGCTCTCCTCGGCGCCACGGGTGGCCTCCGACTCGCATTACACCTGGACGACATGCTTTTTCGTACCAACATGACTAATCGGTATTCCACTTCTCTCTACCTCCGCTTCTTACCGCCTTTCTCCGTTTGCCCTTTTAATCGAGTTCGTCGTACCAGCGTCGTATCAAAACCGCGCCACTTTCCGGCCGAACTTTCGCATGGAAATCGCTCGATGTTTCTTTCGCAACGAGCAAAGAAAGACGCAGCGCGCGTGCTCGTCCATTTTTCATTCATGAGAAAGGGTGAGGGGGAGAGAGAGAGAGAGAAGAGTAGACGGATGTCCGGAAGAAACGGAAACGAGCGGGGAAACAGGTCCAGTTTGGTCCTTGTCACATTCTTGTCAATGGGAACAGCGTGCCACGTCAATCTCATCGTCGCTGGCTTCGCTTCTCCACCGCTACGAAAGCACCGGGTAAATGGATGGACGGACAGCCAGACAAGCGATCGATGCGTCAAAGAAAAATATAACCTGTGCTGACGCAGCTAAACAGCCTCATTAGCCCGGTTTATCCGCAAAACTACGGCCTTCCTGAATTCTTGCTCGCGGCACCGGCTACCGAAACTTTTTTACTGCCCACCAGGAAGAAGACTCCACTCGTGAAAACACGAGCTCGCCTCGTTAAGGACTCCCTTGCCGGGTTACAAGAGGAATTCGAATTTTTACGTTCATAGATGCGCGCGAATATTTCTGTCTTTTTTCCTCCATTTTCTTTTCCACTCTCCTCCGAGATGTTGTTTAATTAACAGCGCTAGAGAATTTATTCTTAAAAACAGTTTCTTTTCTCGAAAGGTCTCTCGCTGGGAAGTATCGAGGTTAATAAAGTGAACGCTGTTGGGAGGAGGGGGGATGTAAAATGGCGTCACCCCGGAGCTAGTAGCAGTCACGTTAGCACAATGCTGGTCGAGTGATGAACGTGGACGTGGACGTGTTCAGGCCCAAAGTGGAAGGCCACCGAAAAATACAGCGGCAACGGAGCCCAATTCATCGCGCGGTCTCGAGCCATCGATCAATCTCGTCGAGTTGGAAGGCAACGGCACTAGCAGAACCAGTACCAGCAGCACCAGCAGCACCAGCAGCACCAACAGCAGCGGTAGCAGAGAAGCGATACCAAGAAGGTAGCAGCCGTGCAGCGTAACGCGAGACATTAATTGACACGAGCGAAGTCGAAGTATCAGGGTCTCCAGGTACTCGTCTGAGAGGAGAGGCTGCAAGATGTTACACGTGCAAGGTTCGAAAGAGGACAGCGATACCCGGACGAAAAGATTCGCATCGGTCAGTGAGAAAATCAGAGCAACCTGCTCTACCTCTGTAGGAGATTTCGTCGCGGAGAATCGGAACCGGACAAAGCGGAACCCGGGAGAGACCCCGTTGGGGATTATCAAGTCAGCATTTTGTACACTGAAATCCAACACACTGATAGCCGTTGATGCTTGAAAAGAGTGGAGAGTCCGGATGGTTATGGGTGGAGATAAAATCGGATATAGGAAAGGTATGAGACGGGGCAAAAGAGGGAAAAGAGGGCAAAAAGCGGAGTGGCGGAAAGAGAAGAAAAGAGAGAAAAGAGGAGAAGAGTCACGGATAGTGGTGACCGAGGATTGCGCCTGTGTCTCAAAGGTAGCCACGACGAGGACAGGCAGGAGGAGGAAGCCGAAGGAGACCGAGAGAAGACGAATGTCTCGTTTGGTTCATGTAGGCGGAGCACCGGAGCTTTGTGCATCGGTACTTGCCGCTAACGTCGCATTGGTCGCAGGACCGAACCTTGTCGATCGTCGATTGTTTTCCTCCCAACCCTATCCTTATCCCCTTCCTGCCCCTCCTCGACCCTTCGTCCTCCGCAAACTGCGGCTACTGCCGATTCGTCTTCCTCCTCCTCTTTCTCTTCTTTTTCATCATCTTCCTCCACCGCCGTCGCTGCCTCTTCTCCTCCTGATTCCTCCTCTTCTACTTCTTCCGACTGGGCTCCCGGTGAGCTACGATTTATGCCCGCCGCCAGTTGAGACGTTTGCGCAAAGAGATTGAACGAGATACAGGCGCACGAGTTACTGCGCTGCGCTCACCGAATACGACGCATCGCATCGCAGCACGGCGTTACCTGGCCCCCCGAAATATTCAAAACTCGCTGAACGACGCCCTGGTGTTTTCTGCGCTAGACCCAAACGGTTTGCTACTTCGCGAAAAAGAAAGAGGAGAAAGAAAAGTCGAGCTCGGTACCGTCGCCGAGACCGATGGGACCTGCAAATTCCCGGCGAGTTTCCCTCGCGATTCGTCGCTGCTGCGAAAAGAGAGTTCGCGGTAAGGATGGAGCTGCGCGCTTGGCGCAAAAACTGACGATATCGACGAAGAATCTTTCCGTCGGTTGGCAATTGACGTTTGTGGTATTCTCGGAAGAAAAAGGTATACTAGAAGAAGAGTTATGGCCCCGATCGCCCTGGGCATCCAGCGCCGTCTCCCGGAGCCCGTCAGATCCGAGGAAATAACACGTTCCCTTTTAATTTCAGTTTACTACTGTAAAATTGCCCGGTAATAACAACAATGGAACTGTTCTGGCGGGCCCACTAATAATAGTGATCCGTCCCGTCGGACCGTGGGTACACCAAAGTTCTCCGCTTGTGGTTTCCATGGGTCCCACCTTCGCTCGGTGAGGAACGCTCTCCTAGAGAAAGAGAGAGCCATTATTTTTTATGGCCGAGCGATATTTATACTTTGTCTCCTGAAACTCCCCTGAGCATTCCTGCGGCAATAGCGACTTCATTAGCACGTACACGCCGGACATTTCTCGCTCCGGTTCGACATATTCCAGAACGGCAAGTTATGGCAATTGCCAGTGTATAATTTCAGTACTAGTCCCTGCAAAACCAGTGACGCTCGATACTTTGTACGCGAGGATCCAAGGATGGGGTCCATGGTAAATGTTATAGTTTCCTGTTGCAGCGAGCTAATGGTTTTTGTCGCATCGAGTTTCTATTTCAAAGTCGTTGGCCATTTTCTGCGCATGGGGGAA
Organism: Sclerodermus sp. 'alternatusi'; assembly: GCA_037305995.1. Lineage (NCBI taxonomy): Eukaryota > Metazoa > Arthropoda > Insecta > Hymenoptera > Bethylidae > Sclerodermus > Sclerodermus sp. 'alternatusi'. Next base: position 2,426,408 of record CM074550.1, read on the forward strand.
TTGCTTCATCTTCATTAGCACGTACGGTAGATATTCTTTCCTGGCCGTGTGTGAGAGGGACTCGAGCAGTTCATATCCAGCGACATGTCCGGTAATTGGAAGCCGGTATTTCGAGCTGCCGCGCCGATAATCGCGTGGAAAATATTTCTAAGTCGCGCAAAATGGCTTTTCGCGGAGTGGAGATTGCCCGTATCCGGCGAGTTAATAATCCGCGATTCCTTTAATTTGCTCAGGGCCCACCTCGGCGCGTCCCGTCATCGCCAATCAATATGCTAACGAGCGATTTCGAAACGGCACAGAAATAAGAAGAGAGATATCCCGACAAGAAGGAGGAGATGGAGGAGGAGGAGGAGGAGGACGAGCCGAGGTGGTTCAGCCACTCGTGGTCGCCGCTGGGTACCGTCTATGGGCATCTCTCTTTTGAATGTGCGCCGGCCAATTAAAATAATTAGCGACGAAACGAACGAGAGCGACTCCCCGCGATTATAGATACGGATGGGCGCGGAGGGGAGGAAACAGCGAGCGGCTCGGAAACCTGGCGCGGAAGCGAGACGGACAATCCTGGAAGATAGCGCGCGAGAGGAGCGAATACGTTATTTACGACGAAACTGATTTAATAACCGGCGGAATATATCAAGCGATGTATCCCAAGAAAACGAAAGTCTTAATGAGGATCGAGAGGGAATCTATCGATAAATCTCGTAATTGATTCCGGATTTAATAGCCGCGTCCATTACTCCCCGCGATCGCTTCCTCCTTCCATTCCGAGCAGTGTTAATTATCGCTCGGTGTTCCTCTCAATATATTTCATGCGTTCGCGTTCGCGATCGGTTCGCGATTTGCTAAAAACTCGGGGAGCTCCTGCAGCTGCCACAGCCAAGAGAGGCGAGAACGGAGAGCAACGTTGTCAAGCCGGTGACATTCGCGGAGCAGCTAGTGGGATAGCTTAAAAGATGACGGGAGACATTGATCAGGCGAGTAAAATGGGTTCGCGCGAGTTAACGAGAGTAGCTGAAGAGGCTCAGACAGCAAAGGAGAGTAGTGGTGAAGTGGAAAGGTTGGTGAGATGTGGTTAGGCGAGGTGGGGTGAAACGAGGAGAGGAGAGGAGAGGAGAGGAGAGAAGAGAAGAGGCTGGGGCAACGAAACTCCCTTTAGGCTTCGTTAGTCAGACTCGTCGACTTATCAAAGGCGAGCCTGCAGCCGATACAATGGCTGAAAATCCGGCGCGTTGCTCTTCGTAAAAGATGGCCTGGCTGTCTCGTAAATTCCCCGAGCTTCGAGGACCCGCGCACAGTCTCTCTTACTACTTTGGCAGCGCGCACTGCTCTATACGTAACGCTGCGCTGGCAACGGGCGCTATTATGTTTCGACAGCTCCTTCGTAAAGATTCTGATCGATCGAAAGTCCCACCAGTGGGACAGCGGAAACGGTGGGGGCCGCGGGGACAACGGGAACAACGTTACCTAATTCCCAAAAGTTTAGCCGAGTTCCCGGTGTTTCTTCGGTATTGCGAGAGCCCTCCTCCTCCGGCGCACTTTCCACCTTCGAACTAACCCTTCGCGCGCGAGGCCTTTGAACAGGTGCCCGATTAATCCCCTGCGCAGCTGTTCGTCTCGGTTTCTTAGGACGGCGTCGGCGGCGGTGCATTGTCGAGAGATTAGAATTTACGGAGAGGCTCGCGTTTTGCGCAATTGATTACACCTCGATGGAAGCCCGTCGGGGCTGTTGGCTGCTACGTGCAGCCATCGTGGAGAGCGGCAGGTATTGCTCAATGCAAATAGCTGGCGCCAGAGTTTGCTTTATGGAGAGCAAGCGCGATGTATCCGAGATCTAATCGTGGTATAAAGAGACTGCGCGCCCAAGAAACTTGACAGCTAAGCCGAGAAGAGTCGACGCTGTCGTCCTGGCCGTCCTCGTCGTTTATTTCGCCGAACGCTCCAACATTGTCCTCTTGAGGGACTGCTGCCGTTCCTCGGCGAAACTTGACTCGCGTTCGAGACGACTAGGGCGGCGTTTCATTTATTCAAAGTAAGTTATTGCGATCGCCTCGGCCACTATATTACGAACCGGGAATTCCTCTCCTCCATCCATTCCTCTTTCGTTGCCCCTAACTTTCGACTCTTCCCCTTTCTCGCCCTGATTCTCTCTCTCTCTCTCTCTCTCTCCCTTTCTCTTCTTTTGCCTGTCCCTCAGCTTTGTCTTACATTCTTCTTCTTGGACAAGATCTCTCTTGCCAAGGTATCGATGGAGCGTCTCTAAGAACATTTTAATGTTGGTTTCTCTGGAATTTTCATGCAATTTTAAGAGGTACGAGATGCTTCCGGTTTTCGGATGGAAGCCCTCGACCGTGCAGGTACAGTAAGACGAGAATAAAACAAGAGTTTGTATGACTCTCCGGTCTGATCCCGAGTAGAGTTATACCGGGAGATGGATACGTAATACATTAGAGGGTGGTAGGCACGTATAGGTAAAGTCGAAACATCGCGATCTCTTCGCTCAGTATGCTGTGCGCGAGAGGGGAGAGCCCATGGGAAATTTCTTGACAACGTTGCTGCTACGTGGGAACAATTTGCAAGCTCGTGCGGTTAGCGCTCGCTCTCTACCACCGACACGCTTGTTGGCCAGAAAGATTCACGCCCGCTTCCTGTACTCTTCTATGCACAGCTGATTTTTCAATACCAGACAATGCGAAAAACACTTTCGGTCGTCCATCGAGCAATGAATTTTATCAACTACACGGGTGAAAGGACCCCTGAAAGTTTATCGATAATGTACGGTAAAGAGTGTAGTTGCGATGATGCGCAAATTTGCACAAACGCACATTCGTATAAAAGTGTAAAATACACTGAGAAAGGGGATAGATGGGGTACGCCCCCAATTTATGTCTCAAGCTATCCGAGTAGCTGGCGGCAAATCGCATCTCAAGAAACTAAAGAGCCTCGTGGACCTGTCAATGTGAAGCATCACCGTGGTATCCCACAAATAAACTAGTGGGGATTTTCGTGTGCCGCGTGCTCGCGCGAAATACGCGTGTCATGCTGTCGAACCTCCGTGAAGTTAGTACCACGAGCGGAAAAAATATCGGTAATTTTTTTCAAGGGTTCTTCTCGAAATCGAAAATTTCGGCGGTTCATCCTGACGCCTGGCGATGAATGTACCGCGCAATGAACTCTCTTCTTAAAGAGAGAAATTCGCTTAAACAAGCGTGCATACACACTGCTGTCACGCGTTCACTCATCCGCAACTCCTAAAAGGCCCGAAATCGAAGAGGAAAAAACAGGCCGAGCGTAAAACTGCTAGCAATAAATATCCGCCTGTCTCGAAACTAGGTCGCGCCTGAAAAAATGAGATTTATATTTCGAAATCCCGGAAATTCACGAGCTCTCTGGATGGGTTTATGCGATTGGCTGAGTTCCCCAATCAGCTGACTCTCTCTCTCTCTCTCTCTCTTTCTCTCTCTCCATATGAATGATGTAAAAATTCATACCTCCCACCCCCCCTCTCGTTCCCCTCGTTTGTTTAGATATATAATCGGTGTGTTTAATAGGCGACGTGAAATAATAAAAAGAATTTACGACGACAGCGAGTAAATAAATATTAATTTAAACAAAATTAAAATTTATTTACTGCAGTAAAATACGAAGTACGAACGTAGGGGATTATTCTCCGTTAAGCTGTTATAAATCTCCGAAAGATCGTTCGCGCAAGTTATTATGATAATTTTTCCAGAGCGCTCGGATGAGTAAAGATGGCGGCTGGGGGTTCACGAAAGGTGAGAAGTAAGTAAGGAACGAATTTACGAAGGCCGGTAAGCAACGGAGGTGGTGGAATGGCTTATATCGATCACGCTAGTAGTCACGCGAGTGTTGGGTGGGGCTTGAGAAAAGCATATCGGGCTCTTTGCAGGCATTGTGCCATTACCGTGCCTCGTACCGTAACCACGCTCGACCATTACGATCGGTACCCGGGGTTATTAAAGTCGATGCTGATTGCAATTCCGTCAAGCACTGATATGGTCGCATGTTAATCCGACAGGTCGTTGTATATTCATACAGGGAACTTGTACTACTGCGGCGATTGTCGATAATCTCCAGGATCGTCACTTTACCGCGCTTAACGCTACATTCGTTCCTTATTTTAATGCCAGATTTTTCGATTACGCTCTTGTAGAATTTAATCTCTCCCACACGTGTAAATTCTTCCATGCACGCCACGCCACGGCAAGTGCTGTGTGTGTCCGAGAGCGGAGGGAGGAAACGCGCATTCGAAGAATCGATAGGATATTTTTATCGCGGCTGCAAAATCCTGAGGAGAAAGTAGCGTTGGCCGAGAGGGGTGGTAGTGGTACGTGGTACAGGAGAAGATAGAGCCACAAGCTTAAGTAACGAGTTCAGAATTTCATTAGCGTACGGCCGGCAAGATTATTTTAAAGAGATACGGAATTACCTGATTAGGAGGGAAAAAGTCATTAACTCAGGCGAAACTAATTAACGCTAGCTAGGCCCAGGAACTCGCGATGCTCGACGCCCTTCGGCCCCTCTTATTTGTTACTCCGCGTTCCCTCCCCTTCCCTTCAGAGGCCGAATTGCGTATTCCTCCTACATCCATATTTCGGCGAAACACGACGACCTTCAAGGGCTGAACAAAGAAGGAGAAGGGCCAATTTACACAGGAGAATCCTCCATAAACGCTTATTTCATTACACCCTAACCGGTCGGGGGATGAGCGAGAGTCTGGCATAAAAATTCGTAATCGACCGAAAACACTAATTTTTCTCAGGAGCCCGTGGAAAACCTTACTTACTGTACTTATCCAACAGTCGCCGCCCTATAAAAGAAGAAGCAGAGAAGAACAAGAGGGTCCTGCTGCTGCTGCTGCTGGTGGTGGTGGTGGTGGTGGTGGTGCTGTTGGTGTTGCTGTTGCTGCTGCTGCTGCTGCTTCGGGATAAGGAAGGAAGTGCAAACAATAAGGGTTGGATAGGGTCGAGCCAAACTAATCTCGTTACGGTTATGAATGAGCTTGGGATAATGCTACCTACTTAGGCGGGATGCCCAGTTTCAGTTAATTTTATTCGCGGCCGCTGGCTCACCCTCCCCCCGCCCGCCGCTCCCTGCGAAACCTTCGAAGCATTCGAATGCTCTCGAGACCTCGTCGTGCACTCGAGACATGTGCAGCACCACGTGCAGCCAGAAAAAATACTGGCAATCGTCGTCACGCGTTATGCCACTCGGAACTCGGCTGTGGGGGTGGAGGCGGAATAATTAGCGGCGCGCTCGGTAGATTTCCCTCCTCCCACCCGCCATATTTGTTGGAACGAGTGCCTTATTACTCACTCACTCGTTCGCTCAGCCAACACTCGCGCGCACTCATCGACGAGCGGCTTCGCTAATATACTTACTACGATTACCAGGCAATTAAAATAATTGCTTGTCTGCGTGCACTTGTTAGAACGTCGCGTTAGAGCTCGCCAGAGTCCACGGGAGCGGAAAAAATTATTTGTCTCGCTTAATAGATTCGGGGAAAAAAATCCAGAGATAGCATCTCCGCGTCTTTCCACCGCAGTCTTCGCCGCCGACGCGCTAATGGCATTAAAAGCATTAGAGGGATCCTCAGCGTGGATTCTCATTCTCCTAACGCGCGAATGCGCGCGGATCGGGACTGCATCGGCAAGAGGCATTTGGGCCATGCACCACACCACCATCGGCCATGGGGACAAGCGCACGAGCGAAGGGACAACGCTCGACCATCGTCTAATCGTGGCCGCCCGTTTATTCGCGCGAGTCGAGATCACTCGTGATTTTTGCGGGGTCCTTGCGCGGGGCTCGTAAATACAATCGTAATTCAGCGTGACGCCACACGCAGATGGAAAATGGCTCTAGGGGGGCACTGCCGGCGGATTCAGCGGATTCAGCGGATTCCGCGGCTCGCTAATGTGGAATACCTTGCGCAATTCGCGGCAGCGTTTATCGGCAGATACGCACTGGCGTAACGTGCATTTACGGCAATAAGTTACGCGTGACACCTCGCGAGCGATACGCGGGCACCCGTGGCAGGATGCGCTCGGCAAGTAGCAGTTAGCAATTTTCCTGACATCCTCTCGCTGAACCGCTCGAGTGCTGCGTAATATTTGCTAATGAATTATCAGCGGTCGAGTCCCATGCACGGCGAGAGGCCGCTCGCTGCAAACGCTATTATTAATTTGTAACTTTGTACCGGGTTATCGCGATTTCGTTTGTTTATCGCCCGTATAAGCCGCACTTGTACACGTCCTGCGCTAATTGTACGAAAGAGTAACGAACGACGTTGTAACGCATCCTCCGTACTTCGTTAACGTTCAAATGAACTGCTTTACGACGTACTTGTTACGTTATTAATTTACTGCTGAGAAATGTGTGCATAAGATACTCTTGATGAACCAGTTTGCCTAATGAAATTTCATGATAATGCCTTTCTTTTACTCGAGGATTGTACGAATGCCTAACAAGGCATTTAATTAGGGGAAAACGACACCGCCTGGCGAACCTTGTATATTTTATGTAAAGCGCGTAAGACTACGAGGGAAATTCGTCCTTCGTTAAAAATTCGCCAGGGTCTCCTGCCTTCTTCTCTTCTCGTCTTCTCGTCCTTTACGTTGGTTTTTTTATTTTTTTATTTTTTTTTTCTATATTTCTCTTTTCTTTTTCTCTACTGGCCCCGAGTATTTGGATTTATCAGTTTTCGCATCGTTCTGCGACACTCGCGAGTCGAACCCGCGAACCCGAGGAAGGATGACATTATGCAGAGTCCCGCGGAGAGGGCGTGCGCGCCGAACATTCGCTACAGATCATCCCGGGGGCTTCGTTAAGCGAGAAATTTTAAGGTTTCGCATAAAGCTGCGACTAAAGCCGGCGACAAAAATCCCCGGAGTTATGGCACCGGGTGCAGCGTTTTAGCGTGCAAGCATGCAGGTCGTTTGGCTCCCGAAGAAGGGCGCCGGGGAGGATGGGGGTTCAGCTCCTTTCTCCTCCTTTCTTTCCTCGCCCTCGTCCTCCCGCACTCCCCCTCTCTCGAAACCCTCATCCGCACTTTTCTCTCCTCCTTTTTCCTTCGCCGGCAATTCCCATGCATATTTGTATGGTTCTTTACGAGGAGCAGTTTTTTCATCGGCTCCCCGCATATTCGGGTTGGGGTGGCGGAGGGCAGGGGGTGGAGACCTCGCAGACCGCTGGACCAAAGTTTCGTTAGCTCGCGTGTGCGCGCGCTCGCGCGATCTCGATTTGGCTCGGGCTCGCGACAAATTACGAGCTGAAAGATTCATTCGCCTAGAAGTTCTGGCCAGAAGTCTTCGTTTGGAATTCCGAGATTAATGGCACCACGCTCCATTTCGAGCGGTACCGTCGTCCTCTTTTTGCGTTAGGAGAATTAAGACGTTTCTCTCTGATCCGTCAAAGGAACCTTTCGAAATTACTCCCATTCTCAGTTTCTTTCGGCTTAATCGACAAGTTTTGCCGAGTACTCGCCTGGCGTACTCTCGATATAACGCGCCTCTCTATTTATAGTCGGTGAGGGCAGCTCCGTTCTCCGTGGCAGCGCGGCTGCCTCTATTGATACGTTAGCCGCTAAACCCGAGAGCACCCCGATAACCCACTATTAAAGCTGCTTGATTTAATTCCATATACTTAACAGATGCGCCATTCCTTATCCGAATGATATTCAGCGCGCGGTATTTATGCAACGTTGCAGTAACGCGAGCGACGATGATCTCGGCTCACTCGGTGTTGTTATGCATCGATGAACCTCAGAATGCAACTTCATTCGGATTGCCGAGCGGGCAGGCGATCCGTGCCGGGGTGCCGGGACCGGTTTTGCTTTACAATATAAGTTACGACTCTTTGGAACGAACAGTCGATAAGCTGATAAACAAATCTGCCGCTACTGCACAAGATCATTCTTATAAATACACTCGACGAGGATCGTTTCTCGCGGAACGACTCGCAATCCGTTTGACTTATTGAAATTACTGGTTTATTAATCAAACAGTTAACGAAATTATTCGCGCGCGCTTTATAGGACATTAGGTTGAATAGCGGTTTAATCTGATAAGGGGCTCACAGGTAGAGGTGCTTCGAGCGAGTGCGAGAGATGAGAAATGAAGCTAGGAATGTCTAGCTGGGAGTAGTGCTCGAGGAATAAGAAGTAACGATGGTCGATGGAATTTTTAGTAGGAAATTTGGAGCGAGTTAAACGCGAGTAGGGAGAAGTCAGCGGATAAGAAGTAGCCAAATACCAGTACTCCGACGTGGAAACGTGGCTGTCACTGTCAACGCCTAATGAACAATATATATAAGGCGAGACCCGACTAAGAATCCAAGATGGCTACCTGCATCTCGAAGGATCGCAGGGGAATCTCGTGATTACATTCCTGGGCCACCCGTTCTGCCACCACCCACCGCCCGATTCGAAACCCTCGCTCGCCCCCTATCCCGGGACGTTATCCCGTGCATGTCCCGGATAGTTTTAGATTTTAGAACGCCGTCCTCGCATAAGAAAGATCTACTTGAAGAAGCAACCGAAATTTTCCTCATGCATACTTCCATCGTAACTTATCCCGGGTGGAGCCATGAATAAGAAAAATGTGTGCGCGCGTACTTTTAAAGGAAATATATCGCCAGCTGTAATTACGGAGGGAAACCCGAAACTCGTAGGAATCCTCGAAAATTTCCCTCGTCCAGGAGCGAGCGAGTCACTCGCGATAAAACTATTAAGCGTAATTAAAATTTCGGCGAGCTCGCACTGATTCCACAGTGATTTTCGGCGGATTCCACCACCATTCGCTTTTCCCGCGCGAACGGGAAATCCAATTTTCCATACCGAATCGTGGCTCGGGTTAAATTTGAGACGAACAGTTTTATTAAGTCGTGCGGCAGCTGACTCGAGTAATCCGGATTCGAGCCGAATGGTTTTGCTTCGCGGATTTTGCGTGCATAAAAGGATCCATCGATCATCGAGTGTTACGATCATTTGGACGTTTCCGTCACGGGTCGCGGCAGCGTGCCAGTAATTTATCCGCGCACTTACTCACTCGCAGCTCGCGTTCACGATCTCAAATCGCTCTTAATTTTGGTGCGATTCGCCACGCTGTTCTTGCAAGGCGATATCGACATCAAAAGCGCCATTCTCGTTTCCTCGCGCTTTTCGACCAAGAGAGGGAGAGAGAGAGACCCACGTTTGCCTCGCGTGAAGAACGCAAAGATTCTCGTCGAGGGGGATGGTCCGCTTTAAAGAATTTTCCTGAAAAGAGAGAAAAATCAGCGCGTTTCGGCCTCGGCGGTGCTACGTGTTTTTCCGAATGATATCGGAGTGACGTTTGAAGAGGTGCGCGCATTAACAAACGCGCCAGCCAACACAAAGGGAGCTTTTATATGCACTGCTGCATCGCTCTGGTCGATGCATTGGCGGCGTTCGACTTTTATAGAATGCGAGCACAAAACGCGCGTGAATAATCGTGGCGAACGCCGGCGAGCATTGTCTTTTTTTAATTAAACCTCGTTACGACCAATTTGCTGTACAATGCTGCACATGAGCTAGCGCGAGTGACTGGCCGTTGCCGTCCTGGAACCGCCGCCGGCCGCGGCGGGAAAGGGGGCAAGAAAAGGTGTGGCAAGCTTTCCAATCGGAAATATCGATCGACTAGTTCGATAGCGTTCGACAGTTGTTTTTTCACCTACGCCTCGCGTATCGGCGAACACACGTGGTTCTCCAGAACCACGCGATCTATCGCGAAATTTATCCGTAAAAACTTTGGCGCGCAGCCTCGTGGACGGTGGTGTCACAGGTGCAGAGGGAGATCGGCGATGTTGATCACTCGTCCTAATTGCAGACTTTACTGCAATGTCACATGATAATTTGTGCAAAATTCAGAAATCGATTTTTATCTGCAATCAGAGTACTGAAAATTTTAATTGCTTTCAAAAGGAACAGCTGATGGGAGGACGATTCCCTTATATGTGCTCCAACTTAATTAAACTTTATTTACGTTTAGTACTTTATGCACGCACACACCCGGCGAGATTTCTGGCTCTCGTTAATTTTTATATTAGCGAACGTGCATCAAATTTATTAAGGAAATTTTTTAATTTATCTGCCAAAAGGACGGTACATCATCATGGCTGTCGAGATTGGTGGTATCTCAACAAGTGACGTAATGTACGATGGAATTTTATGTAACGAGGATATATATATATATATATATATATATATATGTATATTTATGGCATCTGACGATAAGTAATCATACAGCTATGTGATAGCGCTTTAATTGTATTTACACAAACTCGTGGGCGGGCCCAATCTTTGTTCCGTGGTAATAAGCGATAAGTAACGACGTGGCCAGGCCATGAATATTTTACAACTATCTCTATGCATTAAATGGAACATGAAAGATATCGAAGCACCCGAGCATCTCTCTCATTTGATTTCCAATAAAGCTTGTATGATTGTTTTCGCATGGCGGTCGGTAAGGAAAGGCTCTTTGAGAAAGTGCATACGTGAAATAATAATGTTGTCTATCATGCAAATGGCGGAAGTGTAGAAAATGTAATCGCAGAGGCAATATTATTAGCGCATAAGACTGGAGTGCGATAAGTCCGATAATACTGGACTGGATATCCGAGTAACAACTCGACCACTATTTTATTAACTGCATTCCGTTTTTATTGTTATTATCCAGCGCATAAAGTGCGTGCCACGAACGCGTATAACGCACGAATAAGCAGCTGTTTCATAAAAAAGAAAAGAAAAAAAAAAATGGTATGCACGCTCTACTACAATTACTGAATAAATTTTTTACCGAGCTATCATAAAGAAGCTTAAGATAAATTAATTGCTTGTTAATTTTTCCGCAGTTTCCATTAATAACACTTAAGTAAAATAATGAAGTAACAATAAAACTCGAATGATATCCACTCTTCTATTTTCATGCCGATGCTTTTTGCCTCGATAGTTTTATCGTTTTGATTTAACGATAGACTTTCATCGTTCAGCAGTTTAATACTGGAAGCTTGTTTGATTCTCTCACTCACACACACACACACACACACACATATATGTATATATAGGTTTGCCTTATAATCCAATAAGAAAATCAGTTAATTTCTAAGCTTTTGTTAGGTGGATTTTTTCATGTTGCAGGAAGCAATGCGCGTAGCAATTCCGCGGCACGGAATACCTCCACGAAGTAACCTAAACAATCCCCAGCCGTCGTTTTTGCTCTTTCAGATTAAATTCGACTTTACGAGCGAACTTGCGAGGCAAAGTGGAGGCCGGGAAGTTCATCATCATCAAGTCGCAAAGAGCGCTGCGTGACTGGCCGTGGCTCGAACGTAAAGCGAATTTATACCTTTTACGGCTGCCGCTCGTTAGGTACGCGATTCAACGACCTTTGCTCCCTTTCATGCCGCGGAAATACCAGTTCCTTCCAGTCGAATGGCGGAGCATTAACCGAATAACGTAAAAATATTAAATAATACGCGAGAGCACAATCTCGAGGCTCCGTTTGGTAACCGCGCGTCTTTTCGCGGACGGACACTTGTTGACCGAATCGCGAATCTTGAATTTTCCGAGAAAATCTCCAGCGCGTCGAACGGTCAATTTTCATTCCCCTATATGAGAAACAGTCGCTACCCACACGCAGTTTTGTCCATCGACGAAACTGTCCCATGCCCCCCCCCCCCCCCTCTCGGGATACGAAAAGGAGCAAATCGAATTAGCGAGGATTTTGCTAATTTTTTTTCCCCGAGAAATTGCTTCGGAACATTCTATGACGTTGAGCCCGCCCCCTTTCTTCTGTCGACCTCGATGGTTCGCTGGTAGCAGGTTCGCGGTAATTATTCCCCCTTGTACTTTAAATACAGTAATCTTTGAGTTTCTGCGCCGCGTTGTTTATGGTAATCCTCCCTGCCGCTATAAATATTCTTGCAAATACAAAAATTGCAACCCTCGCTCGCGCGTACCTGGAATGGCTGCTGCTCACGCCAGCGGAAATCGCGGCTACGTGCCGGGGAAAAAGAAATATCAGTGAAACGGGCCCTGTGCACAGTGTCGGAAAATCAACAGCGGTCGCCTGCTGCGGAAAAACCATTCGTTCGCGGAACGGGGATCATCGATGATATTGGCCGCCGGAGAAACGTGTTACGCGCCAGCGAGTTATCGCCACGATTGAGCCGGGGGATTTTCAATTAATGGCGGATCGGCGAGCGGAGAATCTACACGATCGGTTCTCGAGTTCATTGAAAATAAATTAAAGTGGAGCACTCGCCGCTGCGTCTCAGCTGCGAATTTCTTCGGCGAGTTCGACCTCGCGACTCTCGAATACGGTTCCTGCGGTGCGATATTCGCGAAAGACAGGCCACTAACGCGTGGCGAGACGAGAAGACAAACGAGTTGTACCCACTCGATTATTGTCTCTGCCTACCACCCGGCTGCTACTTTCTCTCCTTTCTTCGCCCGCGCTTCCTCGTCCCTTTTCCCCGCTGGCTAGAATTATCGATCGTTAATGTTAATGTTAGATGAACCCGGCACCTGGCGCTCGCGCTCGCTCTGCACTTATTGTCATGAGCCACTGAAACTTTAATCGCCGCCCCGCCCGCTCCCCGGCTTCTTCTTTCTTCCCGCACACTCGTTTCTTAGCTGTGCAACGTCAGGCAAATTTATGCAATTTGTATACTAACGGTACTCGCGACGTTGAATATTTTCTCGAGAAAACAAAGAACGCGCGCTCCCTTTCTGCGGTAGCGAAACCTCGGAAGAAAGGAGAGCAGCAGGGCTCCGTCAATGGCGAATCGAGTGAGTTTTCAAGATGGACGCGCGCGAGTTCGGGAGGGACGGGAGGGTACGCGCTCCTCGGGCTAAACTGGACTGATAAAGTTCGTAGGCTATTTTACGCGCAATCATAGCTCTTCCCCTGATTCTTATCCGACGTGAGGAATAGAGATCATAAACCTGGCTAATTTTCCGAGAAATCTCCGTGCCCTGAGAGAGGCGCAGGACGCGGTGTGCAATTTTAGAATTATCTACGCATCTACTAGTGTTGCCGTTGCTGCCATTCGTTCCGTGGCTGTTCCGCGTGTTCTCATTTTTACGCAGTCAGGCCGGAATGCAGGGAGCGTTAATCGGCCGTTAAGACGGTGTACATTCTGCTCCAATTATCCGACACTCGACAATCACGCTGCTGCGGGTTAAGTAATCACACGTATTAACGATAATCGTGATGCGCTGTCGTCAATTACTTAAAACTGCACCTCGGCCCGCGCTTAAATTAACTCGAGGAGAAGAAGAACGCGGCGAGATGAAGTTTAACATGTTCCGATGGACGGCTATTATTATTCTTACACTTTTATCGGTGACTAATTAGTTCAAGCGTGTTTGTGTGCTGGTGTTTGATGGTTAATGCGAGAGGATAAATCGAAGGGGGAGCGAAGTTCCTCGAGCAAAATTAAAAGGATCTTGAAAAATAAATTTCCTTAATTCGGTTAATTTAATGAAAAATTTATTATCCGCGCGCGAGTCGCTCGGAGGAGCTTACACCAATTAGACGCGCGATACGCACTTGTGCGAAATTCGAAGGAACGCAAGTCGAAATGATTTTCGCGGTTCCGCAAAACTTTAATCTTGTCATTCGGGTTCCTCGAATTGCGTAATTGCGGCAAATTAGAATCGCGCGCCGTTTTTGCCACTGGCTAAGAATTTAATTAACAGAGGACGGAAGGAAGTTTGCCCGACTATTTTTACGCAATTTCTCCTTGGTAGATTAATCGAATTCGCGCTGCGCGAAGCGCGGCTCATTTTTCCCTTAATCCTCCGGTAATTCCGCAAACTTCAGCCGAGCAAGAAAAAAGGACGAAGAAAGCATTCGGCGATACGGGCTTAACGAGGAAATTTCTCTAAAGTCCTCGGGGCGTTTCAGCATTTTCGTCGCGTGGAAAAGTAGCGCGTGCACGTGTGTCACATTTTTCTGGTTAATCGCGGCACGTACGCGGAGGCGGTGGTTCACGTATCTCGCGATAGGAGGTGCGACCGAACCCTCTGCGAGAGGGGAGACCAAAAGAGGGAAGAGGAGAGGAGAGGAGAGGAGAGAGGTCCTGAAGCTGGCGAGAGTGTAATTATGAGGCAGAGATCCACGGCGAGAGATAAGACCCGGCGTGATGGATGTTTTCAGCGTCTGCCCCGCGTCTACCCCGCGTTTGCTCTACGCATTTCTGACTTACGAGTCCCTGTACAGACACGTCGTCCTTTAAGGATGCGCAAGGCTGAGGGTGGCTTTCTCTCGTCCCTCCACCCCTCCTCTTCTAGGTCTACGTGCTCCTCCAACCATTCTATGCAAATCACCCCGCGAAGAGCCGGGATCGAACAATCCGAAGCACCAAAGTCCGAGAAATCGTTCGCTGCATCGCAGGATCGTCATCCTCGCATCTGCATCCTGCAGCGGAAGCAGAAACTTTCTCCGCTCTATCCGGTGGTCGTGGAAACCGAACGGTCTCTCATTATCGAGATTCTGGATCTCGCGCGATCGGAGTGGGGACCGCACCCCGTTGAGGTCGCCGATAAAATATTGGCGAGTTTCCCCGGGAGATTTGTGTCTCTGCCGAGTGAAGGCAGCAGCCATATTTCCCTGGCAATACTGGCGGGCTCTGGCGCCCTCGAATATTACGCACTGGCGTAAAACATCGTTTCACTCGAAGGCGCCTACTACCTGGTCCTCGGAAAGATAAACTTGTCTCTCGCTGAAACGAGGGGCGCGCGTAATTTGTCGCGCTATCTCCTCGAAATATTTTGGCTCGAGTCCAGATAAGAACGGATCGATCGGATCCAGTGGAGATTCGCGCGCTATTAAAAAGCGTCCGAGGCGAATCGCGAATTTCGTGTCCGGGAGGCTTCCCCGTCTCGAAGAGAGGGAGCCCCTGCCTGCCCCATATACCCCGACGAGCCGTGTTCTGCCTGGCGTACACCAGCTCCTCTGGTCCCGCCCAAGTCTGCCGGCCAATAGTCATTAGCTGAGCCCATTAAACCCCGAGACTTGCACGCACGTATGCACGCATGGCTCCACCACGAGGAGCCCTTCCACACGCGCAAATCCTACACCTGCACGCGTCCTCCCCCCTCGCTAATGCAACAATGCCCGCGTCCTCGTCTGACAAAAGGAAAATGAAGGAGGGCCCTCGCCCGTAAAAAGTCCATTCCAACGTAGAATTTTCGCAAATGGACGGGTTTTTGCGACGTCGTAGCTAGGACCTGGCCCCCTAGGACTGCTTGTCCCCGCCATAGGGTTATCGCAGGAAGAAAGTGCGTCGCCGTCGCCGTTGCCGTCGCCAGTGTCTCGAAGGTCCGGAGCGCTACCTAAAATGACAAAGAAATTGTTAGCGGTGACAATCGGCGGAATCTGCACGAGGTATCGACTGAGGAAACGAAGCGAGAGTCAGCGGGGAAGTTTCTTTATTAAAGAGGAAGGAAGTTGGCGGAGGGAAAAATAGAGTAAACTCCGGGGAATAAAGAAGTGGAAAGTTGGAAGTGGGGGAAAGAGGGACGCGGAGCGGAAAGAGAGGGCCAAATGCCGCGAAGGTACACAGGCCGGTTCGCGGGTGTGTTGGTGCGCGGGGAGTTCTGGTGGCTCAGGACGGACAAGAGACAGGCAGTCAGGCAGGCAGGCAGGCAGGCGTTCGCCAGTTCGCCGAGGCAAAACGTGGCCGCATGGCTCTCGGCCTCTTCGAGGCTGGTAGCGTGGGGACGCACAACTCTTAGAGGCGGGTCCGAGAGGCGGCTTCAACGCTTCGAAGCCGCCTCTGCTCCCCTCCGACCTCTTTGTGCCGTTGCTGATAGCGGCCACGTAATCAAACGGCACTTGCCGACCAACGATATCGCTAACATAAACCCAAAGACGCGGAAATCCCATTGAAACCCTTTCCTCTTCACGCGCGAAAGCCCTGCCGCACGATACCCTACCATGAAACTACTAAAAATAGAGAACGAGTCGACTCTTCAAGTTTCTCGAGCCTGCTTATCGCGGCCACTAAATTGATTCTTAATTATTCTCTAGCCCCCTTTGTCAACTCTGCTCCGACGTTGAACAACGTATAATTTCCGAATACGGGCGAAGCAGACCCACCCCCGCGCTCCATCCCACCCTCTTATCGAGGTCTCGCGTACAGGTTGCACACGACTCATTCGATCAAAGTCCACGTTTGCGATTATCCTATCAGTGCAAGTTTATCGAGCGATATTTGATTTACGATCGACGTAAAACTAGCGAAACTACTTCGTTCCGGGTACTAGGCGATGCGCTGCGGTGGTTTCAGTCCCGCGCGACAAGTGCTCGATTTGTTTCAGGATTAGTGGAGTTTGTTGGTGAGAATTCGACTGTACACTCGTGCGGATGTTGCGCGGTGCGTTTCTTCGCGCAAAAATCCTGTTGCTCCGTTCCTCTCCACTCTGGGAATAATTAATTTAGCGGCATTATATTTAATCGACGCTGTCGGATGAATTTCTCTTGTATCCAGCGCGTAGACGACACCCGATTCTCCTGAAGTTGGCTACCAATGTCGAAGTTACCAAAGTACATAGTGTCGTAGTAGCTTGCGATGGCAAAGTTTCTGATTCGAAGTAGAAGTTCCAGATAATAGATGGCTTGACGTTTGCTTTCAGCTTTATCCTCGAGATAAGGGAAGTTCCTTGGTAAGGGGGAGAGGGGATGGTAGCCGCTTACGCAGACGTGATTCCGCATTATAGATTTATCAGTATTGCATTGCAAATTCAATTTATCAGGTTCGCAGGGATAATCGCGAGTATCGCGTGATGGAAAAATCATCGGAACCACTCTACCAGGAGGAGAGCCATTGAACCGTGATCATCTTCATTGGTAGTCGAGGTGTGCAGCGAGAGAGAGAAAGAGAGAGAGAGATGTCACAGGTCGATGAAATCGATGAAACTTTGCGACAAAGAGGATCGAAGAAAATGCACGTTGCGACACTGCAGAGTAGCCCAGTGCAGTGGCGAGCTAATCGCGAGGGAGCACGACGATGAGTCGAGTTGGCCAACTGGTTGTGTTATCTAATTAAATGGAGCACCGATGACTTAGCACCAAATTAGCATTCTCCTCGGTTCAGCCACTTGATTCGGTTTTACCCGTGGACGACTTTCGCACTAACTTAAGAAATTTCTATGGCGCGGTAACGAGTCCCTACGGAGACGTTTCGGTCCCCATGGATCTTATCACGCACGAAGTTAACCGAAGCAAACCAGCGCGAATCTCCGCTGGTTTTACCGGAGTTGACTTTGCGCGTAACTTGCCGTCGCTTTATTAGCCGGCGGCCGAATTTCTCGAGAGAAGCTCGACTTTCTCGACGTCCGCGCACCGGGGTACGATACGTCGCCTCCTGGTATCGTGCGAGGAACTGCAGCAGCTGAACTGCCGAAAGCCGCGTACTCGGCTGGCAGCAGCAGAACAGGAGAACCACGTCAGAAACTCAGCTGGCGGCTCCTGCTGAGATGCAGCGATTATGTTTGTCCATTAATATGCGCCGAGACAAGGCAGCAGCGGGTCCTTTATCCGCAGTAGGTCTCTGGGTCTTCGGGTCTAGAGCCGGCGGCTCCGTCCTATCATTTATCACGCGGTTTCACGCATACCGCCCTCTTTCCTCTTCCTTCCTTCTAGCTACTTCGCTTTTCATCCGTACGAGCCGTTCGTCCAGGCGAAAACTCCCCCCTTGCCACCCGTTGGACTTTCCGATCCGAAAACACAGGGGGAGGGGGTGTTTCTTCGATCGGGGTCGAGAGCCAGAGCAAAGGTGGAAATGTCGTCGCATCGGCAAGGTGCGAAACTTCCGGATGGATCCTCTTGATCGTAACTCGCGCGATACGCTCGAAACGACCTCGGGTGAATTATAACGAGGGTCGTTGTTAGCTTATCCGCGAAATGATAGATACGTGTATCAAGGAAGCAGCTTGCGAGGATGACGCAAGGAATTCGAGCATCGTTCATTATTACTCCAAGTAGCCTGTTCGAGCATTATACACCCACCTCGCGTTTATATGTATTTTTTCTCTTCGTTATGACGGCGCAATGAATTGCGAGAATTTCTTTCCCGTCACGCTGCTACCATATTTTCAAGCAATAAACGGCTGAGCCGTTCCTACCATCTGATTTGCATGTTGTACGTACACCGAAGTTACAGGTGGAAGAAAGACGCCGGCTCTTAGTCACAGGGTCTCCTAACGTACTTTGAAAAAGGAAATTACTCGACGAATAGAAATGCGCCTTATATTCCTAACTGTTTTTGCAGTAATCAACGTTTGGCTTATTACAGCCCGGGTACCGACGACCACACTACCACCATTGCCAGCGAGCACCACCACCACCACTGCTTTTAGGAGAGCGTAAATTCAAATCAAGCGGAAAACTCCATGATCTGATTCCAGATACCTAAATATCTGACAGAAATTACAGCGTGCGCCGTAATTAAGGTCTGGCCTGGTCTCTTTGGTTAAAAGCAATGGCGGAGGGGTTGATGGCGAGGGCGAAGAAAAGTTTCCCGATGTTGACTGGAGGAGCAGAGCTCGCGATGGAGGATCTCGCGTATCACGAAGGAAGGGAGAAAACTCGCAAAACAAAGCGAACGAGCGAGCGAGAAATTCGTTTTGAGAAGGAACGCCTAGATAGTGCGCGTTTGATGCGAGATATCGGCAGCGATGGGCGTGCCCGGCTCATTAATGGCCGGTAACGAACGTACCAGGTCGAATAATGGCGCGAAACGATGATCGCGGGATGACGAGTTCTCTACACGGTGACCTTGAGACTAATGAGACGCTCCGCGAGGGGGCCATGCAGGTATTCGGGATCGGTATGGGTTACTGGTATTAATAATTCCTCTTCGAAACGGTTATGGCGACTCCACGAGTGATTTAGTAACTCGTCTCTTATTCCTGAAGAGGCCCCGGCCCCGGCCCCGAGAACCGCGTCAATATGTTAATCCACGGATATAATCCGCTCCGTACGAGAGGGTCCGAGGTTATTAAAGCTCCAGAAGAAGATTCCCTTTCTCTCTATTCTCTCGTGCCTCGCTCCTCCTCCTTCGTTCGTTTCCTCTCTGGTGCCTCTTCCACTTTTTGGCGTCCCGTTCGGGGCCCCCATAGACCTCGGACGCGTTATACGCGCCCCGTCGTCGTAAATATGAAATATCGAACGCCCGGATTCACGAATCGTCGTGGTGCCCCCCCGTTTGCACCGAAGAAAGGGCTTCGGTGGCTGCTACGATCGTTTTCGCGTCTCCACCCCTTCTCGTTCGCCTTTCGCCTTTCCTAGCCCGCATCCCCTACTACCAACCAATTAAAAATTTCTCTTTCAGAAATTTTACGAGGAAGGCACGCAAGATCGTGGGATCGAAGTTACCCAGCCTATTCCGCAAAGCATACTGGAAACTTTTAGTCTCGAATGAATTAGTCCATTAATAGCTCCTTTTTTCCTCGAGCTACGGACGTTAAAAGTAATTGTACGAATGAAACGTTCTATTAACAGCAGCATCATTATCGATGTTTTATGGATATGCATGACGATGTTCCTTAATGGAACGTATCAGTTAATTTAAATTTTTGAAAATGAAACTCTCCCCGGCGCTAATCGAATATTACATTAGCCTAGTAATTAATATTTTATCCTTTTATGAACAGCGATCGCATTCGATGAAGTAATCTGATAAAAATTTCATTAGCACGTATCAAGATCATTGAATAAAAGACATCTGCGAATAATCGTTTCAATTACTATTTACATTTATGCACGTTGGATAATGTGAGCCGACTAATTTATACCGACTAATTGCATTCGTGTACGCAGTATGACCCACTTTTCTCTTGGCTTGCGAGTATCCTTGCGAGTGTTGCTTAAAATATAAGCGAGTGGATCATCTGGAATTCTGAATGGAATACCGTCGGAATCAAAGAACGCTGGCGTAACTGGCTCTCTCTCTCTCTCTCTCTCTCTCTCTCTCTCTCTCTCTCTCTCTCTCTCTCTCTTTCTCGGTTTATTCATATCTCGGAAAAAAAGACGGCGCATAGTGGATGAGGAAAAAAGCAACGGAGAGAAAGAGAGAGAAACGAGAGAGGAGGGCTGGCGTGTTGGAGGTTTTTCAAAAAGGAAATTATAAAAGCGGACTGGAAACGAGTGGGGCGGCAATAAAGAGTCATCTTTACGAGACACCGCACTCCCGCAGGAACCCAGGGAAGAACTCAAAGGGAAGAAGTGGACGGGGCCACCGTGACATCCCAGCGTTGTTTATCGAGTTACGGAATCCGAAGATAAAATCGTGCCACTGCGAGAAGGAGGAGAGAAGGAGGACGAGGAGGAACAAGAAGGAGAACAAGAAGAACAAGAATGAGAAGAAAATGCAACGGAAGGGAAAGAGGGGGGGGGGGGGGAGGAAACTAAGGAATATGCTGGATAAAACTGCATGATCCAAAGAATCGAACGCGAAAGATCCGTGGCGATTCTGTCGGATAATTTGGTGGTGCGCTCCAGAGGAGAGTAGAGAGAATTCGGCGAGTGAATAAAGCGTCGGATGCGATAGGAGCGAAGACGAGCGTCTTCGTTAAATTCATTCGAGTTGAAATATTCCCTCTTTTCTCGGTAGGCCCTCGCAATGCCGTAAATAATATCGCTTGACGATTTGCTGCAGTCGCGCGGCAATTACTGGAAATTCAAGAAAGGAGAATTATTGGAAGGGGATGATACGCGCGACATAGTAGCAGTATATCCTCGCTTCGGGCGCGCGCGCGGATGCGTCCGGGAATATTCTCGATTTCTAATAATAGTTGTTTCGCAGAAACTCCGCGTGCCACTCGCCGACGTAAAATAAGATTCTCTAACTCACGGGAAATTAGCGGTTGTCGCGTGACACTTCAGTATTTCGCACCTCGTACGGCGAGTCCGCGAGCTTTTTGAATAATCCGCGAGAGAGAGAGAGAGAGAGAGATAGAGAGCGGTGTTCCTCGCGGGTCCGCGTCGGGGGTCGGTCGAGAGTTTCGAACGCGCGGGTTGCAATTAGGAAAATCGTCGTTTGACCATGGGGCTTCTATGGGCCACCGTAATTTCGTATTATTGTCAATGGGCGAAATGCTTCGTTAGAGCCGCCGTATCTCACGCATTATACCACGCGAAGGAGACCCTATTCCAGATTACAATCATAATCCCACGTAATAAGGAGGGCGCGCGCGGCCGCGCGTTGGCGCATAAAAATTTGAAAGGCACCGCGCGGCGCGCGTATGAAAGATGCCGTCGGATATCAACGAGTCGGGAAGAACGGGCCGTATTTACATTTTAAATTGCTTCGGAATCGGACTTCATTTTTTACGCAGCACTGCCCATCGCCGTGCAATAACTTTGCTGCTCCAACGAATTTTCGCCGGCTGTCCCCGGGGCCGATATCGAACATATTAATGCTCCCACCCCCCTCCGCCCCTTTCCTCAACCCCGATTCCATAGCGATAACAACGGGAATCTGTTTTACAGGGACTCTCGGAGAACCGCGCTCACGGACGTGGATTAATCGGTAATGGCTCCTTCTTCCTCCGAACAGTATTTTTAATTACGAGAGACTCGATCGCGATACTGCTAATTGCTTTCTTTATTGCTTTTGGTTTTCGACTCTTATTTTTTTTATTTTCTTCACGGAGCACTCCAATATTATAGCCGGCGAAATATTTATGTGCCTCGGAGAGGGCGGTTTAATAGATTCAACTAGAGTAGCCGCTACCGAGATAAGAATTGGATCTGGCTAATTTGGCG
Organism: Sclerodermus sp. 'alternatusi'; assembly: GCA_037305995.1. NCBI lineage: Eukaryota > Metazoa > Arthropoda > Insecta > Hymenoptera > Bethylidae > Sclerodermus > Sclerodermus sp. 'alternatusi'. The sequence continues at coordinate 2,448,217 of CM074550.1, forward strand.
GATTCGCCATTAAAGTTTCGAGAGCCGGCTAATTCAGCGCCGTTAACACGCTCGTTATCGCGAATAGAGGAGACTCGTACAACGAATTGAATATCATTAACGTATGTTATTATCAAATACACTGTAGGATTTAGCCGATAAAAAGCCGCCATATTCGTGGACGCGCTCGTCCGCCTCGCCTCGCCTCGCCTGGCTCCGCGCCGCTCCGCTCCGCGCGCGCGCGCTCAAATATTTAAACTGCGTTTACATTCCGCGCTCTCCCGTGGAATCGCAAGTAGAATAATAAAAAGACACGTTTCACGAAGCAGCCGGGTGCCTGAAAACATCTGTATACACACTGCCTTATTAGTAAGTACGGTACACGGACTGCCATCTTAACGTACTCTCTCGCTATCCCACTTGCGTTTCCACTAGCAAACAGACACTTATAGAATTCCGTATACTCTCGTGCTTTGCGCCGACGACCTTAATCAAATGGCGAACCTCGCGACTCTCGCGATTACTATCGCGAGCAGCCAATTCCTTATTGATCTTGCCCGGCAGCCCGACTCGTCGGGGCCAATTCCGAGTGGGGAAATTTCGCGAGTCGAAGATAGCGAGGGAGAAAAATGAGGGTTGAAGAGTTGCAGTAATGCGGTTGGTACGGATTGAAAGCGATGGAGAGAAAGAGAGAGAGAGAGAGAGAGGGAGAGAGAGAAGCACTGCATACATAATATTATACATATTACAAGCGAGTAGCCTGGACTGCATATACGTGACTGGGCAGCGAGCGCACGTCAGTTGATTTAGTGTCAGATTGGTCACGGGTTGTCGCCTCACCCTCCGACCTATTTCATCTTTCTTGCTCCAGCTCGATCTTTCTCCGCTTTCCTCCTCTCGCTCACCTCGGACCTGGACCCGCTATAATATTTTCGATTTTTCTTCTTTTCTCCCCCTGTCCCCTCCCCCGAGTTCGTAAGGGCACAGCTCGGTTCTCTCGGGATCTTTGATCCCCGACCGCCATCGAGCCACCTGATCATACGCGGCTCCGCGTCGAAAAGAAACCGATCCCCCTCAGCTTCTCTATTTTTTATTCTCCTTTTCTCAAGCCGCGCTCTCCCCCTCTCGCTCTCCCCAGCGCGATATAGCCGGATCGGATCATTAGCTCGAGTTTCTCGAGTTCTTGGCGGGGAGTTCATCAACTTGTACGCTCCAGGGATATAGAAGATATTCTCTCTCGGCGCATTAATATGGTGGGGGGAGGAGAAGGGGGGTAGGGTCTATAGAGAAAACGTGAATATTTTTTAGAATTACGCCAGCCCCCGGAGGACAAAGTCTCCAAAGTCCCTCTAACGAGTCGCCGCCGAGGAAATCCTTCGATTCCTTAATCGACCAGGTATCGATTAAAGATCCCATTAACGCGAACATCGTTTTTTCCAATTATGTCACCGTGGCTCTAAAGTACCATGTTTAAATCTCTATTAATTCTCTCGGCTGCTGATTTCCGATGGCGTGTAGCAGAGATTAAAAATATCCAAGGAATGGCACGATCATTATTCGCGGGGCTTGGCTAGATATTTGTCTCGCGATAAAACTCGTCCCCTCCCCCTCCTACTCATCTCATTCTCGCCCACTCAGTGCGTTTTTCAACGGTCATTGACTATCGACGATCGACGACGGAAATGTCGCGACGTTACCTCGGGATATCTCATGGAACGGGTTAAACTGCGAGATCGTAGTCGTATCGCGCGAGAAGCGCAGATTCAGATCTCAGAGTGAGATTTATTTATGACGACCGGCATCTCGACTTTATTTGACTCGTCGATGGTTCCATCACTAACGAGAATACCATGCCGGATCGGATCTCTTCTCTCCCCTTTCCTGTCTTTGCCCATATTCTTAATAAAACCACACGCAACACCCAGATCCCAGAATTCCAAGATGGACGCGAAACTCACGGTCAATCGATTCGATTCCCCAATTTTCTGAGAATTTTCAGGAAAATTTCATTTTTTTTCCATCAGCCAGGCGGTCTTGCGATATAATCCAGGTAGAGGATTTATCGAAGTTCACTCTGGAGGTGTCGTTTCTCTTTTTCTTTCTTTCTCCTCTTGCCTCTCTCTTCTCTCTCTCTCTCTTACGGAGGGAACAGTTAAGGAAACTTAGGGAGGGAACAGCCGGTTCGTTGTCCGATCAGGTTTGGCCGATTTCGTGATTTAAGGGATCGTTTCCAAAGTACCACTTTCCTGCCATTCCGCTACCAGCCGATCCCACAAGTCATTTCCACACCTAGATATTAGGAGCGTGCTAAGAGGAGACCAAGAGGGGCTAGGCTGGCACACGAGCAGTTCGAATCGCAGCTGTGTGCCACGAAATTGCAGCTTACCAGCCCACGAGCAGTTCCGAGCATTTAATCGCTCTAATGGTAGGTGTCGTGATAGAACAAATTTTCCGGCCTGGCGAAGATCGTTTCGCAGCCGAAACGAAGACCTCGGACGCATTCTCGTCTGGGTCTGGGTCGAATCAAAAGTAAAAGCGCGCGCGGCTAAGGTCTCTCTCATTGGTTGCCACGGCAGTGCAATTTGCCCTCGAAAACTCCCCGGACATGGACCGGCGAGTTCTGACCGAAGCATCGACTGCTGCTGCTGCTGCTGCTGTGGCATAAAGGAACTTTTTGTCTGGGCGTTTCGTCGATTGTAATTATGTGCAGGTAGGCCGTTAAAGCGGAAAAAAAGGAAGAAAATCGACGGGGTCAAGACGGGAAATAGAATGGGGAATGGGAAGAAGGGGGAAGGGGGATGACTGTTTGACGGACAGGAGGCGTCTTAGGGCGAAGAAGGCGGTACCGAAGTTCTCCGGGTTATCCCGATCGCCTGCTGTTGCTCTTCCCGGTCTCTACGAGATTCTCTCGCTCTCTCCCCCCGATAACTCATCTACATAAAAATGATTCTAACGTCAATAACGTGAAACGTCGTCGTCGTCGTCCTCCATGGGAACGCATCTCTAGTATCATCGGGCCATTTGGATATCTCCATTACACATCGCATGTATCATTTCGGACAGTGCACGTAACGTCATAAATAATGCTCTCGATTCTCTTGTCATATTTGCTATCACGCTTCTCTCTCTTAATTGATGGTTTATATATGTAAACGAAAACCGCGTGTAAATTAGCGGCGCTCTCCTCAGCGTCGAGGAACTATCGCATCGGCACTGGCTACCCCGATACGAATTCGCCTGATTTTTACCGGGCGAAGATCGAAATCTCGAGTGGAGTGTGCACCCAACCCTCTTTCTCCCCTCCCCATCAGTCCTATCGATCGAAGACCGTTTAATCGCTGTCACGGGGATTGGCCAAAAAGTGTCCACCGAGCGACATGGGAGTCCCGAGTAACGGTTTCCGCGCGATCTACGGGGATGAAGGATGGATCGCTCGCAGTTGGAGATTGTATGACAAATTATCAATAACTCCAGCATGACTCTGGCAAGACACACCGAGGGAAGTGCAACGGGGGAGGGGTAGGAGGAAGACTAATGACGAGATTGATGTCTAGTCCGCCGCGACAGTGTAAAGTGAGTTCGACGACACGCAACGACGACGACGACGACGACGACCAAGACGACGCCGTTGACGACATCGCCGACACGAAGACTCGGGAAGAAACGTTGCGTCTTCGTCAAAGTTTCCTCATTGATGAATATCGAAGGAGAGAGGAAATGCATTATTAAAATAGAAAGATCCCGTTCATCCCTCTCCGCGCAGTTCCGTCGAGTAAACAGGTCTAATTTGTCCCGTAGCGCGATGCATCGACGAATTCCGTCAGCCGGCCCCCGTAGATGCTGCCGCCCGTGATATTCTCGTTGGCGCTCGTTAGTCCGAGATGCAGCTGCGATATAACGCAAAGTTCCATAAAACAGATACATTTTTAAGCCATGATTTTTCATGATGAGAAGTTGTTTAGACGCCACAGCAGTTTCTTTTATGATGATGTAAAGTAGATGATTTCCCGGGGAGCAACGCTCGAAACCTCGTTGCCGATAAAAGTAAAGCTGTGCTAGGAGGAACAGATGTAGCAGAGGAGGCACTCGGTACCAAATTGGGCAGTAAACGTAACGGAGCTCGATGTAAAACGTGTATAATGAGTATGCATGGACCGTGAAATAATAACCCCGGTGTACACCAGTCATGCTGCACACTCTCGCGGCTTCGTCTATGCGTGAGCGTCCGTGTGCGCGTGCACGAGTCTGCGTGTGTATACATTGCTGGGCGCTGCGCTATAATTCAAGCAAGATTTATACCTCGTTCGTGAATGCCTAAGGTGGGTGGGTGGGTGTAAGTACCTAAGGAAAGCACGGTCCAGATTTCGATCGTGTTGCATCAAACGTGCTGCTCGCTCACTGATTGTGAGTTAAATCACCTCTGTAATTATAGCGCATGATACCCCACATCGTTTTCCAACATTTTAATTAATAGAACTCTTTCCGTGCAGCGGCGTCGAGGAGAGTGGACTATGGGGAAAAATGAAGCCTCGCGTCGCTTCTTATAATTAATTTAATTAAGATGACCGAGCACACGCGTCCAAATGTAATGAATAATATGCCTCGAGAATAAGGATCGGGATCTGAAAAGAGTCGCTTTGGATGTGGCGGGTCGAAACCGATGGCAATTAAAGGAGCTTTAATTAACAGGAAAGTCGCGATTCTTCAGATTGTGGCGGTGATATATAAAGTCGGTAGTAGAGTCGCTTTATCTGGACGCTTATCTAAACCGATCGGGAATTAAATGAAGTCGAATATCGCGTATGTGATTACGTGCAAGAATGTCGATTACGCAAGTCGATGTTGATCGGTTCTTTTAATTTGCCGGGTCACACATATTGCTCGAGCCGTATGTAACGCTGATAAAAATGATAGATTGTGGTTGGTTACTGATAACGCGGAAACTGATGACAGTCTGGAGGATTTAAAGAGCAAATTTGTAGAACATCGAAGACATTCGTCGTTGTCAGTGTCGTCGTTGTCTCGCGGTGCTCTCATACTCGTATGCCATTTGCCAAAATCTAAATATAATTTTTGTTCTCGCCGCATGCACGCACCGATCAAATACTCCTTGCCGATATGTCAGATTTAAAAATAGAACAATTCGCAGAAAAACATTCTCTCTCCTTGTCCCTTTTCGTAAGGAATAAAAAGAAGAATAGCGAGAGATAAAGTTAAGAAGAGAAGACCCATAGCAGTTGGAAGAAAGAGAACAGCCCCACAGTTACGGGCCAGGGGACTGAAGCGATGGGCAGGTCCCGGTTTTAGTATTTTTATTTCTTTGCTTTTCGGTGGTGCGCCCGGCGAAACCCGGAGAAACGGGCAAGGAGTGGAGAATGGTGGGGAAGGGATCCTCCGCGCGGACCAAAAGAAGCGGGGGAGAGGAAGGAGGAGAAAGGTGCAACGAGATTGGGTGAGGTTCTTCTCGCAGGCTGCGGTATAATTAAAATACAGCTGAACACCAACTGCTGGCCCGTGTTGCTGCTGCTGCTGCTGCTGCTGCTGCTGGTGCTGTCGTTGTTGTTGCTGCAACTCCCTATATTTCTTTCTCTCTTGCCCACCCCATCTCTATTCTTGTCTTCCTTCTTCCCGCAATATTCGCGATCTTCCTATGCTGCGAGAGCTCGATGATTAGTATTTAGGGGCCGAAGTGCAGCATGTCTGTTCGCGAGGAGGCGGGTACCGCGAGGACGATGCTCAGGGAGAAAAAGGACCTTTCGGGGGGAGGGGCCGGGGACCGGGTACTTTGCGAAACAAGCGAGAAAGCAGGCTTGCACCTTGATGAAAGAAGAGAGATAAGCCAAGATCGGACAGTGTGTTCGCATAATGGAAAATCCGAAAACGAGACAAGTTTCGAGCTGCGGGATAAACGAGGATACCGATACTCGCTAATGATTTCATTGCAGCTATGAAGGATCGGTCGGGAATGAGAATTCCACAAATGCGGAGAACCGTGGACCCACTCGCCGTTTAGCGTTTAGAAGCCAATGGCGCATTGTCATTGGTCGTAATCGCAGTTGCTCCTCCTTTCCTTATCGTTCCTTTCCATTCTCTTTTGGGTGCAGTTAATCTCGTTTTCGGGATCTAGCTACGTGCGTACGTAACATTAGCGCTTGCTTAATCTCGTTACGCGCCGAAAGTCATATACAGAGAGAAAGGGTGAGAGAGAGAGAGAGAGAGAGAGAGAGCGGCATTGTTCGAGGATACTAAGCAGTCTCCCGCGGTGGTAACAATTACGACTGGCTCCCTCCGTCTTTATCAGGAATTTTTCATAACTGCTATCATCCCACCTTTATTGCACGCCGCCGTATTAGCAATTTTACCCAGTGATAGTTCATATCGATGCAAAGGGCACGCACCGCGCGCGGCTAGCGGGTACAGCTACACCTTTGCGCCGACGGATTACAAACTGCAGGAGCGAGAGCTCCCTCCCGGAGAAGAGGGCGGCCGCTAGTCGACAAATAATTAATATTCATTACGCATTAACGAAGCTATCGCATAAATTGCGCGCCCGTGGCAAAAATGGCATCGCGGATAAGGCGCGAGGGACGCTCCGCGTTTGGATGACCCTCCGTCCGATGGCGCCGCCTGTATCGTTCGAGCAAAGCCTAAAAAGAGCGACGAGGAGGGAAAATTGCGCGCGGAAAACTGCACCTGTTCCAACGAAATAGCGCCTTCCTGCTTTCACCAGTGGCAGGCTAAGACGCGGCAGGTTATTTCATTTTTGATGCCATAAAGAGCCGTTTTATCGCCACGTTTAAAGGTTATTGTACAATAAAAGTGGCATTATTATCAGTTAGTCGAGGCACGGGGTCGAGGGCCATAGGAAAAAAGGGAAGTAAAGGAGGGTCGTCTTAGTATTCGGTCGTTGCCGGAAACGGGCCGCGACTCGTGAGGAGCACGACTGACTTTATGACTCGTAAAAGCTCGAGACATCCACCGACTCTCACTCTCGTTCTGGACACGCGCCCTTTTCACGGGAGTTTACGCGCTACCGTGAAATTCGAGGGTAATTTTTGTTTCAATATCCTCCACCAGGCCTATCCCCCTCTTCCCTTCTCTACTCTCGCTCTCTCTTACTCTCTCCTCCCTCTCCCGAGAGAAATAAATGAAAGGGATTCTGTAGCGCGAGGACAACCCTTCGACAAAGTCGTTATTGTCCTTTACGATCGTCTTCGCTTCACTCATCCGACTAATCCGGTGATCTTGTGGTTTCTTCGGGTCTCTCCTCCCCTGTCTTTTCATCAGTGCGGTATATTTGAAGTTTTAGTGGCTGCCGCCACCGCCGCCGTCGTGAAAGCCATCGCGCACTTTCCATGGGACCACTGAGATTCGGCTAATTACCGATCGGGTCTCTCCTCTCTCCGAAAAGTTCACGCGTGAAAAATTTGAGGGATTTCAGTGATTTTTCGTTCCAGCGGGTCTTCGCCTCCTGCTTCCCCTTTTTCCGACCCGTCTATCCGGTAGTCCCGTTCCGTATCACGCGAAAGAGTTGTTGCGCGCATGCAAATACATAACCTTCCGCCTGACATTTTATTTAACCTCGCTGAACGTTCCTTGAAATCACAAGTAGCGCGTGTCTCGCCGAGGTGAAGGTTACCTACGTCGCGCATTACAAATCGTGAAAGGATGCAAGTGTCTCCCGCGTGCGTGCGCGCGCGCGCGCGCACGTGTGTGTGGGAACGCTCAACTGGAAATCTCCTCGCTGCCTCGCCGAACTTTTTGTCAAATGCTCTAATAGGCGCGGCCAACTTTCCCCGCCAGAGTTTTTAGTCCGGATCTTTATTCATGAACGCGCTGATACATTTTCATCGCTCGGCGAACTTTCTTTTTGCATTTTCTGCTGCGCCGGAGAGCAGTTGCGTTTAGGGTAGTCTCGCGTGCGACCGCGGAAAGGCGTCCGTGCATTGGCGGAAGGGCTGTTTGAGATCCGAATACGCGATACGCGGCGATAAGGTTTATGTACCCCGCTGCTACGAGCAAACTTCCTTCCAGGCTGTACCGGAAACTCATTGTAAATCTCGGTGCAGTCAGCGAGGACGACCCGTGGTGCCACACGTGGGCCCACGCTATCCGTGTGCGGGACACGATAACGCCGACAGATTCCGGGCTCAAATATTGAAGTTAGCCTCGATTTTCTCAGGCAGCGCTGCCGGTGTCAACGCAATCAGGAAGTGTCCCCCACCTCCACCCCCATCCCCCGCGTGTCTCGATTAATCCCTGAAAATCCCGCGCAGTTCTCCGATGTTTGCTGCAGCCAGTGATTCCACACACGCTCCAACAACGAAGACACGCCGTTGTAAATTATCGGGGGTGGGGGAGGGAGGCAGGGCAGAAGGGAGAGATCCACTACAGTAATTAAAGTAAATTTCCCCGCTGCTGCTCGCGACCCACTAACGTGGATTATTCTAAATATTTCAAATAACGAGCGAACGACGCATCGCTCGACTCGAGGAAACACAGGAACGCGCACGGTACCACCACCACCACCATGTGTCGACTGCACAAGATACGCGAGAGAGACTCATAGTTCTCCCCCGCTAAATGTACAGACGAGAGTAAAACGCGCGAGCGAACGAGAAATGCGAACGCCGTAGTTTCTCCAGTTCTATTCTTAGCTCACAATCATTTTCTCCGTCGAGTTTCCCGTCGAGCGTCGATGGATCTTCCGCGATCATTATTAAGTTCGATCGGGAAAAAGTTCGTGAATAATCTTCGAGTATGGAAGCGACTTGAGAAATGATGAACTCCGCGTGGTTATGCGGCGAGAATACGAGTTTTAGCGGCAAGAGAAATCCTTATAAGTTGTCGCGGTTGGGATGTTTAATCCCGTGTATATCTTGGTAAGAGGTTGACGGGTCTCTCTGGACTTTCTATGTAACTCGACTATTTGCATACTGCAACAACGATGCGAAACGCGCACATACGCGCGGAGTCGTATGCAAAGTCTGACGGGAAACAAATACCAACTAGTCCTCGGTGATCGCGAGGTGCGTGCACCTCATTATAAAACAGCGGACGACCGGAGGAAGATGATTCGGATTTACGGTAGCGGCGATTTCCCCCTCCTCGCGAGGAAACCATCTTCGACGTCGACGACGACCCGGCACTGAGAGGAGAGGATTCTGCGAGATCGATCGGCATTGTCGTCGATACGCTTTTTTGCGTTAATCGCCGCTAAGCTCTTGAACGCAACTCGGAGCGCAAATCCCGACGACTCTACTATTCTCTCTCTCTCTCTCTCTCTCTTTTTGCGCGTAAAGCAGGCAGGACGAATTCCGTAAACTGAATTTAATTATTCCGAGCGCGACGCGCTAAATTTTTCTCAAGGCGGCTCGTCAAACTTTCCCACGTGTTGTAAATGAAATTCAGCGAAACGTCGGAGCCGTATATTTTTATCGGTGGAATCCTCGATGTTGCTACCTTGCATTAGATGAAATTACGGAACGTTTTATTTAACAGAATGCATTCGCGAGGTAATAATTCCCCTTTTTAAAGAGCAGTTAATAAATGGGAGAATGCGAGATCCTCTCTTACCCTCTCGCGCTCGCGCGCGCGCCGCATCGCTTTATAATCATCAGCCAATCCGTGTACAGCGATTTGCCACATTTTATACCATTAATTCCCGGCGTGAATCGCAATATCTCGCGTGCAGGTGCGAATGCACGAAGCGAGGATTGCGCGTTCCATTACCGCTCAAGTTTCAGCACCTCTGCCTGGAGTTCACCCCGCGCACGTCGCGTCGAAGATCATCCAAAGCGAGAAGGAACGACCGGAGCTAAGAGTCGCGCGAGGATCCGCACGGTTTTCATAATTCATAATTCAGCATAACGATTCCGAACGAGCTGCATCGAAGATAAAAGATGGTGATTCAGCAGAGGGGAAGGAAGGCCTGCCGATGGGGGAGGAGAAGACGCGAACGAAGGACCTGCAGTTTCGTTTCTCCCCGGAATCTTGACGCCGCCGGCACGCCTCGCCAAATGTGAATACATTTAAATGGTAATCGTCCAAGCTCCGTTGTACAGTCGCGGCTAGAGCACACACGCGCGCGCGCGCGCACACCATGTAGAAAACGCGTGCAGACATCGACGCTCGCTCTCGTTCGGAGGAGAGACAAAAAAGGGGTAGCTAGAGGCAGGATCCAATCGTATTTCTCTGGACTTTCCGGAGACTGGAAAGTTTCGGCGTTCGAGCAGAACGAGCGTTTCACGCTCCTGATTCGGTTGCCGCTGCTAAAATCAGAGTTCGCGCGTTATCTATTCATCTCGCCTCTAATTGCCATGAGAAAACTACGACTAAGTAACAAGCGCTAGTTTAACGCACGTTTTACGCTCCGCGAGTTTTCTAATTGGGGCTTTTCACGCTTTTTCCCGAGGAGGAGCTTCGCCCGTCGGTTCCGTCTATTAACAATTGGTTCGCCGAGGAGCCAAGGAGCTCGAGTCCCGCGGGAGGGTATCGTTAGCGCTGGCTTTTTGTGAAATCGCCGATCGGGGACCGGTGCTCCCTGGCTATGCCGCCGCCATCCAGCAATCTTCGGATAGAATCTTACAGCGTAACGACGGCAGTGGTGGTGGTGGTGGTGGTGGTGGTTGTGGCGGTGGCGGCGGTGGCGGCGGTGGTGGCGGTAACGGTGGCGGTGGCTGTGTAAGCTAAGTTGTAACTCAATGCTCTCGACCTACCGACCGTGAACCAACTGCCGCCACACTCCACGCCCCCCGATATATTTTCAGTTCTTGCTCGATGCTTCGGCCTGGTAAACAACCGGCAAGCGAGCTCCGCAGGAAAACGAAATCCAACCGAGTTTACGATAACGAGACGTGGATTGATATATCGCCTTGGCGAATCGGGCCCCGGATTAATCGATGCGAGGAGATGCAAAGCGCGCGATGCTTTACGCGCCATTTTCCCCAGCGCGATTAGCGGAGATTGCTCAATGCTCGCCCTAATCAGCCGATTTAAGTCGCTGGATTATGGGATGGCAGTCGTGTGTGTTCGTGGAATATTGAAAACTGCTCTGTATTGGCTCTCTCTCTCTCTCTCTCTCTCTAGTTTTTCTGCTACCTGGAATTTATGTCGAGAATCGAAAATACTCGGGGACGATTTATTAGACGCGAGAGCGAGAAGCTTCTCTCTCCAAGCAGCATACCGCCACCACTTTCATTAGTTTGCAGCGCGAGATAAGACAATGGATAAGAATGGGAGTAGCGCTAATAAATATGTATAGATAGAGAGTGGAGGAGTATCATAGCGCGCGGGAGATATGGGAGGGGAGTGCTATCTTCCGCGGCGAGGGTCAAAGCGGGTGGAGGTGGAGGGCAGTGGGCGGCGAACTTGAGAAACATCGCATGCAAAAATATTCAGCGACGAGAGCAGATCCGCGAATTCAATCTAGCGAATGATTAAACATCTCACTCGGATCGCAGAGCCTCGGATTCCTTCTCCTGCAGGATTTTTTTATCTCGAAAGCCGACCTTCCATACAAATTGCCCCTCATCCCGCTTATCTAGCGGCGCATTTAATTAGAATTAATGCGCCGTCCCTGCTTAGGAAAATTGCCATCGGGACCTGCTGCGACGACGCCACCACCACCGGAAGCCCCGAAGTACTCGCGCGAACCCATGAAAACGCGAGTAGTTTCAGGTCGGCCGGTGCTCGTGAGTCTCGCCGTTGTTTCCGAGGTCGTTAAAACGGACATCCTTATCTCCGTTCGATCGGTCTTGGCCCACACCTTTCTCTAGCCCTCCGGCCCTGGCGAACCCATGCGCGATGCGTGTTTCTGATCACCGCGAGAATAAAGTCGGAAGATATGTCGCCCCCCTCGCGGTGCTGCTTTCCGCAACAATTTTTTCCCGCGATTTATCGCCCCGGCGAAGCACTTCGTGCCAAGACTCGATTTTGAATACGATTCTTCGACAAGTTATCGTATTGGCTGCGCGGGAAGCTCGATAGCTGTCGTGAAATATTATCAAATGCAATATATCCGCCTCGAAGCAAATGACGGGAAAATAAAAAGGGATACCGTACAACCGGAATAAAATCCAAAAGGCTTCCCAGCATCGATTATCTTTTTCTGGAAGGCACCTTAAATTTTCTTCCAAACGAAACCTACGAGGACGACGAAACTTCCTCCCCTTTAATCTCCCCGAAACTCTCCAGTCTCTTTCGCGCGCGCGCCCTTTCCCAATTTATGGCTGATTCTCCACGATGTCATTTTGCGCGTGTGACTTATCGAATTGGACCCGTGGGAAGAATGTTATTTCGCCACGAGAAACTGCGTTCGAGACCTATAATCTATACACGGACACGCTCGCGCTAGTAAAATCGCGCGAGGCGAAGCTCTGGCACCGGGAGACAGCGCGCTGGAAATCTCCTATTATTCCTCGGGGACGCTACCGGAGGGCTACCGGAGGGCTCGCGTTCCATTTGATTTACAGGAGCAACGCGCGCGGTTCAAGTTCTGATGGAATTGAATGTTGAAAATTAATCAATAATCAATCGAGCGCGCGCGCGCGCTACGGAGTTAGAGATACGAGAGGGGTAGCGGAGGGGGATGGCAGCGGCACGGGCACCACGGGCACGGGGGTAGTTCCTTTGTGACAGGGAGGACAATGTCCAAATGGAAAGTGGCGAGATGCGGAGGGAACTGGCCGATCTAATTATCCAGTAACAATGTCTCCAGAGTGGAAGCGTATCCTGCAGGTACATCGGCTGACAATCAAGTTTCTATATCAGGATTGCGATATCGGCAGCCTTGGAGCGCCGTGCGCCAGCCAATCACGGCGGAGCCGTTCCCGTACCGGAAGCCGGAAGTGAAGGAATCTCGCGCGAGGGTGTTCGCTCCTACGTAGCGGCGTACGTGCGCACAGGCTTCGATGTGTGGGTTCCCACTGCGGGGAAGAGGCCGGGGAGGATATTGAGAGCGAGTCGCGCGTCGCACTGGACATAATTTCCGCCCGACGAGATCGGAATTGCTAATGACGTCACTACCGCCTCCGCATCATTCACGTTCAACCACCACGTAGCGAGTCGCGCTGCCCAGTTACAGGTTACTTGGACCAGACGCATTGCTTCCAAGCATATTGGAACTGCCAGGCCCTAACAGAGGTCAGACCCCAGCCCATCTCTTCCCGGTTTCTGTTTGCTCCACACCCACCTCCACCTCCTCTCCTCCTCCCCCCTACCGAGCCGTGCAATTTCTCATGTCAAACCGCGCGCTGCATCGACTCTCGCCCTCTCTCCCTGCTGCGCGTACACTCGCCACGAGTCAAAGGGGGAACAACTTTGCGCTGATCGCTCGATTCCTTTTAGCTTTCGATCGGCGAAATCGGCGAGGATCGTCGCGACGGCTGAAATATAAAATTGGGGACTCGAGGTGCGAACACGCGTGGAGGCTGGCCCCCGCGTTTCTTTTTCAGGTGTCCGCGTCGAGCGTGTGATGGTGATAAAGTATCGCGGCGCGAGCGGGCCGCGGCGGAATCGGCGCCATTTCTCGCGGTCATTGTCAAATGGCATAACGACGTGACACGCGCTTCATTCCATAAAAACGTCCGGCTGAAACGAGCGTCACGCGACATATTCCGCGGCGTCCGGGGATTTCTTGGCGAATTTCAATTGCGCTGTCGGCCGCGGGTGGCAGTCTTTCTCATTAGCGTCACACACGCCGATGAGGTTTTTCATTAGTCCCGCAATGCATTCCTGTTAGACAGGCCATGCCGCACGGCGACGCACAGGGCCCGGGAGGGGGAGGCTGGAGGGGTCGGGAGACATTTTTAATTACCAGCCGGAGGTACGGGCTGGCTCCCCCTCCCCCGCCTCCTCCCCAGCATCAGCTGCCAAATATTTCCGGCGTGTCATCGGACGCGACCAGCGTCTCTCCTCTCTCGCTCTCTCGCTCTCTCTCTCCTCTCTCGTTTTCTCCTGCACAGCCAACACGTCACCGATCCCAGGCATATCTAGCGAATTAGTTTCAATTCTCGACGCTCTTTTAAACATCAGCTACTCACCTCCCTCCCGTCTTTTGCTTACCGACTTACGATGATGTATGACTTTTCCAGCGAGATACTTCCGAGTTCGGATTGAGAACCCGCTAATTTCATTAGCTTGCGTTGCTACTCAATTTCTTATGTCGTCCAGCAGCGGAAAATATTTTATTAGCCTCTATCGCGTGTGACTACTATATATCCCTCATTTAATTCTCCACTTCCTGATATAGAAGACGTCAACCGGAGGAGATGCGGCAAACAGGAAGATACGTTCTCGGTCGGTTGATTGCCTTCCACTTAGATTTATCAAAAACTTCATTAGACACACTCGCGAAGCCGCGCGTCTCGAGTGTTTGAAGAAATTTCGATCGCGGAGAGTGGGTAGAGGCAAAGATTGCAGAGGGAAACTGTGTAAGAAGATACAAGGAGGGAGACAAGCCGATTGCAAAGCCATACGTGACAGGCAGTACGCATCTGCTGGAATATAGAACGGAGGGAGAAGGGTAACGTATGTGACGTCCACGAGACGGCGTTAATATTTGAAAACCATCCTCCCTGGCTGCTTCTCCACCTCCACCTCCAGCCCAATGCCGAGTGACACCTCTCGTACGAGCGGAGGCATTTGACGATTATTTATTTATAGGCAAATGAAGTAGAGGCTCCCATTAATTGATGGGCTCTCAGTGGCCGCCAGTCGGGGGATGACGTCTATCATTTTAATTTACCGCGTCGTTATTAAACCATCCCCTCCAGGCGAGAAACGCTCGCGTCAGTCTACGTGCGAGCGAAAAGCTCTTTATACTCCTACCAGATTTCCGGACTCTCGTCATATCTACATTTTTATTTAGCTTTCCACTCTTCTCCGCTTCTTTCTACTCGTCCATGTTCAATTTTCACCCTCCCGTGTTTCTTGGGGAGTTTAATTTCGTTCAACGTGCGCCCACCTACGCGATTTCACAGCCTACTCCATTCTAGGCACTGCGTCCCGTCAACCCCCCTTTGTCCACAGTCTATCAATTTCTCGCTTCCTTGGCCAATTCTCTGTCGCGAATGCCGATCTTCCGCCGGTCTTCTCGAAGACTCTCTTCTTGAAAATCAATTATTACTCGAAAGAAGGGACGCGCGTGTAACGCGGGCGCATCCTAACGATCAGCGATGGACGCGAAACAGGATTTGCTTACTAATGTGCCGCATTACATGTTAAGCGGAGTAACGAGTTTACGTTAAATCAAACCATCAGCGATTGTCGGGTTTGATCTATCGATTTATCGACACCCCACTTACGCGATAGAGCATGGGACACTCATTCATAAGGCAGCTTGCGATTAGTGGTCTACGCTCCCGGTTAAATGTTCGCGAATGTATGATGCGCTTCAGTATACATAAATCATTACTCTGATTTCCCAAACTGTATTACAGTTAATTTTACGAGCAGGAGAAACAAAGCTATAAATTAAATGAAAAACTGATTATGAGATAGGTAGACTCATCTGGTTTTATTCCTAAAATATATTTAATGCTTTCACTGGCAAAACATATTTAAAGCTTTTGTTCGTGAAATACGTTTAATGCTTATATTCATAGTACATAATTAAGACTATGCATCAAGCGAAAAACTGATTACGATGCGTACATTCATTTTATTCATGAAGTATGTTTAATGCTTTTATTCCGAAGGCATTAATTGTACGAATGCTTTTGTCCGGGATATATTCGTTCCGTTTAAAAGCCAGTAAACTATTCATGAAGCACAATTAATACTCTATATTCATAAAACATTTTTACCGCGCGCTTAAGTACAAGTCTGCTTAAATATACGAGGGAATTTCTAAAGTTTTATTGTCGGTGAAAAGTTTCAATTACTCGCGGCGAACTTTATTACTTCTGGATGATCCGGAGCGCTCGATGAGGGAAATGATTTTTCAACACGCCAAGTGGGGTGGTAACACTGCCTGCCCCCCGTGCTCGGTCGCGTGGATCTTTGATATTTTCCGGAACGGCCAAGACGAAAATAATCCAATGGTCTCTCTCTCAGTCTCTCTGTCTCGCACGATATTCGCCGGGAATGGAACGGAATCCACCTGTGCCCGACGCATGCGCCATTTTCCAAGGCGTTGTGCTATGCGCGCCCGGTTGTTTTAATTAGTTTTTAATTTGTTTCATAATGGCGAGGCGTGCCTTCATAATTCGAGCCGTTTTTACTGCGAGCACGAGTCCCCCTCACCCACTCGCGCACCCTAGGCGGCAGCCACCTACGTGAGCTATTTTGTTGAGTGTGCGTGCCGCATGTATCTGCATCTGGTGGCTGATGTTGGTGCCCATAGGGCTCTGGGGCCGAGTACATCACCGGCAACTTTCCACGGGCAGGAAATTAGTCTCCAGTTTAAAAACCTGGCCTTTTCCACGGCGAGCCGTGCTTCTTCCGACGCGTCCACCGTCGCCACGCCGACTACTTACTTCTCGCCAAAAGTGGCAAACGTATTACGGGACGTTGCTTTAATTAAACCCGGCGCTCGCAAAGACACTGGAATTATGAATGCATTTTTACGGCTGCAGTTTCCCTTTGTTCGCGAGAAATCCGCCAGTTTTCCTGCCCCGCCCCCCATTTTTCGGGGCTGCGAGGCCAGACGACGTTTCGCCGGCAGCAGTGAGATCACCCTCTCCCGCCCCCCCCGTGCATACCGAGAGATCTGGTCGTCGATGATTCGGCGCAGCGAGAAAACTGACAAATTCTCGGAGAGCATTTCCTCCCGGAGTAGCGGTTCGCTCGCAACGCGTCACCACTCCACCTAACGAATGGCTTCGATTTAATTGTCTTTGAGAGAGGTCGTAGCCGCAGACGTGCCGATAAGGGACCGTGCGCGTATTCGCGAGTGTCCAGAGGGGTGGACGGATAAAAGTGCAAAGCACATTCCGCAAAGAGGGTTTCTCGCAAAGGGAATTGAGAGGGGGGGGGGGGGGAGAGAGAGATCGGACAGGGAATTCGCGAGGCACGTAAATCGACGTAATTGCCGAGGAACGACACACCCGCATTAAGATGCGTCCGATATGCCGGCGGGAGATCGACGCAGCGGCAAACCCCATAAACCAGGCGCAGTAGTATAATCAAAGTTGTCGCGTTGGGCAGGAGTTAGCCTGGCGGGACGGAGCTTCCAAGAGTCCGTGTGCAGGAGCCCAAGGAGCCACGAGCAGTTCCAGTGTGACGAGGTCGCCGGTAGGAGGGGCCTCGCGAGGATGGAGGACTCCGTCGCCGAGTAAGCTGGGGATTTATGGCGGCGTCGCGACGTCCGTCTTCACTCGCCGTGACGCCCTTCCACCCACGGCTCGAAAAGTCCGAGAGTCGCGCTCCACCATGCGGCACGCCGAAAGTCACCTATCCGAAGTCATGCCTCTTACGGAATAGGACTACACCCGCCCCCGACCCTTCCTGACTACTCGGTCAACTTTGCTTCAAACACCGCCCCCTCTATTTCCGTCGTTTCGCCTCAAGTTCGTTAGTCGATTCTTCGTCACTCCCGCGCTTCCTCCAGTCCAGCTGAAATTAGTGGAAAACTGAATACTCCATGAAATGCGGTCGAAAAGGGAGGGAGGGGGGAGAGAGAAAGAGAAAGAGAGAGAGAGAGCGTAAAACTGGGAGGTGAACGTTTGCCTCGCGGCTTCTTGTGTCTCCGACGGTCGTTTGGCTGACGTTGCCTCTTATTCGACTGCAGCAGCGAATTTACCGTGTGCACCTGAGCTATGCCGCGGGCTACTTCATCAAGGCGGGCTAACGATCGTGACGAATGGCTAAGGAATTGGCACTAACGTCAAAGAAAAGAATGGACGCTCTTCCACCGGGACAGAAGAGCCGCTGCCATTAGAGGGACTCGCGACTATTCGTCAGACGAGCGGCAGGATCGCGAGATAAGCCGACGCGCTGTCACTCCCTGCCCATTGTTGCCGCGTCCCGTCACCTTTTGACCGCCGCCGGAGATGCGGAATTACCCCATAAAAAAACAGCGTACACCGAAGAGGAATACTCCGCGCGAATAGTCTACTAGGAATAGAGATAAATCGTCCGGCGGCTCTTCCTTCCGGATAAGCAAATCCCCCGGCAAACAGCTGTGATTGAAGGAACCTGCTTTTATGGCACGCACTCGCTGTTCTCCCCCCGCCTTCCCCGTCCCGTCTCGTTTTCCCTATTTTCGGCGATGAGACTACTCCATTTCACGTGAATTTACGAGCGACGTCGTTCCTCTTTCATCGGGTATCGAGACTGATCCTCGGCTTCGCGTTCTCGTGAATCTTTGAGGGTTGGCCAGAACGCACGCTCGAGCTCAACGGGTGTGTCAGCGCGCGCGTTTTGGGGTGGAGGGGGCGGGGGCCGGAGTCTCCAGTTTTTTTCGACAATTACTGCGTTTTGAAGCAACTACAAAGTACGAGAGCCCGGGGCCCCATTGATGTTCGTGGCAGTAAGTTATCGCACTGCGAAGCTGGCAAAGTTTCTCACGGGCAAACGTCCGGACCAGTACGGGGGTGGTCGGGGGTGGTCGTGGCGGCGATCTCTTTAGCGCACGGCTCTTTCTGGCTCGCAGGAAACGGTATCAGTATGCGAGCTACGATTCGGCCACATCTCGCGCTCATCCCTCGACTTATTGCGGCTCAGCTCCCTCCTGGCTCGACGTCGTCGTACTCGCCACCCCCGCACCCCACGCTCCGCGCCCGCGAATTCTCCGGCAGCACCTTCTCTCATACCCTACGAGCGTCCCGGCGCAGAACCCAAGCTCACATGTCCGCCTCACGCCTAAAGCCTCTAAATTGTTTCCATCATAAGTCCAGATACTCTCGGCGCATATATACCCCGGGATAACCCTCCCCCGACCCTCGCCCCGTGTCGCGAGTACCCGTGAAATACGCGGGCCACTTGTGCCATTAACCCCCGATGATAAGCACGCAGGATCTACGAGTCTGGGAATTTCTTGCTCTATTATATACTCTTTTCTACCTGCACTGCCACGCGAGAGGTGTGAATTTTTCGAGATAACGCTACAAGGACATCTATTATTAAAAAGTATCTTTCTTTTTTTTTTCTAGGGAGATCCATTATAATGCTGAATGCTAAAGGTTAAATTATCAGGCTCCAGTCTCTTTCCGCCGCGGCTTAGCCGAAAAGTGGATCTCGAATTAAGGGGAAATTATCTGACAAAAGTTGCGAGAAATATCGGCGAGCGCGGCGAGTGTCGATGGCGATTGAAATTTTTTCCCCTAACCCCCTCGCCCCGATTACGATCGGAATTATTTGCGAAAGCGCGATATCTCTCGAGCTAGCGCTGTGGATAAAATCGCGAAAAAGATGGACGGCTAGTGATCTGGGCGAGATCTGCACGTAGCCGCTAACGGATCCATAATTTTCTCGTCCGGTTTGGAATCGAATGGACGTTTATCCGGTCGCCGGTTTCGATGCGAGGTATTAAAGTGCCGTAGGTGGTCTCTTCCCCATGTGGCACGGAGAGGATAAAAGTGGAGGCAGTTTTCAGCTTTATTGCTAAATATATATTATCCAAGAGACGTCCTTCGACTAAGTGGCTGATCTCGTTTCTGCGTTACTCATAAAAACGTCGATTTAAAGCCAAACCATTAATTCGAGAAGCGAACCTTTTTGCAATATCGATGGTTCCCACCACCAGAAACCCAACCCCGGAAGGGAAGTCTCGCTCGAATGGCCCATCGATTCTCCAGCATCGCCGATCAACCTAATCAACCTAATCAACCTAATCAAGCAGAACGACGTTGCTCGCTCAGGAATTGCGAGATTCGGACTCGATCGGGGGAATCAGTTCCTTCGGGACTTTGAAACGCCCGAAAAAAGTACACTTTCCATCGGATATTAAAGTTCCAGCGTGTTAAACGTTTATTTCCCCTTTGGCGGAGCACTTTAATTTTCGAAAATATCGCGCTTGCGATTGGATCCGAGCGCGAGCTTTCCCCCGCATGTAAGCGTCATACACAGTGGGGATCTCAAGAATCGAAATCGCGTACCGCAAACAATACACGTTGTAGGCAAGCCGTGTCCATGCATAATTCAAATAGTCGCACAGCCCGTCCGTGGAACCGCGGAACCGAGCGAATTTTCTCTTCCGTTCTGCCTCGCTCCTAGTAAATACGTAATCAGACCTCGCTATCATCCCGACCCATCCTGCCTCTCCCCATGGCGTTTCTCCTGCCGTTTCTCGTCCCGTTCCAACCCTCTCGCGAACACGACGCTCCATCCTACGAGCGCCGTCCCACTTTAGCCCAACACACGCTCAGACCGATACGGGCTTACACGGCGACGCCCATAAAACACGTATGAGATCTTCTGTACCGCATTGCGACACTTTGACGCTGCCACCTGAAGCTGAGGTCGATCCCATTTCCGCTCCCCGACGACGGCGGGACCCCGGAAACCAGTTACAGCCTCTCTCAAGACCATTGTGTGTCTCTCAGGATCTTTCGTAAATTTCTATCGAAACTGCGAGCGAGCGAGCGCGCAAACACTTATTTTGAAGAGATGGAGTTCCACGTGCATGGGGAAAATACCTCGTTAAATTCAGCGATTCGTCCAATCGCGTGGATGACACTCCGCGGAAGATTGGCGTAAAGATGTCCGGTGGAGTGCACCACCATGACCGCTACCGTCAACACAGCGCCACCCTTTCCTCTTCCCCAGTGGAAATAATTAATACCCGCGGCGCCGCCACCTTCGTGTGAAAGCGCGTGTTGGTATTACACGTTTTCACGCGGTTTTGCGATCGTTCGTCTCGCGGCAGACGGCTGCTTGTAACGAGTAATGTTTATAGCGTGCTACTGTTTAAATTAGGTTCCGCGCTAGCAACATTAGAGCGGAGTGCCGTGCTTCAACAAGGATTTTACGGGCGCTAAAAGAGCAAATATATATTTCCGCGGCGAGCTCTCCATGTGCGCGCCAATAAATTTCGCGAACAAAATCCTACCCGCTGAAAAAGAGCACGGCCGAGGAATCAGCACGCGTGCCCCGTTCCGCTCCGCGAGAATCGCAAATTTAATAAATAGACGCGAGGCCACCGCGCAAATATCCGGCGGCCACTTCGAGTCGAGGAAAATTCAAGAACCGCGCCCACCGCGGCTGATCGCGCCCGATTGTTTTTATCGGCATGCAAATCGTAGCCGGAGCGAGCGAGCGATCTTGTATTTCGCACTGGACTTTGGACTTGGACTTTGCAGGGCATTTCCTCTGGAATCTCCAAAGGGAGAGAAAGGAGGAGAGAGAGGGAGCAGGGGGAATTTGAAGCTTAGCGGCGCTGATCGCGCCGGGAGTTTTTTTGTCTCGCTTCGTGAAAAACGTCGTCGCAGCTGCGGAATGCTAATGTATAGCGCGGAGTTCTGCACTTTAAGCTGTCGGGTGAAACTCCGCGGGCGCTGCTGCCGTGGCAGGGAAAGCTCGGCGATTCTCGTACGCAGTGCCCCGTGAAATTCGACGCAGTAAATTTCGATATTCCGCGAGACTCCGCTTCGCTACTGGCCGCGACTAGACGCGCTGTGCAGCCAGCAGAAAGTGTCGCGCAAAAATACTTTTATCGAGATTAAAAGGATATGGAGCGAAAACTCATGTGTGTGTGTATGTGTGCGTGTGTGTGTGTGTGTGCGCGCGCGCTATCGCGAGCACTCGCACACCCAGGAAATCGCAGCTGGTGCTCGCTCGAATCAAAAATCTTCAGGGAACGCGGGGAAATCGATACCGCTGATGAAATCTCAAGGGAACTGGAAAATGGATCTCTCTCTGTCGTTTTGTCAAATATATTGGAGCCATAAGTTCGATTCGCAGGTGGTTGCTGCCATTCTTCGGGCGGCGCTCGTGCTAGATAGAAATTTCAAATTCCACGGGAATTAAGAACCACGTCCATTTTTATTTTCCATCGCATTAATTCCCGTGTTCCTCTCGACGAAGCTTTCGAGGATGGGGGAGTTGATGAATTTTCGAAAATGAATCCCGATTTCACGGGTAATCCTTGTCTTTCGCTAGAGCCAAAGCCGGCAATCGCAGATGCGTCAGAGCCTGTTCGTTTCTCTCTTTATCCGGAGGTTCGCCCTCCGCTAGCCCCTCGCCCTGATGCATTGGCGATGCGTCACGACGGATTACGGCGCGACGCCGTGCACGGATGCCTCGAGAACCGCAGCATTACCGGTTCCCGCCGTCGGCCCGTGTATTTATCCCAGAAAATCTTCCGATGAAAACGTCGCGGTGCTCGGTCAAATTAATTAAAGCACGTGAGAATACAACAGTTGTTTAAAATCGTCGAGCATGATCGTCGTCGGAACAGTAACAAAGCGAGATCGATAACAAAAGTACGAAGAGGAGTAGGAGATAGAGCGTGTGCTGAAGGAGCCCCGAACGAAGTCTCTGGGCTGTTAAGCCGCGAGACGAATTCCCTTGGACGGCTGCGTTTCTTGCTAATGCCACGCCGTACCTAATCTGCCTTCGCCTTTCCTTCATCCATTTCGACTATACTCCGTCCATGGCGCGCGCGTTCCTATCCCGCAGCTATGGTGAAAAGCTCTCCGAATGCATTAGGAGTAGTAGTAGGCGGCATAACCTACCTCTTCCGTCGCGCAGAGCCAACAATTCCACGGATGAGCCTTTTCGGATTAAGAGATCCTCGGCGCGGTTTTTGCAAGGGGTCACCCTGGTATCGTATTAAAAATAGCAGGCGCGCGATATCTTTCATATTCCTTCAGAATGAATTACTTCGCCGGGGAAACCTTAAGGAAATCTCAGGGCAAGTGGCGGGGATTGCTGCGGGAACTTATGAAAATTTAGCTAGCAACAGAGTCCTAAATCTCATTAAAACGCGGTGCTCGCAACGGGGATAGCAGTGCGCGATGGTGGTGGAGGTGGGCGAGGAGGCTGCTGACTGCAGGGATGCCACCCTAATTACCTCTGGCTCGATAAAAAAAACGAATTAAAGAAAAGAATGAGGTGGGACCGAGGGTGAGGCTGCTCGTGACAGCCAGCTAATCGGGGTGTTTAAGAGTCTACACTGATCGCCAGGGCCTCGTTAAAACTGGGCAGAGGGAACGGCCCTCGGCCGCCTTATTTTTGCCAGGCGTGATAATGGGGCTCGCGAGAAGAGGGTAAGAAGAAAACCGGGGGGTGAGAGAAAAGAATCTGGAAAGCGAACCAGAGGAAAACTCTGAAGCTCAGAGGAAAGAAAGTTCCAAGCACGGGAATGGCCAGGATTCGATAACAGAGAGAGGGGTGGAGGGGGGGGGGAGAAAAAGGGAGAGTGAGAGAGAATCAGAGCTGGACCGAAAATATGAAAGACACAGACTGCGGATAATGTATGAACGAAGAGGGTAAAGTTTGAAAAGAGAACGCGGGAATCGAAGGCCGGGAGGGAAAATCAAAGTGCGAGTGGGTGGAAAAGGAAGGAGGGGGAAGAGGAAAGCTAGTGGGAAGAAACGAACGTTGAATGGTATGGTCATGTCTATGATTTACGAGCGCTGGTTCGCGCCACTTTGCATACCGATCGACGAAATCGTGCCGCGGGTACTACAATGCCTAACTGCGGAGTTTGAGCGTCGAATGATTCACGCGTAACGCGCGAGGAACGGCGGAATCCGAACAAACGACATTTCCCCAATCGTCATCAATCATACTTGACTCGGATACCTAATTATGTTCATTCCCGGTACCTTGTTCCCTTTTATACGACACTGATAATCATCGCACCGATCCTACAATTAGAAACTGTTGAAAAAACGCTTTGCGCATACTCTTTGCACGTCTTTCCTAAAATTTTACTTATCGCGTCTCTTTTCCCTCTCTCAAGAATTAGAAGATGTGGTGTGTTACGAAGAAAACGAACTACGTTTTTTTTTTTTTTTTTTTTTTTTTCAGTCGACAAGTGGCAGTAATTTTCAAGAATGATTTTTTACTAGATTTTCCAATATTCCGTCATCGAGATTTATCAGGGGTTGCTACTGCCGCTGCTGCTGGCGTTGGTGCTGAGTGATGTATTTGAAAATGTATTAAATCGACTACTTTAGGGTATTGTGATATTAACTGACTTGGAGAGGTTCGATGAAAATGGTTTATAAGAGTTGACGAACTGGCCTATCCCGCTCAAAAGGCCGAAAATATGTATTTGCGTCGATGTCAGTGATGCACAGTAAAATCGACAGTTTCGCCATTAACAATGGAGAGAGGGGGATGAAACCCTCGCCGCCTCCTTCAGTTCGGCACGGAAGAATCCTGTAATTAAATAAAGTCGTCTTCTTCCGTTCTCCATTATCTCTTATCTGGCTATTGCGAAGGTATTGCGACGCTCGAGCGAGGTGTGAGCCCGATATTTTATTTATTTAGATGCTGAGATGAGAAAAAGTAATCAGGGGTACGCTAATGGAAGGCTCCCCTCGACCCTGCCGCTCTCCACCGGCGGAAAACTCTTTTTGTTTCTGACTCCATCGGCCCTCCCACCATAATTACGCACCGTACGCTCATCCGTACTTCGCAAACTCCTCATGGTGATCAAATAACAAGAATGAAACTTGTCCGCTAGCCACGAGCCTTCGATATTTAAGCAAGTACGGCGATACCGCGCGAAAAAAAGAATTTCGCCTCTTTCTCGCGTATCTTTCAGGGTTTCATTGGATTAAGGATGTTTTATCGAACCCCGTATTGTATATTATTTTCGCGGCAGCGTCACCGCATCCCTTATCTTTTAATTCGATGCGAAGGAGAAGCGAGAAGAAATTAATTTCACACATTTTTCCATCTTTCCCAGTGGTAGCTATCGCGTTTTCGTTTTTCCCTTTCCACGAACAGTATAGGGACCATCAGATTGCGCCTCAAGGAAATTGAAACATCCAACGCCTCGAGGTAAAGCGAAGCCATGATTTAGGGAACCCGTTTGAGTTATGTGTTCTCCTATATTAAAATATTCCGAATGCAAAGCCATTCCGCGGGTAATTTTTGTCGCTTGGTCGCCCTTTGTTACCTACGTCTATTTTTCTCTATGCCGACACTCTCTACTTTCGCAGAAATGGTTAATCAACCTGATAACCAGTACGAGAATAAATGTATCCTTGCAGTTTTTGCGGGCCGGCTAAAAATCATATTTAATTTCGAAAGTAAGTCGGTGAAAGCATTAGCGAACTATCGATTTATTAGGAGGAGAAAAGGGAGTTGCAATGAAATGACTTACAAGTATAGTTAACGATCGATGCAACACGCTACGGATGAGGACTGACTCAAGATGGGCGGATAAACAGAGATTGGCTCGAGCTCGATATCCGATATATAATTAACTTTCCAGACGAGGGGATCCGCCACGCCACGCCATGCCACACCACCCTTCTCCCCTCGTCGCTCGCGCCGCGCCAATGTCAAATCCGAGCAAATCTGCAAAAGCATTTAAACCACCGAGATAACGTCACTATTTGCCCATTCCAAATGATAGACTGTCGAAAAACTAGAAAAAGCCACTTGCGATCGCTCTCGATGCTACTCGCATGAAAAAATGCAGAAAACGCAAAGTACACGGGGTGGGAGCTTTTCGGGGAAAAGCCATCACTCCCCAAACGAGGTATTCCTCCTCAGTTAGCAAACCGTGGAAGAGGAGAGTGAGACGAAGGGCTGCGGAACAATGAATATCAATGATCAATTCAGGTCGGAAGATTTCATTTGCCAGTTTGCTCCACGGGCACTTATCGGGAACAGCTTCGGAATAAATAGCGAAGCACGCGCGGTTCGGTAGATCCGCGTGAATTCTCGCTATAAATCTGCATGAATAACCTAAACAATTTGGCGCGATATAGGAAAAAGAGAGCGGGGTGTCGCGAAGCAACGACTACGCATACGTGATAAGTCGAGGGGATCTTGGTGGTTTGGTTTGGTCGAATTTACCGAAAGAAAGGCCGAACGCTCGTCTGACTTTCATCTCGCTCGCTCCTCCAGACGATGTAACCCTCAGCGCGTTTTCCAGGCTTCAAGAAGAGAGGGAAGATGGTGGTGGCATGCGGACCACGTTTCCCTTATTTATCGTTTCCCGATGCTTATGTTTTACTAGGCCGGGCCGTGCCGCGGTACACGATAAGGCTGGCAAGGGTGGAATCACTGAGGGAACCAATAACGTGATGTATTATACATAATGCATGGCCCCCGTCCCGCCCCTTTCTCTCCGCTACCTTGCTACCTGCGAGTACGTGCGCGGACGAAGCTCTGACGAACTCTCGGAGCGCAAGACTCTGCTCTAAGGGGAGACCGAGTTTCTCTATAATGGATGGCGCTAAGACAAATTCGATTTTGGACTTCCATCTTGTTGCTTCTGCTTAACCTGCGACAGTGTCAAAACATCCGCAAAGTCTCCAGTCTAAGTTTCTCTCTCTCTCTCTCTCTTCGTGCGCGAGGTGTGTAGTAGGGTCATCGAATTATTTCGCTGACCCAATTTGCCAGACCTCTCCACGGATTTCCCAGATTTTTATGAAATAAAGAACACTGACCTGTCGGCATTATTTCGTAACGAGGGGTGGGTGGGATGAGGCGAGTTGGATAAACCGTATCATTGGACGTTATAGAGGGAGGGGGTGCAGGGTGGCAGCGAGAACAAGAGGGTAGTGGTGCGGATGGGTCGGGTCGGGTCGGGTCGTATGTAATATCGGCATTAGAGAATGTGCCAGCATTCATCACGTTATCAAGTCGCCCGCACACGCTGCGTGTTGATACACAATTATGCGTGGCAGCGTGCACCACACGAGTCAGTGTTCTCCTGCACCGAGCGAATATTCCTAGCGACGTGACACCACCCTTTGGAGCGCGTGTACTTTGATTAATAATCGAAGATAGACATTGGAAAATTTCTATGCCATCGCGATACAACGAGTCTCTTCCAAGAAAAATGATCTATAATTTTAATTTAATTGCACTAGACGTGTTCCTCCTCCCTCTCTCTCTCTCTCTCTCTCTCTCTCTCTCTCTCTCTCTCTCTCTGATAATTTAGCCCGGCTTAAAACATGAAACACGGAAGTGTGTAAAAACGCTAAAGACGGAATAAAATTCCGTGAAATTTGCATAGGAGGATCACACAAGATGGATATTTCTCTAATTAAATACTAATTGTGCACGCATTTATCACTCCCCGGTGTAATTGGTTCCGTAATAAATATACAGTTGTTTTTATGAGGTATTAATCAAGATGCATTTTTCTTGCAAGAATATTATCAGGCGAATTTCTCGCGCCACTGATAATTATGACGAATGAGTATGTGTGTAAGACCGAGCAGGCTAATTGGAATTCATCATTATATAAACTCAAGTTCCTTAAGGATCTATTATTTTCCCTCGCATTAAATCCAGCGCAGCAGACGTAGAAATTAGAAGCAGACCCCGCTACTATCTGTGGGAGAAATACGAAAACAAAGGGGAGTAAAGGTAGAATACGATTTACATCCGTGAGATTCCCTTTTCTCACCAGGATTCTCGGTTCGGCCATCCATTCTGCATTCATCGACGCATTTCTCGGTTTCCAATGGTGTTCCCGCGCGAATGGCATGCGCGAGGACTGACGAATTTATTGCATCTGAAGCGGACGAAAGATTTCGCCGGTGGAAAGGATGAGAGAAAGCAGAGTGGTGGGGGGAGACCTGCAGGGGTTGGAGGAGAATCTCATTGAGGATTCATGCGGTATACGAGGGGAGGGGGAGGTACTCCCGGACGTAGGACCGACGTAGAACGGCGAGAACGAAGGGGCGACCTCGTGTAGCCACACGGGGTGGAAAGGGCGAAAGAGGGAAACGGCCTCGGGTAAGACGGGCTTGGAAAGGAGAAAGGGGTGGAGAGAGCGGTGACACTCTCATTTCGGAGAGAATTTACAAGCCGCCCCTCTCGCGTGCCTCGCATAGTCAGACCTAGTCCACCCCCTATATATAACCGAACGTAGCCACCACCAGTCTGGCATAGTTAAGTACGCTTCTACTAGATGTACCTGACTGCTTACGAAATTCATTGACCCCGAGAGCATTTGAGCTTTAATGCTGCCGAAATTATTTTCACGCCATCCGGACCACTTCAATTATTATCAGTCTCTCTCGTTTGACAATTAAGCGAAATGCTCGAAATATTTGCTCGCAAGCTAAAACATCTCGTAACTCCCTCGCCATTCTGCTCGCTATAATTCTACCTGATAAGGAGGAAATGTGTACGTGGATCTCTGCTGGCAAAATTTCCTTTATCTGCATTAACCCTTCCATGTATTGTATAATTGAAACTCTATCGAATGAATAAATTTAAGGCCAACTTTCATTTGCACTTGTATTCGTGGAGTTTGCAAGGTTCCCGAATAGAGGAGATTATACTGTTTATATCAGCTTTACGTATGGTTATTGGAAACCGTGCTTAAAGACTGATAACAATATCGTGCTCTTATCTGGGAGCCCGTGTGCACGGTAACGCAAGCCTTTATTTCTGCGCGCATAAATCTTTCTTAACGCGTTTCCATACGTAGAACGAGTAAGTGCACTCACACCAGAGGGTTCGCCCGTAGCCTTCGAATTGCTTCATAATTGAAGAAACTCGAGGATTTCGATTTCTCACGCGCTTGGAATGGCTGGAAAACACCGGTCAACCGGATGCTGCGCCACGGAAGCCCTGCCACGATGCAACTTCCAAGTTGTTACCTGAATTAGCAAGGGGAGGGGGAGGGGGGTATGAGTGGTTTCCGCGCCATCGTTACCCCATGGTGTTTCGCGCTTTCCACCAAATCGTTTTCACCCCATCCCCTTATTCTACTCGCGCCACTAATAAACTTGGAGGATTTTTCCCTCATACATCCCCGCGTCCCACCCCTCCTATCTACTTCAATATTGCTCTTAATTTGCCATTTTTCCGTATCACACCGGTTTGCGACGTAGCGCGCTCGTCTCTATTTTCTCGTCGTCTCTCGCTCCCTCAATACCACACGGCTGCCCATCAGTCTCGACCCAGCTCACTGCCCCCGAGCACGCAATCATTATGCTGCCCCCGCAACGCTACCTTAGCCCGCCGCCACACGGGGGCCACGCCACGGAATCGTTGCGCCATTATGGAAGTTATGTGGGCGTGTACGTTTGCAGTTTGCTCCTTGCCAACTTTATTTACGAAATGGATCGCATGACGATGAAATCGCGCGCGCACTGCCAACGTGGTGGCGCAACTCCTGAATTCACCTTGCGAGCTCCTCACTCTGCTCGGTCCGATTTGGCAAAATTCAATAGCCCGATCATAAACTCCTCTTGATCAATGTAACTGTGAAACCCAAGACCGAACTCGTAAATTCAAAGCCGGATTGTTAAGGAGGAATGCGAAGGAGAATTGCTCAGGGCCACACCACCGCCGCTACTCTCTACTCTTTACAGCAGAGGAGTCCTACCACCACGATCCTCCAACCCAGGAGTCTTGTAATTCAACGTGTTGCTCTCGAGAGCGATTTTTGAAACTGATAGAGCGCTTAATTGTGGAATGGGTTGAAGCCGAGCGGAATAACGACATGATAGGATAAAACGTAACTGTGCGGTTGAGAGAGGGGGTGAGCGGAGGGTGCGATGTCGCCACGGGCAAACTTACATGCATATCCTGGGGGAGTCCGCCATGGCGTCAGGTTGGCACAAGGGTGGCAGAAGTTACGGCGTCTCGACGATGCCACTTCCTAAGTCTGCTCTAGCGTTACCTACCGTATAACCTACCCCATCCCCTGTCCCGCCTGCATCTTCCGTATCTCTCTGGTGAACCGACTCACACCCTCAAGACACTGCAACCGAGCGGAGTCTTCGGGGAACCCAGGTGTGGCTGGGGCTCTCTTAGTTAAAGCTACTACGAGAATGCCCTGAGCAGCAACCCCGTTGCGCCCGCCACGTCTGCTGATTCTAAAGCCAAAACCCTAAGGAGCTCTACTAAGTGCGTGCTGCATTTTGCGTTCGATTCAATTTTCTTAAATCATCCGTATCCCGGGTATCGCCAGTCAGCTTCTTTCCCCTACTCTCTCTCTCTCTCTCTCTCCTGCCTCACTTTTACTTCACCGAGACCACCACCCCTTCCCCTTCGTTCGTACCTCGGACGACGAGGATAAACGCCGTGTGGGGAGGACGAGCAAGAACTGTCGTTGGTTCCGAGAGAACAGAGCGATTTCCCAGCACGATCGTTTCGCTAATTTTACTAATTATCGCCTTGCCTCGCTGACACTTGGAACGATTTAAGCATAAAAGTCGAGTCAACAAGCTGGGAGCACGCTGGGTCCACAATGTAATAATGCAGAAATGCGGTAAGGAGTATCACGAGATTCCCCAGATTAATCCGAGGTAGTAGGCGAAGTCTGCAGGACTTAGCTGCGGAAACAACGTAGCCCAACTACGAAGCTGAGTTTGCCAACGACGTGGCAACAAGCGACACGTGGTGCAGCAGTCCTCGACTCTAGCGAATTTGATGTGCCTTCCGGGCTGACGCGCTACTATGCAAGTTTCCGGGAAGTTTCGCCAAAGGCCGGGGGAGACAGGATCGAGGGAGGGAGGGAGAGAAAGAGAGACGGAGCCAAAGAGGAAGCCAAGAGGATTTTAACGAGCGAGAATATTAAATTTGTTTAACAAGCCTTCCACTTCTCCCCTCCCTGAGGCTCAAGTAACTTCGCATCCGGCTTCGAAGGGTACGGAGCTCGAAATTAAATTTCATTTAATTAACGGCTGCCAGACTCTGAGGATGCGAATTTTATAAATTCGCAATGCATACAGGAGAAAACCTCTGCGAATCCCTGTAAATATTGCTAATGAACTTATCCGAGAGTCTCCCCGCCGTATTTTCCTTTCCCAATCTTAAAACAATTTCCCTCCGAGAATTTCACTCCCGCGAATCCTCGTGGAGTGTTCGTTAATTAAAATCCGATTGACAGCGGAAGATCCTCCGCAGTGGTCCGGGAACAACACGACGGGCGCAGCGATATATTTCACTGGGAAATCTCGCGTCGAGCAGCCGTTGCATCATTTTTCTGGGATGTTCCTTGCCCTATCATCCATTCGAGTTAGTCTCTCAGCTTCTTCCGAGTGGCTGGCCGATAGTATCGAGAGATTTTTGCTTTCGGGATAGAGAGAGCAGCGGGTGCGGGGGGAGATAAAGAACGCTCGGGATATCTTCATTCGTATCAATTACTCCACGATTAGATGGATGAAGATACGCGTATGGTTGCCGCTCGATGCCGAGAGTCCGGAGCGGACGGTTCGATGCAAGGGAGGACCCTTGCCATAAGGAAGGGCCTGTCCCGAGTAACGTGATTGACAACGAGTCTCCCAGAGTGACAATCTTGATTCTTTGATTGAACGCCGTCGCGCCGTAGATAAGAAACCTACCGGCAAATATCTTAATGAGCTTCGCTCGAGATTCTTACTTTACCGTTCCCGCCTGTGTCTCCGCTCCCTCGCTGCCCCTCCGCCTCTCCTTCTCTCCCTTAATTAACCTGCCAAACCCATTTACACCGCGCACCACCTATCAGGGACATCAGTACCTGCCAATTAACCCTGACAATCGATCTCCTTCGATCCGTAATACAAACGTTTCTTACAGCGATCTCCGCCGTGCTTTAAAAAGGCCAAGTTCCATCCCCCACCCTTCAAACTCCAAACGCGGAATTTTCATTCCTGACCGACCTATTGAAAAAAAGCTAGCGCGAGTTTCTAGCTAATTTATGGTCGCGCGCATCAATTGGAATAGCTAGGCCGAGCGTTCTCGGAGAATCACGATTTCGAAATCCTGGCGAAACGGAACCTGAGGGTGGCAGGAGGATCGACGGGAGAAGAAAGGAGCAATAGATTCGAAGAGTACGGAGTCCTCGTCCTTTCGCGTGCGGTCCGTGGCAATTAAGGGAAGGCTAATTAATGGGTAATTAAGGAGTAACACTGTGAGAGGGAGACGTCCCGCTAATACCGGCCTACCGTGCCCCCGATGTTCCCCATTTAAACTCGCTTAGCGGCGAATCTGCTGCACCCGAAGAGGACACTCCCCCTCCTCTTCCACAGGGCGTTTGTCGTTGCCGGCATTGTTAATTATTTGATCGACAAGATAACGAGCGCGTCTTACATGCGCCGCATCTCCTTAACTCTTCCACGCTCGCTTTAAGCCAAGCCGCTTTCGATTCCTGTGCGAATAAAATAGCCGCCCGCGAATTCCCGTATCTCGATCGTGCACGGTCTATCGTCGTCGATTAACGAATCCGGCCGTTCGTGGCATTTTTGCGATCCGCCCCTCCCCCTTCTCTCACTCTTTCTCTTTCTCTCTAGGAATTGCAGCCAGGGAACCCTGGAGGAAACTTCGGTGGAGCAACTCCACGCCACACATCCGTGACAGCAGACGATCTCGACGATAGACAAGAGCCGAGTTGTTTCCTTCAAATCGCGCACCTAGTGCTTAAATTGCCGCAATAAAAGGATTCAGCGAGTTCAGATGCTGTTGATAATGGTGGAGACAGGTATAAGATGTTTCGAGATTTCCTCATTAGGCACTTTCGTGAATCGCGCACGCATACACGCGCGCGCACGCACGCACGAGTAAGAAAAAGTTTAGGTATCAGAGAGATGTGCGTGGCTAAGTTCGTGGTTTATATCTGTCTACCTGCCACTTTCTTTTCGGTGTTCTGCTCGGTGCGTGACAGTTGACAGTTTGGCGGCGCAGTGGCAGGGAAGAAGGAAGGGGAGGGGGTGAAAGCGGTGGTACCTTCAGATCCGAAGAGGCTGATGTATTTATAAGGAGAAAGATTTGCATACGATGCAGCAGATCGACGATAACAGGACGGCGCGTCTCGGAGATTCAAAGAGGCTTTGTGCCATTATATCCACTGCTCTCTGTCCGTCCACAGCAGCCAGCTCGCGGCCAAAATAAAAGTCCCCATAATTCTTCTTGCGTGCATCTCGATCAAACCCTGCCTCCCTCCTGCCCCTGCTCCAACCCCTGATCCTATTCCCCTCCATGATAATATCCCACGAAGAACTCCCTTCATTCCTTGATAGCCGTTGATTTCACGACGATTACGTTCCATTGTTACCATTTCTGGCATATCTAATTAGTGTCGATAAATAGAAATCTCCAGATCTTGAGAGATGCGTATTTCGCGTAAAATTAACAAAGAAAAACAGAACGCCTCGTTATCTTCAAATCGTAGCGGTAACGAGTAGAATCTTATTAAGATCCTAATTTGAGAATTTTAATAGAAGGGCCTCTAATTAAGAGAGCGAACAGAAGCAATCACACTCAGGTCACATGAAAAGTAATGACGAATGTGAAGTGCACAGACATTAAAGAGAGCAACGTAATTTTCGGAATTCTGACTATTAAAGTTGTTAAAAGAGCTGTATAGTTGGAGAATGTTGTTTTTGTCACTTTAAAACCCAGTATTTCAAAAACTATTGAACAGATTTTCAAATATCGGAAAAGGGTCTTCTTCTTTTGACCTAAAAAAGTATTTTTGAAGAGTTCTAATCGATAAACACCGAAGAAAAAAAGTTTAACAAGAAAAACAGGCAATGCAAGAAGAAAAACTTTCAAGAATTTCCAGTTTTTCTTGCTAAACTTTTTTTGTACACGCTTTATCAATTAAAACTATGCAGAAATAGAATCTCTAGGTCAATAGAAAAAGATCACTTTTTGAAATTTGAAAATCGGTTCAGTAGTTCTTGAAATATTGGCTTTTAAACTCAGAAATCAACATTCCAAGCCGAACCCTTCATCTAGTATCAAGTCAAACTTGAATAAAGGTTAAGAGAACATTTTCTCACTTACTTGTCACATAGTTTAGTTCCAGACAAAATGATTCATGTGCATAAATCCACCAATTATCCTGGATAAGTAATATATAAAGTGTTTAATACAATAAAGACTTAGTTTTGTCGAACCCCATTCACACTTTCATGCCAGTAAAGAAAGAAACTGCACAGAACTTTTTCATACTTAACTTCCTTATATCAGTGCTCAAGATGAAGTGATTTGTGTATATAAACCCCAAAGTTTAATTGGTTAAGTTATTTATAATCTACAAAACATAATCAAGATTCGTAAACCGAACCCTTGATCTAATATTAAGTCAAACTTGAATAAAGGTTAAGAGAACTTTTTCTCACTTACTTGTCACATAGTTTAGTTCCAGACAAAATGATTCATGTGCATAAATCCACCAATTATCCTGGATAAGTAATATATAAAGTGTTTAATACAATAAGAACTTGGCTTTGTCGAACCCCATATAGACTTTCATGCTAAAAACGATTGAAACTGCATAGAACTTTTTCATATTTAACTTCCTTATATTAATGCTCAAGATGAAGTGATTTGTGTATATAAACCCTAAAATTTAATTGGTTAAGCTATTTATAATGTACAAAACATAATCAAGATTCGTAAACCGAACCTTCAACTAGTATTAAGTCAAACTAATATAAAGGTTAAGAGAACTTTTTCATACTTAGCAGTCACATAGTTTAATTCAAAACAAAATAATCCATGTGCATAAATTCTCAGGTTCTTCTGGATAAGCAATATAATAAGTGTGCATAATGTTCGACAAAACAAATCTTAATTGTATCAAACACTTTTTATATTGCTTATCCAGGATAACTGGTGGATTTATGCACATAAATGATTTTGTACAGAACTAAACTATGTGACAGGTAAGTATGAAAAAGTTCTCTTAACCTTTACTTTAGTTTGACTTAATACAAGATGAGGGGTTCGGTTTACGAATCTTGATTATGTTTTATACATTATAAATAACTTAACCAAGTAAACTTTAGGGTTTATATACACAAATCACTTCATCCTCAGCACTAATATAAAGAAGTTGAATCTGAAAAAGTTCTATGCAGTTTTTGTCCTTACTATCATGAAAGTGTGAATTGGCCTCGACAACACCAAGTCTTTATTGTAATAAACACTTTATATATTACTTATCCAGGATAACTGGTGGATTTATGTTCATGGATCATTTTGTCTGGAACTAAACTATGTGACAGCTAAGTATGAAAAAGTTCTCTTAACCTTTATTCAAGTTTGACTGAATATTAGAAAAAGGGCTTGGTTTACGAATCTTGATTATGTTTTATACATTATAAATAACTTAACCAATAAAACTTTTGGGTTTATATACACAAATCACTTCATCTTGAGCACTGATATAAGGAAGTTAAGTATGAAAAAGTTCTGTGCAGTTTCTTTCTTTACTGGCCTGAAAGTGTGAATGGGGTTCGACAAAACCAAGTCTTTATTGTATTAAACACATTATATATTACTCATCCAGGATAATTGGTGGATTTATGCACATGGATCATTTTGGCTGGAACTAAACTATATAAGAACAAAGTGAGGAAATGTTCTCTTAACCTTTATTCAAGTTTGACTTGATACTAGATGAAGGGTTCGGTTTGGAATGTTTGTTTCTGTTTTATACATTATAAATAACTTAACCAATTAAACTTTGGGGTTTATATACACAAATCATTTCATCTTGAGGACTGATATAAGGCAGTTAAGTATGAAAAAGTTCTGTGCAGTTTGTTTCTTTACTGGCATGAAAGTGTGAATGGGCTTCGACAAAATCAAGTCTATTGTATTAAACACTTTATATATTGCTTATCCAGGATAATTGGTGGATTTATGCACATAAATCATTTTGTCTAGAACTAAACTATGTGACAAGTAAGTGAGAAAAAATTCTCTTAACCTTTATTCAAGTTTGACTTGATACTAGATGAAGGGTTCGGCTTGGAATGTTGGTTTCTCACTTTAAAAGCTAATATTTCAAGAACTACTGAACCGATTTTCAAATTTCAAAAAGTGATTTTTTTCTTTTGACCTAAAGATTCTATTTCTGCATAGTTTTAATTGATAAAGCGTGTAAAAAAAAAGTTTAGCAAGAAAAACTTGAAATTTTTGAAAGTTTTTCTGCTTGCATTGCCTGTTTTTCTTGTTAAACTTTTTTTCTACGGGGTATATCGATTAGAACTCTTCAGAAATACTTTTTTTTAGGTCAAAAGAAGAAGATTAAAGATGATATAGGACTATAGAACTATTTAAAATGCAATGCTAACTCATGATTTTTTTTAGAAATGATGATTAAAGTAATGCGAATTTCACCTAGGCCGGGGACGTCTCGTCGTAATTCAAGACATCAATTACGGGCATAACACGGGCAATCTCGAGCAATCCCGAGACCCGCGAGTATCTGGATTTCGCGATAAATCTCGGAGCCGGTGCTTTTTCAGGATGGAAATAAGGCGGGGGCCCGGCGATCTCGCGTTTCTCGGCTGATTTAATGCAGTCGGTGCAGGTGTCCCCTGTCCGGAGGCGTTTGCAGGTAGCTCAAAGCGGGTGCTCAAAGTTAAACTTTGAATGGCGAGTGACGAGGCGCCATGCATTTTGATGGGGAGCCGTCGCCTGTCCATCCGGACCCCTTCCGACGAGTCCTGCGCGGACCCCGAGTAGCCTTTATCCTCGTTTCTCGTGTCGTGCCGCACAATGAGACACGTATCATCCTTATCCTGCCACATCTTGTCACGAAGGCGCCGTACTTAAGGCATCGCGTCGATTATAACAATTTGTTCGCGCCGCCGCGAGCAGGCCTGACTCGCCTGCCAATTTCAGCGAGTCTCGTCGTGAGGAACCGCTCGCTCGATTTCTTCGCAGAATTTCCACTTCCCAAGACGAGAATTCGCCATTCCAGGCGCGTCAACTGATCCCAGCTCTACGTACCCATGTCCGATCCAAGCAAATCGCCAGTTATTTTTGCCAGAGTGTCAGAAATAAGTCGTGTGCGCGGAATATTCATCGAGGCCTCGGCTCCGCCGTCTTTTAGTAACGATTTATCCGAGATCAGACGCTCGACGAATGCTTTATGGCTGGTGGAGGGGGAGGAGGTTGTTCGCGTTCCATTATCAACTCGTTGTTCCATCTCCTCTCTTCTCTTCTAACTATTTCTCATGACGCGCGCGGCGACACAAAAATTCACGCGCTATGGCAATTCGCGTCGAATTGGATCGGCGAAATTCCGGCTTGGCCCTTCCGGCGAATAGGCCGGAAATAAAGCTTTCTCCAG
This sequence comes from Sclerodermus sp. 'alternatusi', assembly GCA_037305995.1. Taxonomy (NCBI): domain Eukaryota; kingdom Metazoa; phylum Arthropoda; class Insecta; order Hymenoptera; family Bethylidae; genus Sclerodermus; species Sclerodermus sp. 'alternatusi'. The sequence continues at coordinate 2,485,307 of CM074550.1, forward strand.
GGTTGAGCAAGCTGTTACCATATTGCAGTCGTATAGTATATAGAGAGGTCCTCGCTCGGGTGGAAGGAGCACGGCACGACGCTCAGCAAGATTTACTCGGCAATTTCGCATAGCGGTACAGGCGAATTACGTCGGTGATACCGATACGCCGCTGGAAGTGGACGCGCCGTTTGTTTACAACTTTCACTGGCAACTCGGGGCTCTTTGCATAACACCGGCCGGCTGCGAGACAAATGGCGATCGTTTGGACGCGAAGCGTCGGAAGTAATGGCCGGCCCTGCTGGCCCTCTTTTTCAGCTTTTTCAGCCGGGCAATATTGCGTGCGTGGTCCCTGCGCGCGGCCTCTCCGCGGCGAATTTTCGAGCGCGAAATAACAAGCGAGAACTCTCCGCGTGGCCCGGTTACTTTCTGCGGACGACTGCCTCAACCTACCATTTATTATAATCCCAATATAGCACGGACGATATATCAAGCCTTATATATTGCAAACGTCCTGCCATCAATTTCTGAAGATAAAACCATATCCCGTGGTACGTACGATACTTTACTTGGCCGCGAGTATTTCCCGACGCGCTTGGCTTAAGCGCCACCACGTGATCGGCGCTAGCGCACAATCCAATTAATCGGCTTAATGCATTTGCTATCGATTAATTTGCGGATGTGTATCGGCGGAATATTATTATCAGTTACATAAGCGGAAACGCGGTCTAAATAATTCTGATAACGTGCGCGCGCGCTCGCTATCGATAAATTACATCCCATGCAAATGAACGATGCAACAAAACGGGGAAAGTAGGGCGAAAACTGCGAGAGGCTGAGAGCAAACTGCAAGCTAGTAAAACAACGCTCCTCGCTGAATTAAATTCGTAAATGAATATTACGGCGCATAATAGCGCAAATATCGTACGGACCGTACAAAAGCCGGGATGAAAATTGGATAAATGTATCGGTGATCAAAGCGCAATAAATGCGGGGAAGAATATTGTAGGTTCAATATGAAAAAATCAAAATGAGCCCAATGAAAAAAGGCAAGATGAAAAGTACGAGCGTGCTGCGGCATTAATACTGCATTTAATGGCCGACGTTTAGCGATGATATAAACACGCGTATTTAAATGCGCGGATTGAGTGGAAAACACCAGTTACGTGTAATAGCGAAAAAAAAAAAATGTACATTTATTAAGCGGATCCGATTAAGCGTGAACGTTGCATCAATAAATCATTGAAATGGATTCTCGAGGAGAAGGAGGGGAGGAGGGTTCCAGCTGTTTTTGCGCCTCTAAAGAGGATCTCCCGTGATTTCAAGTTCATTGGGATTCTAGCGAGCGGTTTTTGCCGGCGTCCATGGAAAGGCGAAAGACAGAAGACAAAGTTCGGTTTTTGGCGTTCCGGGACGAAGACGTCATGGAACACGGGGAGTCGGGATACGCACGGGCTATCTCGTGCAACGCTCTGTGGTCTTGGCGCCCTCGTGGAACCGTTGTCAATCACAATTTATCGTCTCCGGTAGTCTGGACGCGCGTAGAAATCACGAAACGTCATGGGGGGGGGGGGAGAGGGGAGAATTTCGCCCCGGAGGAAGTGGCCGGGGCCGCCGCTAACACCGAAGATAACCGCTCGAAAAATTTTCGTTGTAAACTTTGCACATTCACGAGAGCGCGTACTCCCGTTTTATTGACAGAAGCCTCCGCTTCTGATCCCGATAAAACACGTGTCAGTGTTACAAAAGTTATCTGTCGCTGTAGTCCTGGTGTCGCGTGTGAATATCGCGCGCCCGCGCGCGCGCACGCACGAATTTCCCTCCGAGGCTGCAGTGAAAAATAGGCGAATCCTCGCCGGGCGAGCGGTCGCGTAAAAAATATCTTAATCGATTCCATCCACTCCCGCACAGCCCTCGCTCCCGGTGCAATTTAATCCTCGTGGTTCGAGCCGCGACCCAGCCCCCGGAAGTCCCTCCGGCACTGGCCGGCTGTTTTTCTCCTTAACGTGAAACTCCGAGACACGAAGCTTCTTATCGGGATGCTTAATTCCTGCTTTACGAGAGCGAGAAGGAGCGGAAGCTCGGGGCTTCTTTATCGGACGCTGTTTCATCGATCGCCGGAGTACACACGGAGAGAGCTCAACACGTCGACGCAAAGTCAGGCGAGTTACGTGGTGGACGATGGTCGATCCGACGGCCATTAGCCGCGGGTAAACAGAGCCATACTTTATTCGAGGGGCGTCACTCTTCTTCCAGCGGCGCGGTTCCGCTTCTTTGTGCAGCGCAGCTCGTAATGTCTCCCGCGGGTGGTGCGCTCCAAGTCGAAATGGCATCCGCGTCGAGTGAACTCCCCTTTAAAACCTGGATAAAATTACTCGGGACACACGCTCGCTCACCCCCGTAAGTCCCGTGCCCTGCTTCCTCGGAGTTCCTGAGAGCGCGCGAGCGCTTGCATAATTTTTCTTGGAAAAGCGTCGCGACGTGTCGCGGAAATGCAAGCGCAGAAGCGGAAAAGCGCGAAGGACGGAAGCTCGGCAGACGGTGAGAATGCGACGGTCGGCTCGATCGGACGGGGAAGAGCTCGGTGGTGATGGAGAAACGACCTTGTCGCCCGGTACCATGCAGATCGCGTCCTTCGTTCGCGGAAACTTCTGGCACGCGATGAGGATCTGCGACGTGCCTCGTGGAGACGCCAAGGAGTGCCAAGTTAATTGTTCGCGAGGGGCAACGCACGGGTAATAGCCGAAGTACCGTGAAACCCACGTGACTCTGCCGCAGCGCACACGGAGGAACAACTTTTTGCCCGCTTTGATTAGAGAAGTTCTAATCATGCGAGTGAAACCAGAAATTCCCTAATGGAACGTACTCGCGTAATCGCCCCAATCAACTCCCCGACGAATCAATTTTTAAGCACTCGAAAATATACCCCGGAACTTTAGTGAGACTCGTTCACGCCTATTTTCATGAAATCGATGAGAAGAAGTGAATCCACGAGATGGGGAGTTCCGCGTGCGCGCGCTCTCTTTCTCTCTCTCTCCCTCTCTTCCCTGAAAAAAGAGCAAAGAATCGTCGGATGGGTCTCCGTCGAGATTCCGTCGAGCTCCGGATGCCAGATCCGCGGGGACGGAGTTCGTTTAACTGACGATAAATTCCCGATTCTAGTCGGAGAGCGTCGCTTCGTTCGCGGTGGGGAAATATAAAAAGGCCAACGGAGGTAACTCGTTCGCTGGGCCCGTCGCTGGGTCCCGGCGAGAAAAGAGAAGATGAGGAGAGGAGAAAAGAGGAGAAGCAGAGGGTGAGGAGACGTTCGTTAAATATACGAGTGTATTGAAATTCCGCTTCGAGACGCGATGGGAGCCGCTCCTTGTGGAAGGACAAGATCGCATGACGGCTCCAGGGCTGGGGAGTCTCCCGCTGTTTTGAATACGATCCTCCCTGCGTCCTCTTCGGGTCCGTGTACGGGGCCGACCACCGTCTGCCTCTGCGCGAAGGCCCCGACGACAACGACCCAACGCGATTCTCCCGTACGCATACCGTCGTCTACTCTAATTTGAATGTAACAACGTTCCGTTCGGCCGCAACTCGATACCATCTCTCTAACCCTCCCTCTCCCACCCTCTTGGTCACTCGCGAGAGCCTCCTCCGGGACTCTTTCCTCCTCCATCTCTCCCTTCTATTCTGGCTATTCTCTCTTGCACCTCCGACTCTGTTCCTCTTCCTCCTCCTCTTCCCATCGTTCCTTGAACAAAGAAAATGTCCGCTAGACCGGAGTCCCTGAACAATTCTCAATTTCTCGATCCAGGTAATAATCTTGCCGCGGCTATTGCTTCTGGCTACAACTGGACCGTGCGACTGAACGAGGGACCCTCTCTTTGACCCGTAAAGAATATCGTTGAGCCACGAGGGTGAAAGCGCTCGCGTAATTTCACGAGCATTCGCGTACCTCGGGAAGATGAACATTTACCGGGGGAAAAGACGAGTATCGACTGTTACGTCGTAGACTGGAAAAATGGATATTGGCTGGTAGCTGGCGGAATGGTCCACATCGGAGACGCGGTCTAGACACGTGAGAAAATATTGTTTACACTATTGGCGGCCACGACGCGTTTGGCTAGATTATATGCAGTGCGCGATGACGGGGACATGTCCGGGGATGATTGACGGACGATGCGACGCAACGCATCGCAATGCTGGACGACGTCGCTTTCCCGGTAGCCGCATGACGCGAATCCCCAAGTTTCGCCGTGGGGCCAGCAGGGAAGAACGACGCGAGTCGCCGGTCAACCGAGAGAGAAGGAGATAAAAAAAGGAATTGAAACGGCTACTGCCCGAGGAAGGAGAGACGCAGTTGGCGCAATTGCGATGCACCGCTGGTAACCTGCACGAGGCAAGGACGATCCCTTATCTCGAAGACTTCGCTTCCAGGAACCCTAAGGCTTCGCGCCAAATTACTATAAATAGACGTTAATCGATGCGCTGGGAAAAACCTCCTGCATCGCACAGTCCCGAATGCCTTTCTAATCGTTGGATACCCTCTCCCCGACGAGTCCTTCCAGCGCCATTCCCTCGCTCTGGCACTCCCCCGCGCACACTTACCAGCGGCGAACTGGTAAAAGTCACTGGAAAACTGAGCGACGATGACTCTAATCGATTGTATCGAAGGAGGGGTAGGTGGGTGTGGTGTGCTGTGGTGTATTCCGATTGGCGTCAAATATATTCCGAGCCAACTGACCGAGAGCGATCCTCCTGACAAAGTAATCTTCGCCTTTTAGCAGGATGCAGTCACTTTGCCATGTCCGCCTGGGAAAGGTCTGGACCGAGGATTCGGGGCGGACTAGACCAGAGACTCTACATTCAATCGCATCAAACGCAGCTAGCCGACAAAAGGACGAGTCTTACGAAACAGCCTCGTCCAGTGACATATCCCGCGCGTTCTATCTCGAGGACGTCTGCCGTTAATTAGTTCCTGACAAGTTTTTGCCGTACAAAGTCCGCGGAGGAAATGCAGGGGCGAAGAGCTTTGACCCGGTCGATTGGCAAATGGAAATCTGTAATCCGAGCAAGCGGACAGCGGAGGATAGGACTCAGAAAATGAGTTTGCGTATCCTGTGTGTAACATCAAAAGAACTCGCGGCGCTTCCTCCTCCATGCACCGCGTCGCTGTCCGTCCGGATGCTCGACTCGCACGGGTGTCGATGGACGCGACGTCGTACTTTTTGACTCGACGATAATTATCACGTCCGTCCACGAGTCTTTGCGGTCCGTCTCTCCGAGCTCGGCTAAATTAAAATCTTCCAGGAAAATTGAACCCGAACCCGAACTCGAACCAGGACCGGGACCAGGACCAGGACCCGAACCCGGACCCGGACCCGGTGTTACGACAAGGGCTCTCCTCGATATTTCATGTCACGATTGCGTTACGATCCCTGGCAGCCGGAGCTCTTGCCCTTTGTTCGATTCTCTTTTCCTCGATTACCTCCCCTCCCACCCTCGGCTCTAGCCTCAACTACCTGTTCCAGCAGCGAGGCTACGATTTGTGTCTGTCAAATTCTTTGCCAGCACGAACTCTGTTGCTCTCTCTATCGATAGATAGAAACGCGGTTTTGATTAAAGGGACGATAATCGCGAATCTGCCACGACTCGGATAAAGTTGGTGTCGCGAGTATTTTTTCCCGTTGGTCGCTCACATGTTTGCTCGATTGTTCCTCGGGTAGAGAGAGAGAGAGAGAGAGAGAGAAGGATTTTTTTCGAGCGGGGGAACCGACGAGGTTGAAGGTCCACGGGAGAAAATTTGTTTGAATAACGAGACACGAGAATTCCACCTGCTGGTATCCTTGTCTATCACAATGGGTGGTTATCCTGCGGGAATCTCTTCTGCTTCGACCCCTGGGGATCGGCGTATATTAATTGTCGATACCTATCTGACCGCGAAGCCCTTTTATTAACGCGTCTCTATCGAGCGTAGCGCTGACACGGCAATCCGTCCAAATGTGAGAATATTATTAACCTCGGGGCATACCTTGCCGACAAGCCTGCCTCGTGGAAGGTGGGTCACCGATCGCGGTAGCTTTTGACAAATAAGCTGACCCGGGGGGTAACCGATACCGGCTGGTGGTGACGAGGAATTATTTCTTGTCTGCCGGCTAAGAATCATAAATTTCATCCTTCTAGTACTACTACTACTATTACTACTACTACTACCACCACTATCACCACCACCACCACCACCACCACTATTACTGTTACTTTTGCTAAGGAACTCTATCTCTTTGAAACATTGCATTAATCTCTAGCACGGAACTGTTAATCGCTGAATTAATTCAGTTTTACAGGAAGGATGATAATCGATTTTTCTCTCTCTCCAGTCTCTTGATTTTACCTTGTCAAGATGATGCTAAATAATGAGTGATCACGGAGACCGATTCGAGAGAGACTCTGCGCGTCCTTCATTGGACAGGTAAAAATAATTCGATACACCGCTGGAAATCCTATATGGCAACGACGAGATTCAAGATTAGATGAATCACCTTCGACTGAAAGGCTTGTATCTCACGGGGATAGGGTTACCGTGTACTCTCAAGGATTTAAATCTACGAGATCCGTAGGACAGCACCTGTATTATCCAATCGAAACTCTCCAATCCGGTCGTAGATACTTTTTGTTATTTAGAATTCCCATTCATGAGCCGTGACAATTTTATCGCTGAGACTTTAATTCCACGTGAGCACGCGTTTCGGTGGTCTTTTTGAACAATGAAATTGAAACGAAGCAAAACTATGGAGGAGCGAAAGAAATTCTCTCGCTCTCGCTAAAGGAGAATGAATATACAAAGTTGCAACTATTTTAAGTCAATTCTTTGTCGGCAGAGCGTAAATTTGTTTAGAGGTGGACATCTAAGCACGAGAAGTCGACTTATGGCTTGCCGTCACGGAACATTTACCGCGAAAACTGCTTTTCTACCACATTTCCTTGACTTTTTTCATTTCCGGAATTCCGGAATTTCGAGGATCGCTCGGAAAATAGAGCTCTTACTTTTCAATAGTTCTCGCACTTCGATAATTCTCCCTCGATACACTTTTTTCCCCAGTGAAATTTATTTCGCCTTCAACGGATTGCAAAATTCCACATAAAAGCTTGCAAAGAAATCGCGCGTAACTTTTGGAAAAGGCAGCGCGACCACAAGCATGAGTTTCACAATGAAGTTTTAGGGTGCTAAAAAGGTAGTTTGACAGTAACAAGAAGGGCGATTGCCTTACGACTATGAAACGACTTCTCCTGGTAGTCTTATCAATCAGAAAGCCATAAGGGCGTGCAATGGGTTATGATACAATAAAATGAACCATCGTCGTTCCGCCAAGTGGTTTGGCAAAATACGTGGCCCTACTGACTGCCTACTTTATGGATTATAGATATCTGGCCATTCGCCCGGCAAAAAGCTCAGGGCCACCTGTAAATATACGAAATAATTTCCCTCTGCTTCCTTGTTTCCGTTCTTTTCCGCCATTGAGAAATTAATGGGTTATCGCGAAAAGTCTCGGTAGGGTCGAGTAGAGACCTACTTTCTTTTTCGAGTTTTTCGGAGAATAGGTAAACCTCCGAACGCCCGAACCTCGCCATCACGGCCAGCTTTTACGAGCGCATCATCCGGATTTATACTTACTTAAGGAATCGGTACTGCGTGGCTTCGACTGCGGGTTATGGCTACCGAACGATATTCTTATCCACTGGCTACTTGAAAATTCCGACCTCCTCATCTTTTAGCGCCGATCTTTGCCTCTTTTCCTCGCTTAGGCATTACTGTCAGGTCCAGTGATGGCCGCTCGTTTTACGCCTGAATTACTACGATACGATCGCTTTGTTAACTAGCATTTTCCATACTCTCCGCTATATCCCCGTTTATGGAAAATGCCTACAAACTCTAACCGTAAAATTCGCAAAAATCCCACTTTTAAGCCGCAACGCGAAATCCCACGAAAAGACGATTAAAAGCGCCGGGCAATCAAAGTTTACGTTCTATCCGAGAAACTTAAACCTCGTCGACGCGCGTGCCGGCGGTTGTGAGTGAGAGGGAAGAAAATGGAAGGTCGCGAGCCGCGAAACGAGCAAATTTCAATGTTCCAGCACTTGTACCGCGCGCGTTGTTCAGGTCCGAGTTAATCGGGGAGGAATTTAATCGTCGGAGTTGCTAGCTGCATTTGTTAAACAATATTTGATTCAGCTGCGCGGGATGTTGGGCGATCATATTTTCAGATGCGCCAGATGCAGGTCGCGCGTAGTAAACATTCATCGGCTGACGCCACGAAGCTCGGCGAGTGCAGATAGAGGAAGTTCCGCCGAATTGATAAATCCCGAACGGCGCGTTTGCTCGTGTACGTGACCGCACATACATAGAGTGCAGTTCGCGAGTTATTTAGGAGCTATCGGATGCGGTGCGGCCATTAGCTCCGATCGCATTACCGCCAGATTGGCTAATGGTCCGGTTCTCCCTGGACTGGACTTTTCCTCTGTGTTCCTCGATATTTCTCGGCAGCTCCTCCGGAATATCCCGAATAACCCGAGAATATCCGAGATGGAAAGCTTAAGTGATACCTGACGGAATTATCCAGGGCAGACCGGAACGGCAACCTCTCCCACTACTCCCACCTCAACCACCACCACCACTCTTCAATTTTATTCGAATAATCAAATCGTAGGCACGTACGAGTGGAGTGGTCTACGCGAAATTTGAGAGAAAACTGACGTGACGTATCGCTGAAGCGCTGCCGAGTTTTTCCGAACGAACGTGGAGAAAAACGAGTAACGATACCCGTAGGTACAACGGGCCCGTCGGCAATTATACACCGCCGCCTCTGCTGCCACCCTGGAATCGCGGCCGGTCATTAATTTCGGCGCATAAAAATCAATGAACAGCCCATAAACAACGGCGGCCGGTGCGTTCTCCCATTTTCCAATTTGCAATTGCGAATCGCGTTTTTAATTATTACGAACACAATGGCAGCCAGGCCAAGCCCTGCCAACACGTCGAAATTCTGTCTCTCTTTTCTGCGGCTATTGCGTTCTGTTCTGTTGTGTTCTGCTCCGTTCTGCTCTGCTCTACTCTGTTCTGTTCTGTTCTGTTCGCTTTGCTCTACCCTCCGATTCACTCTCTCGATACTCTCCCACTCTTCTCCTCTTTCTATATGGCCGACACGACCAGGAATGGCATCCGGTCGGGCTCTGTGCTTGCCTCCCTCGCCCTCTCCCCCAACCGCCCACGCCACCCCTTTTCAACCCCCGCAATCGGTCCTTCCCACCAACCCTTGGCTGCGCAGCGAGATATTCCGTTTTCACGATAATTATTGTCGTTCGATTTCTATCAGCCTATCTCTCTTGTCTCTCTTTGCAGAACGCGTCGTCCATGCGCGAAAAATCGTACAGAGCGCGATAACCATTCATCCGTCGCGATGGTAAACATTTTCCCCCGGTTGACGTTTTTTCGAGAACGCTTTTTCTCGCTTTTTCACCGGACCCCGCTCGTATCTCCGAATGCACCGCGCGACAGCCTGAATTATGCATTTTAATAGTAACTTTGTTCCACGCGTAACAGTCTGCTCGAAGAAAATACGCCTGCCTGCCTGCCTGCCTGCTGTCGCTGCTGCTACTACTGCGGTTTCTCTAGTTTCCACGATTTTTCCAAACTCTCGTGGAACCTCTTTGACGCTTCGTGGCGGAAATGAATTTATCGCGGTTATCGTCATCGTCATCGTCATCTTTATCATCTTCATCGAATAAATAACGTCCAATAATGCGCGCATTTTTCATATTCGCTCGCACACGAGGCGCATCGGTAAATATCGTTGGCAGTGAAGAATGGGCCGAGCAAATCAGCATTCGAATAAAAGCGCGGAATTTTGTAGTGGCGCGGATAAAATATTCCAGCGAGAACCGTGCGCGGTCAGTCCTAGAGATCGGTGAGCTTGATAGAGAGGAGCACTTCTCATCGACAGTAGCGAGACCAAGTTTTCACTGAACGAACAACAAGTGGGAACGAAATATTCTTTCCCGGTGACGATATAACTACTTCCGAATGGCGCAATAAAACAAAACCCTCGTACGGCTTGTACACTCTCGCACAACGTTACGGTTACGCAGCTATTAAGAGTTAACGACGTAACGATTATGTCGCCATCGCGGATAATCACTACCGCGCTGCCGATACCGATCTTTATAACGTCAAACACTGCGGAAAACGTCGACCTCCGACATCGGAAGTGCTTTGGCCTCGAAATTGCTCGGCGTTTCGCGAAACCGAACGGAGTAGAGCGCAAGCACCATGGATGGAGAATAAAACTGCTCGTTCCTCCACCCTCGAATTTCTTCGGCCCGCGGATTATTCTGCTAATTTCGCGAATCGACGAATATAGTTCTCGCGAGCGAGCGAGCGACGAGCCTCCATCCGTTGTCATATCTCTAAGGGGAATAAGGTCGAATCTCGGCTCCCTAATTCTGCGATGGAGATTGCGAGATCAGCGTAGAATCGTCGGATCGACGGCGCCGATCCTGAGCATGGCTGGAGCGTTGGCTTCTCATTTGTTTTCTATTTCTAACAGTGGTCTACCCGCAGCCGAAGTAGAGAGAGAGAGAGAGAGAGAGAGAGAGAGAGAGAGCGTAGTGACTTTTCTCCGGAGGTAGACGCGGGGGAGTCGGAGGTATAAGGGTAATCCCGTGGGGTGCTCCGGAGGGAGTTTCATATAGAGGGCCGCCGTGGTGCGGCCTCATATATAAGGATTTATCACGGCTAAGTCTCCCGTATATTGCTCCGTAGCAAACCCCCTCCTCCCTCCTGGCTCTTTCTCCGCCAACCCCGTTCTACCTCCTTTCCTTCCTTCTTTGGCCTTGTGCTTCCTCGTGTGCCCTTCGACCACCCCCAACGTCGTTCTCTCGTCTCGGACTATACGACCAGCTTTATTTCGCGACGTATTTACTATTTGCATCCAATTATCCCTCCAACTGGAAACAGGTTCTTCGGCTATTAACAACTCCTGGACAAGACTAACGGCGTGGGCCAAACTGACCTTTTCGCGAACCTCATCAACTCATTCTTCCGATCGTCGACTATAAAAGCGCAACTCGCGTGTCTTCCAGTGAACGGGTAAGGGGGATGATCCGCTACTGCCGATGATTTAGCGCTCGCCTCCTTCCCGCAGAGACGTGGGAGACTCGCGAGTGACAATGAGCATGCAACGCGTAAAGTAGGCGGAAAACAGGCGAGAGCCAATCGGGGAAAATAAAGATATTTGGAAAACGCGGAGAGGGCGCATCAGGGGAGGAATCGCCACGAGCGAGGTACTACGATAAAATCCCTGTTGCGGCCGAGGCTTTTCACGTTGTACCAGTGCGCCGCCGTGTGAGTTCTCCTCCGAGCAAGGGAGCCGGAAATGTGTTACTGACATTCCTGATCTTAGTTTTTTTCCGGCTCTCCTCTCCTTTCTAGGCCATCCGCAAAATGGCTCCGTTTATTCCGAATCAGATCCCGGCTCAAGTTCGTACGATGATGCCGCGCCGCTGCCGCTGCCGCTGCTACTTTCCCTGGGGATCAGACGTCTCGCTGCTTTTCGAGCCTCGCGTTTTATCCCACATTCGAGGCTTTCTTGATACTCCACCGCTCGGAAAAATAGGGTCTCACGATGCGTTATCGCGAATTTTTCGCTTCTTAAGAAAACGCGCCAAAGGCATCTCGGCTTAAACGGATAGAACGTCGACTTCGCAGCAATCTCCTTGTTTCCCGACCCGAACCTCGAAGACCGAGCAACTTCAATGAAATTCCAAGTTCCGTCATCACTTATTCAAAGCCACACGAATCTACCTCGTTAAATATTTCATGGCAATACGCATCTCGGGGGACAGAGTGATTGAAAAACATTTATGAATGCTCCGCGGTCCATCCCCCGCCAGGGCAGCAGAATCAAAAAACTATCTCGTTATTTCGTTCGGGCGCGCATTATTTCCGCGAATCCCCTAATCGCGTTTATTTATCAAAGGTAACAGTCGTCGGAGAGAGGCGGGGCCGCGCCCGGGTCTTCCGATATTTGCCACATCATTAAGATTTGGGATAGGACAACGTTGACGGGTTGTAGCGTCCTCGGGGGTGACCAGCATACGTCCTACCTCATTCCAAGTCTTGGAATGTTTCGCGCAAACCGCAGGAAATGGAGGGAGAGGCGCTAGCCGAATTCTCGTGTCGGACCCAGCACTACCGTTGAAATCCGAAATTCCACGTGGGTCTGGACAGCGGACGGAACGTCGTGGAGCGACGCCGACCGTCGACGGCGTCGCATTAACTCGTGGCAGCGGCATCGTTAGCGGCATACCTTATCGTTTCATGTGCCAGCCCAAATATTTGGAATTTGTAAGCATAACTGGTTATGCACGCATAGTCCAAAGTGCGACTCTGAAATTTTGCAGACGCGCCATTTGACACTTCATTCCCGACCATTCACCGCTCCGAATAAAACCTATGGACGCGACACCATTAACGAAGAGCGTGCGTTGTCCGCCTCGATCAAGTTTGATTCGTTCGGATCGTATAGCGCTCGCGGTGTACTCGAGCTGCAATCGCGATGCAGGAGAGAGTTCTGACGCTCCGACGATACGTAAGAGGAGGTGACGATTGGCGCAAATTTTTTTGAAATGAGATAGGAAACTCGCGGTATTGCGGATCGCAAGAGCACGCCGCAGGTATTGCGGCGAGTAGCTAGAGAACGGAGCGGACGAGCTGAAACATCATTGCAATTAAATTTGCCATCAATGCGCGGTTTTCTGACGAAATGGAGGATTGGATGAGAGCGAAGTGAACGAAATTACGACCTTCGACAAGGTCGAATCGTACTGAAGCGGACGAAACATTTCCGTCCCGCTGTGTAAAGCGGGCCTTTAGGCAGAAGCTGGGTTCTATCGCAGTTCGCGAATTCCGTCCTGTCATTTGTAACTGTCGGGCTGCTCATTACAATTCCCCATTCCTCGCCCCCCGAGCTACCCTGTGTCCCTCGAGCGTCTCGCTTCTGCAGCGCCAGGGGCAACGAAGGGTTCTCGCATTTCTCCCTTCTCTCATCCTCTCTGTGGAATTCCCTCCCCTTCGCTACCTCCACTCCCCTCCCCACCACTCCAGACCGCCAACCCATTTTACCCTCATAGCCCACTGCGAAGTGGCGCGGCTAATAAAAACATTCATTTTTAATTAATCTTTTAATTGTTTTCCTTTCGCGCCCGACCACGCCAACGCCATTCGCACCCTCCTTTCCAAACCTCGCTCACCCACCGCCGCGCTCTGCGTTTTCAACTTTTGCGATGCTCTATGTTTACGCGAACGCGTTGTAAATGTTTTATTACATTCAATTGCCGCTTCCTAGCATTTTTGTTGCGAAAGATAAATGTATACCATCTATAATTCCATGTCCAATTTCACAGGAATGTTTAAATTCGCGTAACATAACATTATCTCCGACCATATGGATCCCCATTTGTTTTAAATAGATTTTGCTGCGAAATGCGTGATTAAATGGAATTCCAAACCGCGATGAAGATAGATGGAGATAAAATGAGATACGCCGGCCAGGCGTTTCTAGTGGAGAAGCAGATATTATAGCGTGTACTTTTTGCGTGTAGCAATGTTATTGAGCTATTGGTCATTTATGATGCTATTGGCCACTTTCCTAAGTCTTCGAAACGACGACGTACGAGAGTCTCCAACAACATCAAGATTCCGCTCAGAATCCAGTTCTTGCGCCCTTTCTTAGGTCGTCGAGATCCCCACCCCTAACGTCCTTTACCCATTTTCTTTATTACATTCCTTATTTCCTATCCACCAGCCTCCGTAACAGTAATACAAATTCCTATTGTGATTTATGTTGATATCAATGGCAACCCTCGTGTCCCGTCACCGCTCGCCCCCTCCGAGAGAACCCTCCCCGGCGTCCGGGTCTAGATATTATGCTTTATTGAATCAGAGTTGTCACTGTTATTGTTGGCTTCGCGCTTGCTACTACCACTACCACCACCACCACCATCGCCACTACCACCCCCGTCTATCTCCTTTCTCTTTCTAGCTTTTTCCGCTTCTTTTCCTACCCTGACCTCCCTTCCATTTGCGAATATTCTCCATGTTCTCTCTTTCTTTTTCATTCTTTTACTCTCTCTCTCTCTCTCTCTCTCTTCCTCTCTCCCTCGACTCTCATCTTTATTCATCCCTAAGTGATTCCAGCATTCTCTATTCTCCGCCCAGTGTCCGTTTCACGCTTGCCAGTCGAACGAGGGGGTGAAGCCAGTTCGGGATCTCTATGAATTTTATTAATAAAACACGTTATCGGCTAACACAGCCAGACAAAGCTCGGCTGACAGGTTCTCTTACGTATCTGCGAGCACCGACGACCGTGGAGAATTTGAGCGGTTCACCCATCGCTGAAAGGAAGCGGCTTCTGTTGGTTTTCTGAAGCCGAACGCGCGCACCTCATCTCGATAGCTGTTCTGCGGCCTTTTCATTGTGTACCGGAACCTAAAAGCGCGGCAGCAGCATAGCGTTGCGCTCTGTTCTCGATTGAACTTTGCAGTCAATAGTCCATTGAGTTTCCATTGGATTAAATTATTAGTTTATTCCGTGAAACGTGCTCGTCCAACCGATTGTTCGTTAACTTGCCGTGTAACGGGACTTTACGCGTTTAAATTAATATTCATCGAATAACATTCGTTCCAAATGTTCATTTTGCACAAGTTGCGTTAATCAATTTTTATTCTCCTTTATCGATAGCCAGCCACGTGCGCATTCGCTTCGCGGAACTCGCGATTGATATGTTTATAGTATAGTTTAATGACGTTTGGCCGAATAAATGCTTTTTAAGTACTCGGAATGATCCATCAGAGATATCGTATTAGTCGCGTCAGTTTTTGCGCTGGACCCACAAATATTGGAGCATTATCTACCGGAAGAGTAATGGTTGCGCCATTAGGGTTGAGGGGTACGGAGGGGGCAGAGGGAGGGGTATATTCACCGTTCCGTTCTTTGCCAATATACTGAATGGACCTAAGAACCAATACCCCCATTAAGGGTCGATTGAAGCGTTCACGAGAGTGAACGTGCGCCCGCACGCACGCACGTGCGTGGGTGCGTGCGTGCGTGCGTGAGTGCGTTTACACACTGCACGGCAGTGACTTGCGACATTGGACCGCTATAAACGTGATTAATCGACTCAAGTCGCTTACCATTCTGATACTCTTACTGCAGCCGGAATAACAAAGTGCTCTTCTACTACCACCGCCACTAGCATCGCTACTACCCCCATTTACCCTCCGTTCTTCCAAACTTATGACTCCTAACTTTAACTCGTGTATATCATCCCACCATTTTTTTTTTTTCTTTTTCTGTTAATTGCGAAAAACTTTTCGCCGATCAAACGAGCGTCCGAGAAAGCGAGCAGTCGGAAATAAATCCGTTTTGAGGAAATATCAATGGAAATGCTGGCGGGTGGTGGTGGAATCCGACGAGATATGGGCCTGAAGTTTTTCTCATTCTCGATTAATTTAAGAAACTATTTCAACGCGATGCATCGGACCGAGTGATCCTTCGACGACCTGAATCAAGACATTGGGGGATACCCAATGTGGACGTTACGTGACGTGCCAGAGGACTGAGCAAGACGAACGTCCTCCTGGTCCGGCTGGTGACAACTCAGCCAACGTTGTCCGTCGGCGTGTCCGGCAGGAAGCTCTCACGAGGACAGAGCAAACATTCTCGATTTACACGTTAGCCATTCCATTTGGCTCGAATCGGTTGGAAGCCATTAATATCACGGGCCTGAAAGGCACTCCGAGCTCCGGACTGCACTGGAACGTTCCGACCATACGGAAGACAACCCTTTCCATCCCTGAGTACATCGTCCAGTCACCCGTTTTCCTTCCTTGTCGCCCCTTCCGTCCCTCGCCCCATCTTTTTCCCTCGTATCTCGACGACCTCGAAATCAATAAATACATATTTGCTCGGGAACACGGGAAATCGACTAGCAATGACGTTAATACCATTAGCGGAGACCTGACGCAGCAAGGACCACCGTGGAGCTACAGGGGGATAAGGGTGGAAAGAGGAGAAAGAAGGGGTGCCGGGGGCTGGAGCGGAACCTCGGCTTCTCTTGTTCCCCTGATTTCCGCAGAGTCACGTTACAAATGATTCTGGCCGCCTTCCATCCTCGTTATCGAAGTGACATAATCGTCTGGCTGTAAGTAGCGCGATGTGTGCCGATTGGCCTAGCGTCCAACGAGAAACTCAGTCAAGAGTGCTATCTTGAATTCTCTCTCTCCCCCTCCCCCCATCCTTGTTCATTACCGATCTTCACGCTTCTCATCGTCAAATATTAATATTAACGATCCCCCACTTCCGCATCGTGAAAACCTGGAGCTTGTAACACGAAAAATCGCATCGCAAATTCTATTACGTTTCGATCAAGGAAACGGGAGAGAAAAGAAACATCGAGATCGGCAGCATTCAGGAAAATTTGGTTAGAACGTGGGAGAAGGGTGTCGTTATAATTTAATGCAATCGCGATGGCTAGATCAAAACTCGGTCGTATATCAATCCGAACAGTACGGGGGTTCATTATTTACCAGGAGAGACAAATTTGTTCTCGGCGGTTCCCTTTAGGGTATCTCTTTCAAATTCTAGATTAATTCTCGTAAGAGGCGGATCGCTGTCGCCCCAGTGGCACGTCCTAAACAAGATAAACTGGTTTACCTAGTCGAACAATTAAAAAATAATCAAAGGTAAATATCTACTAGCAGTTTGTGCACGACATCAAACTGGCCTCTCCTCTCGTTAATCCTGGGGGACTGCGAGACCCCAGGAGCCCGGGTCATAATTTATGGTTCTATAAGAATGTGGTAGGGGTTCCGATTTCGTTCACTGCCCTACACACAGATTATGCACATCAGAGTTGTACATTAATTTGTATCTATCATCCACCTATCTTGCGCACTTAACATTTCTAGCACGTACTTGGGCGCCTCGCTGTATTGACTGGTCACGGGTCGCTGGCTAAACGCGGACTCGCGGAGATACATCGAAATGGAACCGCCGTATCCACGCTTCCAGCAAACATTAATATGTCCATGATTAATCCCGGTTAATTCTGAGCTAATAAATTAGCGTGGAGCGCGTTTACCTTCCAACAGACCATTTCTTCACACCATCATTCTAGTCGGGGGGGTCTTGTTTAATCCAAGCCGGTTTTCATCAGAGAGGGCCCTTCGCACGGCTCGAATGTACAAGCAGCTTAAGCTACTCGGCGAATCGTTCGAAAAAGCGTGCACGGATTTGGCGAAACACCTGCTACCAGCCACGCTTCTTTTTCCGGCGCAAAAGAGTTCGACCGCGGCTGGAAATTGCTCTCGGCAGAGTTAGGGGTGGCCTAAACCTCTACGTACGTAGAACGCGAAGTGCCATCTGCGCCAATCGCGGTTGCCCCGCGCGGCAAAGCCCCTCAGCCAGTTTCCAGTTGCCAGTTCCCGCTTGTTTCAAGCTTTAGAGTCGGAGATTCAGTCGGTCGGCCCACCATTACTCATTCCAACCCATCGCGCCACCCCACCGGGTGCAAACAATTTGTTTTGGCCTGGAGGATCTCGCGGTCGCGTGGACAAGTCGCTCGGAAGTGATGACGAAATCAATGAATTTATCGCTCTAACCGCGCTGCGTCGTTCGAAGGGCTGGTCGAAATATTAAAATGCAGACGATCGACGTGATCCGATCGCCGCCGGACACTCTCAATGAACGCGCGTATTTTCAGACTTCTCGAAACTACCCCCTTGTTTTTACCAAGCGACGTCCATTTTCCAATGCTCGATAAACCTTTTAACCCATTGACTGACAAGGAAGGTTTGGAGAATCATCGGTCAGCTGCCAGATTAAATTTGCAATGAATAAAAACGTCATTACTGTAAACATCCGTAGCGCGTATCATTTTGATGAGCATTCGGTAGAAAAAATAAATCTGCCAACGAATGCCAGATTTCCGTGGTTATTAATCAGTCAGGAGACGTCGTTAGTTAGGAATTCTCGCGTTACGCTTCATCTCGCGGAGATGTCGTTGAATGAAGTTTACCGGCCTTCTACCCACCCCTCCTCCTCTGTAGTCCTACCACCCCCGTTGAGGTTCCGGGGTTACCTTCCAGCGTCAACCGTACACGCGCTGGCTTGAATCGTGTTTTAAACTCTTGCGACCTCTTTCCTTTATCCTCTTCCCTGCTAGTAGCTATCTCAGCTATTTCCGCCTTTGCCAGCCACACAGTGTCGGCAGCATAAATTGATACAGATGCGAGTTAACGAGAGTTTTTCGCTTCTATCCCGCTGGGAATACCGAGAAGCTGCAACTCCGGCCGGACTGAAAGTAGCGAGAACTCCGAGTTCTCTCGTATCGGGAGGAAATACCTCGATCGGCCAACGAGTCTTTGTTGAAAAAGATCCTTTCAGGCGAAGAAGAAAGGAGGAAGGAAAGAAGGAAGGAAGGAAGGAAGGAAGGAAGGAAGAGATGGCGAAAAAAAGGCGAGCAGAGGCACTCGTTCGTTACGCGAAGGGTTTACAGACTGCGCAAGTGGGTCGAAGGTAAATCTCCAGCTCTACGTTGTAACCGGTCTTAAAACTTCCGCGACACTTTATGGTTCAATAAAGAGTGATCCTTGTAAACCGTTGGTCCCTATACACGACGGCAAGTTTACTGCAAAATGCTCGGCCGATGATACAAACACATATATCGCCATATTTTATGAGCAGCTTTCTTTTATTCCTTTCATTTTTTTCTTCCTTCTTTTTTATTTTAAATTTCTATTTTTCGCCAAAGTACCGTGTGATGTAATAATACATCCGGGAGTTTAATATGCCATAAAGTTAGTTCGCGAAAAAGACTCTTGTTCGGGGTTAAACGAGCGAGGTTACAGGCCTCTGTACGCTGCAAATTTAATTCCCATCGATTCGCAACAAAGTGCTGCAGGATTATTCGTGACGCCACTCATTGTCATGATATTCCCTGGACTGGCGTGCAGCTTCGAAATGTAAAGGCAAGAAAGGCTAGAGCAAGTCTGCTCTATCAACTTTGCTAATTGAACGTGCTTCGCGTATCATACTGCACCGGAATCTAACTTCGTTTCCCTATCGATTCAATCTAGGTGTTTCGTGATAGTATTACTTTCCATTCCGTCAATGCGGTTCTCCAAGGACCCGTGTCAAAGGTCCTGACAAATCGTTCTATCTGTCCTATGTCGAAACTGGAGGGACTTCGTTAACGATCCTTTAACGATGCGGTGTACTCTCTCGCGTGTCTTATAAGCTACTTGCCATCGTCGCAGTGATGCATAAATTAACGACGAATCAGACTAGTGCACGCCTTCAAATCGAATCAACTTGCTCGACTTTTATTTTTTTAAAGTAACATATTTATAGAAAGCGCTGTTGGCTCTTTAAATGTGCACGAGCTTGGATTAAGTTATTTGTTTTTTAAACTGTCCGACGAAATTTTCCTTTTGCAAAGCAATATTGAATTTGACTTGAATTGAAAACATGTTATTCGCAGTGCAGTGGACTATCAATAGTGGAATGACGCCAAGAAGTCATTTAATTCAAGCTCGCGTGTAAACAAAAAGGACTCACCAGTACGGAGATCTCATCTCTTTTCATCTTGCTCGATGCTCTGCCGATGCTCTGCCCGATGTCGTTTTGTTTCACTCACTGCACCAATTCTTCAGCACTAAGTTTATTTCGTCTATTTATTTAACGCAATCTTTTAGCTCTCTCTTTACACTTGTATTAAATTAATTGTAAATGGATTGCACAATAAAGACTATAAATTATAAATCAAATTTATTTTTACTTGCGCTATTAATTTGTGAAAATAATATATCCATGATTTCGATTATAGAGAGGCTATCTCTGCACTATACCGGTGTAATACGAACAAATTATATTTCAATAAAATTAACATTTTCCACGGATTTCCCGTAATAAATTAATAACCGCATCGCTGCATTGTTTAAATTTAACACAATGCACAAACTCACGACCGATTTTACTCGAAAAAGACGAATAAAACTCACAAATTATGCAGAGAAATAAATCCCATCCTCCTCGCGTTCCCCGCCGTACATAGACTAACACCTCGTACAGGTGAGCGTATGACCTTCTGATCGTTACTTGCCGAAATTTATACAATCACAAATGTTTACATCTACACGGTCAACACAGGAAATACACACTATCATCATGAGAGTATATTAATCCATTTATGCAAATGTACTCTGCAACAAAAATTTATTATTTTACCTAAAATTACATTAAATTTAAACAGAGTATTAATGTCTGTGTATGTTTTACGCAAAGCTATAACTCTTTCTTCGTAAACGCATCAAATTAATTAATTTACAAATGATTTATTTACATGAAAAGAGAACATTTTAATAAATTAAAGATTTATGATGAGATTTACTCGAGTGTTTTTAATAATCCGATAGAGATGGATAAAAGGATAGACCAACACTAGACGAGAGTGTCACTTGTCATCGCATCGCTGAAGATGTCTGAAGGATATGGTCTCACAGAAGGGTCGAATAATCGAAGAAGGACGAGTTTACGATCCTTTACAACCCTCTTGGAGGAGCCATTCATAATAGTTCCTCCTCGAGTTAGACCAGGGCGATCTTGCCGGGACGTCGCCAAAGCCCGGTTGACTTTATGGTCGTTTAATTGGCCGAGATAGACGACGATATATTATTATGCTAATTTCCAAGGAACTTCGCGGTCGCGGAAATCGTTACCGGAGATTAAAGGCCTCTGTGACATCGTACCGTTAATTATCACATCGAGAATGAGCCAGCGCAATGTTACTGATTAATCTCTGCATCCTGGACGAAATGTCCGTAACATTCGAATGGTCCGTTTAGCGCATCTGGGCATCTAAGTGACTTTGATTCCTGGTCAATGGTTTTGGCATTTATTGAAAATAAGACAAACGTGCCGATAATTGACACAATGCCAAAAGATCGTGAAGAGGATGTAGTCGAAATGGACATTGACAAACAATGAAATCTGTTTGTCAGCGACAGGGTTTGACGTTTTACTAATTGCGCCAAATGTGTCAGCCTGTTTTTTATCAAATTTATCCATAGAGGGAAACAATATTAGGACAATCATTCGCGTCAATGTAACATTTTTCACGCGTCATTCTTTTAAGATCGTGCCTCGTTTGTCACACAGCTCGGTGAGGAATGAACGAAGGAGGGTTGTTTTTGGTTCGTCGATATTTCGTAATTTGACGCGATTAGCAAATTTTCAGGAGCTCTCCGTGCAGCAGGACTCTGATATGGGAATTAGAGGGTGTGTGCGCTTAAGGGGAAGTTCATTTGCGCTTAATGCCGCGCGTTTAATCGGCGACGATGGCGTTGTAGCGCCATTTACGGTCGAAGCTCGCGGTCGTGTAAGCGCGCGCCAACAAATTCGTTCACACTCGAATTCCAGGATGCCAGTGGGATTTATCGGGGCCACTCGGTAGAAGATGCTCAGCGAAGTTGTCTTCGAGGGCTCAGGTGTCCCCGACAAACGTCCTTCCGCCACGGGAATTGGCCACGATTCTACGCGGAACCACTTCTACAATTCGACCCTGCAAGAGGATTTGCTTGTTCCGAGATCGTATCGGGGGGGATCCTGGCAATTAGTAACGAAAGGTCTATCTGAGAATCGTGCAAAGGAAAATTAGCATGCGCGAGACTCCCATTTCCCAGCCCTGTTCGCCGTTCCAAAAAATCTCAGCTATTTACCGCGAAGAATGATCGTTTCGCAAAACTCCTCCCTCGTACGGAGGACACTCTCTCTCTCCAATGTTTCGTCGCTGTTCAAGCGCAAATTCAACTGGACGAGAGGCTTCCGCGCGCGATAAATTCTCATAAAAAAGCGATAATTAGTTTACCGTGCGCGCGTGGCTCAAGTAAGACCGTGCTCCAATTTCTGGCGGAAATATCATCCGCATTCCTACAAAGTAATCAAACCGAGCGAATAGAAATTTTATAGCCCATCCAGCGAATGCAACTGTACAGAGAGAAATTCGAAAAACGCATCATAAAAAATGTACCTTAATTTCGACGCAGTTGTGCATCGAGTCCCCAGAACTGCATCGGGTTTTCGCAATTTCGCAAGATCGTGGGGGCAATCGAAAATCGCGCTTGGCCTTAAATTTCGGTCCGTGGGAAAATGTGCGCTGGAGTGGTCGGGCAAAAAATTACATGAATTTCTAAAGGGCAAAGGACAGCATGGAATTGTCGAACGGCGCCGAGTGCCATGGGCGTTGTAACGCGATCCTACCGTAATTCACGTTGGTTTTACGCTTTATGCGACACGCAGAACATTGCGCGCGGCTGCGCGAATTTACGGGGAAGCCCGGAGAGCAGAACCCGACGCGGTCTGGACAAAACCTTTGCGACCGAGCTTGATGGACGCCTGGCCGGTATTGGATTAAACGCCTCGAAAAAAGAGGAAAAGAAACGCAACGAGCCGAGAGAGGTAAAGAGAGAAAGAGGGGGGAAGAGAGAGAGAGAGAGAGAGAGAGAGGGAGGGAGGGGGTGAAAGAGTAGCCGCCGCTTTTTCTCGCGCACCAGGAAGACTTTCGAAGTAGCGTTTGTTCGAAAAAAGAAGGGAGGGAACCAGCTACGTGAAAGCTGCTGCTTTTAAAGCTGCGTTTTATCGTCCGTCGTCCTTGTTCGTAATCCAGTTGGGTATGAAAAATAAACTCTTGTAAAATGCACAAACTTGAAGTTTTTATGGTGTAAAAAACTTGATATTGGATAGCCATCGTGGGCATACATTGTGCAATTGTATGAATGTAAAAACTTAAGTGACATAATGCACGGCGTGACCGAAACCTCTGTACACTCGCAAGTAAATCATTTATAATAAGCTCCAAATGCCTCTTACTCATCCTCCTCCTTCCACCACCACCATCACCACCCTTCGCCAGACACAATATATTTATCGCGCACAATTTGATCGTGTTATAATTTTATGCAGGTTATAAAAATTCTCAGTAATATCATGAAGAGTGCAATGAAAATCGCTTGAAAAAAAAAAAAAAGAAAAAACCATAAAAAGGCATACGATACGATTTATTCTTTTATTACATGTACAGATACGTACTTTACAAAACTAATAAACGTCAATGGCAGTGCTACCAGAGTAAAGGACGGAAGCTTGGACATAGGTGTATGAGGCACCTGGTTATTTATTAGGAGGACAGATATGTAATCTTACAAAAATAATAAAGAGGATATCAATAACATTGTTCCAGCGTAGCTTTTATTTTTATTACATCCAGAAGGCAGCATCCGTTAAACGGCTATTCATCCGGGGGAGTCGATACACTCAAAGGTGTAAGCCGGCCTTTAAAAGATTCAATGGACGAGCTATCTGGCGGTACCTGGCTTTTGTTCGGGAGAGCACAGTAGAAAAAGGGTTGAGAAGGCAGGCAGGCAGGCAGGCAGGCAGGAGGTAGGCAGGCAGGCAGGCATGCGATAAGGGAGGATAGTCAGGCCAAGCCAGACGGAGCGAACACACTCGGTTGCAAAAGAAAAGAGAGACCGGAGAGGAATGGAAGGGCCAGAAGAAGGGTGTAGAGAGGGGAAGAGGAGGAGGAGGGGTATGCGCATTGTATCGCGAGCTTTTTGAGCGTGGTGGGTGGTAGTGGAGGGGTTGGTGGCGACGGTGGCGGCGGTAACGGTGGAGGCTGGTGCTCGGGGGTGAGTCGGGGTGGCTGGTTGGTCTGGTGGGCGAACGTCTGTCTGTTGGCTGCCAGCGAGCCAGTCAATCATTACGGGCTGCGCAAGCGCTCACCAACCTTCCACCCCTTCCCTCGCTATCCTCTTCCACGTTCTCCTCCTCTTCCTACACCCTCGCACTCGACCTGCCTCCCGACCCCCGTTCGTCCCCTTCATTTCCCTCAGCACTGAGTTCACCCCTTGCTCCGTGCTACAAGCACGCTACAATGCTGCCCGCCGTCGCCCATCCTGCATATTTAAGCGAGCTGTCTTGCTATGCAGTCGTTACCACCCACACTACCGTGCACCGACCGTTCTCCACCATCGCCAATGTTGCTGCTTCTCTACCTCGATTCCTCCCTCTTTCCCCTCTTCCGCCGTCCCTTCTACGCTACTCTTACCCGATTCTCCGCTTTTTCCATTTTCCCCTTTTTCCACCCTTTTCTTTCCTCCATCATCTTTTTCATCCCCGTTTTCCCACCTGCTTCTTCCTTAGCAAATAATGCCTTACTTTATGCTAGCGTATACTCGGAGCCTTCAATGAACTTTCGCGAAATTTCAGGGAAGAGCAATTGGAACATTCTTTCCGCTTAGTTTAAGGTGTTGCTTTCCCTTTGCCTCTTAACGATGAGTCTCGATATGCGAAAAGGGTAAAATCTAGGCTTCTTTGCTTGAAAGAGTTCAGTTTCATCGGACAACTGCGTTTATGGGGGACCTAATGCGATTTGTTACTAAGAAATGTTCGTGCATTTTACAAAGTCTGAAAAAATAGAGAGTTTGGGGGATTGTACAGAGGCGTCATCGTTAGCGTTGACGGCAATACTCGGAAGTTCTAGGGGTAAAACGGCGCATGCTCACTTTTCACAAATATCCAGGCTTTCTCGGTGCACCGGAGAGGGTAGTTCTCCAACAGAGCGAACAAAGACAACAAATCCGAGTCAAACAAAGATAACTGTAGGAGAACGGAGACACAAAACACACAGAAAGAAGAATCCAGAAAACAGTGGAACAAAAAGCATAGAAGGATTTCAGATAGAAGAGTAAATGTAAGGAGAATGTAAGGGCGAATAAGAAGAAAGAATAAAATAAAAGTTTCTCAGAGTTCAAGAGAGAGAGAGAGAGAGAGAGAGAGAGAGAGGGTGAGAAGAATAGAGAAGAGTGAATAGCTCAATAAACAAAGATGAGGTAAAAGCCAAGTACGTTCGAGGAAGATGGGATATATTGAAGGAAGTGAGAAAGGGTTTGAGAAGAGGAATAGAGAAAGAGAGAGAGAGAGAGAGAGAGAGAGAGAGAGAAAGGGAGAGAGAGCGAGTCTCGTTGAGGGGACGTGGGCCGCACAGAGAAAGCGAGGTGGAAGCAGAAGCTTCGTGGTGGTGGAAAGCCAGGGGCTGCGCTTGCTGGGGGTGGTAGTTTAGGGGGTGGGTAAGGGCGGGGGTGAGTGGTTCTCTCTCGCTCCAAGGGAACTTCCAAGCGTGGTAGCTTGCTCGGCTCTCGGCCGGGGTGTTGCTATGGCTACGGCGCTCGCGCCTTGACATTGACAAATGGCCGGCCGAGGGTGAGCCGAGCACAGCGGCGCTTTTACATATGCAGGGACACCCATTTGTCCGTGCGGCCTGTGCGACGAAGAGGCAAAGAGTTGCGAGTAGCGCGACCCACTCACCCCCCCAGATTCGCAGACGCTTCTGGGCTACTGTGCTAACCTGCCAAGTGCAGTCACCCCCACCCCCGCAACCATCGGCTAGGGTCCTGAGGCCCGAACGCGGAATATCAAATACGAGGCGCGATGTTCAGAAATGACAGCAGCCTCATTTTCATCGCAACCCTCCGCGATGATATCCCCCGAACTCGCGCTCGCGAGTTCCTCCCTAATAAAGATGTTAATTATATCCATACTTACGTAAAAGTTGATAAAAAGATCACCCCGAAGAGATAGAGAAAACAAAGAAAAAACCAGGATCTCTTTGCAGCGAGTCAAAGAATCGTGAAGTTGATATTCCTCCTGACGAATGGGAGCCGAATGAAGACGATGAAGACGATGAAGGCAACTCCTGAAGCTCTCGGGTTTCATGAGTGACATAGCGACATCCTGGAAGTCTCTATCGCAGTGTCGATTTCACGATCAGAGTCGAAGCTGCTAGGACGAAAGGAGACAACGCAGTAATCGGGTCCCGAGAGGGAAAACGATACCACCCTCGAGCCGGTAATAACAACCCTCCTCGTGCGGCATAAATGCGCGCCTATCGCGCATTACTCCCTCGAAGTGGCCACTCCCTTCTAACAGCCAGCTCGACTCTAATATCTCATTACCGTGCCACCAGTCAGCCGTGCCGTCCTGCCATTACGAGATTGTTTGCACGCGGGCCTTCCGCCTAATATATTATCGTCTTTCCAACGTCGTTCAACCGCACACTGCACTGACGGAACTTTTTTACCTCGAGCTTATTATCGATTCGAGTCTTACCTTTCCCGATCGGCTTAATTAACTACGCCAGCCTCGTATGGCGTTCCAATAATTGCTCTGCTATGTTTATGGCGCGACTGGAAAGTTGCGTGGAATTTATGCTAGTGCTCCACTACTTTATTTTTAACGAGTGACCTAGGTCGCGCGGGGTTGTTTCGCGGCGGTATCCGGAGAGAGACGTCCGTTAAGGCATCATCGGAATACCAGATGCTCTCGTGCAGGGGGTTAAGAAAATTCTGAAATTCCCGGATTCGTCTAGAATCAGGGACGTGTCTCGTTAGCGGCGGCAGAACGTCGCTGGTAACGTCGACTCGGCGTTTTCTCGTTGACGCCTGGCAGGAAGCATCGACGGCAGCAAAAATAATTGGTACCTTCCCCGATTCCCGACACTTGCGTAACAAGGTCCATTTCCATGGAATAACCATCAGCGGTAATTGGCACCTAGAGCTCCGGCGATGTGCGCCCTCCTATCATATTTCAGAGACGAACCAGTGATGGAGGAATAGGATCGTTGCAGGAAGCAGAAACGGGGCGAAGAGCCGGTTGAGGAGGGAGTTGGCGGGACTTTGGTCCAGGGGATGCGCGTAACTCGCAAATGCGTGTTTTATACAGCAAAAGGCACCCTTTCATTTTCCAACTCTCCTCGCCAAGGGTTCTCCTGGTGTTCGTGGTGTGGCGATGGTACAATGGTGGGGGTTACAACTGGATACCGGATAACAAAGCAGGACCACCATCGACACCGCGCGCTAACAATCCTCCGCCCACGATTCCAAGAAACCTTGACGCACGTACGTGCTCCGACTCATTTACACACACGCGACTCCAATTCATCCTCGGCTTATAACTAGAGGGGAGGGAGGGAGGGAGAAGGTAGCTGCGTCATCAAACTAATCGTTATACGAGCGCAGTAACTCGGAACTTACCAGTTTCCACGTTAAAGAAATCCACGGCAAACCGGAGCAAGTTTGCTGGTGCAGTGGTACAGGAACGGGAATGGAGAGTGATCCGCTTCCAATCACGTAATACTTGAGACTTTCACGCGAGACTTTAGTGTGCAAGAGGAGAAAAAGCCCAAGCGGAGGGGTAGTCTTTCCAGCGGTGAAAAATTCAAAGTCAAGAGAAGAGCTAGCAAGAGAAGCATCACGCGTTACGTGATTTTCTCGCGGGTGAAAATAAACTGCACGACAAGATTTACACAAGATGTAGCATTTAATGCTCACGTTTCAAAAAACACTATACAATGGACACTCTCTAACATAGACCACCTTGACATTGTCCTTCCCTTCATCGTTTTCACGCATTCAGGCGTGATTTCCATGAACGGATCAATCAGTCCAGTACACAAATGATCGAGTGATTTGTCGTGTGAGTGATGACTCGAGACGCTTGCGCTCTTATACAACTATATGTATGCGTGTATGCACGTAGTCCCATAATACTAATACTTTACATCAACAGGTATCGTTCTACCTTCTTACTCGCATAGATAAACTGCCTTTGTCTCCTACGCGAGATATCATAACTTGGGCCTCGGCTTCTTATCCATTCGTTCGCAATACCGCGGAGAAAAGATTCGCGATGCGTTTCGTTTTTTCTTGTGTGTATATAATATATATATATTTTGTGTGTATATATATATATATATATATATTTATTTATTTATTTATTCATTTATTTATTTATTTATTTATTTATTTATTTATTTATTCATTCATTTATTCATTTATATATGCTTTTTTCTTTCTCAAATTTTGTTTACTATCACAATCGTAGGTTATATCGAAGAGCGGTACGATTTACAAAGCAGAACACAATTCATTTCATCTTTTAATTTATTCGACGTTCTTTCTTTACTTACGGGATGTCAGTAGGGTCATCAATTACGCTAACAGTTGAAAAAATCTGATTTCATACCGATATAATAAATTTTTAGCTTATTATACACATCGTCATCGCCATCGTTATAGTTTATCACTTGGGATCAAAATTTTGATCTTCCGTGATCTTTACCGACCTGAGCCGTTATAGTCGACATCGTATGATCATCGTTGTCGTCGTTCGCGTCGTAATCATTATCATTAGTGTAACCGTAATTATACAATAATCATACATTACTGCCTTTTCCGATCACCCTACCAAACGCTCAGCACTCTTTTTTCTTCCTTGCTCCACAGCATAGCACTCGCACACACCTTGTTTTTCCACTGACGATGAAGTCCTCTTTCGTACCCGCTTACGAACTGAACATACTCTCTCATGCTTTGTCACACACACGTACTCGCTCTCATTGCCGTTGTCGTCGTTATCGTGTCGCTGCTCATAAAATCTTTGTTTTACATTTACCCTCTAACATGATTATTACTTAGATACCTTACTGTTACTTCGTATACATTTTTAAGGCGATGATTCAATCGAGTGAACTCATTTATAAAACGAACAGCCAATACGTCGTCGGGTCTTTTGTCCTCTTTGCTAAAGTCGCTCGTGCACTAATCACACCATCCTAACATCCGTAGAACGTGTTTTCCGGATCATTAGAAAAATATCCCTCATCGAGAAATTAGAGTCTCGAACCAATAGACATTTCGCCTTGTTCGATTAAGAAGAAACGAAACGCGTTCTTCGGATTGGTGTCGGTAATTTCGTTCGCCGAAACTAATCGTTGAGCGACCTGTCTGTAAAAAATAGAAATTCGCCAAATCGATATCAATAAAATGGTATATATTCATTGGTATGAATCACTCGCGAGGTCCGATTGATATAGATCCACGCCGACCAACGATCAGTCCAACGAACAACGTATACTATTATAGCATCCTTCGCCGATTTCACCCCTGGCTCAGTCTAAACTGAAGTTTCTTGCGATTTGCATCATCGCTGGAAGCCAAGGTCGAGCTTTAACAAAATTAAACAATTTACTGTTCAACAAACATATTCGTAAAAAATTAGCTACGCCCTTGGAACCACGTGATCGATGATAAAAGAACATGCGCGCGATTCGAGTAAACTTCATTGATTGTCTGAGCTTAATAATCTGAAATGCTCTTTTTTTTTCTCTTTTTACTTTTATTAGCCCGTACTGTAAAAGAATTTCCTGGAACCCATGTACTTGTACAATTATAAAACAAAGAATCTTATGAAACTGCTCACCGAAGATTGAGAAGAAGCTCGAGCTCGAGAAGATAAAAGTGATTTCCGCGAAAAAAATCGTTATCGAGCAAAATGGAAAATTGGTGGTAGGTAGTGGGGGCAATGGTAAGGTCCGACGAATTAATTCTAGAAAATTCTTTTTTCGAAATGATACGTGATAGGCTTAAAATCGTAAGGTTTTGTGAGTGGTCCACGGGTAGTGGAACACCATTATTTAAGCCTCGTGTGGGTAAGAAGATCGTGCGATCGATTAGTGCGCGAACAAAGAGGAGACGCAACACGTTCACACGCGCGCCCGATCGTTTGATCGGTATTACAACACGTTTCAAGGAGTTTCTCCAATTAACCAGGACCGTATATACTGACTTTTCTCACACCTGAGTTTTTCGGTATACGTGGGTTATCTCTTTTTAGTATACTAGAACGCCGACCACCAGTAGCGAAACCCTTAAAGCTGCCCGTCGTTCGTTCTTCCATGGACGCTAAAAATCCGATTTTTCTACTGCAGGACTACAGTTTCGTATCCCGAAGCAAAATTCTCACGATTCAGGTTTCCCGCGCTATGACAAGGGGGCAACCGTCCAACGTTTCGCACCAGTGGAATCTCGGCACGAACAGTGTGTTACATTAAAATTTATACAAGATCTGCATGTATGTGCGGAGGTATTGAAAATATCAATAATTTTTTTTTTGTTACAAGTTTTTCACCATCCTTCGGTCGGCTTGTGTCTCGTTTCCTGGCATTGCACGCCCGTCTGGAAACGCGAGATTGCTCCTAACGATCTACCTGCACGATTCGAGCGCTGAGAAAGACACGCGTACACTCGCGTGACACGCGTTAATCAGCGAATCGAGAGACTAAGTCTATCGTATCTTATCGCTTAAGTTTTAGTATTCTCGCATGTATGTAGTCGCGGTGTGTCCTTACCATTTCTTGAAAGAGCTTCTCCTTCTGGATCTTGCTCCCACTGCGTTTACCTGTAAATCGCTAAATTCGAAAATTCGCTATATTCTGGATGAAAGGCGAACGAAAAAATGAGGAACACGGATTCTCTGTTCCTGTTGCCCTGTCTACTCTGTGCCGTTTGTTCCGCGTTATCTTACGTATATTAGGGACGCAACTGCGATAAGACTCCGTATAGAAATATAAAGTTCCTTCGGTCCCTCGATCGGGAACAAGAGACAAGCGAACGGAAGGTAAATAGATTGAAAACGATTCTTCTCTTGTCCGATTAGGTCGATTATCGTATCGCTTTAGAACTGAAGAATGCGCAACAGAAAAATTTAGCTCGCTATTATATGCAACGAAAAACAAATACTCGTCCAATCATTTCATCTCTAGACGCGCTCCGATTTCAAATTGGCTTACAACGAAGCGAGCGCGTTCTGATTCAGTAAGCAACTGGAATTGGTTCTTTCGCGTTACATGCTTTTTACATACAAATTGAATCGCACAATCAAACTATGTGAAAAGGAACACGCGCATACGGCAACGAAAGGAAAGACGACGAATCAAGGATATCGATCCATCTCTGTCGATGGAGAAAAGCTGAGGAAACTGTCAGAGTCGAAGAATTTTATACTCGAGAATTCGTCAACGATTCCTTAAGAGTCAATTACTTCGCGAATCGCACCAAACTCCTCCTTTCTTTGAGAGAGATTGGAAGCGAGGATTGGATGTGTGATGCTTGACTTTTTCTACTGCATCAGCCGTACACATGCATCGTCGTACCATGGACGACGAAGCGAATATATTTATTTCTCGTGGATATCCGCGAATATAGCGTTTCTCCTTCGTTACCCATATGTACTTGTTCTCTCACTCGCGGTGCACGTCTGCTCATTCTCCCCGTTCTTTTTTCTCTTCTACATTATTTCTATCATATACGATATACCGCCAATAATACGATTGCATCATCTCTCAGTCCGACTTCGTGCTGCTATATGTATATATTACAACCGGGGCCACATGTTACTTCGTGTACATATATATGTATATTTATGCGTGTGTATTTAGATATACATACATGTATATATACACTTCTCCTTTAATTAGTAAATTCATTTATAATTAATAACTGTACAAATTTAATGTCTCCTATATATAATATATATGCAGGCGAATGTGTCGACGCTCGAGTCCGACACACGCGTCAACACATTCTCATTAGGGCTAATTCCTTCTTATATAGCTTTAAACACCGCTCACCGCCCCTCTAAAATCTCTCTCTATTTATATATTTATATTCATATTTATTTATATTTACTCATATACATATATGTATATATGCCTCGCTATTCATACGTAACCATCAATGTACGTATGCATACGAATATATATATATACATATGTATATATATATATATAATCCAACTTGAACCTTTTTTAACTCGCGCTGATTATTCTTTTTTCTAGATCCTCTTGCAAGTGGACATTCTTCCGTGCGAGCACCGGGATAATGTACATGCTCGCTAAATTGCCTATATCACTTATATATTGTATTAATATATCTCGATTGCGACCGTATTAAAATTTAACATTTAAATTTTCGATCACTACAATATTACACCGCGACATTTGTACAAAGAACAATCACATGAATTTCCTCGCGGCCACTTACACTGCAACATGAAACGCTTGCCATGCTGCTGCCCGTTTTCTCTAGTCAGCCCTTCCGGATCTTTCTAGTCCTTCGGAGAATTCTAACTCACTGAACGTTCTCAAATTGCAACTTTTTCCTTGGCTCCGTCATTCCTCGGATCCGGACAAATACCGAATTGGATTCAGAATTGGTTGCAGCGAAATAACGTTGACCTTGACTTTCTTCTTCAAGTCACTAAGCGTGTTCCGGTTCCAGCTGTATGACCGACCATATCTTACTCTTTTATACAGCAGCCGTGGTGTCATCGTTCGTATGCTTCAAAGTTCCTCTGAAAGCAAAAATGGGGCATTCTCTAAAATTCCGGAATAAAACTCTGCTAGGACGATCGTTCGTTGTGTGATTGGCATTTCTTTAATTTCTCAATTGTTTCATCTCGAGAACATTCAATATAGGCGAATTGCACAAAAGATACTACGTTTAGCGAGATGGACTTGAAAGATCAACTTGAATTATTTTTTAATGTTTGCTTAAATTATATACTTTTATAAAGGATGCCCATAGTATTCTGGATAATGATGGTATTGGTTGTGGAAGGTTGGATCGCCTGGTGGCCGGTGCATCATGCTAGCCGCTTGGCCGTCCATCATGTATCCCATCGTTGCGTCCGGACTATAAGCTCCGCTTGGTCCTGCGGATAAAGGAGGAAATACTTCACATTACTAAGGTTAGATCACTGTTCTAAAATTGGCAAGGTACTAGTGGAAAAGCTTACCAAACGAAACCGCTCTCTTTGGAAACTCGAGAGAAACTTTCGAATATCATTGAGATTCTTCAGAATTCTCTAGAGATCCATTCAAGTCTTTAGAGATGGCTTGGTTTTATAAGCTATGTTCGATCATTCGCTGATTTTACGCTTTAACCAATTTATCTATGAACAAGGTAATTGTGCAAACAAAGGTAGGATCACTGCACTTTCTCGTACATTTAACATTCAACGCAACTTTGCATTGCGAAAACGTGAGATCAACGAATTTTGTGTAGATGTATCGTGTGCGTGTGCGTATGTGTGTATAAACCAGTGGTTTTGAAACTTTAAATTATTCATTGGTGAGGAGAGGAACGTGGATAAACACAGGTATCGCAACAGAGGTAATCTAAATAATATTACACAGGCTATTACACGGGTAATGTAATTTACGAAAAAATCAAATACGTCAGTGGCAGAAGGAATTCAATCTTCGTCGGCTTCGAACGGTTTAGCAGAATGTGACGACAGCTCCTCTCTCTCGCCAAGCGGTAATGGAGCCCCGGAATCCGCGGGAGGCTCCCCTAGTTTTAATGTCGGTATCTTAATGTATATTGCCACGATAAATCAAGGGCACTGATTGCGTCCTACCCTCCACACCATTGTGGATACACTTACACTAGAAATGAAGAAACGAGAGAGAGAGAGAGAGAGAGAGGATAGAAGGGGATATTCAGGATTGGATCGAACTCTGTCGAACCCACTTTGAATTCCAGCTATTTTTATCGAATCTTCCACCACTACTGTGTTCGGGATCCTCTCCATTTTTTCTCAAACGATCATAAAGAATCGAGTCATGTCCCTCCTCGTGCAAATTCTCAAGTTTCTCTCTCGATCCACCGTAATGTTTGTATCGACAATAATGTTAATAGGATATTGCGTGGATTTGAGTGTTTTTCGATGAGAAAGTTCGTCAAACAAAATTCTAACGCTCGGCAAACTCCGTAGTTTCCCACGACTTCATGAACTTTCCATCAGCGATTTGTCAAAAAGCAGGAAGTCCTGGATTTTGCTTGCCTCGCTATCTGCCACCAGATCTCGTCCTCTTTCTTTTTCTTCGACTCCTCCCGGTCGGTGACTCGGTTCTTCTATCCCGCGGAGAACGAGCCGCTGCCGTTTCAAACAAACTCGCCGCCGCGCTTTACTTTAGCCGCGACCAAACCGTAAATCACAATTATTGCGAACGCTTCCCCCTACCCTCTCCGTTCCATCTTTTTCCTAGGAGTGTTTTTCCAACGCAGTCCATGCCACGATGAACTATCCCAGCAGCATGTTCAGCCAGCAGCAACAACTTCGAAGATCATTATAGATCCTAGTTCTGCTGCGTCAGCAAACGTAGGACTGAAATCTTTTCGAAGAAACTATCTTGGCTTTTAAAAGAACTTTTTGCGTTCCCCGTAAGAACGCGACTAGCGCAGCATCAGGTTCCTATAACTCATAGATAATTTCATACAAGTGTGATTCCTAGTAGCGCGCACTGGACAAGTGCCAGACGTCCGAGGATAATTAAAGATAGATCGCACAATGAACGCGCTCTCGTGGGAGAGCGGAAGATAGACGCGAAGATGGCTGGATCTTCGATTAGCGCAATTAACATGATCGTGAAAAAGGAAAAACACGCGGGAGATTTCTACTAGGGAACACCGGTGCTTTCTTTTCCTCCTGGAGAGAAACAGAGAGAGAGAGAGAGAGAGAGAGAGAGAGAGAGAGAGAGAGAGAGAGAGAGAGAGAGAGAGAGAGAGAGAGAGAGGGAGAGAAGATAGGCAATAGGAACGTTTGGCACACACGAGCTGTTCGCAGGAATGTAGTTTCATATTATAGCCAGTCGGACGATATCCGTTAACGAGGGATACTCGCGTGTAGTGTGATTA
Organism: Sclerodermus sp. 'alternatusi'; assembly: GCA_037305995.1. NCBI lineage: Eukaryota > Metazoa > Arthropoda > Insecta > Hymenoptera > Bethylidae > Sclerodermus > Sclerodermus sp. 'alternatusi'. The sequence goes on from CM074550.1 coordinate 2,519,981, forward strand.
AACCACGCTATAGAGCAGCAGGGGATCCAGTAAAGCCTCCGAAGCACAATGTGGGAAATTAAGGAATCGTTCCATTTCTCTTTTCTCGGTCGCTCCCTTCTCGCGGCTCTTTCAAAGTGCGAAGGAAAGCGACGCGAATAGAAGGAAGCCCGCTGAAGCTCTAGATAGGCGAGAATTCTTGCTTCGAGCAGGCTCGTCTTCTTCCACGTGCAAATAGCGTCGTTAAGATTCTAGCGATACTATCTACGGTAGGACTCTCGCGATTTGATCGGATCGGATTGGATCGGTTCAATTATACGTTGCAAATTCCTGCGGGAATAAAGTACGCAGGTGGAGGAGCCGAGGTATATTCGAATCGCACGACATTCCTGAAGCAAAACAGCCTTGCACCAATAGCGGTAGGCAGTTGCCGCGAGTTGCGAACGCTGCTGGCGAACGCTCGACTCGCGGCGTCCATTAAAAGACCTATCGAACCAATTGACAATGACGAAATTGCCGATTGCTAGCTTGGGCCATTTCGTAAACTTGTTCTCCTCGGGGTAGGAGCGACGCGCCTACCCCATGATCGTTAAGGAGTGTAAGAAAATCCAGTGAGCTATTATTGGTATCTTGATGGCGTTTCTCACGGTACCCGCGAGTCTCGTGTAGAAGCTCTCTGCAGAGTCATCCTGGGAATTCGCAAGGTCGACCAGCCAGGAAGACCAAAGTAGGGTCAATCCGATGAGGTTAAGGCCTCTTGTAACGAGACCGCTACCTACCGCTACCTCGATAGGAAAAACACCGCAGTGCCTAATGCAATAAAGGCGGTAGGATTTAGGTTGCCGTTTGTGTTTCGGCACCGAGTAAATCGACGCCCCCGCACCATGCGAGAACCCTTGGCATATACGATGCAGCCTGTTATCCCGTGGGCAGTAATTTATTTAGAGGAGCGGACGGGGAAAATGTGGAAGCCGTTAATTGCCATGGCGCTAAGCTGCGAGAAAGTATTCCAGGACGCGCGAGGGTGCTTTTCAAGGCTGTTACATCCCCAACGATGCCTTCAATGGTCTTCAAGAAAACGGGAAAGCACGCCTCTATCCACGAGCTAATGGTTCTACCGAGACAGTTGTTCGAAATGCGGTTTTCGGCTTGGTTGACTACTCTCGCAAGGAGAGTCCAATCATTGATAAATACCTTTTGAAAGGTGAAAAAAACTTTTTTCTAGTTTTCATTTTAAAGTGAGCTTGTTAGTATTCGTCGGGGGAGCCAGTTCATTATGATTATTTCCTAATTGTTCAAGTTCCGTTTTCTCTCTCTCTCTCTCTCTCTTCCTCTCTCTGTTGACCATTTTTAATCAACAACTTCGAGGAGAGGCTGTTTCTTAGGGTGCTTTCACGATAAAACTTTGAGCCCAGCTGGGAGAAGAGGTAGAGCGACCATTATCAGGGAACAGTTTGCATCGCGCTATTCTTTTAAGAAAACCTAATTAGATTTTTGCGGAGGCTCGGAGAAGCGGATCGAAATCCCTGGTAGACTCGGGGCCCCTTGGAACACGAGAACAACATTAGTAGTAACTTATGGTTGTGGTCTGGCTGGATGCCTGGCTGGTCGTGTTGCCGGCTGTGTGGGTGGGTTAGGAGGAAGGAAACAGCGCGCGGAGGTGTGCAAGGATGATGGGAAAAGGAGGACGGTGAGGACGGTAAAGAGAGGAGCGGGGAGGGTAAAGAAGTAGGGTGAGGTTTGTTGCTACCGGATCCGAGGAATCCTTGGCGGAGGAGGGAACTCTCGAACTTAGTTAGCGGCGACACAGCGAGTGTTCTCGTGGAGTTTCCAGTGGAGTTCCTGCGAAGCCGACTAGGTATAACCTAACGCGGCCTAACTCAGCCTGACCCAGCCTTACGTGGCCTTACCCAGCCGTGGCGGCTCTTCGGAGTTTCCAGGCTCCGGGGGAGAGAGCGGTGTTAAAACCGCGAACGGAGACTGAGCCGGAGCCGGAGCTGGAGCCCCCGGCTGGGGTAGAAAGGAGAAAGGAGCAAGGGGGAGGGCATCCAGAGACCGAGACCGTGATAGATATGAGCAGTCCAAGTAACAACCATCAGTTTCCGGAGTTCACCGCGGCCAAGCGCAGTAACGAACTTCCAGCAAGATTTAAAGGAAGCACACGAACTTCCCCCTTTCCCTTCCCCCTTTCCCTTCCCCCTTCCCCTGTCCGCGCCCCCGTTCCCGCCCCCGCTCGAATTGACGGCTTAATTAAAGGTTGGCTGGGTTTTAAGCGGCCAGAGAAAGCTTTCTCGAAGAAGAACGGCGATCGCACAGCCAAGCTTACGGAAAGGTCTAGGTTTCCACTTTCTTTAACGGCCCCTGCTTGTAAAACATGTTTTTCTTGGATAAAATTAATGCGTCGATCTTTCACCGAAATGCTCGTAAACGTAAAAGTCTGGCCGTAATATTTTTCTAATCGCGCGGGAGGCGGTGAAAGGATCGGGCTACTTTATTCGAGCAGGGCGGATGATTATTATGGTCACGCCACTCGTTGCTTTATCCGTCGAGGTTCGATGCGAGAGCATTGAAAATCGGCGAGAAAATCGGTCCGCGTCTTCTCTCATCGTAGCGGGGGAGGATGGCTTTATGGTTATTCGGACGTCCGTTATAATGGTATCACTCGCGAAGGAGTGGTGGTTACGTGTAGCTTGCCGGAAGCTCAACTTCTCCATGAAGAACGGAACGAGGACGTACGGCGGTTGGTATCTCAAGGAGGAGCTACTACGAGGGTAGTAATATCCTACGAGAGCCAAACTACCCTCGAGACGGACGATGCTGGCTATATAGCCGAGCCGGTGGCGTTGAGACGATGGAGTTAGCCAGAAATTCGACCTATCCTTATCCCTCGCTACCATTCTGGATCTGGCTATCCCTGGCGCTCGGAGGGGCTGTGCCCTCCTTCCCTCCTCTCCTTCACCCGCTCGCTCACCCCATCAACGCTCGCGTCCCCGGCACATCTGAGAACAGCGAATTTCGTGAGTTTGCTGAACTTCCCAACTAGCAGGGAACGGGGATGAAACGATTCGCCGTGCGGAAACCGGAAATGTGCTCCGGAACCTTCAACAATCCCTCGATGAAACTATTGGTCATCCGCGACGCAATACCGGAAACGCCGGATCTAATAACTCATCCGCCCGGCTGCTGCCGAAGCTCCCGTCCTTCCTTTTCTCTCTTTCCTCGTAGCATCCATCTCTTTTTTGCTAGCCTCTCCTAATTTTTCTCCGCGTTCGCTTCCTCGCATTGTTCCTATCTGATCTCAGATAACGTCATCGAGCAGCGAAATAACATCGATGCGCTATATTGTTGCTCACGGGCTCACGATAAATTGCCGCTGATTCCACAAGGCCGCTGTCATATTTCCCCATTAGCCTTTTGATACCTGCTGTAATTATCTTCTTTGTGCCTAGGCATAATGGCATAATAGCTCGCAGCGCGCACGGGCTCAAAGATTTATTGCCCTGTGTCCAGTCCGATTGTAGACCGAATTAAAGTATAGACGCAGCAATGGCGTTGCCCCGTACCTCGCGAAAGAGCCGAAAAACCCGATAAATTTCACCCTGGGCCGACGACGACGTTGAATTGGAATGAGTAAAAAGTTATGGCAATCCCGTCGAAGGACTGTACCGCAGAGTAGGAAGTCGTTCCGAAACAAGTCATTTTGGCCACGAGGTGACCTCCCAAGGGTCCCAGGCGTACCGTGATATACGGCGCGATGTAATTGCAGGAATTTAATCAATCAGAGATATATCCCCGCACGAGGAGAAGCTTGCGGGGCAACCTTGCCAAGCCGAGTTAAGCCCCTGGGGAGTCTCATTTAAGATAAACCCACCCCGAGCCTGACAAGAGTAGAGAAAACCGCAATGATACTATTTCCAGTGTCCTATGTGTGGATGATGAAACGGTAAGACTACTATCCTAGATTCCTCCATCGTCTTGGCCAACCCCCCTTCGACCCTTTTCTCCTTTTCAACGCACGGAACTCCGTGTGTCTGCCATAAGAATCCTTCCCTTTTGCTCTTTTCACTCACGCGTGATACTTAAAGCGCGCGTGTATACGTGCGCGCGTGTATGCGCAAGAAGCCACGACACATTTCTGAATACACAAGGAACTCGGTGTAGGTACGAATAGGTGTGGACATCCGTGAGCAGGTTCAGGAGTGTGAATGAAAACTCATATAGCGGAATGGAAGTACGTATACACGCATCCCTGGTACATGGACACGCTTTTGAGTTTCACACACAAATACCGCCCCCGACCCTTCTGGTTCTCTGATATATAGCCCCTTGGAGGTCGATGACTTCCGCTATTTTTCTTCCGCTGTCTCCAGCAAGCAACTTCCCTTCCTAACGTCCACCGAGCCGGCGTTTCAGTTCTTTCCAGCGTTCTCTCGGATATCCAGGAACCTTGTGGACATCGATCGGTCGCCGGGATATCGCGCAACGCTGAAACGTCGCGTTGGCAACACGGTACTGCCGTGAAAAACCACCTGTCTTTTTCTCACTTCCGGTAGCTTCACGCAATATCAGAGAGAGAATCCAGAGTTTTCTGCTTACGGCCATTGTGCGACGCCGACCACTTTTAATCAAATCCAAAACATGATTCATCGACTTTAATTAGCAAACTGCAAATCTCCCGGAGAAGAATGCTTTTCTTCTTGCGCAGAAGAATGTACTTCGGCGAGGGAAGAAAAGGAGGAAGAAAATTTTCTTCTTCCAAATACGAATGGTGCGTGTCCTCCGCTTAATTTACTCTCCGCAGATCAATATCTGCACGTATCCAAATCAGAACTCGAGAATCGAGTCGCTATTGTTTTTCGTACATGAATAAATTACCGATTCACTTATAGGGAGAAGCTATTTCGTTTAATGATACGCAAGCATTTCTACCGGGCGCTTAAGTACGCCATATGCAACTCGAACAAACTCCTCCATAAATGTGGGGTGAGTGAGACGGGTGGGTGGGTGGAGAAGGGGGGAATAACTGAGCTCAAGGCAAAGAAGCTACTGCATTTATGTATGTCGTCCTAGTGACAAGCCGAAATTAATTTGCCCCCGCCCCGTTCCAGAGCCACGGCAATGGCATATTTTAACCCAGTTCTTCCTCCGTCGATTTTTTTTTTTTCCCCTCCGATACCGCGGGTCCACATAAATTTCTATGGCAGGACAGACGGGGGACGGTCAAAATTTGCTAGATCCGCTGGAGGATTCGATAAAACCCCGAGGAGCTCACAGTTAACTGGTCCGGTTGACGCGATAAATAATTAATGATCGCGAGACCACGAGGGGAAGGGGGTGTGGGGTGCGCGTGGACTCCATCAACCACTTAATATTTATAAGGCACGTCGTCGTCGTCGCGAGAGAGGAGCAAAGGAGCGCGTAGATTTGTATACGCGCTCGTGTCTTATAAGGCATGCGCGCCTATTTAGAATTTAGATATTTTAATTAACCGATTGGCTATAAATTATGATAATTAAGGACGACCCGCTGTGTCTCTCTACCTGCCCACGTCGTTTTGTCTCTCATTGCCGAGATTGAAGTTCGCGAGGGACCTGTTTTTCAATCGACCTCTCCTACAAGTTTCATCCGCTACAATTGGTATTAACCTCTGGATACCGCCCGCTCGATCGATTTCCGCTTATCGGTGCGATTAGCTATTGTGAGCTTCGCAGATTAATTGCATAACGCTGCAATTTTCTCCGATCGGCGCCGCAGATATCGACTGAATGTAGTCATTAAGATAGAAAGTTGCATTCGCATCGATACTATGCAAGAAGATTAATGACTCATTAAGTTGGACTTCCTGACCTCTTACTGTCGATTGCTTCTTCGGTGTCTGCAGTTCTAGCAACAATATAAATTAAGACTCCGTACTCCACGTGTTCGAAAGGTAGCCGAGAGCCGCCCACCCCCCAACCCTTGATTCCTCTCGTGAAGTTCACCGACTACGAGGTCGGTCATTTTTCCGCCGAGACGCGCGATCGTTCGTGCAATTTGACCTTTCCGAGCGACGACGACGACGTGCTTGCACGTGGGGTGCAGGCAAGTTCGGCTTGCACGTGTGTAGCCGAGTTAACCGATCCTGCTCGGATTATAGAAAGCATTCTTAACAGTGTCAATAAACGGGGGTTATGAGAGCTACAAACGTCGGAAGTGTCTGTCCTTACGAGCGGCATAAATAAATCTGGTAGCCAGAGTCGCCGGTTTAAATGTTGAAGTTTGCGGATGACTCAGTTCCTACTTTAAATACGCAATAGGGCTCTTGACAGGGAGAGGGGCGCCATGTTTCCCTTTACCTTCTCCCCTCTCCCCGCTCAGGACCAAACCAGGAGGAGGACAATCGATCTTGTTCCGCGTTACGACGATTATTCACCGATTGCTCTCCAAGATCAAGCCCATCACTCATAATAGACTTCGAAGCGTCTTTCCGCAAAAGCGAGCCCCGCGGTAATTGAAATCTAAAGTTCCTTCCGAGGGATTCTCGAGAGGCTCGCGCAACGCGGCGCGCGGCTTTATTAAAGCAGGAACTGAGTTGGTTCCCCGCGAGTGGAAGGTTAATCAAAGTACGCGTGCAATAATAACATATCTTCCGCTGTGACGGCTCTCGATACACTGATTGCATCCAAGAGTCCCGCTGCCACGAGACGCGTTACGGACTTTTCCCTTTAGAAGGAACGAAGAACGCTTTACGATCGCCAGACGATCTTATTCCGGCGTACACACAGTGTTCGAAGGCTTTGATTCTATGGACGATATAGCGAGTTAACAACCGTCTCCCCGTTGATGCGTTCGCAGCACGGTTCGCACGATAGCGATCTCTTGGATGTTCCGTGGCATCGGACTTCTTCCTGGTTGCCATTACCGGGTGGGGAGAGGCTTGATGGCGAAAGTGGTCTAGGGGCCAACGGTCAACGAGACTGGGAGATGAGATAGAGCAGGCTATTATGGCGGCCCGATAAGATAGGTCACCCTTCCCTACATGGAAGCATCGCCTCCGCGCAGCCTGATACACCGGACGCGATCCGCGGCATGAAAAATCTAGCTGGAACTGACCAACCACGCGGGAGGCTGTCCAGCCTCCCCCGAGAACTCGACTCTTATCTTTTCATAGCGATCGCGACCGTCCAAGACTTCATTTCCGAGTCCGAGGAACCCTATCCACCGCCACCACCACCACCACCACCGCCACCAATTTATACGCGTATACAGAGAGCGGCGAGCGTATTCTCGATGGTTTACGTCAAGCGTTCGATAGTTCCTTAGTTACGATGGCCCACCACAGAACCAAGTGCAAAACTGTAATGATCTCTGCCGTTCCGCGAAACAGAAATTTCAGAGTGCGCTTTGCCCGAGACGCTCCGATATTTTGAAAATCGAATCGTCGTCTCTCGTCGCTCCGCTCGCGCGACTCCTGCGGGAGATGCGTTTCGATATTCCCGCGATATTTTTCCACGTCCATCGTGAATTTCTCGATGCTGACACGTCGGATTCCGTGACATTGAACGTTTCCTCCACCTTGCCTTATTAGGTGGGATTTATCGGGGTGTTGATACGCCGAGACGCAATTTCCTCTGGTAAGCCGGGCGTGTCCTGGTGGCTCTCCCTCGGGTCTCGCGGCAAATAATAACATTTCTATAAGTTGGTCGTTTGTATTCGACTACCGGCGCTCATGCACCCCATTTCAATTAACGTATGATCTATGTCGTATAAGGAGGACCAGGCTCCGGCACCTTTCAAACGCTGGGGCCATAATGCGCGGGGGATCGGCTCTCTAAGTAACTCTATATCACGACTACGTGACGCGAAACGGAGAGAAAAAACCTTATAGACGCCATCGCCGCCATCGCCGCCACCGCCGTCGCCACCGCCGTTTCAGGAGGAAAGAACCGGCGACGTCGTCTGCTTTCGGGCTGCTCGATCAAACTCGTCCACCCTGCCCCGATTCCCCTAAATCTTTTCCTTCCGCGCAAGCATTTCGGACCGAGATGACTCCTAGTAGTAGAAAGTATAATGGATACGACCCGACGTGCCATTATGCTCGAAAAGTGCCATAGATCAAATGATTCTCGGATAACCGTAAGCTTCCGATAGAGATGTTGGGTCTGGTCCAAGTACGCGTCGTCATCTCGTTCTCGGATGGGGCCAGGGGATCCTTTGCGAAAATTTCGCCAATATCCGTCGGTCCTATTACCGCGATGCCGATCAAGTACCAGAGGCTCTAGCCCTTGGCAAATGCTTCATTTCCGAGTACGCGACGAATAATATTAGGCGGGACAGAGAGAGAGAGAGAGAGAGAGAGAGAGAGAGTGGATCGTGGAAAGTAGCAGCAACTTGCTATCGAGTTTTAGGGATTTCCTTGGAAAATGGCTGGAGGAAACGAAACTAAATCAGCCGCAGTTAAATCGGCAGGCAGTGTCGAGTTGGCCGTCGAAGAGTCCACGTTGGCGCCTCTGGTGACGTCTGGGGATCCTCGGCGCAATTTCTCCCGATTTCCAACCCCAGGACATCCATTTTATTTAGCGCGCCGAGACCACGGGGGGACGTTAAACTCAGCTCGGAGCTTTCTCTCGATCCCTCTTGGTCCTCCTCTCGCCGCTGCTCCTCTTTGTCTCTTCCTCTCTGTCCCTATCCTCCGATATCCCATCAGAGCCAACAGGAGCGTTTATAGCGGGCTGCTGTCCAGCCTCGGAGCATCTCGCTCAACGTTAGCCGACCAAATCGGCTGAGACAAGGATAATCGAAGAAACCAAGAGAGAAAGAAGGAAAGAAGGATACTCGGAGACAAATCGAAAGACGGTAAAGGGTAGCGAGAGTACACGGACGCGTGATAGAGAGTCAGAAACAGATGAAGTGGGATAGAAAGAGAAAGAGCGTACGTGTGGGAGTTCGCGCGCGTATGTGTGCACGCGTGTATGTGTGTAGGAAGAAAGATAGCCGTGCAAGAGTGAAATCCAGCAGAAAGAGGGAGAGAGGGAGAGAGAGAGAAGCAAGCGTTAGCAGAGATAGGATGTGGTCGAAAGGGGGAGGTCACCGAACGAACTTGAGTAGGCTGGAGGGGGAAGAAGGGATTCTAGAGGAGGGTGGAGTGTCTGGACCCGGCCGAGATGGACACAGAGAATCGCCATTACAAATTGACAACCTTGATTGATGGCCCTCGCGGAAGGGGCTACGTCGGAGGGTGAGACGTAGAAGGAAGAGAGGAGGAAGGAGCTGGAACGGGAACGGGAACGGGAAGAGCTGGTGGAAGGAGAAGAGAGGGGGTGGCGGTGCGGTCAGCGCAAGGGAGAGAGGCCAAGTGAGATGGAGTGGATGTGCTATATGCCGCTTGGCCAAGCGACCGGGGTTCTGGTCGAGGGACCTTCCACCAGCCAGATAGCACTCCGCGTACGTATATCTGCAGGGAGAGACCCGAAGGGAGCCGCGTTATCGAGGCGAGAGCCTCTCAGCGAGTGCGTGACGAATGGTTCGCGACTGGATTCCCAAGGAAGGGTCCAGTTGCGACGCACCAGTTAGAATATTCGATAGCGCGAGCTACCCCCCGAAAGGAGAAAAGACTCTTCTCGAGCATTTTCTCCATTACGCCAGTTCCACCCCTAAAACAAAGCAACGGTATGCGCCAAAACGTTGCAAAGATGCTCTGTCGTAGGAAAGCTGCCTTGATAAAAACGAGCGTGCTTATATATACTCGGAACGAGTGATAATCCACTAATACATTCGGCTAATTTGATTATCGACTGGCAGCCATTGAATCATAGAGGTGTAGCACGGTGTTTCTCCACGTATCAATGGATCATTATTAATCGCCTGGCGCTTCGTATCTGACGCGACGTCAATGCGAACTTTCATTCGGAACGGTATCGTTCGGCGATCAATCGCCAAATAAACTGCGGAGCTCTGCCGCTGATGCTGCAGAAAAATCATCTCGCTCGCTCGTGTTTATTGAAACGATGAGCTCCGCGGTCATTTATTGCTTCGTCTCGCGAGTCCGCGAAACTCAAAGTTCTTTTTCCTCGTGGAGTGGGCGAGTCGACCCGATGTCTTTTATCGCGAGATTGTTACGAAATGCACCGTACGCTCGGAGCTTTACGGTACTTCGGGGCTGCTGTTACGTTTTTACTACGTCGTTCCGAATATACGCGAAAGGACAGCGATTCCAGGAGCAGCAGCAGCAGGAGCAGCAGCAGCATTACCAACGCACCGGCACCGGCGGTAACCGGGTACCGCACGCGTACGCGTCTATGAATGTCGAGCGGGGGAGTAAAAGGAGAATAATCCGACAGGGTTCGAATGAATGCTTTTTCCTAAGATTTCATATTATCCTGGCTCAAGATCGAAGGGGTAGCTCGAAGGAAGGAGGAGAAGAAGAAGGAGAGTGCTCTCGATCGGTTTCTGACACGAGGAGAAACTTAATGGTGGAACGGCAATTAAATGAAGCGAATGGCACCTGCTAAGACGGGAATCGGCAGGATATCTAAAAAATTGATGGTCCCGGGATGGGAATGGATCGAGAGTGGTTGTCTAATCCGAAAATGCACTGGGACTATTCTTGGCGTATAAACCTAATAGAATCTCGGGCAGGGGAGTGTGTCGGCAGCTTGTACCTCGTAAAACGATGCGTCGCGGCTTTATAGTTTATAGTTCGAGTGGCTGGAAGAGCGTGTATATACGATTGAAGGGGATTTAAAAGGGATCGCGCGCGTTTTATGAGTGGTATTAGGAAAACGAGCGACGAGCTTTATTGCGAGTGTGCGTGCCCCTGGCTAATTTTACACTAATTTCGACGGAGCTGCACCGCCCACGCGAGTTCTTCGTGATTAGCGCGCCAATGCAACGTTGCTCGATACTGGAGTCAATCGATAAGTGCGCTAGCTATATCGATTACGTTATACCGCATCGCTTTGGTTAATATGATATCTGACTCATTGATTCATAACTGGAAACTCGATATGTCCAAGTCTCGGTACTTAGCGCGAGTTTACTACGTGTTTGCTACCGAATCGCATTACGCTTTTAAATGGCTTGTACCGCGCGCGCGTCCTCCCTCTCTCTCTCTCTCTCTCTCTCTCTTTCACTCGCTCTCCGTTAAAGGATTAATAATAATCGATGTAATAGAACAGCAAATTAGATTATGAAATTAGGTGATATCGCGGTAGATGATATCGGATTCGATGAAATGCTACGGGACAAAGCTGTGGATTCAGATTTTACTCGCGGAATTAATTCGTGAAAAATTCCATGCGAGCGAATCAACCTGCTATCAAAAGTACAATTCCAATTACCGATAGTGCTCAATAAGGAATGTGCTTGACTATTTTTAATACGGTGTATGCATGGATGCATGTGTCTGGATAATAACAATGCCTTACGGCTGTAAAGCCAATGCGGAGCACACACAGGAAATTCTCGTAATGAAAGTATGATTGATGATCCAGCAGACGAGGATCATTAGCCGGATACGAAAGAGTGCACGGTGAAGGACTCGATAGTTGTTCACCGCTCAGCGTCATGTTCTATCATCGTCTTGAACCTAAACCTTGTTTTGAATCCAGCTTTGCTCCCGGGGCCCGTGCACGACAGCGAGACCTCGCTCCTTCGAATTACCTATTAGCCCTTGCCATTAAACTCTACTATCTGAAATTTTTCCTCGTTTCGCGGCGCTTGTTTCCTTTTTGCAATTAAATTTTAATCAAGCCCCCTCGAGAGATAAAATCAATCAATCTTGGAGAGTGGATTAACGTTATTGAAAAATTCTTTTTAGCTTCTGTTTGTCTTTAAATGGAAATAAGATAATTGCGAGGAGAAAAGCTTTTTGCTTGGTTGGAATTGCTCGAATTATCGCGGGAAGCCCTTAATTACAGGCGGGCATCCAGTTGAAAAGTTGAAAAGAGCGCAAGAACGTTGGAACGAGAAGACGTTCTTTGGAATAATTGATGCGCGTGGCGACAGGCGAGACTAATGACAAAATTATTCTTTGACTTGCCAATAATACTTTTCAGCAATATCGCCGAGCAGTCGTCAGATTTTTATAATTCCCCGCTTCGCCGTCGAATGTTTTCGACGCATCATCGGGGAAAACCCTGAGGAAAAACTGGATTTTCAAGTACAAAGGTGCATTGGGATTTCAAGTGTTTTTCAAAGACACGCGCTTGTCCCGACAACGTCAAAACATAATCTGTCCCTGGGCCTGATGTTTCGGCTATTAAGCTTTAATGGACCACTGATCGCCAAGAGAGCAGAGATCAGGATGGAGGGAAAGGGTCTCGCTAGGGAAGAGTCTCCGAGGAGTTGAACAAATTTCAACTTCAAAAAATACTGCCGAGGTACCTGATGCGAGGCCACGCGATGCTTTGTGAAATTACTTTCTTTCCTCCTTATCAAATAACACTGTTATACACGACGAGATAAAAAAAAGCTTAGAGAGGGAAACTGATAAAAGTATGAAAAAAAAAAAAAATGAGAGAATCAAAGCGTGTGCGGTTGGTGAAGCGATGGAGCCGTGATCAGGATTGACTTCGGGATGATAATCAACCGTACACGAGTTTCCACTTTACCCTTAGTCAGACGAGGACATTTGGCCCCGGCTTCACCCCCGCCCTCCCACCCCTGAAAGTCAAAACGTCCTTTTGCGACAGACTCTCCCGGCTCCTGGCACAACGAATCGTGCGCGTGTACGTGTGCTTAGTTTTAGCTCAATATGAATGGACGAGAAACAGTACAGCCAAGTGGCAATGAAAGAAAGAGATAACTCTCGAACGATCCTCGTTTTTTGCGGGAATTTTGTTGCTACATAGTGGGCCATTCTTCTGGAGATTCGCGCAGGAAAGATAGAGAGACGACGCGGGGAGAACCATCATTTGCAGGATAGCGCGGGGTTGGAACGGCCGATTTCCGAAAAAAGCGGAGAGAGTCGTGAAGAAAGACTCTTGGACGTCCCAGCGTGCGCGTTTCGAGACACGTGCGGTATGAACCTGAAGTTAGTGATGGTGGTGGCTAAAGCGCCCCTAAAGCCCAGTTTCGGCAGAGCAAACAACCCGTAACTCAGTGAGTGTTTATGAGGGGGCAGTCGTAAAAATACGAGAAGCGAATCAAGCTTTCCTCCCGCATGGACCACCCTCAAAGTCCAAGTTTTCTCGGAAGCTTCGGTAAGAGGAGGACGGAGAGGCGACTCGAAGAAAGTAGAAGATGACAGAAAGAAATGTAGGTTCTTCAGCGGAGACGTTGGACATTGGAGTAAGAATGGAAGACGTAAGAGCTGGAAAGAGAATGAAAAGGGAGAAGTTTCTACAAGGCTGGTCGCATGTTACCGGATCGTAAAACTCGGCCTGATCACCGCTACCAATTATCCCGCCGTTACCCGAGCGTTATCCGAACGTTATCCGGAACGTTATCCACCTTCACCCACCACTCGACGAGCCCTTCGCTTTCATCCGAATCACCGAAACCCTTGGACCTCGAAGGAAAGCACCGACCGTTACAACCCCACCGTCGCGGACCGTTGTTGTCGCCTTTTACTGCAAACGAAGTGATTCCCGCCTCGTAAACGCGACATCTTTACAGATTACTAGACCTTCTTAAGGAGCCATGAACATCTGATCTTTCCGTTCTATCTTCTCCAACCCGAAGAAATGAAATTATCCCCGGGACGGCGCAAAAATAAAGAGAAATTAAGACAGACGAATTTTCGATAAACGCTGATTAGGAGAATTTAGGTATATTTGATACTGCGTTACACTTGATGCGTGGGTCGACTTTCCGTTAAAAAAAGAAAGAAAAAAATTGTTAAGAACGCGTTGCTAACTAGACAGCTAAGAGAAGCGTCGGCTTTATTAATATTATTAAAGCATTACTCGCTGACGAATATAAATCAACTAACTTGATTCTAAGAGGATGGACTTTGTTTCTGCAAAGAGACGTGTGCATATAAGGTTTTACGCAGTTAGCCTGCTCGATTTATCGACAATTATTTATTCATTTCAGTCTCAATTTTTCCCTGAACGGCTAATCCGCTAACCGCATCCGGTACATATTAATGCAGTCTCAATTTCCGCAAAATAATCTTATTCAATATCGTAATGGTGACATCCATCTAATACGTAGATCAATTTTTTATACTGTTATATAAGGGGGTAGGTGATTTTTCGTAGTAAAATAAAATAAACAAATTAAATGATTAAAATATAAGTTTAATTGAACAACATAAATATTTTAGCTTTCATAAAATGTTAAAATTAATTGACCACTGTGTCCCAGGAAACCTCGCGTCAATTATTACTCTCCACATAATAAAATTTTAAAAAACAAGTAGTCATTTTAAGAATCGGGTAGTTTTTTACTTGATAACGTAAAAAAAAACTTGAAATCTCCGTTCTAGTCAGATCCATGAATCTTGAGGAAAATGTTATTTGATGTTACATAAACTTATGCACGCTAAAGTGAATGGTTTCAACGTGACATCGATTTTGTAATCCTCAGTAGAGAAAACTATATATAGTCAGACAAGTTTGCAAAAAATCGATATCATGTTGAAGCAAACACGTTTCAGCGAATAAATCTATATTCGTTCAAAAATACATTTAACGACTAAATATTATCAATTAATAAGAAATAACTTGGTCATTTATATGAAGGATTCGAATAAGGATGATAAGAATAGTAACCTTTATATAGATTATTATAGAAAGGAGGATAGTATTGGTTTGAATATTGTATGGTATTGAGATTGGAAATGTGATTATTTTGTGTGTAAGTGTATGTTAGCGATGAAATATTATCTGACGTACCGGCTCGATTACTCTGGTCAATCATTGGTTGAACAATTCTGCGCCTTGCATTTATAAACCTGAAACAGAGAAGGAGAGGAGAAATTAGAATACTCATTAGACAATAGTTGCGAGTAGTGCGATCCGTGCGTTTAAAAAGCCTCAGTCTTAAACAAAGATTTATAGCCTTAAGCATATACAGATGTTTTTTGCATTGCCAAGGTAAAAGCCGGGTTGGTGGCTCTCCGGTGCCAGCAGTTCCACGTGGCAGTAAATCTGCATAAAGTGACATTACACGGCGCTATGACGAACAAACTTGGAGTCACGCGAAACACGTGCTACCGTACATTATCTTTACCGTGACTGGTGCGCGGTTGCTTCGTCAAATTAACATACGCGGATCATGCGGAAATTACGTTGGAGCAATTATCCACCTTACGCCGATGAAATATCGACGTGCAGCCAGGCCCAGCCAAATTGAGATGGACGATACGCGATACGTGCAGGTAGTAGAGCCTAGCTTTCTGCTAAAGGACTATGTCATGTTCCCTCTGCGTTTAGGATTGATTCCACGACTAATTAATGTACGGATGTTCCCCATGCTCCTATACCATTACCGATGTGTATCAATTATAAAGCACTGGCGCACGTGGCTTGAGCCAAGACACGTACCAAGACTGCGAGTGTTAGCAGCTGGCTGCGAGCGAGAATTTCGCGAAAGCGACCAAAAAAAAAAATCCAGTTACCAGGAAAGAGCGCAATTTCATTATTTTTCTCGCATTATGGCATATTAACCGGGAGGAGCGTATTCCAGCGATTCCTCGAGGGAAACCGCAGCGGCGTCTTATTTAGGGGTGCAAAAGCCAGTAAGAAGTGAACAGCATCCGCGATACGTCATTAGCCACGTTGAAGGAGCTTCCGTGTGAGCGCTTTCCAAACAATAGATCTGCGGTCTGTTTCAGGGTTGGGCGAGGTCCAAAAGGATGGCGAGCATTCGAAAGCGCGCGGGAGGGAGGGCGGAAGTAAAAGGAGGATAGGGAGAAGAAGAAAGATATAGGGACAGAGAGATGAGGAGGAAAATAGAAGAGAGAGGTCGGATGGGGTGGTGGGGTGTGGAGGGTGGGAGGAAGGGCGTACGTCAGCCGACGTCAGCGTCGCGGCGCCCTAATGGGCGCAGACGCCGGAAGTGATTGGGTTTCTGCTCGACTGACTCGAGCACCCCCTTGGAACCCGGTTTCTGAGGGGATGAGGGGCAGAGGGGGTGAGGAGGACGCACGCAGGCCCCGGCGATGCCTTGGCACCCTCTTGTTTTGCAGCACATCTTTCTTGCTTAGTCTCACGCCTGGCCGGCTCCCAGGAGAGTCTTATGAATAATAATTATTAAACTCTCGCTCCGACTCTTGTTCGAACTGAACTGCCTCTTCTCTCGAAACCGCTGTTCATAACCGCAACTGCGGTCAGGAGTGTCGACGCTTTTGATAGAATTGAGCGAATTTCAGACGTTTCAAAGTCTATATTCAGGGAACTTAAAGATTTTCCCTGATCCCTCGTCGCCTCCTGCCATCGAAGTTCTCGGTTGAATCTTTTCTTCAACCTGTACTATAGGGATTGTACTTTTAAATACAAAAATCATTCTGCAGGTGAAAGGGGGCTGTGAAGCCTTTCGGATCGGTAAAGATTTTAGAGATCAATCGATTGCACGAAGGAAATTGCCGAGAGCAGAGTTTATCACGTAAACTCGTTTAAAAGGATCTCAAGGAGAGAGGGAAGCTGGTAACGTGACTATGGTTGTACGGGGTCTCCTCAAAGTCAAGGCCTGAGCTATCGTTGGATGAAAGAGTATCCCACGTATAAACGAGGGCCCCTTTCCAGCCTCTGGGTGCTCCTAAGCGCCTCTGGTTCCCCTTTGGCGGCGTAGGCAGCGTGTCACAGCCAGCTGACTGCCACCCCTCTGGCAGCCACCCCCGTAACTGAAATATCGCCCGAACAATAGCGCACCACCCCGGCCAAACCGAGAAGGATGAAAATGCTGGACGGCCAAATGCAAGAGAGACCCAAAACGTTCCAGTGGCGACTGCCCAACCCCTTGCCCAGCTCGGAACAGCGAAAACCAGCAAAAATATCTTCACCACCGGAAAACTTAAGTCCACCGCGCTCCAGAGACACGATGGAATTTTACACTCGAGATAACCCGTGGACCCGCTCTCTTGCTTCTCACTGAATTTCACGGTAGAAGGGAAAACGTCGCATAAAGTGCCGAGTTTTCCGTTACGAAATATTCCCGCTTTTATCCAGAATTATTCAGTTATTAGTCGATCGTTTCCCGTCATTAAGCAGCAATGTGGAGACAACGTGAATTTACAGAAAAAAAAAAAAAAAACAGCGGTTGATCCGAGAAACGCGAAAGGTATAACACAATGAAACGCAACACCGGGGGTGGCGGCCGACTCTTAATGTGCCGGAAATCCATTGTACGTCACTTGTAATTATTTGTGTAATAAAGCTTTTGCAAGGAGAAAGCTATCACGAGTGGTTCTCTGCTTATTTTTTTTTCTCTGTTTTTTTTTTCATTCACCCCCTTCCCACTGAATAAATGAAGTTTTCACGAGAAACCTCCATTATGCTGTTTCGCGATAGAGATCAACTTTATGCTGATTTGTACGGGGTGGTGCGAGGCAAATCATATGCGACCGTTTAAAATTCTACTAATGCAATCTCAGTGGCAGCAGTGAAGTTATCGTGGAGCCATCGAGCGAATATGCAAGAATACGAAGCAACAACCCCCGCCGTAACGAGAGGGACTGAAACGAGGTAAGCATATTGTTATCGAAGCGGCTCCTGGCTCACCCCTAGGATGACAAAACACTTTTCATCTCGCCCCCGTTGGGCTTTCAGCATTTTAATGCAGTTTTGATTATGAGCTGGGACCTCTCGCGCCTCATACCGTAAAACAGAGTTGGTTTCGTTCGAAAAGCCTCGGACGCTTTTCGAGGGGTGAAAACGACGTGCCTCGTCATCGAGATTCGAATCTGAATCTTTCATGACGATAAATATTGCATTTTCTCTCTGGACACTCGCGCTAAGTGATATCCACGCAAAACCGAAAATCCGTCTAAACAGTTTAAGTCGTTACTCCTTATTGCAATGAGTTTTATAGCGTCCTCGCGTGCCTGCTAATCCTCTTACCAATGCAACGAAAGACATTTCGAGAAAAGAAGAAAAGCAAGAGAGTCGCGTGAAACGAGTCGCGTGAATCGCGAGTCTCCCTCCTCGCTCATACGGAAACGCGATAATCTTATGAATTTCTTTGATTTACGCGTACGATTACTATGCGTTGATTGCGGTTAATGACGAATCAGTGATGCTCGAAAAGCACGGCGTGTTGTCGTTACTTTTTATGGGACGCCGAAAGGGAACTGGGAACATATGACACGGTTCTCCGCGAAAAAAGGCATAAAACGCAGCGTTATGGGGGGAAAGGGGGATCTCTCTCCCGTACCATGACTAAATTTAGTGCACTTGAAGCGCATACATGAATAATACGAGAATTTGCTTATACATGGACTATATCGAGCTGGAATAAAGTTTCGAGCTCAGATCCAATAATAATGCACAAGCAGGGATAAAAAATTTGTGGGGGCATTTCGATGGTACTCGTGCGATCGTGCGAAAAGTCATTCGGTGCACGCCCCCGGTATGGCGTTTACCATGGGATCCGAACCAGTTACTCCAGGCGATAGTAAAAAAGTAGCGTGAAAAAGCAAAATAAATCCCAGAGAGAGAGAGAGAGAGGGAGAGCCGTAACTCCCAGGAAACTCGTAACTAGACTGCGAAAGCAAATTCAAAGAAAGGAGTTTCACCGACGAAAAAGAGGAAATGATGGAATTTCGCTTGGAACAATATTTCAGAGTGATAAATTATTGGTATCCATTCTGATCTGCGTTTGATTTTAGTTGTCGGTGAGAGAATTTCCGTTTTTAGTGAAATTTTTGGCTAGCGTTTCGAGTTGGTTTGGTAGCGCGGCGATGAGAGAGCGACGGGGTCTCTAGCATGCAACGTGCTCGATAACGATGATTACTGTCGCGCTGGCAACATTTACTCTTCGCCGGCATTCGCAATTATCGGAGGGCTTCCATTAGTTAACTGCAGTCGATACGCGGCGCAACGGGGTCCTCGCATCAAAACATCATTACTGCCCGGACGCGCGGGGCTCCGCGGCGGTACTATTGGTAATCAATTTCGCCCCTGCAGCTACCGGCGAGCGAGCCTGCCGCTAATGCGAGTGTTTCGCTGCTCGCGCATTAGGCTGGTGGAAGCCCGCCGCAACCATAATCAATGTCTGCTAGAAAATGGATCAAGGCTTCTCCCGCTGATTCCCTTCGATAATATGGCAGTCGTAAAGATTTCTCTCCCTCTCCCTCTGCCTCTCCCTCAACCCCTTACACACCATCCAGCTCTGCCCGGGATCCGAAAAGCAAATTAGCTGCTTGGAAAACTATTGTCCTGACAAATGAGCATTTTAGCATTATAGTGGGAGAGAGGTAGGAAACTGGTGTTCATGGAGAATGGCGAACAATGGTAACGAAATCCATTGGGAGCGTTCAGATTTAGTAGGATTTCAACTGGCTCGAGGGTTCGGTAGACGTATAGCAAACGGCGATCGCGCGGATCGGATACGCGCAGACAGGTTATGTGTGTCAACAAAGCGATTTAACACGCGACGTGTCACTGATAGCCCCCGCCACCCGGTGCTGTCCACCATCGACGTTCCAGCCTGGACGTGTGCAGCTCGGCTGCGTTTAATCTATGGCCCCGGCGAACGCTTTTTCCGAAAATTCCACCCCCGGAATTTATATAATTGTTTTGCCGGGGTCGCCAGTAAATCGTGTCGTGAAAACGCGATAGCGCCGGCGCAGGCTGATGTTGATGGCGCGTCACCAATCCCGCTAATAAAAGGCACCAGAAAAATGGCCACCGTTAGAACGTCAGTTAGAATATTTTGTTTGTCACGCAATTCGTTGTTAGAATTTTCTCGCACAATTCATCGTTACAAGCCCGCGCGCGAACGATTCGTCATTAAAATGTTTTTGCCGCGACCCTCCGGCAACTCGTACGAGTTTCGTACGAGACACGTTGGAAAAAAGTTTTCTCTCTCTCTCTCTCTCTCTCTCTCTCTCTCTCTCTCTCTCTCTTTCCCTCTTTTATTTATCAGGGATGTCTCGTTTCTTTTCAACTTTTCAACTGGACAATGCGGTTGGACAAGTCCGTGCAAATGCGTTTGCGCGACCACTTTCCAATGTTCCAATTGCGGAATAGCATTTATTAAGAGCGAGGGAAATGCATGGTAGCCATAAAAAATGAGCGAGAATCTATGTAAGCACGAGGATAGAGGGGATAGAGGCCGTTATTTAAACGTTCTTGGGAGAATATACTGTTAAGTTGGGCGAATAATTAATGCTAAGCGCGATACCGAATCTCCGCCTATATATTCTTCTTATCAAACAGGATAGCTTAAATTCTCGAGCGTGCTGGAAAGAATAACGTGCTAACGGCGCAAATAACTTATTGTTAAGCGCTCGGCACAAATCATAATCCTAAACACTCTACGCGCGTAGTACTCGTGCTTTCTATTTTAGCAAACTAAATATTGCATCGCGCAACTGGCACCTTTATATTCTCGTTCGCTCTTACTTTTACTCTCTTCGCGCGCCATTGCATTATATATTTACTTTTCGATTTATCTCCACAATGTTTTCTCCGAGGAGCATCGGGAATCGAAGAAACGAGTTAGGAGGTGTGAGAAGTCCGTCAATTTGGCGGGATACTGTCCAGTAATGGAGCCGGGGTAGACACCGGCTCGTTGTCGCCATTTCGGGTCGAGCCCTCGTAGTTACCGTGGCGAAGTTCTCTCGCTTGCTCCAGCTGGGGGTGGCAAGTTATTGGGTCTGCAGCTGTCGCACCCCCGAGCACGGCGTAATACGACGTTCGGGTATTCGAGTCGATTGTCAGCGGCCACCTTCTCCTCGGGGTCAGACTCATCTCGTCCTTGGGTCGAGGGTTGATACCCGCTGCCTTCCACCCCCTTCTATCCCACTCTTACAATTCTCACCCCATCGCGTGAACCTGCCTGCGCCAACGATGGAGGCGTCAGCTTGTAACAGTCTCTTAAACTCTAGCGAGGTCTCGCTCTATGTACCAACTGCTGACGCTGTTATAAACTGACGACGATCCCCCTCTCCCTCCCTCAAACCCCAATCCGCGAATGATGCGACACTTTCAAAGAAGACCGTGTAATGTCTCTCCGCGCGGAATAAAAATCACGAGGAGAGATCAGTCCCTCCGCGTCACGCGTGTAACACGATCGAAATGCGTCGAATTGGGCGACGATTTAGTCAAGGAATTAGCGATCTCGAATAATCCAGGGCACCAGAATTCTGGCAATGTCAGGTGACGAAAGTCGGATTCACCGGGGTTGACGTTTCCCCGGTAGTTGGATCTTCGGCGGCGGTCGCCTCTCGGTCCTCGTGTTATCTAGGTATTAGAAGAGAACCTCAAAAATGGCACCGCACTTACCACGTCGTGCCAGCAGATAAATGTGGGTAATTTCGGGCATAATCGCGCAGTCGTCTCATCCATCCAGCTAGCCGGCGGCCAAAGAAAGCGAGGAACAGAATGTCCTGACTGATCACGCGCCCGATTTACCTCGCCTAAGCGCTTTTTATTTAAATTTCAAGAAAGCGGGCCGCCTCGGGGAAAGCGGGAGATAAGAGGGCCGTTTAGATTGACCGCTCGTCCGCTCGATGGCCCTAAAGCGTCCCATTCACCATCTCGCTCGGCTCGTCAAATCTCTTCCCTACATCTATCCTTGCAGCGCGCATATATAGTTCATCCCAAACGCTATTTCTTCGGCGTTACGAGCTTCTCCGTGGGCCTCGCTCGTTCCTCACGGGGGCACGTGGCTCGCGTGGCCCACGTGACTCACGTGGCGATGGCGATGGCGATGGCCATGGCGATGGTGGCCCACCACGAAGACAGAAGTCCGAGTTCCGAAAATTCCTCCGGCGACTACCGTGCGTGCGTAAATCGTGGGTGAAATTTTCACAAGTTCGCCATTATCCTGGGAACGGATTTGGTAGCTGGTTTCGATCGCGAAAATGCGGCGGGGGGATTTTTCGAGATTTAAAGGTCAGCCACGTAAGGGCCGAATAAAAGCCACGGTATCGAAGCTTTTATCTGCGCGAAATAGAATACTCGCAGGTTTATGTGCTAGCGCCGCAGGGAGATGTTTTTATATTTCGAGGATCTCCTCTTTTTCTCGTCCCTTTTTCCAGCGTGTTCTTCCTACGTCGTCTTCCTCCTCGCGCGGTAGGGGCTCGCTCGCCGTGTGCGCGGAATTTGAATCCTCCCGTAATAAAATCCGAGCTTTATGCGACGGCCCCGCGCGCTCGTGCGGCTCGCTCGCGCGAACGATTCAACACGGACGAGAATTCTCCGCCCGTGTGCGAGAGTGTGTTCACCACTCTACGGAGGTGGGCAGGTATACCGAAGCATGGTCACTGCACACGAGCCCTCGTGTCCCGACAAGCCGATGTAAATAATACCGCGAAATTGCTACCAGACTTTTTCTTCTATCCTGATACCCCACCCCTCCCTTCCTCATCCAAGTTCTTGGTTATCCAATGTCCTCGTTCGCTGCAAACATGGCGTAAGAGTCCTTATCGCGAACCACCGCAAGACTTCTTACCAACAAACTGCAGATTGCTATTCAAATGATTGCTTTCGCGTACTGGACAATTTATTATTTATTCGGACTTTTACACGAGTTTCCTCGGATCGCTCGAAATGACAGTCGTTCGACGCGCCTGCTTCGATCAGAGAAACGGACGTTCCTCTCGATCGCGAGTTCGTTTATTAAATTCGTTGCAAAACTGCTTTTTCGGCCGTGACTTACGATTCGCTGATCCTCGAAAAGATGCCATCTCGAGTGTTCTTTGTTCGTGCGCGAGGATACTTTGGTGACTTTCGGTTACGGTGCATCTGTCACTCGCACGCAGGAAGTCACCAAGATGGACGGGGCTCCATGCCGGTGAAACTGACCGTACCGGTCTCACCGAGTCCTCCGGTAATTTGTAATTCGCAGGTGGGAAACGAGAAGATGCGAGATACCGGAAAGATTTACTACTGGGGGCAGGGGGATGGAGGTGGGGGGAGTGCTCGTACGAGCAAACACCAAGACTCGCTAAAAACTTTTTCTCCCGTTGGCACCGACGACTCGAGGAGCAATTGCGATAACGAGATCTAGGATTATCGCGCCGAGTCATGGGAGATCGATGGAAAAGCGGTCAATTATTAAAATGCAAAAAAATGCAAATCTAGCAATCCAGGGTAACCCTGGTAAGAGGTGGATAGAATTTAACGTGCTCAGCGTATTAACGCATGTCAAATGGCTCCGCCGGTTAGTAGCGTAGCGCCTAATCTATCGTTAGGTGGTGGTAGCAGCGCCTGTACCCTCTTCCACCCCCTAAGTCGCACGGCGGTGTATAATTACCCGAATGGGTGGAGAGGCTGAGCGTTGATAGCGAAGTCGAAGTAAATCGGATTAGCCGGATATCATCTGCGTAATGTACGCATGCGGACGCGAATACACGGCGGACACGCAGGGGGTGGCTTCGTAGGGTGAACGGCTGCGACTCGCTCGAGGGAAATAAGGGTGGCACGACCCGAGATAAAGGGTGCAATGCAGCTCGGGAGGGCTGCTCCGGCTACGACATGTTTTTCTAGACAATTTGTTCGGCAACATTAATCACCGGGAACACCACCCTGGGTAGGATCGGCAGTCGACGAGTGTCACGGACACCTTTTTTTCCTATCTCGAAAAAACGGAATGTCTATTCTCTCTCTCTCTCTCTCTCTCTCTCTCTCTCCCGGATACACTCATACACAGATACTCCGTCGCTCTTCTGCAAATGCGCGGAATAAAAAATTGCTCAATAGCAGCTGGTTCCCGCGCGGAAATTTCACTGTTCCAGTAAACAGGAATCTTATATTTACCGTAGGATTTCACTGGATTTTCGTGATAAATGTTCGGAATAAGGTGTGCTGCTTTAGTTTATGCAATAATTATTTGTATTTGCTAAGTACGGGGAATCGGAGGAAATTTATTTGGATCGAGGGCTTTCGGTGACGAGGAGAAAGGAGAAAGGATCCGAGGCAGCTCGGAGAAACGTTCGACTGGAATAGCCAACGAAAATTGCCTTGCTTATCGAGAATTGGGGTGCTCGTAATTTTGGATTAATTCACATTTATATTTTAAGTTGCAGCAGGCACGTATACAGTCTCTGGCTGCCGGAAACGGCGACGGGTCGCACAATACCGTGAGATGATTATCTGGAAAACTAATTTCGTCTACGCGCGTGTTTCTGTCGACTCTCCACCAGTGGGGTGGGATAACCCCACCCCGTGCCAATCTGACCCTGACTACATTGTCATGAGTTCGCAGATACTGTGTTGCCTGCTCGTACAATACTACCAGTCGAAGATTGTCAGACGTAATCGGCAAGAGAGGAACCGTCAGTCATGCAAGAGCCACGGTTAAAATTATCAAAAAATAATTAGAAATTAAAATAATTCGCCACCCCCCTCCCTCCCACCCTTAAGAATACGTCACGATTTTCAATAAGCTTTCAATGCGGGGAAAAGAAACGTCGAAATTTGCGAAAAAATCTTCTTATAAGCATTTCCACTGTATTTTGCAATAAAGTCCTGAAGGGTCAGGGTGAGTTCGCCGCTCGAGTTTAGCAGTGTGAATTTCGATCTGGGAAGGCACTCACGTACACGAGTGCAGCATCAGGTACATACGTGTATATCGGCACGCACGTTCGACGCGGGGCTATTTGTAATTTTCATTATCTAGACGTAAAGGGGCACATTTAGACGTCGCGGCACGTAGAGAGTTAATAGGAGACCGGCCCTTCAGGGTGTGCTCGGGACCTTCGTTTTTGCGGGTCACCCCACCCAACCAGGTAGTCTCGGCACGTGGGGGTGGCCGCCACCGCCAGCACCACCGAAGATACCACGATCCTCGACTGGCGTCGCTACGGAGCCGGCGTTTGTTGATTCTGAGCGCGACGCCAGACGTCGTTTCGGACGTAACAACAATTTCCCGAAATCTGACGAAATTGGCCCCTCAGGGCTGGGCTGTAGGACGGCCGCGTAACGGCGTTTATTGGCTGCTTTAAGGCCGTTTCTATGCGCGACACATTGTCGCTAAATAACGCGCGAGTTTCCCCTCATCCCCTCCGCCATCGAGGCTTCTTGCCCAAGTAGCGGACTATCCTATATTCCCCATATTCCCCATATTCGCAGAGAGCGTACGAGGCCACACGGACGCGCGAGTGAGTGTGCATACGTGCGGGTGGCTGGCCAACAAAAGCTTCTGAGCTTCGGCGCGATATACGAGGGCACGAGCACGGCCAATATGCGGGCAAAAGCCTTCGAGATTCGACAGAGACGATTGGCTAGCTAGCCCTTGTCCGCAGCCGGCCTTTGCTAGGAAATCCTCGCTTCCGTCACGATAGAGCCTCGGCAACGCGATAAATTATAAAAGGATTACCGCGACATTGCCACAGAGAAAAAGCTCTGCTACCTGAAAGCTTTAGAAAGCCGTTTGTGTCTCTGGCTTATTTTCTGATTCAGGTTTTGCTAAGCAAATATTGCTTTAACTTTTCTTATTCCACCATAATTTCTGATCGGTAAGGTATCAGATTTTTCGATAAGAACGAACCGAACCCCTTAAAGGCACTCTGATAAAATATCAGTCGAGAGAGCATTCGTGGATCGGCCAAGTTGTCGTGAAAAATTCTTGAGAAAAATCTTGGCTTTCATCTCGAACATTGCGCAGGACCAAATTATTTTTCGGGGAGTCATATTTATTCGGCCATTACAACGCGGCTGAGAGAGAGAGTGAGAGAGAGAGAGAGAGAGAGAGAGAGAGAGAGAGAGAGAGAGAGAGAGAGAGATACAGAAGAGTATTCTATCGGGGTGAAGGCAAAAGGGTTGAACATTGGCGTCTCCTACCCTACGTCCAGTTATGGAGAAAGGTCGGAGGGGTAATACTCATTTGTGTGTAATCGCGCTCGCAAAACTCCATCACACTTTGCTAATAGAGCCCACGGGGGAACGCGAGGGAACGGGGCCCAATGACCGTTCGCATACGAAGCCTGTCCTCGTGTTACGCCCGCGTTTTTGCTCGCTATAGGAAGTTGTTAGGG
Source organism: Sclerodermus sp. 'alternatusi' (assembly GCA_037305995.1). Taxonomy (NCBI): domain Eukaryota; kingdom Metazoa; phylum Arthropoda; class Insecta; order Hymenoptera; family Bethylidae; genus Sclerodermus; species Sclerodermus sp. 'alternatusi'. The sequence goes on from CM074550.1 coordinate 2,546,028, forward strand.
TGTGTGCCTGCACCACGACAGGGACTTATTGATAATAAAGACGACGGAGCTCGTTCTCCAAGGTGCTCTATGGTGTGATAGTTTAAGTGATATAATCATTGCAAATTATTCAAACAACGCTCTCAGAGTCGCGTCGCATCGTCGCGACTGCATTCCGAATCTCGTGTTTTTCATTATTTAAGGAGATCCCGCAGGATCGATGTGCGGCGCTGGAGCTTCACGTGTGCGATCGCAATTCCGAATCATGCACGTAGGGATTTCGTATTTTATATATTTTTCTACGTGGCCACTTTTATTTCGAGGTTGGCACAGGTGGCGGGCGAAATCGAGATTATCGGCGAAGAAGCAAACCGGAAACCGGTATCCTAGGCACGAAGGTCCTCCATCACCGGCTGAACGCGGGATACGCCGCCATTACTCGTACGACGTGTACGTAGCAAACATCCGCGCGCAGTTTCCGGAACGCTGCCCGTTTGCCTCATCCACCCTCTCCCCTTCGCCACACTCACCCTCGCCACCTTTAGACACATGGAACAGATACCACGGTTCACCTATCCGAATCCATGAAATACGTATGAAAACATCAAGGGACCTACTATACGCGCACGCGGGATCGATAATGCTCTTCCTCGCGAGCAAGCAAAATTTTCATTAAGCAGCAGGAGCATTGGCTCTCGGCCTGAATTGATTTCGCGACTGAGTCAAGAAGAAAATTGACCTCGAGAAGGAAGCTGTTACGAAGGGCGAGGGCAAATAAATAGAAGACGCGAAATTGAGATTAGTTTGCGTCGAGGATGGAGTTACGAGGAGGAGAAGACATTGAAGAAGAAGAAGGGAAGGAAGGAAGGAAGGAGCCTGAATTTCGGTGGTGTGTGGGTGTACAGTACACATCGCGCAAGTAAATAGGCAAGTTCGGTCGGGCGTGGATGGCTTAGTTGCCGCGATGGCACACCTGTGGAGCAAATTTACGAAATGTTTACGATCGTCTGAAGGGGCGCCCACAGCCCACCCTTGCCAACCTCGGCGCTCTTCTAGCGCACAATGCCGCGTCATTCGGTATTATTACATCGCCGCTATCACCATCTCGTGGACTCGCCGGAAACTCCTACTATCTTCCAGTGGCTTCCTCCGAGAACCCCCGAAAACCACCCTTCGCTACCATCAAGCCAGCTTTTCGGCCTCCACATCGATGCAAGCCCGTCGTAATTAGAAAAAGCATGAGATATGACGAAAACTCGCAACACGGGACATTGGACTCGTAGCTGCTAGGAATCAATGCGCGCGCGAGAAGATACTGCGCTAAGAGATGACTCTCTCAAGATATTAATAGCGTTCGGCTAGCGCTGCCTAGTTCCCCAAGATGCCCAGCAATTTTCATTAGACTTTAATTAAGAAAGAAGAATACCCAAAGGTATATCGAGTTACAAGGTTGCATTCTGAGCGCAAAGCACCCGTCTCCTCTCTCTCGCCCTCTTCCAGCCTCCCACGCAGCTGCCCCTTCCCTTCCCCTACGAGTTATGAATGTGCCCAATTACATCTTAAAAGCTGTGCTCCATTAATTTTCACAGCTGCTGCCGCTTAATTGGGAGCCTGGCCTGATAATAAACCCGGAGCTTGCACCCGGGGCCCACTGGCGCGTTTATGGCCTGCGAGTGAGTTCAGGGAACACCGCGCGTCTTCGTAGACAGCAGCATCGATCGGCAGACCGGGTTTTACCCTCGTCGCTCTTCTCGTCTTTTACGACTGTGACCTTGATACCACTAGACGTCACTGGGGTAATCGTAAAGCCACACTCGCTACCCGGGGGGAGATCGATAATGACGAACCGACGCGACGAATCAGTAAAGCTTCAAGAAGATCGAACGGAAGCTTCCATTAAAGCTCGATCACCGTAAGAGGGACTCGCGCACTCTCGAAGCTCCCACATCCGCGCCGACACTAGAATCCCAATAAACGAGCCAACGCGTTTCCGCCGTCCGATTATGCGAGAGTATTTCGAGCAAGGTCTTTTTATCTAGCGCGGAGTAATTCTCGAGCAACAAGTACATAAAAATAAGTAATCGTCTTACGGGGCGGAGAGATAAAAAGTAGCGATTCGGCGTTTCGCAAGGTACTGCGCTATCGGGCGGATACTCGTTAATGGTCCGAAGTATCTTAACTAGCTGGCTCTTGGCGCAAAAAGGAGAAGGCCGCCGTTTCAGCGTGTCCGAGCGAGGCTCGCATACCCGCTGGCAATATCTTTGTCGCGGTATGCCGTGCTCGCGGAGTGCTAACTCGTCCCAAAGAGCTCGGCCAAAAGCCACGCAAGCAACATTGTACGCTGGTAAAGGTACGCGCGCGGGCGTGCAGGCGTGCGGGCGCCAAGGAGTCGATGTTGCGGTGTTTGCGTTCCACCCACCGCGATGACTAAACTTCTCCGTTGGCTTGCAAAACGTCTCGCAGTAATATTACCCGAAGCATACGACCAGGTAAGCCATGCCCGCCGCCACCCAAGTGGACCTTGTTAGCACGGATATCCCGAGATGCACCACCCAGAAACCGGAGAGTGCACCGGCGCACCAAGATGCCGCATGGAGAAAGACGAGGATCGAAGGAGGAAGGAAGGAAGGAAGGAAGGAAGGAAGAAAGGAAGGAAGGTAGACGAAAAGGAGGAAGATAACAAGAACTCTGAATGTGGCTTCGTTATCGGACTTGAAATTGCTACCGTCTTACTGCCAAGGTAGAATGGACACCACTCCAGACGGATCTCTCTCTCTCTCTCTCTCTCTCTCTCTCTCTCTGTGTTTCCCAGAGAATCTTCCAGACCTCGGAAGAGCTAGAAAACTATCGCATCGGTTTTTCGTATCAACCACGCGAGCGGGATATTATAATCGAGCCTAAAGCCTAAAAGAGGACAGTTCGTAGAATTGGATCTCTGCCACTTGACGCGTTGCAGACTCTTATTTTCTGCTCTCAACTCCGTCGCAGTTCCTTGGGAGGCACTTGGGATGGCGCTTTCTAGGCTGGCGAGCTACTTTACTCGAAGAAAGGCAGAGTGTCGCGGGAAGGAAGTTAGGTTAGGTCTGGGGGTGGATGCGTGGCTGGGTACACGGGAACGGGTAGGCGATAGCACACGGGCTCGGGTGATGCATGGGGTTGTCGCACGTTGAGTCATGTGTCATTGGGCTGCTCTGAATCGAGAGAGTGCCGTATGCTGCCCGAGCTCTCTCCCCATAGAATAAGAGAGAAGAAAGGGAGCGAAAGTGAGTAAGTAGAGGACCGGCAGCGAATAGAGAGTAAAGCGCGGAACGGGTGAGACCAAGTGAAACGAGAAGAGAGAAGAGGAAAAAGGGTAGGAAAGGGAAGAGAAGGGAAGGAAAGGAAAGGAAAGGAAAGGAAAAGCAAACGTTGGACTAAGAAGAGGTGAGGGGAGGTGGGGCAATGGCCCGTGAACCACCGCCAGAGCGTAATGACGCGGCTCTCCTTTCAAAGATTGCATCGCAGGAAAAGCTCCTACCCCCCTCGTCCTCGCTCAGCAACCCCCCCATGTGTACCCCAGTCTCCCGCAGGAATCGATACGATGGCTCCAGGAATCCGGGGATTTTACGTTAAAATACTGCAGAAAATAATGGCCCAATGTCTCTTTTTCTCTATTTTCTTCTCTTATTCTCCACCCTCTCTCCCTCTCTTTTTCTTCGGTCTCTCACGTTACTGAACCTGAACGAGTTTTCTCTTTCTTTTTCCGATCACAGTTCACGATCTTCAGACTGAATTACCATGCATCGAGAGTGCATCCTTCTAATTGCAGCTCCGACCTCCGCCGCCGAGTTCGATGGATGGCTGCAGGAAATTGGAGGAAAGGCAATTTGCTCGGGATGCAGATAGAAACCAGGCACGAAGCGAAGTTTAAACGGAATAACGATAGAAATATATAAAAAATAGAGAGGAAGTGGCGAGGATTCGCGTAAAATAAACCTAAACGCCGTATTGCACGCTCTCGCTTGAATCACGCGGTCTTCTGGAACATCAATCTGGACGCATTATCCAAGTAACTATGAAATTAGAGCAACTCTCGAGTACCGGTCTTGGAGGGTCGAAAAGAATAGCGAAGAGGGAAGAAGAGGGTCTCTCTCCTTTATTGCGGCCAAGCAGGAAATTACAAGAAAAATATTCTCAGGGTCCAATAAGAATGAGAGATGGCTCCGGTGCCTGACTAAAATTAAGCGCAGAAAAGAAATCCCCGGCTGACTCGCGTTACCTTCGGGCGAATCGTGAAAACGGGGACCCGTATGAGAGCTGCGTCAGGGGAAGAGGAAGGGGAAGGGAAAGAGCTCTGGCGTTTGGAATGTTCCGTGGAAATACAAGAAGAGATACCCCTGCCCTCTGACGCCGGAAGAGGAAGAGAGACACTCGCGTAAGAATAGGAAAGCGCGGTCGCAAAGGAAACTTTTAAAACGCTTTTGATTTGATTCCCCGGGAGTACGGAGAGAAGAGTCGAGACTCTCCCGGTGTATTTAAAGTTATAAGAACCAATTTAAAAATCCGGCAGCTAGGGACACCGGGGGTTGCAGGGTAGTCGATGCAGAGAAACCCCGTCGTCCCTACCCCTGTTTCCGTCCCCGTCCTCCCCCCGCCCACCCCCTCGCTCCAGCAGCGAGAACGGGACGAGAACGTCCACCCGAAAGTTAAATCCGGAATCTTAGTTAAAAGAAGCAATTATAGAGAGCGAACTGAATACAAGGAAGGAGATACGAGGAGACCGATAAGGAAAACTGATCGCTCTCTTTCTCAAGGTACTCGTCCTCTCTCGACCCGATCCTCCCACCAATTCCCTTCTAGCTCAGCCTTTTCCTTTTCCTTTCCCCCCTTTCCCTGCTCCATCTCGTTCTTTTTATCCGCCGACTTCTCCTCGCGCTCGTTCGCCCCCGCCTCGTCTTTCACTTCAGCAGCCCTAAGAGAAAGAACAGTTTTCGAGAAGTAAAGCTCGTAGAATGTTTTACTTCGGCTCACCGGTCCAAACGGTGGAGGACGCGAAGCGAGAAACTTTTGTTGCAAGTACAGTTCCGTGGGCGATATCGAAAGCAAGCCGCCGCCGCCGCCGCCGCCGCCGCTGCTCCTTCTGTTACTGCTCCTGCTGCTCCTACTACTGGAAGTAACGGACTAGGACCGTTTCGTTTCTTTTCTCCGGTTTTCGGCTCGAAATAATGGATACTTCTATTCTTAGCACGAGTGCCGTTAGTTAGCCGCCGCTAACTACGGCTCTTTCGCAATTGCGCTGAAATCTTTATGTACCAGCCACGTCAGCTTCCGCGCAAAATACAATCCTCGAACTGATAACTGAAATTTCTCTCGGTATTTCCATTTCTCGTCGACGGACGCGACGTCGGATCTCCCGCGAGGAGTAAAGCGGCGATTTACGATTATGGGCTCGAAACCTGTAATTTCGAATCTATTATCTGCATGTATCGGAGAAGCCGTTCGATTCGCGAGTATTTGATCGACTCTTTCGAATATTCTGGAAAAGTACTATTTGTCAACGATACAAATCCCGGAGCGAAACTTTTATGCGAGTGACATCATCGCGCTCGGCCCGCACCCCTCGGGCCGGGTTCCTCGAGGGTGGCAGGCAGGCAGGCAGCCGATCCCCGAATTCGTCGGCATTTCAGACCTAATTTTCAGAAGCGAGTGATCGATCACGCTCGTTCCTATCGAGCCCGGTTTATCCGTAGAGAGCGCGCGGCTCTACAAATACAGGCGCGCGCGTGCATACATTTTCGCATCGAGATGGAAAACTGGAGGGGTGCCCACCACTCCGTTACCCCGGAGTCGCTGGAAACACGAAAAGGCAGCAACGAAATTCCCCCGCAGCTTCGAAAGGACCTTATCGACGTCGGCCGACTCGCCGATTTTGCGTGTTTACTCGCGAGAAGATGAAGTACCGGCAATACATCAGCGGGGCAAGCGTAATGCTCCTAGAGCCCACGGGTTAACGACATTTAGGGTGCGTGCACGCACCGAGGAAGAGCCGGAATGCTCGGCGTTCGCGAAACACTCATTATTCTCGGAGTATCGCCGCGTTGCTGCTGCTGCTGCTTGAAAAACAAAAGGCGAGAGAGCGCTTCGTTAAGGGAGAGAAGTTAAAGGGGCCCCGCCGGCCGTTTCCTCTAATCGCCAAATAAAATATTCCCTTTTAAGGGATTCCTCTCTCGCGAATAAATTTACCGAGCAAATAACGCGTCTCCGGGCTCTGGACCATCGACGGCTTCCAGCTTTCGGGGGATGATGTCGGCGCTCGGTGTCGAGGCCGGATCGGAAATTCCTCGTGTTTATCCAAGAAAAGACGGAGCGTCGGTGATACATCAACGATGCAATAGAACGCAGTTTCCCCGGGGAGGCCATTGCGCGCGTGCACGCTCGAATACGGCAAATACGGCGGCGGTGTGCGCGTTCACGCTTCCCCCTGTGCGCTTGCCACGCTGTGCGCCTGCCATGAGGGAAGATCACGTGCGAGAGTGCGGGAGTGCGCGAGGAATCGATCATCGGCTCGACCGGCGCTCGCCGATTGGACTCGGGTACCGTGGAATTAATGAGCCAGCCAGCTCCGAAGCGCAGGGAACGATTGTTTCTCCCGCGAACGCCGTTGCACCCAAGGACGAGAGAACCTCCGGAGTTTCTCCGGAGAACTCGGCGAGATGCAGCGCACGAATCTGCGCGAGAGATGCATCTTTTAACGTGAAAACAATAATCTTTCGGGAGGTGGGTCGTAGCGAAACGGAGCAAGATTTTCGAGAGCATCGCTTTTTGATAATCCGGCTATTTTTCTAGTTCCGCGTTCGGGTCAGTTTTGTCGGGCAGTTCGTCATCTCCTCGTGCATAGTTCTGGATGCTTGTAGGATACCGGGCAGGGGCGGAAGGGCGGAAGGGCGGAGGGGTGAAGGACGCGAGAAGGCAGTGGCTGAGAGGGAGGAGCAGGGGCGGTGTGTTTGCAGATCCTCTATCGGGCGCTCCAGCCCCCCCTGTGATCCGGCATCCCCTGCTGCCCCCTCGCACCCTCAGCTACCCGAAATGGTTTGGGGTAGAGCGGCAGGCGGCGCAAGGCAGATAAGAGAATTGCACTGTCAAGCCAGAATGATATATTTGACCAACATTTCCATATAACCCCGGCAGAGGCGCTCTCGCCGTTTTACTCTCTTACTCTCAGATTCCTCGACTTCTTTCCTTCTCCCACTCGGTTCGATTCTTGCCTTCCCCCTTGCGTCCTTATCCCTCCCTAATCTTTTCTATCTCCATTTTCCTTCCACAGGCGGCCTCGATCTTTCTCCCTTTTCCTCCCTTTTCCACCATTTTCCACCCTTTCAATCCTTCTAGCTGTTTTGTTTCGTCCACTGACTTCCTGGCCCCTGACTCCCACCCACCACCACCACCATCCCCCTCGCCAAGCCCCGTAAGCTCTCGCGTCCTATCTCGAATTCCTTCGTTCTCCATTTCGCACTCTGCACGAGAGAACGCTCTCCGCTCGTTCTCCTTCCAATTCGTTGCACTCTTTCGTCCGGCAGCCTGCAATCTCCTGCTCTGCCCGTATTTTTCTCCCTTTCCTCCCTCCTCTCCCTGCTTCTCCGCCTCGCGCAGTTTCCGCGATCGGCGAAGCGTCGAGCGTTCGATATTACGTTCGGGGTCAGCGCGCTTATTGACAGTTTTATTCGCCGCTTGTTCTTATTACGAATCTGACTATTTTCAACCGCTGCTACGAAAATTATGTGCGAACCCGGCTCGAGCTGCTTGAATTATCAATAAACAAGCTGGTCGCGCCTAAGCTACCCCTGCCCTCCCCCCCATCCCCCGCATAAGCAGGGGAAAGAGCAAAACTTGCTTAGAGCCGGGAATCCAAAAGAGCGCTAAATAATCGCTCGTACACGGACTATTATGGATTTTTCTCAGACCTATCGAGCTTATCGCACTTTCATTAGAGACTGACTCTCTCCGTGGTGGCACATTCGCGCCATTATAGAAAAACAGTTAATTTCCCCGTGACATTAATACCATGACTTTTGTATGGCGAGTAAACTAGCTCCGTAACTGATGGAACAGTTAATATTCCCGCACAATGAACAATACTCAAGAACAATGCAGTTATATTACAAATAGCCAGTAGAGTAGCAGCAGCAGCAGCAGCAGCAACAGCACAGCCTGTTTCGTGTACGTGGCAATACAATTTAGATAATTAAACAGATATCTGCGCGATGCCGGCGCGTAATGTAAAATGGTCATAATTCCGCGAACCGTAAATTTATCGGGACAAAGATCCCGCTGTATTTCCGCGTCTTGGCGGGAATTAGCTGCAAGTTTTCCGGGAATGCGAGGCACTCGGTACGCTATCGATTTATCGGCCGATGCGAGAGCAATCCACGCTTATCGCGCGAGGCAGATCGAAATCGCCGAGAAGAAACTCGCTTAGGGAGATCGAGCGAGTCATACCGACGCTGCACTTTCTCCATTCTGCCTTGCCTCTGCCTCCCCTTCCCCCTTCCGCCCTCCATCACACTCGGACTTAGCAAGTATCGGAGCGGGACGCAGGTGCGGCCGCTTCGCCGATCGCGACTTATTCCTCGCACGTTCTCGTCCTGCAAACACGATTTTTAAATTAGCCGGCAGTGACATCATCGGCGGATTTACGAATAGCCCAAGCCCCCCACGCGAACCCCTCGAGCTCGATCGGAAATCGTGCGCGACTGCTAAGTTTCAATTTCCGGTCCTGTCGCTCCCGTCGCGACGCCGGTTAAAACGAGCCAGTTTGCCATCGCTCCAGTTGCCGTCGTTGCAATTCCTACGAGAAATTCGAAGGCGACAAATGCCACTTGTCGAGCCTACCCACCTTCACCTCCTCCTCCTCCTCTTCCTCTAGTCTCGAGTCGCTTCGATGTTTCAAAGTGGCCGGACGAGCCAGTTCGAGCTGATACAAATTTAATGATCCCTCGCACTTAACAATGCCGAGGATATGCTTTCCCGGGACATTTGGCGAAAAAGAAGAGAAACTCGAGGACGAGATGTCCCGGTTTCCCGTGGGGCTTCACCGGCCGATATTCCCGTGGCAGCGATTTGTCAAAAGTGGCATGGCGCCTGTCACTGTTGGTCCGTTCGGCGAACACCGTTAACGAAAAAGAAAAGAGCAGAGGCCGCGCTGGTGGTTCGGGCAAAAGGAAAACAAAGGGGGCATAGATGTACGGCGATATTATCTCCCGCGTGCAACGCTCAAGTTCCCCGTGGCACGGTGAGACCCCCCGGCGGGCGCTGCGTGTGTTAATTTGAATCGAGAGAGATTACGCGGCAACTCCCCGTGGCGAGCAGCCATTTTGTATGAAAGTGTCGATAAAAGAAGTCAGTGCTCGGGCCTGTGCACCACCACCGTCCAAAATCTGCCAGGCTCCTGCAAAATGAACCCACCACCCATCGTTGAGTCGCACCTGTCTCTCCTGTGTAACGACACCACCACCGTCACCACCAGCACCGCCACCACTGCCGTCGCTCGTCGAATTGTCCGGGAACAAACGTTAAGCGTCCCGAGTATTCGCCGCGAAATTGACCAATAGAATCTCACGCGGCACAGCTTCGCCGGGTCGATAGGAATTTCGTTCGAAGGTATTGGAGTTCCACGCGGATCCGAACACGTCGCGGAACATTCCACCCTGGTGGTATCCGACACTCCCACCTCACCCCCGGGTACGTTGAACTCAAGGCGAAACTTGGAAATCTCGTTGGCTCGTGGTCGCGCGAAAATATCATGAAGCAGGCGCGGAGATTCCGAGGAAAACTGCGGCTGTGGAGGGTTGCCCCGTGTTTTGGGATCGGGCGAAAACGAATGGGAAACGATGCGAAACGGATCGAACCGGCGTGGAAGCGGCGGTGAATCGGCCATCGATTCGATGATATCGAACATTCGCGGCTCGCGCGTGGAAGCACAATATTCCGCACTGCTGCCAGTGGTCTCTCGCATCGCGGAATCGTACAATGATCGTTTAATCGGCCGTGCGGCAAACAATTGCTGCGTTGCCGGCCAGCAACGAGTCCCCGCCGTCCGCTCGTCTTCCGCAGAGACAAATAGTGCGAAACGCTCGGCCGAGCATTTGATTGCCGTGCCATTACGCGTGCAGAAACACACGGACACACACGCGCGCCAATGCAATACTCTCCGCCAATTGGAGCTTTTGCCGAGGGTGCTGCAATTTCAGGACTTGCTTTTGGGCTCTCCGAGACTGCCGCGGAGCTCTCTGCCAACTTTGCTTTTTCACCGGCACGACGAGCTTTTAGCGCTCGTCGGCGATTCTCCGGCTCGGCGACGACAGTCGCGCGAGTAGACGCGTTTTGATTATAAATGACAATAGGAATCCAGGGATAAGGAGGAGTGTGGCGCGACGGCAGAAGAGGGTTCGAGTTCTGGTTCGGGTTCGGGTTCGGGTTCGGGTTTGGGTCTTGGGCGCGTTCGAGGATTATACGTCGAAGGAAGGAACAACGGCAGCCCCTAACCCGTGCGAGTTCCATGTACGTACAGTTCCGTAACAAGGCCTAAGCATAATCGGAGTCTCCCCAGCGTGACGAGAGGAACGTCACTTCCGACGGAAAACCAAGCTCCCCTTCCACGTCACCCTTTGTGCTATTTGGCACGAGTGTGTTTATTCTCGCCCCGTGGAAATATCGTAACGAAGCGTTGTTGTTGCCAACCCCTGGCTCACGACCTGGCTACCCTCCTCGCCTATTAGAGCAATGACGAGTAAACTATGACGCCGACGCTCGCCGCACTGGGAAAGCAAACGAGAGAATCGATTCGGCCGATAGCACCTTCGCATGACCGGACGGTGGAAGAAACCGTCGGGACTTCCGGTCAGTCCTTTCTCACAGAATTCGCGAGGCTAAGCCGACAGAAACATTTGGCTGGCCGCTGCTGAAGAGCGTTGCTTCCGCCTGGAGTACCCTCGAGAGAAATTTCCAACGGAGCGGAAAGAGTTGCCCTTTTTACGTCCGATGGGCTGACCACCGTTCCGAATATCGAGACGCGCTCGAGAACCCGAGGGTACTCTCCTCGGGTGTCGAGTCAAGGAACGGACTTACCAGCGTGCTCTACGCGCGAAACGTCGAGGATTTACATCATCGGCGCGTGGTATCCAGCAATGGTACTCACCTGAAACATAAGAGAAACATAAAACATATTAGAGCTCTGTTTCCACTGGAAAGTCGCGCGCGATCGTGTTTCATTTTCCATCGGTGAAGCAACCACCGTCCCAAGTGAAAAATGTTGCGAAACGTGGAAATTTCGCAGACGCCGAGTGGTCCCCGGCAATTTCAAGCCAGGTAAAACTTCGCCTTCCGGAGAATCGCCAGATACGTATACGCGTGCAGTGTCATGTATCTTTCGCGTATTTCGTTGCAAATTTATCGCGGCTAATGAAAAATATGAAAACTGGTTTGCCCGTGCGTATCGTCTTCGTAGGAGCTTGCCGGGGCGAGCGAGGGGGCGAGCGAACGAGCGACGCGAGATGAGATCTTCTCGGGTTCCTCGCCAGGAATCTTCGCAGAGTTCCCGCGGGAGAGACGCGGAGGAAAAAACAGAAGCCCGCGCAAGGCTGCACACGCATTTGTCTTCATTATCTGTTTCGCAATTAAATCCTCGAGAGTTAATATAATTAATTGCCAGGACAATAAAAAGCTCGATTTATTATTCCGCTTACCGTGGGCGCAGCTGAAAAATCGGAAATTTTATGCGAGCGGTATTAATACACGTTGTTAACATTCTAATTGCGAGTATAAATTCTTGGAAATCGAGATGGACAAAGGCAATAACGCACGGCTAATGCAAGCGGCGGGTATCCGTGCAACGAGACTGATGATTTTTCGGGGATTCCCATTGAGCGCGCGATGCTCAAGATCGATCGATAAGCTTCGGCAGAGAGAGAGAGAGAGAGAAAGATGAGCGTACCCTTTAAATAGCTCGCTTCTCGCTGCGATCTTTGATTCGCGGCAAGGTGAGCCGAGTATGCACTTAAGGGTGCGCGCGCTCGCTTCGAAATATGTTTGCAGGGGTCAAGGACACGGACGCCAATGTCCTCCTGGCAATAAGGGTTCGGAGCCCTTGACGGAGAAGTTTTACGAGTGCCTCTTGAGTGGGACGTGGCCAACTTAAATGAACAAGCGAAAAAGGATGCGAGCTAAGACTACGTGGCAAGCAGGCAGGCAGGCAGGCAGAAAGGCAGAAAGGCAGAAAGGCAGAAAGGTAGAAAGGTAGAAAGGCAGACAGGCGAGCAGCGAGGAACGACTCGCAGGCGAGTTGTACTTCGGCAAATTCGCGAGATGCCTGAGCCGCTCGTATCAAGTTCCACGGCGCGGTAGGTAATAAGCCTATCGCGATCATCGACATTCCATCTGCGAGGCAAGAGTCTTCGTCTTCCCCAAACATCTCGAAGACATCCCAAAACATCATTGACCAGCGCCCGCGTCACAGGGATAGTAAATTAGTTGTACTGGATATCTCTGAATGAATCTCGAAAGGCCATTATCCGGAATTCGCTCGTACTCTCCTCTTAAGATCGTGCGAGAAAAAGTGAGAAAGTAAAAACGAAGCGAGCAGCAAAGCCGGACTCCCGCGGACTATCGATAATTTCAAGAAAATTCTTACGAGTTAATAAAATCAAGTTGATTAGAATGAGGGGAGGGAGAGACAGGGAGGGCCACGAGTGTTTTCATTTAATCGTAAAGTAGATTTATGTCATCGCTAAGTGTATCTTTTTAATCATCAAGCCTATATCTTTATCGCAATGTATTACGATCATTAAGTTTATTCCTTTTTAATGTATTCGTTTGTAATAATATAAATTACTTTTATGAGACAGTTTTTCTTCCCGAAACACTTAACGTGTCCTCCGATAAGTATTCACCTGCGTGACCGTGCCGTATGCAAACCTGATTTGAGCTCATCGATAGAGCTATGAAAATAAAGGTGAAAGGTCGCACCTGTTCCACGACATTATGCACGTGCCTCCCAGCGTTGATATCGCGTGCAATCGTTTTGGATGCACTGCAATTAATTATCGAGCGCTAACCGAGCCAGTTCCCTCTAAGATATATGCGCCCTTAAAATTCGCACCAAGTGCCAAGCCAAACAGCGACCTACTTTCAATTAGCGAGCCCGTGCTAATTTAGCAGAATTCATAACTCATTAATCCCCCGATAAATTTCAGTGATATACATCCGCGTGTCTGCAGCTCGTGTGGCGTTCTCACAATCAAAAACGAATTCCTCTCTCGTAAAATCGGCTCTCTGCGCGGAATGCAATAATCAGGCATTCTCGCGATCAGCTGACTCCTGCTAAATATAATCAACGTCAATCGATCTCGGGATTAAGGCGAGACTCGCGAATAACTTTTCGACATTTTCATAAGGTCTCGTCAGCAAAGTTCAAATCCACCCTAGTCACTTTCACGATCAGACTGCGACAAGAATTCCGCAGGTTCTCTGAATAATTGTAGCCGGCGCGGAAGGATGGTGGAGAAGACGGAAGGTGGGCGATGGGAGGTGGGAGGTGGGCAACGGGAAGCGGGTTCGTGAACTTCGCGTCTATTATTACCGCGATCGCAAGAATGCGGGAGAGAAAGTGGAGTCGGGGGATGAGTTCACCGGAAGCTCGAACGGCAAAAGGAGGATGAAGCGAGGAGAAAGGAAGATAAAGGGCAGAAAGTGGAAAAGAGGGAAAGCCCCGGCGAAAGAGTGAAGAGAACACGGTGGATGGAGGAGCAGCGAGCACGCAGGCCCCTACTTACGTAATTTTAAATTAAACTGTGACGTTTTCAAATTAACGTTTTTGCCCATCCCTCTCGCAGCTCGCTCGGGGATCGTCGTGCCCGTTCCAGCGCGATTTCCATCCGGTTGCCTCTCTTTTCGCCCCGGGCTCGCGCGGAACTCGCGCTAGACCCGAGATAGAAACTTGTAATATTACCACGGGGGTGGGAGGGACTTTTTACTCTCCGCCCCTCTCTCTTTCTCCCCGGCACACATATTCACCCTATTCCGCTCTCCTCTCCGCTACCCTCTGGAACACGGCGCGTAATTTAGGTACCGGGAAATTGGTTTTCTCGACAATGAAATAGAAGAATGCCATGCGACGAAGGCTCGCACGGAATAAGGGGAGGGGGTTGAACAGGCAAGAGAGAAACGGACCAGAGAGTATACCAGGAGCGATCCTCTTTATTACTAAGGCGCGAGTGAAAGCCGCGCGCGCGCGTAATATCTTCGAACGAATTTCCATTCAGCGATTGCGAAAGATCCCCATTGTCCCCGCGGATGTCCCGCGAGTGAAGATAGACGCGATATGACGCGACACGGCGGCCTCCCACGGGATTCACCGATTCTACTTCCACGATGTAATTTCGGGAAACAAAGCCGCGAGTGCCTCCAGGAATTTTTCTCGCTCGCGCGAGCATGAGGACAAATTCCAGGACATTCCCACCGGAGGCGCTTTGCGCTCTCGTCTAGGTTGGCATTAATTTTCATTTATCACATTTAGACTCCGCGATGATGGTGGGGGTGGTGGGACGAATCCGACATAGCGGATGTAAATTTTTATATTTTCCTCCCCCCCCCCCCCCCACCAATCCCGACTACTTGCTCGGATTAATTTCGTTGGAAGGCGAATAATTGCGGTATCGGTCGAATTGGAAGACGTCCCACTCCCTCCTACCCCCTTTACCCGGTGAAACAAAGCTCGCGGAAATACCGGTGGACACGGATCGGTGGTTTCGTGCATAGATCTCCGGGGCATTCGGGGCCGGTTCGGCAATTATCCTCGGCAACGATCGAAGTATCCTGTAATGAAGAGAGCGAGCAGGTTGTTCGAACGCATCCTGCTGGAATCGGTGCGTGGCTCGCGCGGGCCGCGTAATTGTTCGGTCGCCAGGCCTGAATAAAATAGAAGCTACCGGTCGCGCTGTCTGTTAGTCCATCAGACCTGTCTGTCCGTCACGCTGACGTGGGAAGACACCGCGTGGTTCCACCCAGAAGGCCTGCCGCTACCGAAAGCTAGTTACGATTGTTGTCGAGAAACTCACGGAGTCATGCAAGCCACCCCCGCAACGCCCCGTCTCCATCGGAGCAATTTCACAGTCATGCAATCATAATCAACTCGAGATAATAGTTTTCTCGGTCGAGCACTCCAAGTCCCTGCGCCCCCGGTGGTCGTGCCTCGTCCGCTTCGTCCTGCCCGTCTCGTCTCGTCTCTTTTCCTCTCCTCTCCTCTCGTCTCGTCCCGTCTCGTCTCGCGTGGAAGGATCCGCGCAAGCTCCTCCTAGACTTTCACCTTCGAGCACGGACCACCGCCCTAACGACGACATCGTCATTTTTTAACCTACTCGAATATCGCGAGATTAATAAGAATCGATATGTCCGCGCGATGGAGAACGTCATCGAAAAACCGTGTACTGGTCTGTCGATGACTCGAGTAACTCACCCCCTCTCCCACCCGTGTGTTCGGTAGCGATTATAATTCGCTCGGAGATCATTAGCCAGATCGGTATCGCTTATCGCGCATTCAATCATCGGCGAGATGCCGTCGCGCCGCCGGACAAAATTCCAATAGAATTTGTCCGGGGTCCTGCGCGGAGCATCGCGAATAGCATTCCAGGCATTATTCAGGGAGCTTTTGAAATATGTCGGATGTTAGCCGTGCGTCGTGCGCGATACACGATACGCGCGATTCGCCGCTGTAAATATCGAAGGAAACTCATTCCTCGGCGGTGGAATCACCTTTGGAATCAGTCGGGGAATAATTAAGGAATCCGGTCGCGCGAGCAAGGTCGATCGTTCACACGACGGGGTATCGGGCGCTCTCGAGGGTAGGAAGTCTCTCTGCGGAAACGAGTCGTTTCGCAGTCCTGGAGATTTCTCCACGCGACGATCGACCGAATCGCAGTAATTCGGGACTTCCTGCGACCAATTAGGCCCATCTGTTTCGCGCTTTTTCCGTTCGCTCGGCTCCTCCTGTCCCCTCGTCGCTCCACTGCTTCCTCCGCTAAAATTTTTTTCTCAGCCGCGACGCGAGACGACCGCAAGGAAACCAGCAGAGCGAGAGGGAGAACGGCTACGACGACGACGACGACGACGGCGACGGTGGTAAAGTCAAAATATGTCAATGGGGCTCTGACTGCGGTAGACCGCATAAAGTACGTCGCGTTCCAACCCCGTGTCGAGTCTCTAGTGTCGAGGGTTGCTGCTTTGAGTCATGCGAGGTGACGTGTCGACAAGCCTAACTGCTCACCTCCTCGTACCCCGTGACTCGAAGGAGACGTCGTCATCGATCGCGCGGTTTTTCTTTAAAACGAAAACAACGAAATATTCGGGAGAGCCCCGATGGCTTCCGAACATCTTCCGCGTGAGTTTCCGACGCTGAACCGGAAGGAGCCACGCACTCCATTCGAGACTAAAACCTCGATGAAAGCAGCATTATTTTCCTCGATGATTCGTCGCTCCGGCGAAGACGCGGGGTGCAAATGTTTTATATTTAAGGACTCCATAGAACGCGAGTGAAGCGAATCGTCGACAATGGCACTCGGCTGACGAGCGGCGGGACAAGGATGGCGAATGTAGGCTAGAATGCATTAGCCTAATCTAATGATGTAAAGAACTAATAAGAGAACCCTGCTGAATCCGTTTCCATTCAGAGATTTCTCTCCTGCCTCCCTCACTTCCATCAAGGTTATTCGCGTCCTCGAATTCTCTCCAGCTCCCGTGCCTCGATCCTGGTATGGGGATAACGTATCTGGTGCCCGTAGGGCTAATGCATCGCACAATAGATCAATTACATACATTAGTGGCTCCGAGGATAGCTGAGGGTGTCTGTAAGCTTCCTCCCCTTCACCACCTCGCCTCTTAATCTCACTCCCCCGCAACCCCAACCATATCCATCTCCCTCCCTCTCCCTCTCCCTCTCTCTCTCCTATACCTTTCTCGTTCTCTTGGAAACTTTAGCGCTGCTCACTCGCATTAGATATCGATATCCCCGGTTAGCTCATCTGGGATTCACGTATAAACCGGCTTTAAGCAAGTTGTTCCATTTGTAATGATCCTATTCAATGGCCAAACGAGACTAATATTCTATTTCAGGATAGTTTCTCCAAGTACGCTCGTTCGAAGAAAATTGGTCCACGTTATTTCTATGCAGGAGCTTCGGTTTTCACGAGGCGAGAGGTTCCTCTTCGAGAAAGAGATTCACGCTCGCCAAAGAAACAAATTCCAATTATAATTAGTCGAGTTTTTTGCGCGAGGTCGAAGCCGGAGCAAGAACTTTGGGTAGATAATCTCCGGGGTCGCGCAATCGAGGAGAAATTTAGCGCAGCTGCGCGCGAGAAAATAAGAGGCAGGCCTTGAGTCTATCTATCTCTCTCTCTCTCTCTCTCTTTCTCTTGGCGTTGGGAATTTATGCGCCGCAGAAAATTTCGCCAGAGAGGAGCAGGAACGGCAGATAAGACTCTCGAGCGATCCCAGCAGCGCACACAGGTAGACGCAGGCGGGCAAAAGTGTACGTGCAGGAGGACGAGGACGAGGACGATCGGCGGACGCGACGGGGACGACGCGAGACGTCTCAAGCAACCGACCGAAAGCGCACGGCACGGCACGGCACGGCACAGCACGGCATGCGAGGGGACCGTAAGTTAGGTGGATGGCAAAGGAGGAAGGTTAGCCGGCGCAAACATAAAGTTCCAGACTTACGACGCGAGATCCCCGATAGCTCCTCGCGGTGGGCATAAAAGCATTAAAAAGCGTCGAGGCAAAACGCAAGTGCGCGCAGCACCAGCTACGACGAAGGTCTCTGTGTATCCCCGCGTCTCGTCCCGTCCCGTCCCGTTGCTCCTCCTTCTCCTCCTCCTGGCTTTCCTGTGCACCAACACAATCTCCCGCTCCACCTTATTCCCCCTTATCCGAGCCGGTTGCATGCGTCCTGCGCCGTAGACCCCCGCGGCGACCAACCTGTCTTTCCAACACCGTCCCCGGGCTATCTCGATGCTTGGATATCCGATAGTACTCCGAGGCGTCTAAATTCTTTTAACCGCGAGGGCACCGCGATAACGATAATCGACGATCGCAAAAGCCGCTCTCTTTCTCTCTCTCTCTCTCTCTCTCTCTCTCTTTCTCCTTCATTGCGAATGATATCCTCCTCGTTGGATAACGAATGCAAAACATACCGAGTCCCCTGCATAGTTTAGGTGTCTTGAAAAATGGACTGTCGTTCTCCTGTAATTCGCGAAAATCGCTCAGCTCTGGCTGCTGACAGTGAGAACAGTTTCCACAGTCGAACGTTCCAACAGCTTATCGGGAGATAAAGCGTTAGTTATACGGTGCGGGCGAAAAAATCGATAAACGATCTTGCGCGGTCGACGTCGAATGCTCTTAAATTAAGGGCTCCAAGAAGAGAAGGAAGAAAAGATGGGAAAAAGTGACTCGATGATTTTGCCCGAGGGTGCTGCTGGAGGTTTATCGCGAGGATTTATTAATTGCGCGAAATGATCAATTAGTGCGATCCTTGCGCAATTCGATGTCTATATTTTGGGGTAGGTATGAGAGGGAGGGAGGGACGGTTGATCGCGTGTCGAGGGTGATTGGTGGACAAGCGTAAAAAGCTGGTCCTTAAAATATGGACTCTCCGGTAATAACGATGAGACGTGTTTGCACTAGAGGAATCCTCGGAGTCTCGTCAGGATTGAATCGGGGATGGGAGGGCGATTTTAGGTGGGGGCAATGGCCAGGTAGGGTGGACGCGACTCCTTTCACATGTAAATATGATGTAGTCTCGTGTTAAGCGTCCGACCGTTCGTGTATGTAACACAATGTTGTTGGCTGCCGCTGACTCTCGCTGTCCATCCCGCCAACTTCGGAGTTGCGGCCAAAGAGAAAAGTTAGCGGGATCGGCCAAGGAGAAACGAGGATGAACGATATTGTGCAAGAGGCAGCTGGAAGAATTGAAGATGGTCGCCGTAGCGAGAGAGGTAGGAGGATGAGGAGGAGAAGGAGGTGGAGGTTGAGGCCCGTAAAATATATCAGCCGCTGTGTGACTTCTCGGGGCAGCCACAAATCACGCGACCCCCCGCTGCTATCCGATGTGGGTGTACCACCGAGCCACCCCCGCACGCGAGAATTCTTCCAATCCTGCGGGAAACTCAGAGTTTTCGAAGGAAGCGGCAATCGAGGCTCTCCGCTCTCTTGACTTTGACTCTACCGAAATCCGACTTTGCGCGAACTTTGCAAAGTTCACGGTCGAAGCTCTCCCCTGTGACAATCCGGACCCGATCGATTTCCCCAATGATAAACTAGGTTGATGAAAATAAATGATCTCGACTAGGTTCCCGCTAATTACGGGAATTTCACGCTACAAGCTGAGCTATCGATAATCCACCGGCTGTACTCGGCGCACATTATCGCAGCACCGAATTAGCTTAAAATTACACAAAAGTACAA
The DNA here is from genome assembly GCA_037305995.1 of Sclerodermus sp. 'alternatusi'. Classification (NCBI taxonomy): domain Eukaryota; kingdom Metazoa; phylum Arthropoda; class Insecta; order Hymenoptera; family Bethylidae; genus Sclerodermus; species Sclerodermus sp. 'alternatusi'. The sequence continues at coordinate 2,565,495 of CM074550.1, forward strand.
CATGATGAAACGCCGCTTGGGTTTCGTGTTCTTCCTCGAAGCGGTAACTCTAACCGAAGATGTATGGAAACTTTATCCAATGACGTGCTCGACGCAGCGGATCATCGAGTCTTCCCAAGAAGCGAGTCCCGCGGCGGGCGCCTAATCCGGCAAACCCATGTATCATCCGAAGTTCGTTAGAAACTTTAAATATGTTACCTGGAGGAGACGCGCGCGGAAAGGAAAGACGAGGCGAGGCGAGGCGAGGCAACGCGAGGAAGATCGGCGAAGGGGAGAGAGCGAGAGGGATAAGGTCAGCTCTTCTCTCCATAACGCTCCGTCCGCGTGCGATCAAGCTGGAATCTTCTCCGGTGAATACTATTAATGAAGCTGGTCTGAGAACGTCGGCCAGAGGAGGAGGCAGCAGCCGTGAGGAGGAGGAGGAGGAGAGTCAGGGGTCAGGGGGAGACACCTTTCTCGAGAGAGAAGCTGCCTTTTGTTAGTCCTCCAAGTGAGCGAGGAAATAATGCCTCCTGGAATGTGACCCGTACTCCTCGCGGGCTATTTTCTCCTTGCCTTCGCATGTGTGCGGATGAACTCCATCATAGACACTATGATCCAGCTGCCTGCATCCTATTACCGTACGCCACTGAACATCGATTATGATTTATACACCTGCTTTGATTCCGGCCCCCCACCTCCTTTTCCCTTCTCTAGCCAGAAACTGGCCGGGACAACGACTATATCTAATCAAACGCTATTCAATGCTCACGGCCACTTGGACATTCCAATAAAAGAAATTTGAAAATTTCCTATGCGTCCCCATGTGATACTCGTGGTAACCTTCTGGCCCAGTTTCAAGGGGTGACGGAGGAGACGAAGGGAGACACACCGACGCGAAAGCGGGCGAAAGAAAGAAAGGAGGAGACCGTAAGACACAGGGGGGATACGTGGTCTGGGCCATTTATAACCCGAGCCGAGGCACGTGATTAGAAGTACGAAATGACCGCGGTAGCCGCGATAGCCGAGTACCCACACGTCTCTTAGCCTCTGTCCACTTCCTTTTCTTCCTCGCATCCACGCAGAGCAAGAATGTTTTAACCGGTAGCGACCAGGATCATTATAATGATTCGGATCTACCCAGGGCCCGTTCCTTGCCTCGCCACACTCGTTATTAATATCGAATAACGAGATGCTGCGGTAGCCACACAGTGTAGCGACTTGCACCAATGGCATGCATGCCCAGAGCGTATTCTTTATTAACGATGCTCACCATTCCCAGGCGCGTACGAAAAAATCCGCTCGACACCGGTAGGGCAAAATCTTATATGGCGGGGGGAGAGCGCCGTAATAAGAAGAATAAGAAGAGGAGGAGGAGGAGGAGGAACGCAATGCACCACCGGATGACCATTTTAATAAGAGAGCCCTCGCTAAACTTTTAGCAGGTATCTCCGATAAGATCGTTCACTACGTGCGGTCCGATCACGAGCACTATTGTGAAATTAAAAACTATGGATTTATAGTCGACCGGCGTTTTTTACGGCGCGCTGGAATAAGGCCGGGCTTGGTATCTAATGCTAATCTCAACGTAGTAATTTGTATTAGGGGGAACATTAGCCAGCGCACGGCGATTAATCTTAATGCAGCAATTTGTGTTAGGATATTTGCGTTTTAATGCAAGGACACGCGCAACTGGAGCAAACAACAGATGACTCTAGGCTAATATCGCAGTTTGCCGGAAGATAAATCAGCGCCGATCAATCTCACTCGCAATTATCACCGCGTACTTCATTCTAGATCGCGTTGATATCGTCGGAAGATGGACGCGGCCAGATCCATTTCTCGGGATGTAGACATAAACGATGCGAGTTCAGTTCTTACGGTGCCGCGAGTCAGACGATCCTTACTCTCACGTTGATGGCAAGAAATATGGCGGGGCCAGTTAACGAACGAAGTCTCCGCTTTCCGTAGGCGAGTTTTATTAATACGTCGGCATTAGCCGGTTGTGCCGTCTCTCGCACACACTCTCGCAGATGCAACGGGCAAACCGCCGTTCGGAGTGAGAGGGGGTGCAACAGCACCGAGAAATATATCTACGGAAACACATTGGAACGACTCGTGTACACGCGCGCGCGCACGAGCGCAGGGGTCGTTGACGAAGACGACAACGCGAGACTATTTTTACCAAGCTTAACAAATGTGGATATAATTGCACGCGAACCTAATGGTTATTGATGGCGTTCCTTCGGCACCCCATCCCCTTTCCTTATTGCTGCTTTAAGGTAACGCGCCGTGGCGTGCCGGCGTTATGGAAGCGATGCTTTAGGAGCGATACTGTCGGACACCGACCCCCCGCTGTAGCACAACTTGATTCACCGCGGGGTCACCATCCGATCTTTTTGCTCGACGGCCGGGAGAGAGAGAGAGAGAGAGAGAGAGAGAGAGAGAGAGAAAGAGAAAGACGCCGAGAGTTCGACGAATGAAAACGCGCAAGGTCGAGAGAGGCGCTATCGAGTGGAGGAATCGGCGCCGCGAGCTTCGACGATCAACGGCAGCTTTATTTCTCCCAGGCTGGTTCCCCGGTTAATTCTGATTGCTGTATCTGCGATGCTAAGATATGGAAGTGGTCTTAATGATCCTCGAGCCGTGGCGATGTAATTGCGCGAGCACTTTCTAATTCCGGGCGCCCAATTACGATCGTAGCCGCCGATGCGTCTAATTTATGAAATCGACCAGAATTTCCCATGGAATGCGAAAGGGCCCCCCTCTCCCCCTTACTCTCGCATGTGCACCGTGACGCGAGAGTAGGGTGTTGATTATAATGCGCTTTCCTCCTATTTCCTCGGAATGGCGAGAGCATGGAAAAAGTGTCCTTGGAGGAGGTCTCTTCCGACGGATGAATCTTTTATCGCGCTAATGTCTCCGAACGCCATGTTGATTATCCACGGTGCTTGCCTGCGGTATATTCGCGATTCTAACATAATTAGCGTTGGCGAAGGTAGACAATGCGGGGCTGGATGCCCCCTCCGCCCCCTCCTCGCCGAGCCCTCACTACCAGCACCCTTTTGTAATCGCCTTAACGCAGGCGAGTTCGGCTGCTCTTTTGTGCCGGCGACCTACGAGGCACGAAGCTGTCGTGAATTCTGTCGTGTCACGGACTGATGACGCTTAGTACACGATTTCTGTCGTGTCATAAGCAGGGCCAAAGCACGCACTTGTATCTCTCCCCGATTATACACTGACCCAATAGAGCGCGCGCGAACCCTAATGCTCCCGGGGATATGGAATGTCCCCCGATTCAAACTCGTCATTTCTAATCGATCGCCGCATATTTTCCCGCGGATACATTAACGTTCGATCGAGAGTGATGTTGCACGTCGGAAGAGAGAAAAATGCTCGACGTGAAAAGTTTGCTGGAACGCGCGCAGAGCTTCGTGCTACGGCGCGGTCAAGACTCCTCGGGGATGCGTAATTCTCGAGTCGTACTACTTAATTAAGTAAAATCTCGATGAAAGGCTGGCGCGGCGGACGGACGAGCGATCGCGAGCAACGGATTGGTTCGACGCGAGTAAAAATCTACTCTTTTTTCAAGCGGGAGGAATCGATGGACCCACTTTTTCAGCCAAGACATTGGACTTTGAGTAGGAGAGTCGTTGAGCGTTTCTGCGGTTGAGCTGCACGCGGAGCCTTGTAAGCCGAAGCCGCAAGCACGCGAAAAAAGTCGCTAAGATGCATGGACTTTTGGCGGTAAACGCGGGGGAGTTGGCTAAAGGTGGGCTAACCGCAAACGGCACCGCCACCCGTGCCTAATGACAGCACTTTACGGGCTTATGAAACACGACTGAGGTCACGCGTGAAATCCTCGATATTCGCGAAAGGAGAACCGCAAATTCTAGCAGGCGTACACTCGCGCGCTCACACACACAACTTTGATTGACGCGATGATTCCCGGAAGTAAAAGTCAACGCTTTTTAGAAAGGAGACAGGATAATTGCGGTGCGGGATTGAAAATCATGTACACGCGTGTGCCGGGGTCCCCCGACTCGCATGGCGGACATCGACAAAAGGATGCTCGTCGCCACCGCGTGCGCGCGTGCGCTCGAGAGATAAGCTGGAATTCGTTCCAAGTCGGTAGACGTGTACTTTGTCACGCGAGATAATTGGCAAACAGTGAAATCGTTAACTGAAAGATAACAGGTGTGACTATCGATTAAAAATTGACCGAGATACCGGGAGGGAGATTAATTTCGGTAGAGGGCGCAGCTAATTAAAAGTTAAAATTGATCAGCGATATCTTCCTGCGAACGTGGAGACTTGGCGCTCGGAAACTTTCGCTAGGAGTTAGAGTTGGAATTCAGTGTGGAGTTTACCCTAGCCGGAGAGTCATATCGATAACCCTCCTCCGCTCGGATAATTAAGCTTAACGAAGTGTCTGGAAGGCCGAAAACGAATTCGTCTGCGAATTGCGAAACGACCGGTCTGCTCGGCATGCCGAATTGACCTTGCAGAAGCTGCTGCACAACGATCCAAATCCAATCTTCCAATCGGAGTCAATTACGCGCTGACAAAGGCTCGAGCGCTGCTTAAATGTCAGCTGTAGAAGGCGACACTGTCATTTCGTATACAAACGGGATTACGCGATCTAATTCGCGTCCTGACAAAAGGCCGGCGAAAAAGTCTCGCTGCTATCGGAGGGGGGAAAGCTTTTCGTTTTTATCGCAAGTTTTTATTCCGCGTTAGCCACTCTCCTTTTCACTCGCCGATTAAATTACGCCAGTCTCCGGGCGTTTTCCTGCCATTCCAGCAGTCGATCCTTATCGAACGATTCCCCGCCAACGAATGAAATCTCAGACAGTAGCCCCGTGCGCAATAATTAGTCGGAGCTAGCGCTAAGTAGAGAAATTCCAGTGAATCAACTTTAACGAGAGCCCGGCGGAGAGGGATGAAAGGTTCGGATGTCGCGTTTTATTTTCCTCCCGAGTTTGGATTTAGATATCGCGCGCGGAGTGTGTAAGAAACGAACGTAATGGAAGATAGACAAAAGCTCGCGGCGCGAGAGTCGGGGTTGCTTAGCGCTCGGCGAGAAAGCATCATAAATAAAGTTGGAACTTGGAATCTCTCTCTCTTCTATTTTGCGGTCTGTGTTTTCCTCTTTCCCGCGGTCCACCCTCTTTTCCCCGAGTTCCGACTGATCTGCAACGTTCCGCTTCGCGAATATAACCGATCCACGCTGTTTTCGAGGATACTTCGATCTACGGCGGCGGCGCGGAGTTTTCCACGGAATACGAGTAAAAAGCACGAATAAGAGGGGGTTGCGCCAGTGTGCGATACTCATAAATAACGTGAGCCGTGACAGCGCGCTCGAGCTCCACCATTCCCATGCGTGTAATGCGCGCGTGGAGCCATTTTCGCGTAAACGGGAAAAGCTTGGGCAGGAAAAAAGCTCTCGTTCGTATCGCCAACAGAATCTTCCGGAATTTATCTTAATGCACCATCTGACATTAACAAGCTCTGATCGTGGCTGGTGCAACGGACCAATTGGATCGGTCTAGGGCAACTTTACGCGTGAGAATTCCACGCGATTCTCAAGTAGAGGCGGAAGATTTCAATATCGCGAGAAACGTGCAAAGATCGCGCGAACTCGCGAGTTTCGGATACTCTTATGCCAGGCAGCCAGCAGCAGGATGGTTGGCTGTGGCTGAGAAATAATATATGTGGATGCTAATGCATAGACATGCACCTTCGTGCCAGTCGAAGCTTTGCCCAGTTGCGGCATGCATCCTGTTTCTGTGCCCTGAGTGCACGCTGCAATATTTATCCTGCCTCATCCCTTTCTACTCCCGCGAACCCTCTGGCCGCTGCGCGCACACATACACGGCCGAGCGAGAAACGATAAGATATCGAGTGCAATGCGCACCGATTCCCGGCATTACCGACGAGATCCCTCTTTCCAGAGAACATTCCGCATTCGTGGAAATGCTGCTGGAGATTCTTCTGCACCGGCCATAAATAATATCCTTAATAAGGCCGAGATACGTCTCGTGTCTCTTCCGCGTCATCCGGTATAAAAGTATCGTCGATCCTGCATCCTCTGATCCTTCCGAACGCAACGACGCGTCGTGTGAAAAATCCTCTCTCGACCCCGAGGATAATCTTTGTTTTACGAGGCATTTCTCGCTCTCGTTACAGTTACTTCCCGACGTTGCTGTCCGTGTACCCACGTGGACGTAGTCCAGGGTACTTTTCCATCGGTCTCTCTGGCGGATATTCTCTTCTCCACGTGGAATCGTCGAAGCGACGGGAGAACGTTGCGTGCTTGGCGTGGAACGTCATTCACGAAAAATCCTTCGCGGTCAAGGAGAGAGGTCCAAGGTGGAAGGTAAAATTCCTGATTAGAAACCGTTCGAGATGCGAGGGCCGATAGAGCAAGTATTTCGAGAAGAATTCCTAGCGGAGAAGTCCATCCGTGCCGGACGACTTGGAGTGATTAGTCTCGTCAGATTGTTCGCGGCGATTCCAGCTCCGATAACGGTCGGCCAACATGAGGCAACCGCTTGCGTACCTGTTAGGCCGCGTGCGGCTAAACGCAAACGCTTATACGGAGCACCGTGTGTGTAATACGAGCGTCAATGTAAGACAATGCCATGATTATCTATCCGACGTACCTTGTAAGGGGGTTCCGGAGAGTATCCGTGGCTTGTAGACACGACGCGGTTCACCTAAGACATTTTATTAACATGCTGCATACGCTTAAACGACCGGGTATCGTACGAGGGAAATAATGAATTCCTCGGGAACCCATGGCAACGCGAAATCTACAGCCACGGCGGAGCTACTTTAAAAGCTTGCCAATCTTACGCGCTCGTTGGGAGGAAACAATTGTATCCGCGGAAAAGGACGCCGACAAAGGGCGAATTAACATATCGCTATCCTTACGGGGGAGGAGCGGAGATGCGGAGAGTTTAACTCTTACTGGATCCAGAATCGCGGCTGATTATATACTTTGCGAACCTCGTAAATTCCCGAGGAACTCGACGCGGCGAGTAGAGGAAAAAGCTAACGTGACTGTAAATGGTGGAAAAGTTTCCGTGACATACTTTGCGTGTGCACGGCTGAGTACCTTTATCGTACTTTTTCCAACGGCTGCCTGTGCGTGTGGAATTTAAAAATTCTTGCCTGAACTCTGCACCGTTGAATTATTTTTCGCCAGATTTTCGCGCAACGCTTTAATCTCGGGAGAGAGAGAGAGAGAGAGAGAGAGAAAGAGAGAGAGCAAGACTCTGGCGAAGGACGGGGAAAATGACGAATCCTTTCTGTCAAGTGGACAATCCAGTCTAACTCGCGAATCTGGAAGGTGCGTAGGGTGTATAGGACCGGGGACCGATGGGTTGGGTCGGGTCGAGCCAGCTCGGCTCGGATTGGGCGGGGGTAGCAGACATGAGCGGGCAGTCGCGCGCGTTTAATCCCTTATCCCTTTAAGCGTTGTGTATTATCCTCGTAAAAACTAATACAGGAGCAGCGGCGGTCCAGCCCCGCCTAAAGCCTGCTTGCAGGCAGGAGGTGGAAAAAGAAAAAGCCGCGAAGCGACGGAAAGAGACGGAAAGGGGAAAAAAGGGAGACTTTCAGAGCGGAGACCCAGCGGCAGCAGCCCCCGGGGGTCGAAAATACGTCGGTTCGTTCGCTGGTCTGGTCTGGTCTGGTCTGGTCTGGCTACAAAAGAGCGCGAGAGTGAGAGCGAGCTGGGATATACGTTCGTCCACGTATGCGCGCAGGAAAAGAGGAAAGAGTAAAGAGGGAAGAGGGAAGAGGGAAGAGGGAGGAGGAAAGAGGAAAGAGACCGGGCAGGGGTGGTTTTGTGCGCGAAAGAGGCGATATATCACCAGGCGACGAAACAACCAACCCCCGACGAGAGTTGCATTTGCATCGACGAACGGAGAACGAGAAGCACACGCACACCGAGAGCCAGGCGGACGACGACCACCACGTGCTCGGTACACGGACGTGCACGAACACAACGAATAGTCCGTCCGATCAACTTCATCCTCCTGCGAGGGCGCGAAGGGGCTTACCGTCCTTCCCTAACTCCGAGGCCTGATTTACATTTTCTTTCCTGGCGCGACTCTCGTTCCACTCGATAAGAGGAAACGCCTCGATCCGGCGGTATTTCAACCCTTGCGAGAGATTCAGAACCCCGAAAGGGCTCCCGGGCTGCGATCGAGAGCGCGGAGAGCTGACTCGGGCCCGAAGCTAAAGCAACCCCCGGCTCTCCAACCCCGTGGTTGAAATAAAATTAAAAAACCTTCCACTTCCCACGGATATATCCTGCTGCTCTCCTGACGCTCTTTCCCCGCCCCCACCCCCATTACCATCCCTGACCTCCGACGCTTTCAAAATACACGAACGTCTTACTCTCTCCCTAATGGAATTTCAATGAGGGAGCGAATAATCCCGAAAATTGGAGCTTCTTTCACGCGTACGTGTGGTTCGCGAGGCACACGCGTGCACGTCCAAGACGAATTAGGATCAAAGCCACCACGCGGAAATGGCAGAAAAGTGTAACTGGCCGGACCCGGATAAGGAACCTCAAACGAGCTTGGTTGCACCGTGCCGGTGACGTCAGCGGCAAGTTTCGGAGTTGGGATGAAAGCTCTGACCACACTTTGAAGATCACAGAGAGAGGCCTGCTGCTGGAGAGCAACGCTGCTGCTATTCTCTCCCGGCGGCGGTACCTTTCTCGCCTTCGTCGGGTTTACGCTCTGGCGCCGTTACACGATCACTGAATCATTGTTGGTGATAGATAGCGCAGCTGTTGCGCACGAGATCACATGCTCTCGAAATAGTTCGCAACAATACGGAGCGCGAGCGCGCGGCCGAAGAACCGCGTTAAATCCACATTGGCGATTTAACGAGCGTGTTATCGCGCGCGAGTAAAGGTCGGAGCCGGAATTATCGTAGCCTAGACAATTTGACGGGGGGGAGGCATTGAATCATCGCGAGTCAATTATGTCGGGAGCGCTCTCTCCGCTTTCCTTAATATCTCTGACAAACAAGCCGAAGAATCGGCCAGTGTTTCATTAAAGCGCCGAAATCTCGCCTATTAATCAGGATTATGGGATTTCGCGGTTCGTTTCATAAATTGCAGCTTGTCAGCGTATAGAGTTATGTGTGCCCTCGTCGCACTGGAGAGAGACGAGAAAGCTCGTGGTATTTAAATGGCTGGCCATCCTCCTCCCGCAGAGTCGGCCACTCGTCCTACCGAGTACGAGACGAGACGAGACGAGACGAGACGAGAGCTATCGAAAAATTTATACGCGTGTTTAGTCTACGCCGAACCGATTCTTTTCGCCACATTTTACCTCGACCAATTCTAAGCTCACCCCGCGCCGACTCGCTCGACTTTTTGTCTCTGCGCAGAGCGTGTAGGTAGCGTAGCCCGGCAGTTTCTCTGCGAGCGACGATGTCTCACTTCCAGATTGGGATCAAGGACCCTCGTGGCAGGGGCAGACCTTGTCGAGATAATTTTAATCAGGATAATGGATGACGCTAAGCTAACCGGACGAATACACCATTCACGATCGTCGCGCATCTGCTGGACCACGCGGTACCGTCATCGTCGTCGACGTTGTCGCGAACTGCTCTCCGCGAGGAATCAAGGACGAATTTTATTCGTCGCATACCCCGGGTACCTTGCAGCGCTAGCGAACGAACGAACGAACGAACGAACGAACGAGAGAGACCGGGGACAAAGTTGGCCCGATAAGTTTCTAATCGTTCAAGTTTGCGCTCGACCCGTAGTAAATAGGAACGTTCTGGGGTAGAGAGACTGGCTCTCTCACAAGTCATCGAAACTTCATCGTATCCATTTAACGTTTGGCTAATTGCCCAAGTACAGAGAAGGTGAGAAGAGGGACCGACCGAGTTATGGCAGCTCGTTCGGTTTCGCGCGCCATTATTACGCTACAAGGGATAGGGAGCATTATACGGAAGACCGGTAGCTGCCGGGACCGGCCAACGAGTTTACGGCTTGGACAAGAGGAGAGTGGCGGGGAAAGACGAGTCCGCAAGGGAGGTGCTTGCTAGCTACCGTATAATTACACGAACGCCCCTTCCGGAGATGACGCGTTGTTGCCTCGAGGCCACCTCGTGCCCGGCTCAAATCCTCGGAACCGCGTAATCGCTCCGTTACACAGAGAGACTCACCTGTTCGGCTCCCCCAGCATCTGGTTTAACGTTCAAAAGCGAACCGGATAACTCGAGCTACGATGTAGCGCCATCGCGTCGTATCAGCAATGCCCTTATAACGTCACTCGTCCACCGATACCAACAACGGGTGCCATCGACTTTCGTTTTTTGGACTAACGTCGATCCCATAAAATCGCTAAAATTGCGGCTAAACTGTTGGGTGAGGGGGAGGGAGAGGGAGAGACTCTGCTGCCATTCCCATTTTCTCTCTAGCACACCTATGCTCTCTGACTAGATTCTTTCAGGCTCCATCAGGCACCTACTTTCCCAACTGCGCTCCCCTTCTTTAGCTCCATCGCGTGATAAATGGCCTTGTTCCATCCACCCCAGTCTTCGTCCTTCGAGGTCTTATCAACTCGGACGCGCTACTCTCCAGTGCGCGCGCCATCTTCTTCTTTCCTCCGCATGAAAATCCGCTCGCTACGCGAACCTGCGCTGCCTCGCCTGCTCGCCCTGTATTCTCCGGCTCGAATATTGCTCGGATTCATTTTCTCGCGGTCGAGTTTCCTTCTTCCTGGCCAGTTTCATTCCCTGCGCTCCGCCCTCGTTCATCCCCCACCCCCGACCACCGAGCCATCCACTTTGCTTTTCCGCCCTCGGTTTGCGCTCTCTTGTTCTCCATTGCGCAATTCCCTTTTGCTCCGCTCGCTTTGACGAGCCGCCACAGCCGAGATCCCGTTCCTGTTTTCATCTTTTCTTCCTGCCTTCTGGGCAGGAGGGAGAGGGGGATGTGGTCAGCCACTCCTATGCCCTGGGCCGACTCTTTGCTAGAAATTATGCTCCTGCTGCCGGATACTCCTCTCCCACGTCTCACCTGTATGTACCGAGGGGCATTTTCTTTTGATCTGGCTTCGAGCGTTTTCTCGCTTCTGCAGACTTCCCCCGAAATTTCGCTTTATCCAAATAATCGGAAGAGTATCGAAAAGCATCGATGTCTTACGCACTTGGCGAGAACCGTGCGCTATTATCTAAAGTTACGTAGAGTTATGGCTCGTGGGTGATTCTTTATGGGACGATTCTTCTTCGAGATGGCGAAGACAAACATAAATAGCGAATCTTTTGAGCAATCTCTGGGAGGATTTTTTTTTCGGCAAACGGCCGGTCTGGTAAGCGTCGTAATGTTCGTGCTGAATCCGTACTCCCGCAGGCGGGGGTGAGATCGCGACCCTGAGAGGAGGATGGGCTCGAAATGGCCCCCGGAGGGGTGATAGAGGCTACCTAATAGCTCACGGAATTGCCCCTGAAACACCTTTTTAATGAACTATTGCTACGGGAAATGAAAATGGGGGAGACGACAAGCTCACTCTGCCTCACCGCCAGCGCTCGATAAACCTTCGACTGTCTCGCTACCTTGAGATGGCTCCAGCTGGATTTCATCGATATTACGTCCCTATAATTTACGAGGCCGAATTACTCGTTACGTTTCCCATTAAAAAAAAAGAAAAAAAAAAAACTTGTGGATTTTCTCAACTGACGACACAACCATCTCTAATCCCTTTTTCTTCTCTTCCCTATTCCTTCTGAACAAAACGAAAAAACAAAAAAGTGGTTTTCACTATAGGAATACGTAGTCGAGAAAAACACTGGTAAATTCGAAGCAGACATAGCGAAGCGTGTACAGGATGAACGTGGTTTGTGAAAGGGAGGCAAACAGAGAAGAAAACTTGATTGGAGGGAGGCAAGCTGAGCCCAGCGAGACGTCGGTCGAAAACATTCCGGAGAATTAGACGAGAAGTCCCGCCAGGAGATCAAGAAAAGGAACCCCGAAACGAAGATGAGGAAGGAGGCGATTTGTCAAGACGCGTATTGCCGCACGCACCCTCCCACACTCACCCCTCTGTTTCATTGTCATGCTAAGTGAGTGCAACGCGATACTGAATGCTCGTACCGAAGAAAGTGAATCGAGAAGAGAAATAAAAGAAAATATGATTAAGCAGCCTCTCGAACGAGGATTCGTAAGACTTGAAAGAAATTCACGACCCTCTCTCATCCACGTATGAAAATGTTTGGTGGTCAGAGTGTCGGAGTGCACACCGAGCATATAAGGAGGAGGAGGAGGAGGAGGTTGTTAAAGATCGATGACGTCATTTCACGGACAGTGTCGAATTGGCCACACGAGAATTGGAAAGGCAGGCAACCTGACCCATTAAAGGGAGGTTTCGCCTTAGCCTATATGCGGTTCCTGGTCAGCTGTAAGGGTTTGGATTATGGTTGTAGCCGGGCACTGTTTACGAGTCCACAAAGACCGATTAGAGTCCATCCGTCCGTGCGTTCAGTGAGCTTTTCATGAAAAACAAGAAGCCCTAAACACATCCTAGTCCCCCCAGGCCATCTAGCAAAGTGATTCGAAACGAACGGCTCCAAATAGAAGCCATTTTCGATCTCCTAATTAACAGGCAGCGCTTAATATGCAATGTGACTGGATAAATATGAAAACTGCTGCGACGTGCGTAAAAAATTAATTTACTCGCGAGAAAAAGTGAAAAAATTCCTCTATACGTGATTAACAGTTTAATTCCGAGCGCTTCGCCAAGTGCCGAAAGGGAGGTCTCTGTCCCAATATTAAAAATATAATGCGTAAGTCAATCAAGCTTGGAGCGAGTAGTCGACAACTTTTCGATATCCTCGTCAGCCGGCAGCGGGCGCTATTATTCCTGACATTTGGAATTAGCTGCCGTTTCTCCTTCGTCGACGATCCGTCCCCCACGTCCCTTCGATTTCCAGCCTCGGCAGACTCTTTTCCCGCTAGGCCCGATTTCATTTCTTTTACAAGCGCCGCGTCATCATTTTTCATAGACCCGCCGAGCCACCCCCATCCCACCCTACCCCACCCCAAGTCCGCTTGCCGGCAGAAAAGGGAGGGTAAGCCTCGGAGGAGGGTTTCCACGGTACGACCTCCTCCGAGGCTCACCCTCGCTCGCGTTTCGCACCGGCAACTACGCGCGCCCATGCTGTAACGAAAGAAAGGGAGCGATAATGCCCTTATTCCTTGCCACCGTAAACCGCATTGACGCTTTTAAATAACTCCCGAGATAGTGCCCCGTCATTCTCGCTAACAGGCACGCCGTCGTGTTTGCATATGTAACGCATTTAGCCGTCTACCACGATAGGATTATATTCGAAGCATTGTGTCACCTCATGCTTAATAGTCATCATTACTGAGAGCGTAAAAAGAACCGGGAAGACAGCAGAGAGAGAGAGAAGAGCCTCGACAGAACTTTGTCAATTGTCATTCGCGAGTATTGCCGACCTCGGCCGAATCAAGCGGCGGATTTACACGCTCGGCACGGGGAGGCGATCGATACACACTGGATAAGGGTTAATTACAGCCGAACGGATTATAACGATCATCGCGTTGAAAACAGGGAGGCAGAGAGAGAGAGAGAGAGAGCGAGGAAGCGATGTAACCGGAGCATTGTTAGTTGGGTAACGATCATCGATTCGCAGCGTTACAATAACGCTGGGTCGGAGATAGAATTTCGGTAGTGTCGATGGAATGTTAGAAGAGAAAGATGACGACGATGACGATGACGATGACGACGACGACGACGACGACGACGACGACAAGAGACCTGGAGGGGCAGGTCAGGCCAGACCAGACCAGAGGAGAGGAGAGGAAGGGGTTGCGTTCTCTTCCAAGGGGATATTGCCCTTCCTCCCGCCCCGTCGTAAACACGACTGACGACGACAAGGATGCGGACGACGTCGACGACAACGAGGACGACAACGAGGAGCAAGTGATTTAGAATATTCGGTGGCGGATGTCAGCTATTGCTCGCCCACTGCGACGTCATTATGTCATCATCATTCTCCTTCGCGCCGACCTCTCCGTTGACGGGAGGCGCGCGCCTGGACATCACTCACCCGCTCCGCCATCAGCTACGACGAACCCGACTTCACTTACCGCTCACGTCGGACAAGGCTAAACAATATTTATCATGCACTGCCCTGCCATGCTGAATTGGAGTTCCGCTGCCACCCACGGATGGCCCTCGAACCCTACGGACACACGCACGCGCGTATCTCTGCCACGTTCGAAACATTGAACCTGCCACTCGAGTGACTTATCATCGCCTGGCGGAACCAGATCACTCGTGAGGAACCGAATCGGAAAATCCTGGCTCGCGATATCTTGATTTAAATGTATGCGCGCATCTCGATGTTCGTGTGCTCTGTTTCGCGAAGGGGTATTACTAAAATTGCCGCCTTTTTCTGCTCTCTCTCTCTCTCTCTCTTTTATAACGAAGGTTCTCTCCTACGTCGAAAACCACCACTCGGAGATTATCACTCGCGGAAAGTGGCTCGATTTAACGATTCCAATCTTGCTTTTTCCCTCCCTCTGCGACCCCTCTGTCTCCATCTCTTTCTCTGTTATCCCTCATTTTTCAGCGGCGAACGACCAGAGTCTCCGAGGAAATCATTGAATATGCAACTTAAGGAAATCCTCGGATATTGCGCTTTATTATAAACGGCGCCCGTTCTCCTCTCGACCCCTCCCCTATCCTGCCATAACGTTCCCCTAACCCTGGAAAAAGCTTTGTATACGCGAATATTTTCAGATTCGAGAATATGCAAAGTCCCGCGGGAACCAGGGTCTTACGGTTATTTTCGTTGGTTGCGAAAAAAGCCTATACGGGGATGTACCGGCAAACATATTATTTACAATAATATCGAGCTTTGCATGACACTGCTCGTTATTCGGCAGAAGATGGATAATGGCGAAAACAACAAAAAGAGAAACATTTTCCGGAATACCCGTATAAATAATAGTCCGAATCAACTAGGAAGTTCGTTTTGCCGTGGAACAGCTAACTCTGGAACACGATCCATTAAAAAGTTAAGCCGGAAGTTCGATATTCGCTCGGGTTACCTCGAATTCGCCGTCCTCGGCAAGTCTTAGACCGCGATTCCGGTGGAAGAAACCATTCGCTGTGTTCTTAGCACGAAGAAGAAGAAGAAGAAGAAGAAGATAAAGACCAGCAACTATTTGGGAGTACAGCGAGAGCTTCGGTCCAATTAACGTCCGCGTCGTAAAACCAACTTGCTATTTACATTCGTGTAGTCTCTGCGCTCGTATTTCGGATAATAGCAAGTTCGCTCGCGAATATTCCTACTGCAGGATATTGGCGGTGCATAGTTCATCGGAAAATTCATATTTCAACTTGGCCGAGCAAACGTTTCGTTCGGGCGTGACTAACTTGGGAACGCGATCCATTAAAGAGTTACCGAAACTTCGACTTTCGCTTCACTTGCCGCGAATTCGCGGTCCTCGTTGAACAGCCTTGATCTCGAGAGACGGTGAGACGATTTCCGTTTCTCGGACGCCTTGGGTCAGGGGGATGCTCTTAAAATTTCCGGGAATTCAAGAGGTGAAACTGGGTCGCGAGTCTGGAGTCTGGAGACAGTATTACAGGGTTCGCTCCATTGCCCGTGAGTCTCGGCTTTTCCACGCAAACACACACACACACACACACACACACACACACACGCGCGTAGCGTACCAGGAAATTCGTGCGAGAAGGAGAATTAAAAGAAGAATTGATGAAAGGAGCCGAGGAAAAATGCTGCTACCCTTCCGGAGCCGCTTCGGGTGGTACGCTCAAAGACACCGATGTAAAATAATAGAGCGACGCATCCTATCTGAAATATTAACACTGCAAACAACTGACAAGCAATCCATCATGCAAGAGTTACTTCCGGTGTTGCGAGGCAGGTTAGCGGATAAGTCAAAAGGAAGCCAGGGCATAAAGGAAGTGTTACTTAAGTATCGGAGCGCAGGTGTGCGTGTTCTCGGGGTAAAAATATACGGTTATCCGCTTAAGTTAGACGCCGTCGAGACGGAAGTCATCGTGTGTCCGCGTAATATACTACCCAATAAAAACTTGGTTACAGCCCGCTCCGGTTTTCGATGGACTTTGGCCGCGAGCAGCAGCTTTTCCGTGTCACGTAACGGGCCAAGAAACGAGTGGAGGGTGTACAGGCAGCGGCAGCAGCAGCAGCGAGGAGGGTGGAAGAAAGTAAGATGGAAAAGAGGTGGGTACGGCCGTAAAGCTAAACAACTGAGAGCAACTGGACGTCAGAGACGGTTTTTAACAATTTCCCGCTCCGCCGTTATCGGACGTGTGGTCAACGGGCTCTACGAGTCAGTAACGGCGCGCTGGGATGCGTCTGGAGACAATAACGGCTCCACGGACCATCAAACGAGCTTCCGAATGGCGTAGCAAGGACTCGTCTGCGTCGTAACCGTGGACTGGCTTGCTTCCTTGCTTGCTTTCTTCCTTCCTTCCTTCCTTCCTTCCTGCATGCTTGCCTGCTCGCTTGCCTGCTTGCCTCTCTGCCGTAAGAGATACTCAGCTACCTACTAGCAGCAGGAGGTGCGGCTGTTCTTGCCTGATGGCTCCTACTTGGTGTCCTTTATAGCAGCTAAAACACCGAGACACCGGATCCTATTCTCTTCTGATCCTCGCGCGAGTCCTCGAAACAGCCGGGACGACGAATCTTGCGAAGAAGCTTAGGACGCTCGTTTCACGTCCGCTTAACGTTGACGAGATCTTCGGGGCGCTATTATTCTTTTATGACAACGCGAGAATTTAGCCGTGCACGGAAAAACTGGCCGCCAATCACCTTGGATTTATTCTCCGGCGCTCTCCACCGGAGATTGAAATGCGAACGGGGAACTTTCTCAGTGTCCAATCGAAAGGAGCATACGCACGCGCGAAGATTGCACGCAAAATAATCAATCCGCCCACGACACGAAGGCATATGCTCGTTTCAAGTCGTTCGCGAAAAGGCCGAAGGGTTCTATTAGTGTGCACGCGTGCACGCGTGTGCGTGTGTTTTGGTTTGCGAACCATCCAAGCAACCGACCAAACACTCGGAGGGTGGCAGATTGTTTGATGGTTGATTGTCGCACCGCTTCGGGGGTCGTCTGATTGGGTCGCCGCGAAACATCTGGCGATCTCCCGCGGGGCTTCCCGAACGACAATCATCCTACAATCGCGAGGTAATACCCTGGAAGATGTCTTCATCCCTTGAACGTCCTACGAAAATGGAAGATCTGTCAAAACGGAAGTAAGGAGAATACGCGATTTCGCCACGCTCTTCTTTCCTCGAGCAATTCATCGAGAACAGGGCCACGTGCTACTTTCGATTACCCCCACCCCGTCTCTATAAACATATCTCGAAAATAACCTAATCCAAGGAGGAAAGATCATCCTCCCCTCTAAATGGTCGAGCAGTCGAGCAAATTTTCCGCCGAGGAATGAAAGCCTTGCAGCGAGGAGGTGGAGCGACACCGGTGACAATGCCTCAAGACTCGGGCCAAGGTCGTTAAATGAGAGCATATCGAATCGAATCTATGCCGAAAAGAGGCTGCGCGTTTTTAAAGCTTTGCAAGGGAAAGGCGGGAAAGGAGAAACTTTAACAAAACCCATCCATCCCCAACCCTTGCCTTGCCGCGAAGGGACACTGATACCTACCGGCTGACGCTACCCACCTACAACTCGATGACAATGGAGCCTTTGCGGGTAAAAAGCGTAAAAGAAAGGAGGAGGAGAAGGAGGACGGGTCTCCTCGGGGAATAAAAGAAAGAGCGCGGCAATGATGAAAGTATTGTCCCCGTTCACCGGTTCCTCTTTGGACCTCCGAGGCCGCCGATGTCCGCTTGTGCCGTGGCCTCCAGTGTATTCGTCCTCGTTCTCACCTCGATACTCTACTCCGCTCTTCTCCCTCCAAACTCTGTCTCTCCAGAAACCTCCGATCTCCTCCTTCATCCCATTCTCGTAAAGCCTCCCTACGCGCGAGTCAGAAAGAAAGAAGAGGGAAAAAAAAGAGCGTACCGGAGGATATGCCATACGGGTACGCGCGCCACAAGGACCCGGCGGTCCATATGCAAGGTCAACGCTCACATTTATCGCGATTTATCGTCGATTTCCAAAAGCGTTAGTCAAGGCCGGCCACCCACCCACCCACGCCGGCAGCTACGCGCCCAAGCAATTTCGCCTGGGAGCCGAACGATATTCAAGTAAATTGAGCGGCCTGAAATATAGTCGAGAAGATACGGGGCTATAAGCGGAATAATTAAAAGTTTCATCAGAGCCCGAGCTCTATCCGAAATGAGGTTTCAGGGAATTGTTTCTGGCTGCCGCTAGAATATAACTGTTGTGCACGGACTATTGTGGATTGACCCTGACGAGCAAACAATGAGAGAGCAGGCTTTTCCGCGTCATGTCGGACACGCGTGAGTATAGGGAAAGACAGCGGAAGATTAGAGAGCGAAAGAGTCTCGTTGGATTGTGATCCAGGAGTGTAATTCGAAGACCGAGTGTTTGCGTGTCTCTGAAGGGGGTCCTCCAACCGATCAGGCCGGGGACCCTTGACTCGGACCGCGTAATAACGCGATAATCTTCTCGCGCAAAACAAATAACGAACGTCGAACCCTCCGGACTTGACCGAGGAGGAGCCTGGGCACGGTTCGCAACCCTTTCTCGGTGGGGCTGCGGAGCAATCCCCGGTGGTGATCGATCACAATCGACTCCTTCCGTACGAGGGCGTTCTTTGCACCAATAATAATACTGGCGAGAATGGAGGCTACAGGGGCTTAGGGTTACAACCCCTCTCGGAGGCGCCGTTGTTATTCTTCGCCGAAAACTATTTACAAAGTCGAGCCTAATGGTATCAAGAGATTTTACTCCATATGCCCGGGAGCACCCTTCCTTCTTCCAAAACTCCTCTTCGGCTTCTCCATTCCTCATTCGCGAAGCGTGACATTAGCGTACTGTTTCTAACTCGATATCGAAGTTCGCCACGCGCAGTGGCGTACCTCGTCGCGAACTGGTTCTAATAAAATCGCGCGTACTGGGCACAGCTGTCCAGTCTCCTCCGGACTTTGCTGATACACCGCTGACAGCGAACGCTTATCGAGCTTATCTCGCATGCTTAACTGGAATCGTATCGACTTGGAAGGAAACTGAAGGCAAATCCTTCGGTTATGGCTAATAAGTCTTGTCAGATTACACGGGTTCCACGAGGAAAAATACGAATGGCTTAGATCCTGATGGACGTCTTTATCAAAACGTGGCAACAGAATTTCTCTGCGGATTCCGACCTCGTTCCACTCCACTCGCGCGAACCGTGCAACGGAACGTGTCCTTCCTGCCTACGCCGGTGATAAAAGTCGGGTTCACGAGCGAACCGGATCAGCGGCGGGGTGAGGGGAGAGGGGAGAGCTAGCAAACGAGAGGACAGATGCACGAGTCTCTAATATAATAAAGGTTTCTCGAGTGGGTCGAAACGTATGCACATTGACCCGGTCAATCTCGTAAGGCTACTGATCCTCCACTTTGCATCGTCTCTCCTTCTCTTTCGTTTCTCTTTCTCTTTTATTCCTCGCGCCCCATCTTCCAATTGCGTGGGTGCGATCGGTTGATCGTAATGCGTTTAGCTCGATTTTAGGGCCAATATCAGCCGACACGAATCGCCCATCATCCTCGTCATTCAATGCCTCGGAGTTTCGTATGCAAATCAACCTCTAAGGGATAAGATAACTAAATCAAGATTACCCCTGGTTCGCGCAATTTCTGCCAAATACTATTTCCCAATTTCAGATTATCGGATGTGGCAAATTAGCGAATAAAATCCCACGCGTGTACGAAATTAGGATAAGCGCTGGGACAATAAAAATCTGGGAATAGGATGAGCCTTGTAAAAGAGAAAGGAGAGAAAGAGAGAGAGAGAGAGAGAGAGAGAGAGAAAGAAGGATGGTTTAAACTGGAGGTTTATCGTGGAGATTTAATTGACCGGAAGGTCGACAATCCCAATTTCGAAACTACGATGCTCCGGAACAACGTGGATTGGCAAGGGGAACTTGCCAGTAGGCTGGGTACTACTACTACTACCACTACTACCACCACCACCACCACCACCCTTTCGTTATCAGCCCTTTAGCTCTTTTGCTTGTAACCCTCTCTTTACGCGTCCTTCTCGCTCTTTCAGACCCAACCATTACGAATGCTCGGCGGTACTCCCTCGACGCTTCCTTGGCAAGGCGAGCACAAGCCAGTACGCGCGCGGCGTGCACAAATGGAAAACGGATTGATTAATCGTAGTAATTACCGATCAGCCCCCGCTAATTAGATATCCGACTCCTGCTATACCCAGCCATCGGCCCCAGAGGGTTTCCGCCGCTCGCCCCGTAGGCGCGCAAGTCAGCCGCATCGAGGGCTCTTCAGGGTTGGGGATGCCAGGGAACCTAGCCCGCAGGAGTTCCCAGCTAAATGAGATTGTTTGACGGAACCAGCCAATAATCTCCAACAGCACATGCGTCCAATTCTCAAGTTGGCGCAGAAACGCCAACTGCTAAATCACGGAGAAACGAAGAAAAGGGGAAGAAAGCGAACGGCCAAAAATATCAAACAACGCTGCTCTACTACTCTCCCATCGAGCTCGATGGGAGAGACAGGATTTTCCGAAGAGGTTCGCGAAATGAAATCTCATAAAAATCTCAAGACTATTATCGGTCCAAGAGCAGTTAATTATGAAAGAGATAAGATGGTGTCTTAATTGACTTTTTGCAGCTATGCGAACATCAATGTCAGTGTCCGCGATAGCATAAATATTTAAGTAGCTCAATCGCATTAAACGAGGAGAGAGAAAAAAGTTTGGCCGGGGTAGTAAGGTGATAGAAGGAAGAGAGTATCGGGGAGGAATCGATCCAAGTATTGCCGGTATCGAGACCGGGGGGAGTCGAGGGGTCTGGCGAACTCAGCCGAGTTGAAAATCTCGTGGAGCCGTATAAGGTGCGCGAGTCTCGCTAAGAAAGCGCTCGAGGTGATGGAGTGACACGATACGAGCAAACACCGCTGGTGTCACCGCACACCCGTCTTCTGACTTACTGCGGGGCATCACCTGCTCGCGTTGAACAAACGAGCAGCCTGATTCCCCTGAGGAACGCGGTAACCCGAAACCCCTGAATCGACCCGGACCGAATCGAGCTTGCACCGATCCACTTTCCAATTAGTCGACTACTCCCGGCGATCTTTTTCTCACGCGCGCGCACACGCGTTGCAGCGAATAACGCAATTATGCTTATTGTAATAAATTACCGGCCGACGGCGTGCACGGTGTGACCGGTTAACGCGGAAGAACCGTCTCAGCCGTGGAGAGAGATCCTATCGAGAAAATCGTGATCCTCGAGCATGATCGATAATCCTGCCTCCTCTAAGTGACTTTCTATACGGAGTTCGCTCGATGATCCGGCGGAGCACTTTATGGAGAAGAGCTTGCGAAATATTTATCAATTTATGTATGTTTCATCTCGTACCACGGTAGAAAAGACCGTGTTTTCGGAGCACTTACAGAAATGAAAGTCTAAGGAGATACTGGAGCTCAGCATTTGCAATTATTACAAGTTCCACACTTTGGCACTACGGTTCGCTAAACTCCTTTAATCTCCTGTTTCCAGTGAATTGAGGACATCCCGTGCCAAATTCGACTTACTTCGAGCTTTCGCGGGAATTTCGATGCTAATGGAGTGATCTGAAAGTTATTCTTTTCTCGAAAAAACAAGAAAAGAAAGGAGAAAAAGTACTCTTATCGTCGCGTAAATAAGAGACGCGTGTGTTCGGAAATACTCGAGGGAAAGGAGGAGCGAAGAGAGGGGGGCGGGGGAATACGGAATCCGAATCATCGGCTTAGCGCAAAGGCGCGTATCTGGAGAGCGATGGTTAAAATAATTCGATTTAAACGGGCCGATCACGAATCGGCAAATTACACTTATTAGCCGATCGAAGCTCGTATTTACCCACTTTCCATCGATCTTTCGAAACGATTATCCACCACTTCGCAGGTTCTTTCGAGAACGTTTCGATTTATTTACGAGCGTTTCCGTGCGGGTTACAGGTCTTAAACGCCAGCGCCGATCGGCAGGGCACGATCACGATCGCCAACGCTTTCGTGGAAACACACGCGAGATTAGCGTCTGCTCGGGAGCGGGAGTGGCGTTTAACGGCCATCGGCTTTAAAATCGCGACATCCGCGTAACGTAACGATATTCGCGGGAGTCGAGAAGCAACGGTAGGAAGAGGAGAGGGAGGCATTAACATCCGGTCGCGAGGATTTACGGCGCCATTCGCGTGGCTCCCGGGCCTCGGACGATTTTGTAAAACGAAATGTCTCGTTAGCAAGTCGCTTACAACCGAACTCGCGGAGGGGGCCGGTGCTGCTTGTGGTTTTACAGCGGTCTAAATTACAGCGCGACGTACGGTTATGATGTTAACGATCCCGAAGGCTGCCCGCCGCTGTGCGAAACGCATCGTTGCGTGGACTTCTTCTTCTTCGCGGCGGGGTTCGATGAGGTTTACGAGATAAATTCTTTATTGATATTCGCAATTTCGCGGAACGCGTTAAGCCTTCGTACACCGTTCGTTTATCAAACACGCGTATTCGCAAGAATATTTAATGAAGTTATTATATTACTTTTATTATCATTAAATATATATTATATTAACCCACGAGCGTCTCGAAATTACGAAATCGCTTAAAGTGTCGAGTCCTCGACGACACTCGTGAATCGCCGTGAAATTGTCAGCGACGAGCACTCTCTCCCGATCGGAGAAATTGGAAAAATTCTTCAAATCCTCTCTCTCTTCGCTAAGAATACCCTCGTATTATTTGCCGGGATGAATAACTGGCTAATTTATCGAGGAAGAGAGTAGGGGGGGGGGGGGGCAACGAATGAATAACGTCCACGTGGTAATTTATGGCAAAAAGCCTGGGATATCCCACATTTATAGCCTAAGTGAAACGAAAACAGATCTAACTGTGAATTTCGCACGCATAACTCGTGAAAAGCACTAAAATCACTGGGTGATTAAGCATGCGAAGGAATATCGCTCTTCTCGTCGGGGCTAAAACATCGAAAGCCCGTTAAGACGGCAGCGTCGCGTTACTCGATGGACACACAGCTGTGAGTGATAAAATTATTTCGACCCCGCGCTAAATAGAGTAAATCGCGCGTAGTACCGGGCGTTAGCGCGAAGCCACGGAAAAATGGAAGCATACAAGCTCTCTGCCGGGACATCGAAATAAACGGCCTAAGTGCCAGAGCTACTGGCGAGTAACAGGGAGGAAGGGGTGGGTGGGGTAGAAACGCGGGGGACAGCAGACCGATAAATAACCTCTGCTTTATTAGCGAGATGCCGGCCTCTCGGTGGGGGTAGCCCGGTTAAATTAGTAAGAATATTAGTACACATTTGCGCCACTTTAATCCACTGGGCTCGGCCGCGGATTTCCTCCGATGATGGATCGGATTGGAAATGTTTAAACAAGTCAAACGGATTACGTTGGAAATACGCGCTGATTTTGCGGGAAATTCGAGGGAAGAAGGGGAAGAATGCAGAAGAGAAAAATAAAAAATTATTCAAGAAACGCTCTGCCGATCAATGAGATTCTTTAAAACTTGATCACTCGACTTTATTCAGCTTTAGCTCGGATCACCGCGCGGTATTTCCAGTTTGCAGAGCAAACGAGACTTTGCCTAATAATAACGTACGACCACGGGGGAAAGTTGGGGGCGCGTTCAAGAGCAGCAGTTCAATTCTATTCACACTTATCACGTGTTCCAATAATTTTCTGCCGCAAGTTAGGCGCGGTGTGCGAAAGCAGGATACACGCGGAGAGCTACACACGGTAACAAGCTGGCAACTGTTCTAACTACTGTCCAGGTTGATATATGTGACGGAAAATTGTGGGCGAGGAGGGAAAGAGAAAGCGAAAAGAGCGGGACGAGACTGCGAAAGACGTGAAATGTGGGGGACCGGAGGGGCCAACCCCCCGCGCGCGCGACGTCTTCCGGGACACGCGCGCGCGCGCGTAGGCGGGTTGCTTATTTTATTTACGAATTATTTCGTTTGTCCGGAGTATTCTAATTAGAGAAGCCCGGCTATTTCTAAGCGTGGCGTTGCGGTGCGAGCTCTAATTGCATTACGGAAACATGAGCTCCCTCACGGCCAGATATTTCACTAAACTTATCGCGCCGGCGAAGAAATTGCTGCGTGCTGCATGCGCCGGAGAAAAGCACTTTTCTTTCGGCCCGATCCACGCCTACGCCTTTCTCTACCTGCCCGCCTACACCTGGCGTACATCACGAAAGTACACACCTTCTCCGGCGAGCGAGCGAGTCCGGGGTAAAAATAGGAGAACGTTAAATATTGGCGACAAAACGCGGAGAAAATTGCAGCGGCGTTCTGCGCCGTCTTTACCTACAGAGGGTTACAGGGGGATAATGGGAAAAGGCATCGACGTGAAAAAAAAACAGGAGGATCGTCTATCTGCGCGATTTGCCACTGAAAAATTCCAAATTCGAAGCAAAGGAGGGAATTCCCCTGGTCGGAGGGAGTCCTCGCGCAGCTGTCCGACGCGTGGGCGACGGGAACGCGAAAGTGAAATACGCGCGAGGATATCTCGGACGCTCGCGTCAAAAATCAGCTCGAGTATTAACTCCGCGGAAGCTCGGCTGTTCCTTAAAGTTGATTTGTGTTCAATTACCGCGGCAACCCCCTCTAACCCGTGACCCATGGAATTCGCGAGTTTATTATAAGCCCGACACCGCGTGTGTCGCGACAATTTTATTTATACGCAAACCACCCGAGATGCGCGAGAGACTCGACGGTGTAGGTGGCGGGCGGGAAGGGGGAGAGGGAGAAGAAGGAGGTAGAGGAGGGTAGAGAGGAATTGGAAGGAGGGGAAAAATGTCAAGCGATGGCAAACAGCAACACGCACGATACTCGGGCAATTCGTTTGGCGTTTTATATCCAAGCCCGAAATCACCTTCATCCCCTCCGCCCCCGCAAGACAGTGCGATGTACCCGATTCAGCCGGCTATAACGCGGATTATTTCGATCTTCGCTCTCGCTAAAGTTAGCCGAAGAGATTAGTTCGTCGCGACACGCTTTCGAACGGGGCAGGTTTTTGCGAGGACGTCGAAACCGCGTGGGCGTCTAAAGCGAATCGGGTGACGGAGGGGGAGCGGTGAGGTACGATTATGGCAGGAAGGTGACGCCGCCGCCGTCGCCGTCGCCGTCGACGGTGACCCTTCCTCGTTGCCTAAATATCACGGTAAACAGGGGCGTTTGTAATTCGGATGGTGGCGCAGGTGGTGCGCGGAAACATCTATCAAGATGGCGAGATAGGCTCGTCCTCCGCAAAGAGAACGCGCAGACAGGATGGAAGGGGTGGCGGATCAACTCGAAGAAACGGGGGATTCCGCAGGACAGCCTGAACTAAGCCGCCGGAAAGATACACCTCCGAGCACCCCTTAAGCATTCAGCCCACCTTTCCTTAACCCTTCCACGTAATACCGGATCGGATGGGAATTAGTATTCTCCGTGCACTATACCTTCGCAATGCTGTCAAAGTAATCCCCCGCTCGAAAACCTGCGCCGTGGCAAATATTTGCAATAAATCTAAAGGACTGTTTAATCTTGGCGCGAATCACCCGAGTGTCTCCGGCACCGCCAATGGATTTTTCCGAGATTCGCGTACGCGGAATGCGTTTAACCAGGGGGGTGGGGGGGGGGATGTGCTCTCTCTCGTTATACTTGATTTAATAACCGAAACACGACCTAAGACGGACCGCGTCCTCATTACTCAGGTGGGGGAGTGGAGGGGGACGATCGGCGGACCGCTCGACTTTTTCTTCCAGCGTCTCGGAACCTTGGAAATTTTACGATCAGCGTCATTGCCGGAATAGACACTGACAGTCTGGAAAGATACACTAAACGTAGATAAACCGATGGAGGTCTGATTTATACTCGAATACAACATGTAGGTAGCTATTCCGTTTTACGGTTTAACTCGATCGTGAATATTTTATCGTCCACTACTCGAGTACGCGCGCTCTGCGTTGCCTTAGAAGTTCCAGCGAAGCGTAAAAAGAAGAAGCTCTTTATCCGCGGGACAAGCGTCTTCGATAATCCGCGCGCCGCGGGATTCTCGGCGCGAACTTAATGACGATTTGTTTAACTCGATCGTTAATATTTTATTGTGCTGGGATATCTGAGACGTGGTCGCCCGCTCGCTCGCTCGCTCGCTCGCTCGCGCGAACGCTGTGTAAAAAGAGGAATCGCTTTATGCGAGACAAGCGCGTTCGATAATCCGTTCGCTTGGATTCTCCAGGAACGTTAATGACGATTCGCGGATCATACGAGCTCGTTAAAGTAATCCCCGTGGCGAGCTACACTCACGGCACACACCTGGGATAGAGATGCAAAAGCTGGCGGCGGGTATATCTAGCTCGCTAATAGCTTCGAGTAATACGAGGCGCATAAAGAAGAAACGGCGCGGCTCGTAGGATAAAGATAAAGGGGCTTGCGCGAGAAAGAAGGTAACTGGAGGACTGGCGCAACTGGCGGCCCAGATACGAAAATCGTAAAGTAGCAACATAATAGTGCCTGGCATAATCCAGCACGACACTTCTCGCCGAGATTAAATACGCATAAAATGCAGCCGCGTATAAACGTTAACAAGTCGAGAACTTGTGGCGGAATGTATTTCCTGGCTTTCCTCGGCGTTTACGTCGCTTGTAAAATCAGTAGCGATCCACGGCCGATCTCCGGACCCGAGGAATTCGAATTTCAACCCCCTCCCCCAGGCGCATCGGGGAAAATTACTCCGCGCGCAATGTCAAACCAGTCAAAGTCAATCGTGTCTTGGTGTACGGTCTCTCGCATTATTTTAATCTTCTCTAGCGAGACTGGCGTTTATGCGATACAGTGGTGAAACCATGACCAGGCCAGCCTGCGCCCCGAATTTATAGTTTGCATCCCCAGCCCAGTTGAATTGAGATTTATTCGGTTCGCGATCGCTGCGATACGCGGGACTGCGAGGAAACGTGATATTTCAGGCTTGCGCATCGACTCGTATTATTGCGATTATGTGGAAATGGCGAAATTTATCGGCAGCTGCAGCGAGGTGAATTCTCCTCGAGTAAGATACAGCGCGAGTGCGCGCAGAGGCGAATTATCAGTCCATAAAGGTAGGCCGTGACGAGAGCTGCTAGGAACATTTTGATAAAAACCCCGAGGAACGTTAGACCGTAAATAAAAGCGTGCGCTTCGTCGGCCGGAAATATTTGACGTGTACGCTGGGCATCGGTACTCGGCTGATTGGCGCCCTGAAATAATCAGCTTGTTACGTTGTCAGAGCTCGGTAGCGACGAGTTCGCGTGTATTCGCTAGTTTGATGTACGGGCACAATTTCAGGGTGTCTGGAATTCTCGTATGACACGCGCGGCTCCCGCAATCCCGGATTCGACGCGGCGTGATGCATCGGCCACAGGGATCGGCAAAAAAGCGCAGTGCGCACTCGCACTCGCAAAGCAAACATGGCCGTCAAGGCCGTTTAATTGCGCGGTGGTGATCTCTCGATCGCTCCCGATATCGGATCGGTCCTTATCGCCCGCCAATTTTAAGCAGCGACCTGCTTTACCTTTACCTTGCAATCACGCGTTATTAACTTAATGACTTAACGAGCTACTCCGCAGACACGGAGAGAGAGAGATCACACGCGCCAATAATTTACCATCCATGATAAATCCTGCGAATAACTAGAAATTTATGTACTCACCAGTTGTTCACTTGGAGGATCGTCAGGCCCGTGTCTTGTGCGAGTTGCTTCTTCTGGTCTTCCGATGGATAAGGATGCTGCAACAAAAAGAGAGAGAGAGACAAGCGTTAATGACGTTAACTTGGCCGATTCGCTCAGTCAGGGTAGAATTACCGATAATTTTCGCGCGCGCACGCACGCACGCACGCACGCGAATCTGATCTTTGGCTTGCAAAGCGTTCGGCTGTGCGAGACTCGCAATAAACTTGCGGAGCTTCTCGGTGCATTACAGGCGTCGCACCTGCGAAATATTATTTATTGTCGGGACAACAATAAAAAAAGGAGCCAAGGGGTAAAAAGAGCTCGTATGGCCGCGTTTTATCGCGGAGTCGCATCGGCGCAGATGCGACGATCCATCCGGGCTAGCCAGCGCAACTCGTATTTCCTCCGCGAAAGAGACTTTACGAGGCAGCGCTAAAGAAACACGAGAGTGAGGCGGCGAAGGGACTGGATTGCACGCAGATGGCATAACTGGATAAACCCCCCTCCCCCCTCTATGAAATAGCTATACAAGGTGTCCCTAAATTGGCAAATTTTCCTCAAAGGGTCGAGTATATCGTGTCACGTGGCCCTCCGACAGCGATGGACGATACTCTCAAGTTTCGCTTCGATTGCCTCCGTTCAATTTGGCGCATTACGCACGGGCATCGATCATTTAATTAGGAAGTGAATGGCTGGTTAAACGACTGTAACATCAGATTTCGCAAGCTGTCGGGAACGTATTAGCGGGGCAAAAGAAGCAACGGGACGTAAGACGTACGGCGGTAACGGCGTCGTCCGCTCGCGCTCTTATCTAGCAGGAAATCTAGCGTGTAGCTAGCGTGATTTGGCACGAAGGCAGCGGACTCCTTATTAACTTTACAAAGTTTCATATTGTGTGCCCGCGAGACGCACGCACGCTGGATCTAGAAGCGATGCTCCGCGTGGATATTCAGCCATCGTTCTTGAAGCGCGGCCCATAAATTTTCGCACCAGTTTGCCTGTTCCACCAAGTGAAATTACTGCGCACATTAATTTCATCCCCGGACGTCGCCCAGTGGCCGATCTTTCGCGCGCGATGCTTGAAATCGTGCAAAGTGCCAAGATCCACGGAAAGCGCACGCACGCCTTAACGCGTGTGTTAAGCTCGTGGTGCACGTGCATGGAGAACCGTAAACCGTAAACCGAATCTACTCCCAGTCACGGGGGAATACCCCGCTGTGCTGTCGCCGTTGCTACTTTTGCTTCCGTCGCTGCTCGTCCGTACTAATAATAACGATTGCTCGAGTCCTTTTTCGGTATTCCCTTTAATCATAAAAATGCTACGAAATAATAGATCGTGTTTACCAAACCCTTACCTTCGCCCTCGCCCTCGCCCTCGCCCTCACCCTCACCCTCACCCTCACCCGATATCAGACACGAGAATATTTTGCTTGCTCGGTTTCCTCGTAAGATCGATTTTTATTCCGATTCTGTGCTCGTGAAAATATAATCGAACGCACGAGTTACGTAGAATTTATTGCACGCGCTTCTTTATTCCATCGCGAGCGCGAGTTCCCTATGATGAATTAAGATTTAATACCAATTCCACGATATAGAGCTGACTAATCCAAGTAGATGAATTTGCGGATTCCGCTGGAGGGTCGGTGCATCGCGAAACCTGCTCGATTAAATCATCAACAGCAACAGCAGCAGCAGCAGCAGCAGCAGCAACGGCGGCAGCGGCAGGTAATACCCGACTGGCAGGTACAACTCATCGCGCGTCCGGAGCACGGTGCCCGGTTGCATTAATCTCAATTAGAAACTGAAAGTCACCCAATCATTATGACGCGAGGTAAACAGAGCTCGGCCGTAGCGATTTCTAGCCTTTCCCCGCTGTAAAGTGGAATCATCTCAGTTCCGGTGTCCGGTGTACAGGGGCACGCGACACGATCAATTACGAGAGAGCGCGAGAACACGATACGAGCGCATTAAATTCGATATAAAAGCAAGCGCAGAGTCCGGCTGCGTGCAAAAGCCCGCGGGCCGCAAACACCGCAAGCGGCCGAACCGCATCATATTTTTCCATAATTAGCACGTGGCGTCGCGGTGTTACGTTGCAGGCACGTTTTTGCCGAAGCCTGCGGTATTTTTGGAAACCACCGCGTTGAATCTGTTCACAACACAATCCTCTCCCTCCCATACCCTCGGTCCCCCTCCCGACAACCCTCTCCAGCGAATATATCATGTTTCTTGGAGGTGAGCCACGCTACAGCGGGCCACCCCCGGGCCGTAGCCCATTGTGCCCCGGTCTACGCGATGCGAGCGATTCTTATCCTAATTAAATCGGCTGGTTGCATTGTCCGGGCGTAGAGTTTCCATCGAACCGACTCGGACACGCACAAACACGGCCACCTCCGTCGGTACATGCATTTCCTTCCCTCTCCCCTGGAGAGCGTTCGACGAAATATCGATTCGCGTGATAAGCCAAGAACTCGATTCATCGGATGTAAATGAGAGAGTTAAAACGCGCCGATGGCTGCCTAAAGCTCGGGGCGCGGGGGTGGTGGCGTATTTGATGTCTGGCCGTTTTCCGAATGGACCAAAGTCACGGTGAATCAGTGAGAGAAAAGATCGGAGGATCCCAGCGTGAGAAGAACTCGAATAAGGAAAACTTTTATGGAGACTATCCGGTGGCTGATGGTACTTGCGAGAAACAAGGTTTTCGCGTTAGGAGTTTGCCTCCAGCTCTGGAGATTCTAGGATCGACAAGGTTGCTGTAAATTGGTAGCAGGTGCTTGCAACAACTTGGGCGAACACGCCGGAATTAGCGAGGACTCAGACAGTGTATCAGACATTGCAGTGGATATTCCCTTTCCTTCCTGGGTTTCTCTCCCTCGCTTCGTTGGTGTATGCATAAAACAATCAAGATAATTGTCGAAGCTTCGTGGGGACCGGCTGGCTGGCTGGCTGCTCTCTCCACCCTTGGTGAGCTGGAAGGCGCAGGGGAGGAGAAGGGTAGGAGCTATCCAATTACATTGAAAACAATAGTCTTAAGTGCTCGCGGCGGTCCGTTCTGAGCCACCCCCGTTCCAGCGATGCTTTTCTGCGAGGGGCCCTCCACCCCCGCGCAGTTCGCTCGTGACGATGCACAAGTTTAACTTAAAGAAAGAACTGCCATAAGACACCTGCTACGAGTGAATTACGAGACTTTGTTTTGATGCGACTCAAATTCATCTTCCTCCCGAGTAATATTCTCAATCTTGAATCGCCCTTACTTAACTCGATGGTGGTTTCGAATAAATTCCCTGGAAACTTTTGATCGTCCGGAACTTGGAATGTCTCTTGGCGGAGTGCGGCGGGTGGGTTCTGTTCTGTTCTGTTCTGTGAGGAGGATAACCTTACGTGTCTTTCGGGACGTTTGCGAGATCATGGCGGGAAGGAGGAGAAGGAGGAGGAGGACGGAACGATCATCCGGGCAATGAGTCCAAGAGAGAAAAAGAAGAGAGAAGAGACCGGGAGACGCGGCTGGGCTGAAGTCGGTAGCCAAACAAGCGATAAAATGAAAATGAGCGGTAAAAAGACAATATGAAAACCATTTGGGTCTCTCGTCGGTTGGGGTGGGAACGAGCGAGGCGGAAGCAGGGCTAAGTGTGTAAATGAGTCCGTAGTTTAGCCCGATTGCCTCGAGACGACCCCTTTTCGCGGTGAGCTAACCTCATCTACGAGCTGCTTCACTGATAGCCCGATGTAGCCAGAATATCTGTGTCTTCTTCAGGAAAGAACGACTCCCTAAGACCATTTTCCAGACAATGCGCTCGTTCAAGCCTCCAAATTCAAATCAGTACAAGCAATCCAGAAATGACATAATCCACCTAATATGCGCTCAATTGAAACGATCAAACCTACCCCTCTTGACTCTAAATTCTAAGGTGTTTCCGATGATTTTGCCGAATTTCCGAGGAATTTTCCAGTGCTTTTGCAACGGGGGCGGAGGGGAGTTTCGTCTAATCGATCGGTATCCTTGTAAGAGAGAGACTCGCGCTCGATAATTCACTGGCGTCGGTTCGGCGTGCGCCGCGTGCTGCGTCAGGACGTCGATGTCGATGGGCGGAGGCGTCTCCGGCATGTTCGTCGCGGACCCGGTGCCGAATGACACGCCGATGACGAGCGCTGCTGACTCCGGCTAACGAGCTGGGCGTCGAGGTCGTGGGTCCCGAGTCCCGGGTCCCAGAGAAATCGCGCTTCGTCATCAGCAGCTTACCCCCGATTCCTGGACCAGCTACTTTGGGCGTCAGCCGGGGATTCGATCTGTCTTTTATACCTCCCTGCTTATCCTACCTCATTAACGGCGATGCAGACCCACGGAAATTCGTTCGCACGCTCCAAAAATTCAAGCCCCCGATCAAATAAAAGGACAATTAAAATAATAAAGGGTGAGAAGAGAGCGAGAGTGGACGAATGGATTTGGAATTTCGGATAACTGTGGAACTCTGACGAGGGTGGTGGTTATCGACAGGCAAAGCAGGACATTGGTGAGAAATCTGGGGAAGGATGGAAGAGAATAGACACCGTCAGCGCGTCAGTCATCTTTAATACCTTCATTCCGTCTGTCCTACCCCTTCGACAAATGGATATATATGTATATAATATATATATATATATGGAAGATATTTCCATGAGCGAGCATAACTTCGTTACCGGTCTGGGGTTATTCAATTTCAGCGTTAAAATCCTCTAATGTGCCGTTATTGCAGCCCGGGGTGGGTGGGTGGCGAGGTAATGGCCTGCCGCACGTCACAAGGACTTCTCCTCAGGATTTTCTTTAAGACGAACGGATGGGCTTACCGAGCTCGCGAGGATTCATTCAATTACGAAGAAATTCTATTTATGTATTATCCACGAATGCACCTACTCGACAATAAATCATTTCCCAGCGATAATATATCTCTCCCGTGGCGCTTGTACGATGGAGATTAAGCTAATGATCGAATTAAACTATTACGGGTCGAACCTCATTAAAAAGAACAGCTGCCTAGTGAACGATACGAATAGAGAAAAACTGCAATGTTTTCCTATTAAAACACGAATCCATCTATCCGGAACAAGAGACAAGACGGGGGCAAAAAGAGAGCATAGCAACCAGTTCAAGATTGATACTGTTTGTCGAAGTACACCTGACGCCGGAGCAACGTGTAATTAGCCAAAGAGCCTCATCGTCAGTCTTATAAATTGATTTTGCCACGCGGTAAAAGGAGAGAGAAGCAGCAGCAGCGGTAGGAGGGAAAAGCTGCGAATGCAGGAACGAGAAACTAGAAAACGTGTAATTATTCAAATAAACTCATCGAGGCTCATAAATTATTAATTTCAGTCAAAGGAAACGAGAGTGTATGTGACGGGGAGGGGGTGTACCTCCCCGTCCCGCAGGTGCGCCTGCTAGTCGAATACTAGGAGGTATCTAGTTTGACAAGATAGGAATCGCTAAATGTTGACGTTTATAGGGATCAGGGTGTAATTGGTAGGAATGCAGGAAAGCTGTGGCAATTTAGCGCGAGCAGCGCGGGGCTTTCCATGTTTGGGGAGTTAAAAGTGCACGCGTCGAACTGGCTGATGCGTGACAGGAGATTGGAATCGAGGAAGATGGCATCCTGAGATTTCCCACGTGATGGAGCGTCGCTGGGGAAGACGCGCGACGTCCCTTTGTGTGTAATTACGAGGAAACACAATGGAATGTATGGAGGTATGCGCGAGCGGGCTCGGCCGATACGAGATAAGCCGAACCCAAAGAAGGTATGTTGCGGCGATGCTGACTCGCGCGACGACCAAGGACCAACAAGGGGCTGAGATCCATCTACCAGGGCTACATATCGCGGGGAAATCTGCTCCGTCACTGCACCGTCCTGTCGTCTTCGAACTGCAGTCGCAATCTACTCTCTCTCTCTCTCTCTCTCTCCCCTTCTCTCTATACGGAGAGAACTCCGGTCACGTGAAAAACGTAGCGGACGGAACCTGATAACTCGGCGATTCGGGGAGCAACTGTGAGACAGAAACGAATGCGCCTAAGCGGAGAAGCGGCGCTAGTAGTTCGTCCGAGAAAGTATCGTTAAAACTACTCGCGCGATACTGGGCTCTCCCTCGCTTCTTGCTCTTCCGGGTTAAAGTTCAGGTTTGGCAAGCGGTCCTCGAAATTCCGGAGCAGCCGGGTAGGTCGATTCGGTCGATGCTCGGCCGGCAATCGATGCTGACGAGCGAATTGGTACGACGAGCTGTGCAGGGCGTGGTCGAACCAGGTCTCTGTGACACAACCACCTCAATCACCGTGCGACGCCCCGAGCTGTCATTATCACGCGACTCCGTCTAGCTCTGTGTGGGCTCTGCGGACTGCAGACTCCGCCAGGAACTTGCACGGGGAAGAGAATTCGTGGAGAGACGACTCGACTAGTGCATGCGTGTGTCGGTGGCCATCACGGACTTGCACTCGCGGCTGTGCGAGTTCTCACGATCGAGCGTGCGTCGACCGATCCCAGAGCTCGCGTCCAGGGGTGCCCTCCCCCTGCCCCTGCCCCAGGGACACACCCCCTTCATTGTGCGCGATTCGAGGTGTCGGCTGGATCCTCGAAGGTTCAATCGTCGTCCGGCGGATCGACGACCGGCTGACCCCGACTACTGACCTGGGGCTTTGTCTCCCAATTTCATTGATTAGGCCTTGGTTTCCCTCGCCAAGA
The DNA here is from genome assembly GCA_037305995.1 of Sclerodermus sp. 'alternatusi'. NCBI lineage: Eukaryota > Metazoa > Arthropoda > Insecta > Hymenoptera > Bethylidae > Sclerodermus > Sclerodermus sp. 'alternatusi'. Next base: position 2,600,060 of record CM074550.1, read on the forward strand.
AACTCCCACCCACCCTCGGCCATCTCGCACTGGACTGATTGCAGAGCGCTAATGAAACGACTGAAGGATGCCGCGCGCACTGTTCTCGACGGAGAGAATCATTCTCGATCGTCATGCCGAACCCAAGGAAAAATCAGACGATCACCTTCGCCTCGATTCAATTACGTTAATTAAACCGAGGGACGAGGCAGTGGGAACGGGCGTCGAGTTCGCACCCTCGGAGTTCCCTCTGGCGCGAGGAAGAGATGGACATTAACGTCGGGAAAACCCCGGGCGGGAATAATAATCGTTCGACTATGGAGGATCGAAGGACACGTGCTGTCCTTCAAGGCTGAGCATGATTGCTATGATCGTCCAGTAAGTAGCACGATGCCTAGCTTCACTCTCGATATTCATCTGGCGAGCGAAGGTTTCACTTTCTTCTAGCCTCGTTAACGAGAGGCGGGCCCCAAGCTCCATTGACAGGAGTTCCTGGCTGGCCCCTCGAGCGGCCGTCAATCGGCGCAGCTTGCCCCGTGACTTGTGGGAATCACGATAATTATAACGTTTCCGTCGAGTTTAGATACGGCCCGTGATGCTGAGCCTCCCCGCCCCCACCCACCCCCTCTAGGCGGCCCTCGGGCAGCAATTCTCTGCTTATACTCGCGCCGCTACCCGGCAATCATCCACGACCAGTCTTTCAGTCTCAGTTCCGTTGCTATTTAATTATCCATTTAAAGCATGTAATTTCCTACCGAGTCTCTCGAGGAGTGTGCTTCGATCTCTCTCTCTCTCTCCCTCCCTCCCTCTCTTTCTCGCCGAGACACTGTCGAATTCGAGAGACGATGCAACGGAGGGACGAATCGTTGCGCGCGTCTCGATCGATGTCACACCGACGGAACAGGAACGGATGAGCCGAAGGAGCGACGCCACGAATTTTGCAGGAATTTCCCCGGTGCTTCCCCGGGAAAAACTCGTTTCTCAGCGAGCAGAAATAAACACATGTACGGCTCTCGCTCGTGTATCGTTCCGGGTGGATCGGAAACCCGCCGCAATTTAATTGTTGGTTTAAGGCGTGTCCGGCGATGCATGTGGACGTGGACGAGGACGAGCCGGACGGGAGGAGGCCGGCACCGAGTGGATTTTAGCAGCAGGCAGCAGGAAGCGTGGGAGTGTGTCGTATTCAGCGATCGTGCGGGGCCGAAAATGGGCGGCCGCTGGTCGTTACCGATACCGGTAACAAGGATACGGTTCGCGCACGGGGCCATTTCGTTGGGAAGTTTACTGTCGTCTCGAGACATCCGCGGCTGGATTAGAATCGCGCCTTCCCTTCCTTTCCCTCCTCTTCCCTTCCCACCCCTTCCCTTCCCATCCCTTCGTTTCTCGAACTGGAGCGTCCCGCACGCTACTTTTTTCTCGCCACGCTAACGCGCTCGTAATGTCCCGGATCTACGAGCTTCGTGGCCGAACGTGCCATTGTAACGAACCGAGCACTCCGAACCGAGCATCGCCGGGGGAGGGAGTGCGAGCGTTGAATAACGCACCGTTAACGTTACGATCCGACCATTATCGAGCCTGTTTTGCACCGCTGCCTTCCGGTGCGAATGGCGATCTTTAAATTTAGCCGGGATCGGTACCCGCTCACCAAAGTATAAAGCACCGGAGGAGGAGGAGGAGGAGGAGAAGGAGGAGCATGAAAATTCGCTGCTGGTTTAACGAGGAAGCGAAATGACAAACGCGTCGACGTCGTCGATTTCCTCGGACCCCGAAACTCCGTGGCGTGGAAAATGGTACGCGTGGGACTGCATCATCTTCCCGGAGCCGTTTCCCGCATTGTCGGCAGGATTATGCATAGATTTCGAAAAGCACGCTGGCTCCGGATGGTCGTCGCGCTCGTTTCACGCGGCATTCGCGCCCTAACCTCCTCGCAGGCTGTATAAACGAAATGGCTGTTAGGTGATATTGGCTACGGCGTGTCGCGGAAGGCGTCGATGTATTTTCCTGGCTCGTCCCGGGCACGGGCCACCCCCGTTTAGTGTCAATTTATTCGGGATTCCCGAGATTCCCGAAGCTTTGCCGCTTGCGCACGATCAGCCCCGCCCGTTTGCATAATATTGTATTTATTTCGTCTTGTAAGCCCCACACCCTTCTCGCTTTCTCGCATGAATGCCGCTATATACACCAGCCTGGAATGGCCTATACGGGTTACAAGAAGATCTACCCCTACCCATTGAACCTTTCTCTTTCTCTCTCTCTCTCTCTCTCTCTCTCTCTCTCTCTCTCTCTCTCTCTCGCTCTTTCGCTCAAGCATCTTCAATTCTGATCGAGCAATTTGCCGCGCGCGCGCGATATTGGATCGCGAACGAAACATTTTTGCGAGCTACCCAAACGAAAGTGAAGCGAGCTCTACAGGGGTTTGCATGTGTTAGAGCCAGCCGGTCCTTTGGAGATTGTCAGTACGCGCGGGACAGTAGCCAGTGCGTTTTCAATGCCAATATGATATGGAAATCCTACCAATATGGTAGGAAAATATCGGGGGGTGTGTTCTCCCGATAACCGGGGGAGTATCAAGTCGACGAGAGTAGTTCGAGGAAAAATGGAGGATTCTTGGGAAATAATGAAGTTTGTTAGTGGGAATAAGTGGCGTTATCTCGAATAGGTAATCCGCGTGTACCTGTTGCCAAATGGCAGGCAGGCCGCAGCTGTTCGCTACTACGCAACCAGGCTGGAAATACCTCGTAATGTATCGATGCGTAAATTTATCGCGCATAAAGTCGAGCCAGCGCGAGAGGACGGCACTTGAGCAACACCTACGCGACAATGTAAAGGTGAGCGCGAATTATTGAAAGCACGGCAATAGCAATGGCGGTCCCGACGATAAAGAAGCCGGGAGAGCCCGTTATCGACGCCCGTTTCATGAATAAGCGCGCAAACATCCTCTAAGCGACCGAGTTCGATAAGTCGAGTCTCGCTCGCCGCCCCTCCGCCCTCTTCGTTATCGCCCTCGTTTCGGTGTTGTGGTATTAATTCGACAATTGCCACCGTTATCTAGCCGCAGCATCCAGAAACCCGGGAATCGCGCGGTTCTCTCCAGCACAGCCGCGGAAGACGACGATCGGCGAGAGTTTCGAGATGCCGGCACCTCGAGCGGTACCCCCACTCCCGCCGGTTGCCGAGTCCCGAGTGAAAAAATCTCTGAGGGGATGGCGTGTTTCGCAATGATAAAATAGAATATTCATAATGAGGACGTCAGTCAGGTGGGTTTTCGAGGTGAGGGCTCGAGGTGTGGGGGTTGAATTGACGGAAAGGTGGAGCACGAGCGCGCGAGTGGCAGGGGTGCATCGATAACCCCCGCGTCGAAGAGTTTGAGTGATTGACGCGATCGGATGGAACAGATCGTGATGCGCGTGGAGAAAAGTGTTGACCGCTCGTTCCCGACCCATTGACAGGTGCATAACGCTTTCAAACAAATAGGAACAAATTCCTCTCTTCTGCCTCTATCTGCCCCGCCACCCCTGCCACGATGGGATGCATTTTTAAAGCCTACCGATGCACGCCGATAAATATCAACTCTGTCAGAATCTCTGCTAATAAAAGACATATTGTGATTTGGAGAAAAGTGGCGCAGTTTTATTTTAATAAAATTTATACGTCCTACTATTTATAACTACGGAACTTGATTGATGCACTTTGGCATTTATATCATTAGTATCGGATGTGCGTTCGATTAACAGATCGACTCGATCATTGCGCGAACACGTTTGCACGGGGGCATGGGGGGAGGGGGAGGGGGGGAGGACGAACTTTGAAGAAGGAAATTCTTCATCATCGGTGGAGGACAATCCGATCGGGGCTGCTCCGCCGCCGCCACTTGTTTTATTGACCGTAACGCAATAACGAGAGATCGTCCGCAAGATTAATGCAACCCACCCGCGGTTCTTGCGCATTATGCCAATATTTGGTAGTGGCGTACGCGGGCTCCCAGTTGCAGCGGGAATGCACGTACGGCACGGCGTAAGCAATCACGGCCATATTTTACAAGCCATATCACCGAGTCAGACGTGTTTCAGAGGTGAACGCGCTTCGCCTAGATCGCTGTCGTGTTTTCGTTGTTTCCAGCATGCCGACGCTGCTCTATGAAGGCTCCCAGTAAAGCCCGGGGCACTGACAATCACCTGTCGAGCGCGATCGCACTGCTCCCACTGCCCTCGGCACCCTCAACCCCTCCACCCTCCTCCACCCCTTCGTTATCCGGCGCTGAAACAAGCGCGTGCAGTACAGGTGCGCGCGGGGTTTATACCTGAGCGCTGATGGATCAATTGTGCGGAGCAGCGAAGCCTGCGGCTCGCGCTAAAGCGATAAAACGCGAGAGCCCTTCGACCCGGCCGGAAGTCGCCATTTCTCACGGACGATACCGCGCGCGGAGCGACGACGTCCGAGATCGTCCGATAACGAAAATGCGCGCGCAACGCTCTCGCGATAGCAAATTCTGTGGCTCTTCTTGGCTAGTGTCAGCTTCCACCATCCCCTTCGTCGACTCGCGAAGGAGGGAGGAATTTCGGGAGAACGAAGAGTACGCTGCGCTCGGTGGTCCACCCCCACCCACCAGCAGAGTTAATGTATTTAGTCGATTTTGCAGGTGGAAACGTCAAATGTTTCCGGTGATGCGAATCGCGCTGGGAAAAATGACAGCTCATCGGATTTTACGAAGCGGACTGCTGCTAGCCTGGTGCAAGGCCTGGTGATTTTCATCGCTGTAATCATGCGTTTATCGACATCGCGATCCCCTCGCGGCCGATCAACCTGCCGGAACGAATCCGCGTGGCCAGCCGACTCGCGCGCGAAATCGCCAAACGGTACTGGCCAACTATATTTATTCCATTAAATAGATTTCCCAGCAGCAGCAGCAACGGCAGCGGCAGCAGCGAGCCGAGGACCGTTCGATAAAATAATTCCGAGCCCGGCAGCCCTCGCTTTGCTGTCTCTGCCGGCTGTTCCCGATGACCGTCGAGCGTTCGAGGAAAAATTCCGAAATTTCAACCGGAACATTTATTAGTACGTTTACTTTTTTATTATTGTCGAAACCCATCGCGAACACTGATGCTTTTAATATGCGCTCGTTTCCCGATCAACGTCGCGCACTTGCCGCTTTATTGAAAAATGATTGCAACTTTTTTGAAAGATGCTCGAGATAAACCGGAGATTAACAATACGAGTAGCAATTCTAGACCATGGACCGTGGACAGGACTGGACACTCGCTTGGTAGAGAAGCGCGTCGGCTCGCCATCATTATCGTTATTTAATATCCCGGTCATTAGCGCGTTCTACCATGGCGTTGTGGAACGTTGTTTATGTAGTTATCCGAGTTTCAGACGAGCTGACGATCATTTTCTTATTTTCTACACTTTTTGTCAGTTTGGTAGGAAGAGGGGAGAGCCGGGAGCAGACCCCTTGAAACGAGCCGCGCGTGTCTCCCGCCCGGCCAATATCAAGAGTAATCGCGACACTCGTCGTGTCAGGAGAAACGGCCATTCTAGGTCAGACTGCATTTTCGGTTGATCCTCGCTGAAACTCGAGCTATCCAGTAGCGGTACTGCGCGGTATGCGGTGAACGTCAGAGATCGTTAGCTGCTAAAGAATTCAGTTGCATCATACCGGCAAGTCGTGATGGAGGCATTAGCGAGATTCGAGGGAGCGCGAAAAAAGTGGTGGGAAAGCGAATCATTATGGCACCGTGGCTCGAGTGTTAATGAGAGAGAAGGATCCGAGGAAACCTTAGTTATGATAGATTGCAAACGGAAAAATTACTTCTAATTACGCGCAATTAGCTTGGAGTTCGATAAGTCATCCCCGAAGATTCTTCTTCGCCCGTCGCATTAAACTTATTTTTTACTACTTACACAGACTGGTCAATCTCGCCGCTTCAATTATAATCTCGCTGGAAGGACGCTCTATCAAGATCCTTCGTATCGAGAAGTGAAGAAATTGATTCCACGTAAAAGTTCACCGTATCGTTCGGTTATTTGCTCGAGCTTACAGAGTCGAGCCAGTGTGGTGGTAATATGATTGCACGAGCGAAAGTAGGGTTGATAGGCGTCCAGGCGTGGAAGCAGCGCGCGGATTGACAGGTGGATATTTTTATGCGAAGCCCCATTCGATAATCCGCGCGCTGTTTTATGGCTGCACCGATGACCTCACGCGTAATGCATGGATTCCCACTATCTTTGGTAACGAGGTGGCTCTAATATGAATTCGTTTGCGCTTAGCTCAAGCCGAGCCTGCGTTTCACCCAGTCCGGCATGCACGCTTACGCTTCTTCCACCCCTTCTTCTTCTTTTTCTTTTTCTTTCCCTTTGCCGAGGCTCGCGCAAAGAATCCCGAAACTTTAACCAGCTCTTATATTCACAAGTCCCTCTTGTTCAGTGAAAATTTTTCTCATCAATAATCAGCCAAGTTTCTTACTCGGGCTTTTTATTCGCGCCTTTTACGTAGAGCCCTCTTCCGAAGCTTTTATCCCGTTTCTTGTATCTAAAGCCTCGTGACGTCGATGCTTGTTAAAATTCTTTACTCGGTTATTTCATTTACAGCGTTGAGAATACGGAGAGAGAGAGAGAGAGAGAGACCTCAGTTTTTTGTCCCGGTCTTACTCGCAGGAATCATTTTCCGTTACTATATGTGCATAACTCTAGTACGACGGCGTTATCAGCTTTCGCATACTACTTTAAGTAACGTATACGCGTATTTACATATGGCCGAGCTTAAGTATGTATGCAAATTCGTATGGAATATAGGTATACGCGGGCCCCACAAACTCTTGCGTGCAGGTGCATGGGTCACCGAACCGGTGAGAGTTCGCGCACTCGCCTCGCTAGGATTTACCAGTACTCTGGCCACCATTACATTCTCCCCTCCCCGTCCCTCTCTTTCTCCAGCTCTTTTTCACCGTTTTTTACCGTCCTAGTTATTGACAGATGATGCTTTTCCACAATCTCGATATACACTATAGCCTCTCAGCGGTTTACCGCACCTATAAACGCGGTCATACGCGTTTCAAGGGCCAAGCCAGCCGGTTTGTCCCAAGTGTTTTCGCATTGGTAATCCCGAAAATTCTTGGCCAACGCTCCAATGAAATATTGGAATTCCCACGGGTATTCTTCCATTTAAATGTAGGTAAATCCTTGCAAAAGTATTGTAATCTATGTACATCCCTCGCGTCCTCTTGATTTTGGAAAAAGATTCTCCGCCGCGAGAGATGCAAAGATGGCCACTTTGATTATTTATGCAAACAAAACGGACGCGAAGTAGACAGAGGCGTGCGGATTCGCGTTACCATTATTTACTTCCCCACCGGAAAGAAGGTACTATACGCATCTAACGCGTATCTTTTGCCAGCACACACAATAACCCCCACGCAGAAATTTGCATGGATCCTTCGCTGCATGTGCGCGGTTACACCCTTGGCGGAACTCGCTTGATGAACATCGGACTCGAGCCGCGTAACTTACGCGGACTTCCAAGAGACCCCCTGAATAACGTAACTTTCCAGTACTATGGGTATGTGCCACGCCACGCCGCGCCATGTCATTTTTACGACGCGATCCAACGCGACGTCTCCAAACACCATGGAGATTATTCACCTTACTTGCGCGATACTTTTAGCTGGAAAATGGAAAATTCTCCTCGTGTTTCAACCACGAAAACAATCTTTCCCGATGGTAAAGCGTATAAACACGTTTGTCTAATAGCTTCAGCCTGATATCGGAAATGGGTCCATTTTCTATTTCCGGGAAACGGAGATTTCCACGGTGAATTCTGCGTATAAATACTCGAGGAGCTTTTGGGCCACAATACATATTTCTCGATTTCAACGTGTATGCTGACATGGATTATATTCAGGAGACGTTATTTATGCTAAAATTCGAAATTCATGTAAAGAGGCCAGAACACGCGTCGCGTTCTTAAGTTACGAGATTTCAGCACTCAACGTTAAGATGGCTGAAATGAAGTTGGCTGGGCGAAATTTATGGTAATTTAGATGCATGCTGAAAGGCGATTACGGTGGAAGCTCAGCTGTCTTACTGTACTCGAGGAATTTATGTATCAACTAATAAAATACTCGATATTATGTAGAAAATTGATGAGTCTTGTTATTCTACCCACCGTCGATAAATTGCGTATTACAAATATAAGAGGAGAAAAAAAAGAAGCCCCGCACCATTGTCTCGAGAAGACGACGCTCTAGGAAAATTTATACGGCTGACAAGAGATCACGAGGAAATTCAATTATGCATCAATGCGCGCGAAATTCACGGGAAACGCATGCTCTTGGAATATTAGGAAAACAAAAGGAAAAAAGAAATGTCCACCTCTTGTTCATCCATTTGCTCTTTCCAGTTACTTTTTCAAGCATCGGGTATTGCATGAAAATTTACGAAAGACCGGGATTAAATATCTACACAATTGCATTTGCTTGGGTTTTTTGCTCCATCGGGCTGAGTGTAATTAGACTGCATTGCTGAAGATCAGGAGAGCGAAGGTGGTGGAAGTGAATATCCTGGAAGGTAGTGGCAAAGGGACGTGGGAGTCGGGGGGTTGACGGGGGTTGAAGGGGCAAATAGAGAGAGGTCACGCGGACGGTCTGGACTCTGGCAGTCTCTGCGGCAATTACCGGTGTGCACGGTTTCTCCTCACTGCTGCTATATCCTGCTCCGTACACTCGACCTCATCGAGCGATGCAGCGCAAATGCACTTCTCCCCCTTGCATTACCGCAAGCTCGAGCTTCGCAAACTCGGCCTGTAACGCAGAGCTTCCCCGCCAGACTCTCCTATCTGCGAGCACACGCCAGCGACAAAGATGGTCACGTATCACGAGCCCTACGTGACTAGCTCGTATTCCGCGCGCACCTCTGAAAACCTCCAACCTTTGATATGCCGGGCCAAAGCCATTCTCCCTAAATTCCTCCACGTATTTCGCCGAGAAAAATGCAAAAATTCATATATCGAAAGCGAGCGCATAAAGAGCCAGAGAGGAGAAAGAGGGAGGAACGAGCTTTAGCAGGAGCAAACTAAATAAATGTTTCCTTTTTCTTATTAGACGCTGAACGAATGAGAAATGAGAGTACCGCGATATCGCGATCTATGTTTGAGTTTGGTAAATATATTTTAGCTGGAAGATCATATTTCTGAGTTGTTTGATTTGTACGGTCGCACGAAATTAATTTGAGAATCCACATCATCTGGTGTGTACGCTATTTTGCAAGTATCCACGAGCACAAAGTGGTTACCTGCGGCTATTTACGGGGGCACGGGCGACGTTACGGCCCGCGGCGTTCGCTGTAGGTTTGTACGAACAGACGTGATACTGAATATATGAATAATAATGGCTGCGACTGTATCGCGAAAGCGCCACCTCCACTCGTCGCCGCCCCCGCCAGCCAGCACGAGCCGCTCTGCAGCCACTTGATGTACTGCGAGACTGCGATACGCTGTGATTCGCTCTGATTAGCGCTATCTATAACGATGCCCGCCACCCTGTGTGCGTGTGTGTCTGTGCGCGTGTGTATCCCATTATAATCAGACCGCAGGCTGCACCAACCTCCACCGACCTTCCTCTCTATTACCGTGGTTCTCAATTTTTACTTCCTATTGCCGCTCAGGAATTACTCAAGATGCATCAACCCCCGGCCACCATCCCTTACCCGATTAATAATCCTCGAGACGATACTACGAATCACCGATAAGGAACCAACTGAAAATCAAGAGATTAACGAAAGGAGAAAGGACACCAGGAATACGAAGAATTCAAGCAAAGTGGATGGATGTCCCATTTCATCTTGCTATTTCGCAGCGAGATTAATTCGGACGATCCGAGGTCTGCGCGATCTTGCAAAGTGGATGAATGCGCAGCCTACGGTCTCTGGATCCATTAAATTTCCACAATAATTGCAAGCACAGGGAGAGAGAGAGAGAGAGAAGAGAGTAGGTCAATAAATCAGAAGAACCCACTGAGAACAGAGAGAGTAAAGTAAGAAACGCGCGTTCATTAAGTCAGGTAATAGCAAATTGTTATGAGTCGCTGTCGCGATAATGAAGGAGATTGAACCGAGGATCTTCCGTCGTCGTGCAACCGATAAATTAATTCTCGTGTGTGTACCTGCTGCTCGTCGCGGATCTCTCAGGTTCCAGAGAGAAGTGGCGCGTAGCCTGAATATATCGTAATGCGAAGTCTTATAAATATGGTTTATAGGGGCGCGTAGCACACGCGGTGTATTAATGCGTCTGATTGCCCGTACATCACGATACTCTCTCTCTCTCTCTCTCTCTCTCTCTCTCTCTCTCTCTCTCTCTTTCTCCTGCTGCCATTTTTCTCCCCCCATATAGCTGTGGTGGTTCTGCCTTTTTTCTTGACTCTTTTCACGCAGTTGGTCGATTAGTTACGGGCAGTGCTCTATTAAAATATTGGGTCAGCCTTCGGCCTCGTGATATATGCCAAATTCTCTCTCGGGCAGAGTAGCGATGCGTGTACACCCGGAATTCCCGCGGATGACACTGAAATTATGCTCGCGTCGTTAAAACGCTTTCAATGTTGCGATCAAAACTAACTAAAAGTGACACAGCGAGTCCTCGTATTCCGAGGCGCTGAGTTATTTCTAGGCCGTTATTATTAGGATTCATCGCTTTCAGGAACTTGAGGAGATTTCGAAAACGCGGCGAGGTTTCCGAGGAGAAAATCGCCGGGGACTTTTCGAGCGCGACACGCGTGAAGGTTAAACGCGAGGTCCCACGGAGATTCAAAGGGAGCACACGCTTGATTCGTGAGTTCGCGGGGGTGGGGTAGGACTCGTTACGGATATCCTTTCAAGCTCTAAGTGGACGTCGAGTTCGTTAGAGGCCTTCCACGAGATCGCGGAAGATGAACAGGGTGAAGGCGGGAGATGCATGGGCTCGTGTTTCCACAAAGAGATATGGCTCTCGCTTACTAGCCGGCAATGAGGCGCGAATCGAGTCCCCCATCCCCTTCGTCGCCGCTACCCTCCTCCTATCCCACTTCCTCTTCATTCGTCTCGTGCACGCTCCGACTCCATCCTTCTTTCTCGCCATCCACGCTATCTCTCCCTGCTGCACTCTGTCCTTCGCCACGTTATTACGCTCGTGTTTGTTTTCATTATGCCGCCAGGGATCAAGCATTAGATTCACTCATTTTGCACCACGCGACGCGTCGCCATTTCCGCGCGGGCCTCTCGCTAAGTAGCCAATTTGTATGGGTTTGGAATTTTAATAAATTGCGGAAGAAACACCGAGGGAGGCAGATGGATAGATACCTCTCGCAAAAGCGAGCTGCGATCTAGCTCGTACGCGCAAGGGAGATTTATCCGACGTTCGCATTTACGTGAATGAAATTTGCTAAATCATAAAAATCCTCGGAGATAAGTTTTCAACAACGTCCATCGACGACGCGCGCGGTCAAGTTTAACGAACCGTACGTTAAATATCGCAATAATGCAAGACCGGTGAAGGTATTGACACAATGCGGTTTCCTGTGTTTAAAGAGAGTGACGTTATCGACGCGATGATACGCGTTGCGACGCCATTTCTCCGGATTTCCACCGACCTCGCGGCATGTCAGGATGGCCGGAAAACGTGAATGTCGTTTACGTCGAATTGTCCTGGACCAAGTTTATCGCGTGTACGTGCGCTAACATAAGCTGCAAAACTCCAAATGCGCGTTTGACGCCGTCACGAGATGTTTCGCGATCCCCGATCAGCATTTACATTTCATGCCAGAGCCCCGCGTAGAATTACGTTCGAGTTTACAATACGCGTGCTACATACTATTCATTATGCGATGCTACATGATTCTCAATGCTTTGAAATAAAGGAACTTTACGAGATTGTCGTTTTTTTTTTTTTTTTTTTAAATTCGTCAAATCCAAGTCAGGAGATAGAGAGAGAGAGAGAGAGAGAGGAGCGAGGATACTCATTGGAAAATAATCCGGTGAAAGTGCCTGGCGTGACTATTAAATGGAATGGCAGAATATTTACTTCCGGTTCGCAACGTCTCATTTCCCAAATCACGTGAATTTAGAGACACGGGGCTTTCAACGTAACACGTGTAGGGTGCTCCTTTTGAGCTACCCCCTTCGTCAAAGTTAATCCCTTTCGTGTCACGAATCGGTCGGCGATGTCTCGAGAGCCTGGAATATAATTCGGGGATTCGTAACTTTACCCCTTTCATGCGTTTCTCGTCATCGAGAAACTTTGCGGGCAAAAGTAATTTCCGGGCATGGTAACACGAAGATGCTATTGCATTAAAGATGGAAAGTCTGTTAAAAAACTGCCAATCAAGCGAATCCACTTAATACCACACGAGTTTCGTTCCAATAGAAATGCGAATCTCGCAGAATTAGCGTGATAAGGAATCAAAGCAAAAATGACTGCTGGAATTCATTTGAATGCAGTTTGCATTCGTGTGTGTCTGCGCGCGCGCGCGCGCGTCCAGAAAAGGCAAAAAGATATTTTGAAAACGAAGCTGGCAATTTCGATGAATCCAAGCTCTCTCGAGTTGGGGCTTCCGTAAAGTGGGACAGGAAGTAGCAAAAGCAAAGCGGATCGACTATGAAATGCCGCTGCCAACAGCGCGTGTACCACTTGACAGTTGGTAGCACTCCGTGTCACCATGAAACCCCTGCTTGTCTTAACATTTCAGTTTACACGAGCGCTAATCACTTAAACGATATACGCGTCGCCCTCGCGGAAATAGAAAAGTGAAAATTTGCGCGCGGACGGAAACCGAGAAAATTCTTTCATGACAAATAGCCCGGTCGTGAAGTTCGCCATAAGGAAACTCTCCTCCGGCTGCTGTCCTTTAATTTATGGATGGCTTGTGCTATTTGCCGTGGCGTAGGTGTAAACTTTGCGGAAGCTCGAGTCTCGAATGACAACTAATTGCAGCCAGGAGGTTGTTACCAATTATAGAAAAAGCTGCTGTTTGTTAACCGGCGCGTAAATCTAACCGAGCGCAAGAAAGAACCGAGGAGCGGAGGAACGGAAAACATGGAAAAATTAAATTCCTGTACCCTCCCCGTATCATAGCCGGCGCGACGGCCAATTTGCATACGTTTAACCACGACGCTATTAGCGGAATATAAAGTGACGGGAGGGGTCGAAGTAAGAATAGTCGCGGCACAAACATAATCGTATATTCCGATTAAGAAAACCATCCTCCCCCTCGCCTCCTACTTAAAAGAGTGTTTTTGCTCCCCATGATTTTACGCGATTTCGAATTCCGGACAAACATGAATCACGCTTTTCTCTCTGATGTTTGGGGGAGGGGAATTTGCTCTCTTTCCGTTCTTCTTGTTGGAGATAGAGGCGGTAGCCAAGGCGAAGTGGTTCCAATAAAAAAAGATGGCGCGCTTCGCTGGCAGCGGCCCCGTAAGTATGTCCTAAGTGCATTTAACGATTATTTTATATTAACGGGTGAATTTATTAGCGGCCTCCATTATCGGGGTTTGGCGGCCCCGAGGCGACCGTCTATGTGCCTTTCGCTTTAGCGAAGAAGCGAGGAAGGAGAGAAAGAGAGAGAGAGAGAGAGAGAGAGAGAGAACGAAGGAGCCGGCAACGCCAGCCAAAAGGAAAAGACGAAGAGGTCAGGTAAGTTAACATCGGCCTCTGTGTCTTTATCTTGAGGCGGCGCAGGACTACCTTTTGTTTCACTTCGTGCATCGTGAATACTTCAAAAGACGCGCGCTCGCCTCTAGAGTGCTATCGATAGCGGCCTCGTTACTTCGCTACCTCTCCCCTCCCCCCGCTCCCTCTCTCTCGTCCTCCCTCGCTTTATCTTACTTTTCCTTCTCTCTTGTTCTCTCCGACATTCACCCAAGTAAATTATCGACCACGTAAAAGCATCCCGGAATCCCATGAAAAAACGTGACGCTGCTAAATTATCTAAACTACAATGGATGCTTTATTCTAGGCTGCCGCGATGAAAATTTCACATTGAGAATTGCACGAGTAAATTTAACGAGGGAACGTACGCAGGTGAAAGCGCAAAAACTTACGATTTAATAAGTAGCTAGTGAGGGAAAAGGAGGGCATTTCGCGCGGCAGGGAGAAATACACGGTATTTCAGTGGGCGGGAGTGCTAGGGTGTCTCTGGTGAGTAACTAAGTCGTCTTTTCAATCCTAGGCAACGGGGCCTGGAGGAGGCGGAGAGGAAGGGAGGGTGGTTACGTGGAAGCCGAAGAAGAAGACCTCGGCTTACGCGTTTGGAGACCGCAAGGACCAACGAGTCTGGTCGTGGACCAGAGGGGCTTACCAGGGGCGAAGTGTAGAACGAAGTAAGGGTGAAGGGTGTGGGGTGTGGAAGGTGAGGGCGGTTATGCCGCCCTTGGGACGAGCCCTGATGGGGTTATGGGCCTCCGAGGCCTACTCTTTCTGCCCGCTTCTTCCACATCCCGTTTTCCTTCTATTCTATTCCATAATACGCTCGGAGATGTATACGTCCTGCAGGACACCCGCAAAATGCGTTCTAGATTGCATTCGGATATAGGGAGATTCACGAGCGAAAAAGAGAGAATGGAACCCGAACGCGCGGCAATCCTTGCTTGCGCGAGATCGAGTTGGGATTTGCGAGAACGCCTCGATTACTTTTCTCCTTCGCCCAGCCATACCGTACTCTCCCAAGATCTCGGACTTGAAACGAATACGATTTCGCCTGGATGCATGCAAATGTAACTAAATATACAAAACGGTCGTTAAATAAAGAACTACACGCACAGGTACAACTCTAGTCGTACTACACGTATGCGAATTATCTCCGCGTCTATTCGTACAATTTTCTACTTACGTACAAAAGCGCTCATACTCGGAGGATGAGAGGATAGACTTAATGACTCACCTGAAACACAAAAAGAAAAACGAATAGATTAGTAACACAGTTTCTGGCGAGCACACCGCATGCGATGTAATACCACGCGGCACGAATGCTTAGGCTCAATCAATTTTATCGATTTTTTAATAAATTACAACTGCGCGATAAGGAAGAAAAATGCTAGGAAACATTAGGAACACAAGTTTGATAAAAAAAATTAAGTAGTTTCTTAACGAGTGGTGAATTAAGATGAATATCGCGCGAAAGCTTGGGAAAAGGAGCCGCCGTGTACGGTCGGATCGAAAGCGAATCTTGTACGCCGAGAGTGTACACACTCACCACGAAAGAAAAGGGAAGGTTGGGGTAATTAATAAACCGGTATGCTAATCTCGCAAAGACGGAATACGAGGTTCGAGTTTTGCTATACGGGAACACTCGTGTAGCGACGAGAAAACATTGTTGACCATAGGCTGCACACATTCAACGAAAGTAAAAACGAAGAAAAAGCAAGAAAAAAAAGAGCAGGAAAAAGAATAGTAAAAGCGCAGCTGAGAGATAAATCAAAACGTTGGCATTGAGTACACGCCTGTATCCGCGGCGCGACGTCCCTTACGATGATTTTTCGACGTTTCGAACGAGCGCGAGCTTTCTCGGTTTCCCCGAGCTGGAAAACAATGAGGAATTGAAGATCGAGCGCGCACGAACAAGGCGAACAGCGAGTGGCAGTACCGAGGGGCGGTAAATCAGGAGAGACGCGTCGGGAGGAGCCTTGGCGATGCGGAGGAGCCGGTTGTACCTCGGCGATTTGGCGGGGAAACGTCGAGGACACGAGGCGCTTTCCGGCGAGCGGCTCCGTCGCTTTGTGCAGTCTCGCTAAAGGGTGTCTCGCGCAAGCCGGAGGGGTGTAACCCCGGCTTATTCATACGCAGGAAGCTGCAAACGAAGGAAGCGCACGAACAAGGACCACGAGAGTCCTTGCGAACACCGATAATGTCGGTCAGCGGATAATACCAGAAAAAAGAAAAAAGAAAGAAAGAGCGAAATAAATGAAACGCGGGAGGAAAAAAACGAGGAGAAGAATAGAACGGGGGGTGGTGAGAGTCGATGCATAAATAGCGAGTAATTATGGAATTGCATAAGGCACCGATACATTATATCAGCGCGCGGGTCTAGCGAGCCAATAATGCACACAGGCCCAGGCAGAGAGTAGAAATAAGTAATAATAAATCTACCTTTTCCCCGCCTCATTTGCGTACACGATTCGATCATCGGTCAAGCTCCGCGATGCTTGTATGGAGAAAATTTATCAGAGCTTCGTGCGGATTGCGAAATTAATTGTGGGGCCACACACGCGAGCGCACATGTCGGTGCATTAGCGCGCGAGCTATCGATCCACGCGGGGGAGAAAAAAGCCAGGAAAGAAATCCATAGCGCGAATCGCGCTGACAGAGATGGAAACGCGCGCCTCTCTCGATTCTCTTCCTCGATCGAAGTGTCCGTCGTAAATTAAGATTTCAGGGTGAACTCGAGTGGAGTAACGATACGGGTCGATGACGCCTCGGGTTAATTCGTAAAAAGAGGTTATCGAGAGTGCTATCGCACGCTGAGCTTCCAAGATTCGCTACAGGCGAGCGAGTTCGTTAAAATAAGAGGAATCTCGAGGTCCTGGCGTATCCTGGATCGGCATGAACGCCTTGCGTACTTGCCTTGAAGCGGGTCCCTCCCCTCCACCCCTCGATCGACCTTCCCTCCTTCTCCCATACGACGCTTTCGCGTTCTGGATTACCGGGGACGCCCCGTCGACTCGCGCGTGTAAACGGCATTTATCGGCCGCGCGATGCGTGAGTGCGTGAGATTCCGCGATATCCTCCTCCCCCACCCCCGCCGGAGCCTGTTTGTAAAACTTCCGCCCGTAAAACCCTACAAGATATTTTCCCGGCTCGCGCACTCCCGGAATTTCGTAAATTTCAACTCTACACACTGCTCTGGCATTAAAACGAGAATAAAACTTGTCGATAAATGCACGGATATAATACGCGCGAGCGCGCGCGCGATGAGAATCGGTGTAAGAGCGGAGAAAGAAACTCCACCGCGAGTTTACTCCATCGGGAAAAGTATCGTGTGTCGCGCTCGATAAAATAACCCTGACACCCCCCCCCCCTCCCTCGGATGAGCGAGAAAATTTGCCGGAGTAAGACTCGGAGATCTGGCAGTGAGATGAACGTAATCAGGACTCTTGCCAGTGTAAAAGAAGTCGCTATAAACGGAGAGGGTAATACAGTTATAATTGAAGCGAGTTTTCAGAAGGTTACAGTTACGAGGTTTCACATCTTGAAGAAATATCAAGCGGAATTACGCGTATCGAACCATCTCGCGCCACAAACGTCTACTTTTATGTCTCGTTAACCCGGCAAGATCGTCGAAGAGTCGGCAGTTCGGATTTTAAAGGGCCGTTTCCGGTGATTTCCATCCGGCACGCGAAGGATTATCGTATTTGCACGGAGGGTTGATTTTCCTCTCATATAAAACCAATTTCGCACGATCGTCTCGCGCTGCAGGAGTTTTACGCGTCCACGAGGACCGATTGTTGGCCTTCTATGGCAGAGGGCTGCCAAGATGCGGGGACGAGATTATATTCCAGGATTTCGGGATAGAAAACTTCCCTTTTGTCCCTGCTATGCATTACTCTATGCTAAGTTTATATACACCGGGGGATGTCGCCCTTGTAAAACCATTCCCAGATAACGCATCGCGTCCATTTTCCATTATACCGCACACGCGCATCATTGCATTACATATCGATACATATCCCTACTTCCACTTTATGTATACATATGGGTGTACATATAGACATATATATATATATATATATATACACATATATAGAAATCTATATAAATATATGTGTTCGCATATCTGCACGGATACGTATAATACGCATCGGTTCCATATCGTTTCCCCGATCGGTTTATGGTCTGACATTTCTGTCGGGGTTTTACAATGATTGGAAACGCCGCGATAGCATACATATATGTATGTTGAGTTCGAACGCACGGACACACAGAGACACACAGAAACGGACCGGACTGTGCGTGTGTGCACGGGAGGAGAGCATGCACGTGCTTCCGGGAGTAGATAAGTACACGTAGTGGTTCGTTTCTGAGGGACTAGTCCATCGGTAATATCCACCTATGGAACACCATACGGTCCGCGTGTGTTCGCGAACGCTATCTATATTGAATATACAAACGTAGGAGTGCGCGACGGGAATCGGGAGAGCGTCATCAAAATTGCATAAGCAGCTCTTAGGAAACGATCGGCCGCAGCCTCCCGCGGGAACCCTGCGTGTCCTGCAGGACACATCCAGACGATTACTCGCTCTCTCGGCGATAGCTTATAACATCCGCGAGCAGATCTCCCGGATGGATCGGACCTGTTACGTTAAGTGGTCCGACGTGACTCACGATGCGCTCTTATAAGTGGCTTCGATCGATTTTTAAAAGCCACATGGAAACGGCCGATAAACTATTCAAAAGGAACCGTAATCGATACTTTTCATGAATATTTCAACCCTCCTCCCACCCCCTTTTCCTTCCCCACTCATCTCGGCCGACGTTCTACAAAACTGCCGATGGATTAATAGCGTTAAGCGAGGATCGTCATACTGCTGGCGGGGTGTTGTCGTCGTTGCGGATTTTCCCGCGGACGAGATACCCGGAGACACGCGCGATCGTCAGTCGCGCTACCTCGGAGTTTTCAGACGGGCCCAATTTCTTATTCGGAGAATCGAAATGGCTTGATGCGCCTGAGCTTCTCGCTTATGCAAGCTGCATAATGTAGGAGGGGGGGGGGTGTGCAGCGGGCGCGAATTGCAATTCCGGCAGCGAGCTCACGCATAAATATTCGAGGAAGCGTTACTAGGAATCCCTGGTATCACGCGCGTTTTCCCATCAACTAATATATCCTTTTGTGGCCGATTCAGCAGTGTCGGTTTCCACGTTGCTCCGTTGCCAGGACCTGGCACATCCGGGAAAGCGAGAATCGCGGCTCTATTTGAAGAACGGGAGCTCCGCGACGGCGAGTCCGAAGAAAGGGGATGATGCATAATGCATGCGGCCCGAGTGCACCAGGTGCTAGGATAAGAATTGGCGCATCGACGTCAACCAAAATGGCGCTTATCGTCGCCCCGTTCGTTCGTTCTTTCGTTCGCCCGCCCGCGTGAGAAACTGCCCGAACGGAGCCGCATTTTAATGCGCTCTTTATTCGCGAGTAGCGCGTGCACACACGCGGATCCAGGAAGACGGATACAGCCACCGGCGGGGGGCGAGCGGGGGAAGGTGGCTGCTTGACTTGTAGATTTATTGACGAATTTGGCCGCACATTTGTTCGCCGGGATTTCAATACAATTGAAGGGTTTTGCCATTGTTGCCGCGAGCCGTCGTCGCGTCACGAAGAAACAGAAAAGCATCAAACAGGGAAGAACAGGTAGGGGAGGGAGTCATATCGTGGGATGGGAGATCGCCATTTGGTATTGTAATGGTACTTGGTCCCCGTCCATCCATCCTCCCGTCCACTTTCTTACGGCTCGCGTTTTCGCATTCAAAGTATGGACGCACCTCGACACGCGTAAAAACCTTATGAAACCGCTCCTACCCCCGCCGCGCCCTCTCCACCTCCGTGCACATCTATCTCTCCGAATAATCCGCAGAGCGGAAGAATCCAATGGCGCCGCGCGTATCTGAAATTGGCTAAATGAAACGTACTTTTCATAAATTCAGCGTGAAACTGGCGATTTCCGCGTTTCACGAGGAATGAGAAATCGCGGAGAATGAATGAAAGGGATGAAGGACGAAATCAGGATGGATGGAAAGAGCCAACGGCCTATAAGCGATGCGTGTGAGAGATAGTGCCGGCAAGTACAGCGACCAGTCGCCGTATCGAATAATTGGCTCCCGCGGCAAGTGCACATCCCGCCCATTATGTGCATCATTGCACCATGCACGGGCAACGTCGTGCACACACCGTGGATGGACGAAAGGGCGAGCCGACGGACCGACGAACAACGATGTACTTAGCACAGTTTCTCCCTCCCTCTTCTCACCTTTTTGCTCTCGAAGATTCTTATTACGGCTCTTTTCCCTATCACGTAACATTAAGGAGTGTAGAGTTCTTCTCCGGTACGGGGTAAAAACTCGATAAAGTACCTCCACCCCCCGCGTTAACACTGTTTTCGAAGCTACGATTTTAATACGCTATATACCAAAGAGCTTTCAAGTTTCATTGGAAAAGTTGATCGGAATAATGCGCTGTTATTTGCGAGCAAAGTAATGCGCGTGCTATGAAAACGATGCAAATCCCTGGAAGCAAAGTCGAAACGTAATGGACGGTAATAAAATTGGTAGGTTCGCGGGAGCGAATGTGTTAATCGGAAATATGAGTCTGGAATCGAGCGGAGGATAGTCGCGATTAGTTTTGTCGGTGAATTTCGAAAAATTCCTGATCAGTCCCGGAATATTGCAGGGTAGGAAGGAGGAGGGGGATGGAAGGGTTGGGGTTGAAAAGGGGATGTCGCGGAGTAGCACGGCGTTGCAGAGTGCAGTCGACCATAATTTCATCAACAGCACGAATGTGTGCACTGGTTGTTAGGTATATGCATTTGAATTTGATTAGTGGTGCGAGGAAGGGGGTGGTGACACCCTTTGCCACCGCAACCCCAGCCAACCAGCCAGCGCGCTGCCAGCACGGCTGCACGGCGGTGGTGGCTGCAACTACTGCAATTATCCGCACACGTCATACGCGTGCATTACGCTAAAGCCTGTTCCCTCTCGTGCTGCGCCTGCGGTCACCTCGCGCCTCCACCACCACCACCACCCGAACCTCCCCGAACCACCCCTGCACCACTCTCGGCCAAAGCCGCGGTAGCTTCGACTGGAGATATAATTTTCCTACGCGATTCCACGTGTCCCAAACGCTGCGAACTTGCTGGGAATATTGCTGGGACGGACCAACTTCCCTTACAAAATGATAGCCGCAAGCTCCCCTCTCTCCTCTTCCCTAGCACCCTTCTTCCCGCGCCGGCAGCCCTCACCGTCATCGCTTTTTTCTCTCTCTCTCTCAAAATCAAGATGAACGATCGGCTTATCGAAAGTTTCTCGTGGTCGAGACTTGTAAATTCAGCTCGGTCTTCATCACGAGACTCCCGGGATGAAAGTATCCTCTTTCATTGAGTTTCTTTAATGAGCGAAGAAGAATGCAAACGTACGCATATCCCGGGCTGTATATTTTATCGCTGGCACTAGTCTGGTATGGGCGAGCTGGTAGCCCGCCTCCTCGCTCGCTCCAAGTTAGGTTTAATTAAAACCTAAATCGTATTTAACTGCGCCGTAAAACAAACCTGATGTCTTTCGTAGTCGCGCGGTAGCTACCAACAGTTTTAGCCCTGATGCCTCCCCCGTAGACGCCGTTGCTGCCGCCACCGTTCTTCCCCCTACCTTTCTTACAAAGTTTTCTCGGGAGAAGAATTTTTCTAAGCCCCCCGGCACTAATTCCTCGATAAAATCACGACCAGTGATAATTTCAACATTATCCACGAGACTTCCATGGGAATCGGTCTCCGAGCGAGAAAAAATGGAGTAAAAAGCACGAGGTCGCGAGGCAGAATAGACACAGAGTCCACGAGAGCGAGCCCAATATGGCGTCCAGCAGTGCGGAGAGATTCCCGTCCATTCGCTCCGACCAATCCCTCTTCTTCTCGTGCTCGGTACACCACCATTCCTCACTGATGGGGCACGCCGGGAGAGAAAAAGACGAACAACGCGGCAGCGGCGAACGAGGCGAGGGCCGGCGAAATGAGGAAGATGGAGAAGTCGAGGAGAAGAGAAGAGAAGAGAAGAGAAGCACGTATAGCCGAGCGGCAATAACGCTGAGCACCAGACGCTAATAACAGACCGTGCCGGCTGCCCATAGGCAATCCCAAGCAATGAAACGGGACCAAATAAAAATCACGCTGGAATTATTATGGTGGACGCGGCGGGAGAGAAAACCTCGCGTCCTCGTGCGGACCCCACGAGAAGTTTCCGCGCCTGAATGGTTCTCGATACTCCGCGCGGATATACGACTCCGGCTAAAATCTAGAAATACGTGTAATAAGGTGCACTTTGTGCAAAATCATTCTACGCTGAGGCAGGCGCAACGGCAGTCGTTAAAGTTCCGTCGAGAGTCCGGTAATCCGCTGGCACCAGCGGCAGAAAGTAGATAAGGAAAATGCGCTATTACGCGTTCCATTGCTTAGTCGGGCCTCGGACTCTATAATCTGTCTTTAAAGCGAAGAATGCTGAGATGAGCGGCGATTTTTTGCCAATACTTTCGGCTGGATTAAGTCGTCCATCATGGGGGAATTAATGTCGAGGTTAAGTGAAGTAAGAGGATTCGAGGGATAGGCGTCGAAAAATTCTCCAGTTATTTTCACCGAGTTTTCGTCCCTGAATCCCCGCGAGCGAAGGAGCACCGTACGGAGAAAATGAGAGAGGATTGTAGGAGGCGCGGAGAGGACGTCGAAGGTGAAGGATGGAATG
This sequence comes from Sclerodermus sp. 'alternatusi', assembly GCA_037305995.1. NCBI lineage: Eukaryota > Metazoa > Arthropoda > Insecta > Hymenoptera > Bethylidae > Sclerodermus > Sclerodermus sp. 'alternatusi'. The sequence goes on from CM074550.1 coordinate 2,622,486, forward strand.
GACCAGAGAGAGAGAGAGAGAGGAGAGCGCGTGCAAGGTTTTCGCAACGTGCAATCACCATTCCCGTGGGAAATTCGAAAGTGTGTTCTTCGAGAGAAGTAAAAGAGAGGAGAGAGGGGTGAGGGGGAGATAGGGTCCACTCGGTTAAGGGCTGAGCTTTAAGTGCATCGCACGATCGAGTCTCACAGATTCTTCCGACCTTCGATTCTCGCTGAAGAGATGGAGATGCGAAAGAGAGAGAGAGAGAGAGAGAGAGAGAGAGAGAGAGAGAGTATAGCCAGAGAATCGCCAAGCATGAAAAAGACAAGGGATATCGCGCGGGCACACGCGAGAGAAAAGTAGAAAATTAAATCCGTTAAAAGCTTTGGCAATTGCACCAAACAAAATGGAGTATGCACGAGTCTCGTCGAATAATCAACGAAATGTATTTCTGATTCAATTATTGCTCCCGCTCTGTGTACTACAACAGAGTAGTTGCTTGTCTTCTTCTAATTTACGTATCAATCGCGCCTGGTCGCACAAAAACGTAACCAAAAAGAGAAAACAAAAAAAAAAAAAAAAAAAGAGAAAAAAGAAAAGTCGATGGATGATACAGTCTCGGGTGTTCATTAATTTAGAAAATGATCTCGCTGTGCTTTTCAGTTGGGCCGCGCGTTCGTTTCTCTCCAGCCAATTTCTTACTCGGGCATTCGTACTCCCGTTTAATTGCATCGAGTTCCTGCAAGAATTCGTCCTTGAATGGGAAGCAAGAGCAGGATTACCGGCGACCTTGGCGTTCACGCATCGGTGCCCTCGGGTTACACCGACTGACCGAGGTGAGGAGGAAGAACGCACGAGTATATGGAAGAGACCGCACGGAGATATGGCACGAAAAATATCGAGGGAGCGCAGAACCAATATGGAGAACGGCCAACGAAATATATCCGCGCGCAAGAAGAATGGCCGACCGCAATGAAGATTTTAACCGGTACTCTCGTATACCCTCTCGTTCGAGTCCCCTCTTCTTATTATCCCTCCTCTTTTTCTTCGCTTTCCTCGGGAAACGATTTACCGAGGCCTCGTTTATCGCCGAGGAAGAGGGAGAGGGAGAGGGAGAGGCGGAGAGCGAGGGAGAGACCCGCGCGTACGTCGCGGTCGTACTCGCATGGACAAACGCGCTCTCACACGGATTACCAAGAGCCTCCAAGGGGTGCGAAGCAAACAGGACTGCGTAACCGCGACGACCGCTTTTGCGGCTCGCAAAAATCCCCGATTCTTCATTAGCCCAATAAACGGGAGGCGCTTCGTTAACGAACACCTAAAAATGTGCGCGGGACTCTGCAAACTAGCCACACGCGAGAGATGCCGCCTCGGGTCTATTTGACTCTCCTCCAACTATTAATATTCATTACACGGCGGACATTCCGGGGCAAGAAACACAGCACGAAAGGAGCGCGGCTTAATCGGAATAGAATTCATGTGGGGATCTTTCGGGAAAAAAGTAACAGGTACGATGACGCGTCGCGTGTTTGCATTCGTAGGCGCATAAATTCTGCGACTTAGCCGTAATTGGCACGTGGTGCTATCGTCTGGAAGATTGTCATCGCTGAAGTCGAGGCGACCTTGTCAAGGCGAGGAGGAGCTGCCTCGTTGCGACCGCCCGGGACCGGCGGGGATATTCCAAGCGGCGAGCGTCCAGGAATTTTTTCTCAGCCCCGAAATGGTCCGCTTTATAAATGCCGAAGGCCGGATATCTGCGGCTCGCCATCGGGTTCGCCGGGTTCGCATAATTATCACGATGACAAGGAACAAGACGGGGACGAATACTCGGCATACGTGCATACGAATGGACGGACGGGCGGACGGACAACCCTGGCGGAACAACCGCGCTCGTAATTACACGTGTTTCATTCTCCAGTCGCATCGGTATCGTCCGATTCATCGCCATCGACGTTCGAACCTTTCGCGATCTATCTGCTCTTGGCTGGCAGATTTCTTCCGAAAGAAATTGGCATTTCCTGGCGAGATTAATCGCGGATTATTAAGAGCGATCAGCCTCCGGATACGATACGACGCGATTTGGAAGCAGCTAATTTCACGCTGAAATATTCCCCGCTGATATTTCGCTAATTACAGATTTCCTGGCTAGGCGGGCTTGTCACTCATTGTCGGGAGACTCCGTTCCAATTTAAGAGTTCTTGCCTTTGCTTCCTAATTACACGCTCAGGCAGTTCGGGAGAGGGCGCGCCCCCGCCCTCGCTCTTGCGTGCCCCGGTCGCGAAATCGCACGCGTTTCCTCGGATTCTGCGCTTCTAGACCGCGTTAAGCGACACGCGTGCAAAAGCGCCGGGAGAATTTCCTCTGGCCGCTCTTACTCTCTCTCTCTCTCTCTCTCTCTCTCTCTTTCTCTGCCTCTCCTGCTTGATTCTTCGAGCAGCGGAAATTCCGCGTTCAGCCGAGGGCTTTTCATTCCCATCTATTTCCAGCTGCTACGCTGCCACCCTGAAACTTGGAGCAGGCAGCGGCGACGGCGACGGCGACGGCGACGTGGTAGACGCAGTCTCGGTAACACTTCGCACATGCCCGCCCGTCCGCCCGTTCGAGAGGGTTGTGTGCGTGCACGTACGCATGCACGCATGCACGCACGCGTACACGCACACGCACACGCGTGCCGAACGCACGCCCACACGGTGCGCTGGCACACACGTCGAGCGAAATACGCGAGAGACGGGAGGCAGGTGCTTCGCGCGCCATTGGCCACCTCACCAACATGGCCGTACCCTTTTCCTCACCAACTCAATTGCAGTCCGACGTTAACACAACGCCGAGGTGTCTGCACGGTTAAGGGAGGCTAGGCCCTGCTAGCGTTAATACGCGCCGTATGCCACCGTGTGCCACGTTTACGTTTCATGTTCCTCCACGAGATATCCTATTCACCATCTCGAAAAGTGAATATTCAAGCGACTCCCGATACCGGAAGTGCGCACTGCGCTACGCACGGCCGGCCACCATCGCCTCCTCCCCTCCCTTCCCCTTTCTTGGCTGTCGTTCCTCCCCTTCGCAAAGGGACTCGCTTTAATTCCCGAGGAAAAGTCTTCTCCCTTCCCTCTTCCATCCTTCTCGACAAATCGCGCGCGGGCGAAGGGAGGAAACGCTCGAGAAGAATCGAGCGGTCGGAAAGTGGGCCCAATAATTATTGCTTAGGAGTTCGTTTCAACTTCGACCGGGGATGCGCTGCTGGTGTGGTGTTCCGCGCGTATGCTGCAGCTTGTCCGTGCAGCACACAGAGACAAGGGATCGTCGTAATAGCAGACTGGCCAAGCCGAAGCAATTAGAAGTACGAGATAAACACAGAGCAGCCGTACTCCGTAACGGGCCATTCGAGGGCCACGTTATTTTCTTCTCGCTCGACGTAAAGGCTGTAATTAAATATTCCGCGTGCTGGCGGGGGTCGAAATATATCTTTTCGCGGTTCCGCTCCTCTCCTCTTCCCCTCCGGAGCTCCTTAATCTCCGCAGTTCTCGCGAGGCTTCTCTTTCCACCCCGCTGGATCCCGGTAGTAGCATGGGCGTCGGCAATATTTTTTCGCGGACGAACCCAAAGCGCATTAATCAGAACAATTTGCGATCTACATTGTGTTCCTCAATAACGATCGCAGATAAAGCCACGGGAGGAGAAAGACATTAAAGACGATACTTGTTTCTCGCAATGGCTCTGCAAGAGCCTTCAAAGGAAGCGGGTGGTCCGGCGTTTGCCGGTGTTTGATGGAGAAAAGATAGCCGCTTTGGCACGCACGTCTATGGACCAAGATGGCAGAGGGAGAGGAACGCGAGGAGGTGGCAGAGAGGGGAGAGAGAGAGAAAGAGAGAGAGAGAGTGGACCAGCCGGTGCCCTAGGGAGTTAAGTTTCTATAAATCATTTCGGTCCCCTCAAAACGTGGCCCCGTATTTACGACCCTTCGACCTTAGAGCCGGTTGGAACGCCTTGTCTCATTCCGCAGCTTTGTATTTAACTGCGAGACCTTTAACGACGACAAAGTATCCGGTCTGGCTGGCCAAAATCGACGAATCCCGCGCGGCGAACGACTCACTCGCGATGCCCCAGGTATATCTGACGTCTGTCGCCGGCATAAATTATCGAGGCGACTCTCAATGTTGTCGAGTTTTACTGCTGGTTCCCGGAAAACGCGTATGGGCGTACGTTTCGAGCATCGCCCTGCGATTTAAGCTTCTCGTTCTGGCAGCGCTACTCGAAAATGAAGGCTCAAGGGATTACCACCGCGGGCCGAGACTCCAATAAAACTGATCTGGAATTTTGCGAGTCGGGAGAGACGCGGGGTAAAAACGTCGCGTCTCTGATCGATCGCGCGATAACTGTTCCATTATTCAGCGAGGAAACCTGCCAGTAATTGACGCATTCCGGGTAAAGAGGTGCTAAGTGTTATTATCAACGCTGCAATTACTCGCGGACCTATGCACCGAGCAACATAAATCATAAGGCGCGAACGCCAGTCGACTGGTGCGCTGTCGAGAAAACGTCAATTAAGGTTTTTCCGCGTAATCGTCGCAATAGCCGTGGCGGTGGCGACGGCGACGGCAACGGCAACGGCAACGGCAACGACAACGACAACGACAACGGCAACGGCAACGACAACGACAACGACATCGACATCGGCATCGGCATCGGCAGCGACGGCGGTACCTCCGCGGCGCATTCGCCGTTTCTTGCGACGCGATTCGGAATTGCGTGAACGGCACGCAATTGACGTGTACTAACGGCCTGTCGTTCGCCGACTGCCTCCCCCGCCTGGTTGCGCAAAATAAAAAACGGTAAAAAACGTAGAAAAGAGAGCACGGGAAAAACGGGGAAAAAACAACTGGATGCTCCGGAGCTGCGAAATTTTCGAGCCATTCGCCCGCGTGCACTGGCAATAACGGGCTTTTCGGTAATGCAAAGAGTAATTAACATTCCTGTTTTAATTACAGCCTCTAGCCGAGCCACCCTCTTTATTTTCACCCTTCCATACCATTAGCTGACACACTCCGACCGCCGTGCATACTCCCACCGCCACCCTCCGCCATCCTCCTCCGACGCCACCTCTTCCTCCCCCTTCCTTTAAACTCACCATTTTCTCGACGTACAGCCGCGGAAACTGGCGAGAGTCCACTCGAAACTTCTCCGTTTCAATCGCAATAAAATCTGCCTTGCGAATTATGCGATTAATAAAATAAATCCCGATCCGGTGCGTCTGTTCGTGATTACCAACCCTCGACGTAACATTCATAATAGATACTGGAAATTCCACACGGTTATTGTTCATGAAATTTCAACCGCGGAATTACATATCTGTAATACACGTTTTACAGTAAAACAATGTACCCTAAAACATTATGTGCATTATTTTATTCGTAATGAGCTTCTGACATATTTTTGGCGTAGCCGTATATGCAAATAATCATATACGAAATAATCGTGGCTCGTTCAAATTCTCTTTTGTGCTTTCCACTGAATTTCATGCCGATTCACGAATTGACGTAGCGCTCGCGAGCTTTTTGCCCGAGGCGTGTCGCGTTGTGCTTCACAATTAATGGAATTAATATCGAGGATTTCTATTTATTATGGGCTTTTGATATATGCCCTCGGTGAGTGAGGAATGGAGGGAAAGGGGCCGTCGGTGAGAGAAAGAGAAAGAGACAGGGAAAGGGAGAAAATGGCGGAAGGGGGAGAGGGGGGGGGGGGTGGAAAAACACTTTGAATTTGAGTCTGAAAGTGCGGACAAAGGGCGAAAGAGCGAAAGAGCGAGCGCGAACGCGAGGCCGTTTGTGCGGTGCAGACAGGCAAAAATTCAACTCATCGACACGCGGTCGCGTGTATTCGGGCGCGCTCGCGCGTGTAGGTGTTCGCCACGCATCGGTGTGCCGGATCCGATCCGGATTTCCGTGTGCGGACACCCGTGTGACCTTGTGTGTATTTGACCAGGACGTGTGCTCGGCGGGAAACGCGTATGCACGCTCGTCATATCGATCCCCCACCCATGAACCACCCGTCGCCACCCTCCGCGAATTCTCTTTGTACTGGCAACCGGGACCGGTGAATTTGCGTACATTTATGCGCACCTTTGTATGCTCGGCTAACTGCCTAGGCGTAACGATACCGCGTAGCCACGTTTCAATTTCCACGATTTGCCCAAACGATGGGAATTCCGTTAACGAAATTATTCGATTTGGCTGACGGCGCTGCTGTACCGCAGAAAGGCAGAGAGAGAGAGAGAGAGAGAGAGAGAGAGAGAGAGAGAGAGAGAGAGATAGCTAAAGGTAATATAAATACATGGAAAATAAAAGGCAAAATGATGGAAGCAATTTACTGGAAAGCAAAGGCATAATTGAAGTACTTTAGGGGAATTTCTGCTTCTGAAAGTAGTGGCCTCCGAGAGTAATATTATTAGGATTTGTGCGACTTGTCCACCAATTTCCCGCTACCTTCGTCCGTCTCCCCTATTCCGAGAACAAGGCTGGAGCCTCCAAGATCATCCCGATCCACGAGTCTCGAGTCTCGATCATTAATCTCCCGAATCGAATCTCGAGTGCCCCGGGACGATTGGAAAAGGTTTGATGTGCTCTCAATCTTTGTTTCCTAGCAGCGGCTTGCCAATCTTTTTTCCGTTCTCTTTATCGTTTCCTTCATTTTCCTCCTTCATTCTTCCCCGGTCCCTCCTCGATATTTCCTCGCCCCTTATCGCTAGATTCACTTGTTTTTTCAGCGATACCCCGATGTTCGCGAGAAACTTCAGGTTGGCACGCAGAGAACTTTACGTTGGTCGAAATCGTAGCTCGAAGGCGGCGGTGGTTGGCGAAAGGCGTGGGTGGAAGCGAGACGGAACATGGTCGAATGGTGGGGAAGGGGGCTGAGGCGGCCGCACGGAGGTTCCATTTTGTTTCTCTGGCGGCGTGTGGCGGCGCGATAGCAGCGGCACTCTGTCAGAGCGTGACGTTATCACGACACCCCTTCTACTACCTAGCCAGGGGGTCCCTCCACCTCATGGCCCTCCACCCAGGGGCTACGGGTACAACGCGGATCAAACAGGGGTTGCCTGACTGCCTGCCTGCCTGTCTCACCCCCTACTACTGCCACTACTACTACTACCGCTACTACTACTACTTCTACTGCTGCTGCTGCTGCTACTACTACTTCCATCTAAACCCTCTCTCGTTTCCTTCTTCACCTCCTTCCTCCGTAACACCTTTCCTCTTTATCGCCTCTCTCTCTCTCTCTCTCTCTCTCTTTCTCTCTCTTTGCAACTCCACCGTCGACCCTCCGGCAAGGAAGCAGAAAGACCACAGCTTGAAAGTCATGAAACGATAAGATTGTGTAGTCAGCCGAACGAGTAAGAATTTCAGCGTGAAACGCAGAAAACGTTTGCATTAGAAAGCAGTTGCTACTTATTCCGTTTCCCGCTATCACGAACGAACGGCCAACGATACGTTCCGTTCCGGTACGACCAACGCCGACGAATTCTGACCCAAACGATACGCGGAAGCACGAATCACGCGTCATTATCCACTGATTTTGGCGAGGCACCCCGGCGGTCTCACCCGCCATTTTATCTTATTCGAGAAACAGGAAGAGTTTTGTAACGTCGAACCTGCGAATCGCACACGCGCATGCTTCTATTTCAGAGCCACGCTAATATAAATATGTCACGAGACACCGACGAGGGAAGCGCTCGTCGATTTAAATAGGTGTCGCGGTGTAAACGCGTGAAAAGTACGGGCGAAGGGGGCACCCACCCACCCGAATGCGTCAGGGGCTTGGACATCGGCGATTGGGAAAAGAATAGTTGGCGGCGACGAGTAGACAGGGTTGGGGGTGGAGTAGGGCGAGGAAGGCGACGACTGGCGACGGCTTCGATGCGAGAACCCGGTGACGGAGGGGGAGGACGAGGGAGCTCGAAGTAGTAGTATATGATTTCGGATCGGAGCCAAGAACATTTCAGAGATCCCTCTCGGATCTAACCAGGTATGCAGTCAGTGGGTTGAAAATAAGCAGCGACACGCCATCAACATAGCATCGCATAGCGAGGGAACCTCGCATTTGACTTTTTTGCCAGCTGGCAGCCTGTTATAGCGGCAGATGATCTCCGAGTCGAGTCTCCCTCGATCTCCTCTCTCCCTTTGCCCATTGCACCCTACTATCCTCCCTTCCTTTCTTCCTTCTTCCCTTCTTTCCCTATTCTTTTTCTTCTCCATCTTCTTCTTCTTCTTCTTCTTCTTCTCCTTCATCCTCCTCCTTTGGTCTCTCCTATCTTTTCTCCCTTCTCTTCCTTCTCTCTCGGTGTTCCTTTTATTTCAACTCCTTATTTTCTCCGAGTGGAGGAGAGAGCGACCAAGGCGACTCCATCATTTCTCAGTGCCCCGCGCCCCGCTCCTCTATCTGATCGTAAAAACGCGCCACTTTCGTGCCCTCCGAGGGATAATATCGGCGAACGTGTATGCATGTACGTACGTGTGCATGCGCGAGGACCAAGCGTAGATGGAACGAGACGAGGTCATTCCGCGAGGAGCTTTGCGAGGAGGAGCTGACTGCACCGAGTCACATTAGTGGATTATCCTAACGAATCAGAACCTACCGGTAACGCGATGCTAATTGCGAACTACGGATGAGCAGATGGTACTCTCGTAAATTCTTGGTGAAAAACTTGGGAAATTATCGAAACGACCAGAACTCTGCTACGTGCATATCTCATGGGGAGGAGAGGAGGAGAGAAACCGAAAACGAAGGAAATACATAAATAAATAGGAGTGTTTCGTTAAATGTTGCGCAATGAGAATCTATTTCTCCGATCATAAATCTTTCGTAAATCGGCCAGTTTTCTCTCAGGGTTTCAAGCTTATAGATTCCATAATGGAGACTTGGGTAAGTTTCTTGGAGATTTGTCCGTGGGGATCGCTTGTCACCGGATCGCGAGACGCCCCGGGAGCGCCAAATATCGAAGTGAAGTTTAAGTTTCTTCTGTTCCGAGAACGGACCCATTCGACGAAGGTTGTTAGTTTCGGGTTTAAAGCGAAATAATTAATCAGCCGGAGACCGTTCGAAAAGCGACTTGTCGCGTCTCTCTTCCTCCCTCGCTTCCTCCCTCAATTTTCTCTCCTCCCTTCTTCTCGTGATCTTGCTTGCTTCCTCTCGGTATCCATTACATTATACATCGCCGCGGATACTCGAATTCTAATTTATTCACGAACGACTCTTCGGAACGAAACTTCAGTCCAGCTCGATGCCCCCACTACCGCCCCCTCATCACTATCCTTTCTTCCTTCCCTAGTCCCTATAAATCTTCCTGGCGTTCCGTAATTGTCGCGAGCCTCGCTCCGAGGGATCCTGCGGCAGAAATCTCCTAAGAAAGAAATTTTTAAATCGCCCCTACACCGCTAATGCGAATCCTCTTGGTTTCTTCCATCGCAGCACCACCACCACCACCACCACCACCACCCTCTTCTTATTCAGCGTATCAGCGAGAGGAGAAGAGGTTAAAGACTATCGCCTCACGGGGTATTAAATACGATGATTTCTTCGCTGACTGTGCGCGCTCTTTCTCGCGCGTCGAAGCCACGAGAAGACAAGACCCCGCCGAGAGAAGAGGAAATTTGCGGAAAATTCCTGATCCTTCGAGAGATCTCCGCTAACGGGGAATTCGAATGGTTTAGCAAAGTATTCGCCGTGATCGAATGGGTTATTGGACGTGTGCAATGAGTGAGGAATTTTCATTTGCAAGCACTAAGGAGATGGAGCGCTGCAGACTAAGAGCAAAGTGAGCTTAGAGCGTAGCTGTGTGTGGACCAGTCGACCAACGCTATCAAGGCTGATTCGCAGAGGTGTTTCTGGGTTGGTTCAGACACTAAGCCCGTAGATGCGGAGAAGCACCTGTGTCCCTGCTCCGCCCCCGGCCAAACCGACGACTAGATCGATGCCAGAGCCGTTTCCCCCCTCGCCCTCGTCACTCCTCTCACCCTCCTCCTCCTCCTCTTCGCCTGCCTGCCTGCCTGCCTGCTTGCCTGCCTGTTTCTTGCTCGTTCCCCGCACCTTCGCCACCATACGCCCGTCTCGCTCTCATTCTCTTTCTGCTTCCTCACCCACAACCGCCCGCTAGTCTCTTCGCTATATCTCTGCGCACATCTCCGGAGTAGGTTCTCACGGCAAACAATGCACCGCGCGACGCCCTCGAAAACATCCACTTCTCGTGTCGCGCGGAGAGCCAAACCTGAAATTTATCTCCGGTAAAAGCTTTCCGATTCGCGAACGAATCCCTGTCCAATCGCGCAGCCGAGTCCTCGTGTTTCGTTTCTTTCGGCGTCGATATGCAAATTTTTCTCCCGAGAGCAGAGCTGACAAGACCTAATCCACGGAGCATTCGAGGAAGAAGTAAATTATCTCGTAGAGGAAACGTAATTTTGCATTCGTCCCTCCGTGTCTATGCGCGAGGGTGGGGGGTGGGTTTCCTCTCGGCCCACCCTCCTCCGTGTCTTGTTCGGCGAAGGAGGATAACCCCGGAGGAGGAGGAGGAGGAAGAGAAGGAGAAGGAGCGGTGGGTGATTTTTCCGGATTTTCCCCGAAGGGAGAAAAGAATCCAATTAACGAGGATTCGGCCATTACTTTAGAATCGAGCGCGCGTGGTTTTCGGAGCGAGCCGAGGCAAGAAGAGGGCGAAACCGGGGAGTGACGCCAGGAAAGGCTCGGCGTTTTTCGCGGGGGTTCCGTAAGAACACAATTAATGGTTTTATTACTGGGGCTTCGGCATCGGGCTAACATTCCCGCGTGTTTTACTTCTGGAATCGCCAGTCGTATACTAAGTTTCAGCCGAGGAAACATTCTTGGCAAGCCCGACAAGCCGGCTTTGCTTTGAGCGATGCGACGGCGCTGCTTTACGAGCCGCGCAGCCTAGTTTCGCGAAAGGAGCCTTTAAATACGTGCGCGGTAACGATCGCGAGGCCGTGCAATAATCTCGAGAAAAAGAGAGATTAGCAGGGGCTCATAAATCAGGAGCTGCGCCCGTTAGGAGACTCGACCCTTTGTCGAGCGCGTCTTCCTGGAGCGCGACGCTTCCGAGGGTTTCGCGCGTCGCTCATCGTCGAGGCGGATTTAATTAACTTTCGCGCAGGACCCGCGTCGAGAAAACTGAGACAGCCTCTCGTAAAAAAAGATGAGCGCGGATCCTTTTTCCGCGGAGCCCCCTGGCCCCGGCGCGGAATCGTCCAGGGACTATACCCGCCAAACGATGCCATTTTCCGCTCATAACCGCCAGGCAGGAGTGTTGCGCACCCTGGCAGCTTTTATACCAGGAGAAGAAAGATCTCCTGTTTCTCTCTCTCTCACTCCTTGTTTCGCTTAGAAATCGCTCGAACGCTAAAATGCGGAGTAGGCGCGATCGCGAATAGTCCCTGTCTCGAATATTCCGTGGAACGTGGGGATGCAGGGAGCAGGAGGGAAGAAAAGAGTTTGCTCTCTCCAGGATCGACGAGAAGCGAGCGCGCGATGCTTTCGCGAGATCTCCCGTAGGACTTAATTAACTTTTACGGGGGAGGAGACGCGGGAGTTTACGAGCTCTGAAAAAATAGACGGTCGCTTTAAGATCGGGAGCCAAAGGAGAGCGCGTTCGACGAGCTGGGATTAACTCGAGTCACGAGACATCTCGTTTCGTTTCATTTCGTTTCGTTTCGTTTCATTTTGCTTCGTTTCATTTCGTTTCGTTTCGTTATTTCTGGAAACGGCCGGTGGACGAGTCGTTGTCGCGCCCATTGTATCGTATGCGCGACGCTTTATGGGTCCGGATCATTTTTAGGAGTGACGCAAATAAATCCCTCTTCCAACCTGCTGGAATTAACGGACTAAAGCGAGAGTCTGGCTCAACGAATTTAGTTTTGGTAAATTCGGAGGGCGACCGGAAGCGATAAAGCAAGAGCTTTTCGCGCGCGTTACCCAGAAGAGTTAGTTCTCGACGACACCCTCGAGTCATTCAAAGATCACATTACGTTAACGAGACGCCCGACGGCAGGGAGGGAGGAGACGGAACGTAAGAACCAACGGAAAGAAACGTAGAAGCGCGGGCGTATTTATTCGACATCATCTGGCGACTTTGGCGAATGGAATTTGATTGGCCGTTTGCCACGACCATCAGACTCTTGGCTGGACGCACTTTGCCCGGCCTCGTCGCTCGTCCGCCCGTCTGTGGAACCAATTCTCTCCGACTCCCTCAATTTCCATCCGTCCCATTCGTTCCGATGCGTACAAACACAGGAACGCGTAATCGTGCATAAAAGCCGGGAAAAGTACAAGTCTGAAAACGCGAAATTCAGGCACCCACACACTCGCATCGTCATCCAAATATTCTCGAGAGGATCACGCGAGAATCACTCTCTTCCCAGGATGAAGAAAAAAAATGGTCGAATGATCCGAAGATGGACGATAGATTCTTCGAGTTTCCCATTCCACGCTCAAGATTCTCGAGCAAGACATTACGAATGTTGAACATCGCGCGACGGTACCGTGTCATTCCCGGTGGGGTAAGAGAAAAAAAAATGCGTGTTCATGAGGAATCTCCTCCACCCCCGACTCGAGTCGACCAACGAATCTCGATGGACTCCACGCGAGAGAAATATTTCCAGGGTCCTCGGCTAGTCGGTCACTCGAGGAGACGTCGATATCTTCAAGTGGGATCTATCAACGACGACGACGACGACGACGACGACTACGACTACTACTCGCGATCGGAGCCGATACAGAAAGAAGAAATCTCTTCCCCGAAAGCTGGATGGTCTTTCTATCGCACTCTCGCGTCGGGGTAAGCCGGGATAAATGTCTCGGAAATATAGTGGCCCCGTTCTGGCAGTCACCGGAAATGGAAGCTTGTGGTCGGATACGGATATGTATTTCGTTTGGCTGGGCGAATTTTTTTCGAGCGTTCGCGCCCCCAATAACAGTTTTTGATATCCGGAGGGTGCAACTTTCCCTGGCCGAATTCCGGCCCAGCAAAAGGAAGTCTTGGATGTTTACAAGCGTCCCACACATGGTCTCTATCTAGAGACCGCTCGCGTCCTTCTAATAACGGGGTCTTTCAAGATGTCAGCGCCCGATGCGCGCCTCCCATATTCAATTCCTGCATCTCGAAAAGTGTATTACAAGATACGGATCCTGCTCGTGAATATAACACGAGGCAATATGCAATATGGCCGAGCCGTATCGGGATAATGCGAGAGGTGGCTTACGCCTACGAAAATTATTACCGCGTCAGGCGTTAAAATGATAAAGTGCGAGACGTCGCCTTACATCATATCTGGGAAGCTGTCATAACGGCTTTTCCTACATGTCTTAGAACGATGGCAATTTTTGACGAGTACCTTACGCGTCAGACTATATATTTCTGTGTAACTCACGCGCGCGTACACAATATATTTTTTCTGTCACGCGCGCGCGTTTCTCCTCTTCCGTAGGAGAAAAATGCGGAGCGAGCTCGAGCGTTTCAAAATACTCGTCGGCCGCTATCGAGAGGACGCGCGAGCGTCGATGGGCCAATTGTCCAAATAGAAATTTCAGTCGCGCTCGTCGCACTGATAGAAAAATACCGAGCGATCGGGGCGGAAAAAAGAAACGGCGAGCAAAGACGATACGAGCAACCAACACGTGTCCGTATAATTCGATTCGATTTCATCACACGGTTTAAGCGTATTATCCGCGCGCCCGATGATAAATTGACCTGCCACTATTGAATCCTTCTTAACAAGCCCGGCTCTTGTTCAAATTCTATTCCAGATATTTGACGTACGAACGGGGCAAATCCTCGAGAAGCGCGCGCTCGAGGTTAGTCCGTATGGTAGAGAGAGAGAGAGAGAGAGAGAGAGAGAGAGAGCTGGCTTGACTCTTGAGTCTCGAGTCTCGAGTTTTAGGGTCGATGACGTACCAACCAAGGAGAGAAGATGAGTACCACCGCCGCCGCCCGTGCACGCGGAGTCGAGGAGTGACAACTGCAATGAAACGCGTTTGCGCGCAAAGCGCCTAAGAAGAGGGAAAAAGAGAAGCTGAGCTAACGTTATACGATTAAAGGTCTGTTAAAAGATGCCGCGACTAAGCTGACAAGAGGTAATTGCGCAAGCTAACTGTTAGTGTATGGCACCTATTCCCCCTTCGACACCCTACACCCACCAGTCTTCTTCTTCCACCACCTCCAACAGCCCGAACCCCCAGTGGGTCCCACTTGGCTCTCACCCCCTCCCTCAGAAACGAGCAACGAGCAATTTCATTACTGCTTAACGCCTGTCATAAATCTCCGCGAGCGCCCTCCACCCTTCGCCCTTCTCGTTTCCACCCACCAGAAGCCTGGAACCCCATCTTCTCTCTCTTCCTCCCGTTCCTTCCCCCTCTTCGTTCGTCTTCCAAACTTCTCGCCCTCCGCTCTCCTACTCGCTTTTTCATCAGCTTTCTCGCATTTCTTTTTCCCTTTCCCTCCTTTCATCTACTTTTCTCATCCTAACTCGCTTTTTATCCTTCTTCGCGCACCAGCCTTCTCTTCCTTATTCTTTATTCATACTCTTCTCGCGTGTTTACCATCTTCCTGATCTTTTCTCTAAGTAGATTCCCAGCCCTCCCCGCAAACCCCCTTCCCTCCCGCCGCCCCTCTCGGGTTTATAAAACTTATCCGTTGTTATACGTATGAATAATACGAAATGGAAGAATGCAGTAAACGCGGAGGCAACCGGAATATTCATCCAGCCTGATATTTGAATCGTATTTTTCTTCCTTCGCTACTTCTATTTCCCGACCCTGTCTTCTCTCGTTATTCGTCATCTACCTCGGCTTCCAGCAGTGTTATTCTCTTCCTCTTGCCGGATGAGATTGTCGTTAGACGCTTCATTTACGCTCGCTCGCTGAAATTCACCGGGCGCGTTTCTGCCGTCGCCTTGATAAATCACGCGCTCTCCACTTTAAACTCTGTTCTACTCGCGCGCGCGCGAGAGAGAGAGAGAGATAGGCAAGGCACCCCTCTCTGCATCCCCCCGCCATAGCTTACCGCTCCAAGGGAGCTTCTTTCGTGAAATATCTCTTTTGACACTTGGCAGATTCAAGCGGGCCCCGCGCACCAGCGATTCGGGACACGCAAAAATACTGGCATTCGCATTAGCGCGAGAAAAAGTACGATCGAACTCAAGTTCGGCCAGCTATAATCTAATTACTCGTCGGCGGCCACTAGGCCCGACAAAACCCGAGTATCAGTCCTGCGCGAGTCTTGGACGCTCCCCTTTTTTGCCCAGCGCGACTCCTCCTGTCTCCAAACACTCGTCCGCCGAGAGGACCGCGGGGAGTGCGAGAGAAAAACTAGGCCGACGAACCGCGCGACACATCCGACTGTTGCGGGGTCTCCGATTCCAGCGAAGTTTCCTCTTTCTTTCTTTCTTTGCGACTTGTCTCCTCTACGAGGAACGGCGGCTAGGCTCGCGAGCAAGAAAGAGGCTAGCGGCGAGCCCGGCGGGGCCAGGATCGGAATGCAGATGGCATTGTCCCAGGGCGCCAATGGGTTTCGCGGTAGAAGCCGCAGGCGTTGATGAGCTCTTCGGGGTGACGCGATCCACGGATGTTTTCTAGCGGCGAATGAGCCGCGCGAGAGCCGCTCATTCTCACCGACCGGGACAGCGGAATGCGCGTCTCGCCGGCGGCTATCGCTATTCGCGCCATCCAAGTGGCAAAAACGCCGACCTCGCCGCACTCGTCATCGCCTCGACGCTCTCTGCCAGCGGTTCGATACGTGCGAATCTTCCGCGCGCGCGATCCGACGGACCCCCCCCCCCCCCTCTCCACCGGCCAAATTTACGCAAAAACGGCGATGTTGCAACGCGGAGGGGGAGAAACCACCCCCGACGCGTCAGGGGACTCCGCGCTTATTGCTCGGGAGAGAAACGGGAGAAATGGCCGACCGATAAGGCGCAGCTGGATTTATGAGAGGGAATTCAATGTTTTCAATGAAGCAGCGAGAGAGCGATTTATTCGTAGCGTAGAGAACTCGTCTGGAATTATTTATGAAACGCCTGATCCCCGGTTACGGCGCTATTAGCGCAAAAATAAAGGAAACACGCGAGGCCCCGGCAACTTCTCACGCGATTTCATCACACATCGCTTCTTCGTTTGATCGATCCTTGAAGAATCGCGCGCCTATCCGCTCGTGGCTCTCCCTCTTGCAGGCGGTTTAAAGCGGTAACCCGAGGAGAGGCAACGCGCGCGCACAACGGAGAGAAGCCGTTCCCTCGCCATTTGCATCCTCGTCGGGGTTGTATTGGATTACAGGCTGCGTGCGGGGGCGAAACTTCGACAAGCAGCTTACATTGTAGGCCGGCTGGCATCATACCATGGCGCAAATCAGGCGAGCCGGGACGGATAGCGATACGATAGCGCGTAGCCGACGTCATCGGCGAGGCTGGAGGTGCCGGCCTCCGCCGATTTGCATCACGGAAGAATCGCCCGCTGTTTACCAGCGGCGCCTTTACACGACCAGCCCTTCTCCCGGTGTCGTCTCGAATTATCCGGGACGGCGGAACGCGCGGTACTCGCTCGGAAAAAATTACCTTGGCGTAGGTGGGAACTGGTCGCGGGCGCTCGATCGATAACGCGAAATTAACGCTTCATTAGCGCGCGGACGTTCAGCGAACGAGACGCCTGGAAAGCGAGTTTTTCCCGTGCGAATTCTAATCGCGCGCGTTTCGCAATGGCCATTTTCCTTCCCCCGAGGTATTTCCCTGGCAGGGACTGTCGGTCGCGAGTCGCCCTGTCGGGATTTTCGATTGGGCGATGGAGCGAGCGATTCCGTGGTCGTGGTGGTGGAGGTTCGTCTCGACGGAGGAGAGCTGGCAGATAGTTTGCGGATAAGAGGAGAAGAGGAGAATCCTGCGCGGCTCGAGTCACGCGTATCAAAGGACTCCATCTGGAGGAGCTGCAGCGTCCAGTCACGGCGTCAATGTCAACGGCCTAATCATGACTAATGGTTCTCCACGAGCCCGTGCCGTGCTCGTCCGGACGCTCGTGTGTGGAGAACGCGCGTGTGTCTCCTTACACGAACACATCGGCAGCGGGGCGGTCAGCGCGCTCATCAACGCGAGTGGACGCGCGTATGCGGGTAATGCACTGCCATAATCGCGCGTGCACGTCCACTGGCTGAAAAAAGGAGACGAGGACTCGAGGAGAGGCGGGGAGGGGGCGGCCACGTCGAGATAGGCACTTTGCAAAATCGTTATTCCTCGTTTCTCGAGCGGTTAAGTCCGGCCTGTTCGCGTACCTTACCTACATGACGTTCACAAGGAGCGAAAGCCGATCGCTATCTCGTCGTGTTCTCTCTACGCTCGGCGATCCGCGTGATCCTGCGGAGGGAGCGAGAGAGAACCGGCGGGGCAGGAGGGAGAAGGGAAAGTCGGGCTGGCGAGCTCGGATTTTTGTCCAATTAGCATGTACCGCGTTGCGGAATCTTTTACCGATGTAATCGCAGCGCGGCGAGGCCTATATCTCGCGATATTACGATTAATGCAATTTGACGTTGGTATTCCGGTCGTATCGGCGGTGGCGGCGGCGGCGGCGGTGGACCCGAGCGGAACACGCGCGAGAATGCGAGGGGGTACGTACCCCGCGCGGAGAACGCGCAGAGGAGGACCTCTCGTCGCCGAACACCGATCGCTCGCCGAGATGCGACTGATTAAATTTTAGCTGCTCTCCCCCCCCCCCTCCGTGCCCCATTTGTTCGCGATTCATCATTAGCGCGATACTCAAAGTTCGGAGATTCTCCGAGGAGATGATCCTTAACGACCATCGGGAAACTAGGGTAAGGCCAAGGAGCTTCGAACGCTACTCATTTCTTTCAATTAGGAATCAGAGAAGGAGAACGAGAGAAAGAGAGAGAGAGAGAGACTTCGAGAAAGAGGTCGATCTAGTAGCGAGAGAAAGAAATAGGAAGGCGCGCGTAATTTGGACGCGCCAGCTCTCGGAGAGAGGAAACGTTGCCGGAGAGATCCGGACAGATCGAATGGCAGGGCTATATAGGCGATTCGAATGAGGTAGAGCGAAGGGTGGAATGCTTATATAGAGATGGCCGTCCGTGATATAAGATCCAGCGGATCCCGTAGGAAATCCCGGGAACGGATCTATCTTACCCCGTGGGATGGCGGGGAGGTCGGGGATGGAGGTTCACCTGTCAGCCTGAATTAAAGGATGGTCGGGTCGCGAGCAGCCGAGACCCAGTCGCCTGGCTTTTGCAATTGAGGCGTCTTTCGAGCTGGCTGCTTCCCATTTCGAAGAGCCGTGGAGAGGATGTGAATGTCTCAAGGATCTACGAAGCTACCCTCGAGAACCCTATCTTACCTTCACCACTACCACCACCATCACCATCGTCACCACCACTGCCATCGCCGCCGTTCCTTACCTTCTTCAACCACCGATGCACGCGCAACGAATAACCAAACGTCGTATTCCCCCCTTCCTCGCCTATTCCTCGGTAAGCAAACCTAGAAAAACCGCGTACCGACGAAAATCAAGAACAAACGGTCCGTCTGAAAGTTGACCTAGCTTTCTTGGCTGGATGATTAGCTATTGAAAGAAACTAACAAAGTAGCTCGCAGTTCAAACGTTCCCAAGAACCGAAGAATACAGTTCGACAGTAAGTGCCTATAAATTAGTTTAACGACCAATGAGGAAACCTATCGTGAAACTTTCGGGCCTAGAGAAACCATTACCGGAGCCGAGACTGTGGTAGGAAAGAAGGTAGCGGGTTAGAAGAAATGGCGGAGAAGACGAACGGGAGGAGTAGTAGTAGTAGTAGTAGGACCAGGAGGAGTAAGAAGAGGAGGAGAAGAAGAAGAAGAAGAAGAAGAAGAAATAGGAAGAGAGAACGATACTGGGGCCGAGAAGCGTATAATCCGGATCCATTCTAAGCCGCGTTCTGCTCGCTGAGCAACTCTCTTTCTTGAGGGCCAATCCGATAAAAGGAGAAACGCCGCGAGACGCGCGTGGCGAATCGGAGCGGCTGGTTCGTTCGGCTCGCCGGTTCGTTAACCATCCAATCGCTACGCGTAATCGTCGAGCAAAAATCGCGTTTCGCGCTGCTCGTTCCCTCGAGCTTTCCACGAGAGGAGAAGGCAAAGTAAAAATCGAACAAAACTCCGAGTTCCGAGAACGCGGCAGAATGCCGGAAATAATGCTGTGCTCTCTCGCGCGCGCGCGTTTCATCAGCCACCACAGTCCGCCGTACCGTTATCATTAATTAGCGAATCGTTAGAATCGTTAATTACAAGCAGAAATCTGCGTCAGTGGTGCGTGCCTGCAGGATGGCCGCTCGCCTGCTTTCTCCCCTCCTGTCCCCATTCCAATTTCCCGGCGTGTTTTAATCGGATGTAAATAATTTATTCGGCCATTCCGCCGTTTTGCGTAACACGCGAGCGACTATTGTCCCAGGCGAACATTTCAATAGAAATCTTCATCGATCGGATCGCGATGCTTACCGCCAATTATCATCGGTGTCTGTCGTGTTAATAAACGTCGTCGTCGTCGTCGTCGTCGGCGTCCATAGAGTTCGCGCGGCGGAAATTATAAATATTCGTCCGAATAAAATCTCTCGATGTGTGTCGCGCGCTTGATTATTTATCATTGTTTTCCGGAGATTCGCCGCTTAAAATAAAAGCTGGAAAAAGATGTATGCTTCTCCCGGGCGCTCCGCTACGGGGAATATAAATATCCGTTTAAAAGGCCCATGACCGCAGGGAGAGACTGGCGGGCCGCGATTTGAAACATTTAGCAGAATGTGCATAAAATATTTAGTCAGCTCGATACACGCTGTTCCATCTCGCTCCCTCGTTTCACGTCCCGGTGGAAGCCCGGGGCAGGAGACCGCGCGCGCGCGCGCGCGCTGAGAGAGACGGATGGAAACGGCAACGAAGACAGCGGTAGCATTCGCGTATAACCCCATGGGATTATTAAAAGCCGATGGTAGTTTCGGCGATCAAGCAATTCCCAGTAGAGGAATTAGCGTGACACTCGGAAAACAATCGGCACGGCGGCGCTCAAAGATAAAATCGTCAAAAGGAGCCCCGGAGTTTCCAGGCGAAATATCTCGGCGAAATTTCCCGTTGAAAGAGGCGCACCCCCGTGTAGCACCCCGGTGATCGCGACAATGACGTTCCACAGAAACGTTTAGCGGCGCACGCCCGTCGATTACATAAACGTGTCAGGTTAGGTTCGCACACACAGCCTAGGCTCGCTGCGATAAACGAAGGCAACGCTTTGGCCAGTGGCCCTATCGACCCGGCGCCGATTCGCATCGGGTCACCCTCCAACCCCCACGAGCGCTTTCAAACTGCTTAATGTATCGTGTATAATATAATCCGCGAGATCCATACAGCTACCCTAACGACGAGACCGAGATACGCAGGGGGAGGCTGCGGAAGACCCGGAAAAGGAGAGAGAAGAGAGGCGAGGGCAGTGGTGCCATCAAGAATTGATGCCACTTTGCTGACCACTATCCTCTCTCCGGGTGCCCCCACCCTATTCAGGTATACGCTTAACTGGGAAACGCGTACACACGTGGGACAAATGAATATAGATACACGGGAATATCTAATGCCAGGAACATGCGCGCGCGATGCCTAGAGATGTCCAGCACTTTCCTTAATGGGGTGCCAGCCAGCCAGCCAGCCAGCCAACCGGCTAACCGGCCAACCAGCCAACCAGCAATATCCAAGCACACTCGGAGTAAGATCGGCAAATGGAGTGTGTTGGTGTTCCAGCAGGTCGGATTGTCCCGCTGCAGCGTCTCTCATCTTCGTCGAGTGCTGGCTAGACGCCTAGAAGGAATTTAGAGGTCTACCGGGAATCGCGGTAACGCACCTTAATGGGATTGGCGTTCGCGGAAGGATCATTAACGTCGGTGGCGGGCGGACATGCCGGGTGAGGAGCGCGTTTTGTCCCGGGCTCCACCTCGCGATGGCGCGCGTACGCCATGCGGACGATCCGTCCCATAAATCCAGCATGGGGCCCCCCGGGACGACCTCCCCGTCACGATAATCGCGCTGGCCGGTTATTAACGAGTCGGCAGGCTGTAATAGCAATTTACTCACTTTGTACCACGCTGTCGTTCGATCCTATTGATTCCGAATAATTACTCTTTCAGCGTCCGTCCTCTCCCCTCCCACGCTCCACGCAACTCTTCGAGATACAATGTGTATTCCTCGGAAATGATGTTCAGGGCCATGGTCCGCTTGAAAATAATTTATTTAACGGGGGACGTTCCTTTTTTTTTTTTTTTTAATAGAAACGTCGTAATATTCGTTCAGCGGTCAAAAAAGCACAGCTTGCGGGTGACTCCGGCGATGAGTTCTGCGAAAGCACCGTGACTAATCCCTACCGCGGAAAGCGCTTTGCATATGGATGACGACGCGGGCCTTGCGTCCATTACTCGGCTTAGTCCTTTAAAGTCCGGGAACGGTAATGCGAGCGACCGCGACCGCGCTTGGCATGCATAATTGGATTAATTTAAACTATAACGGCTCGCGGGCCAAGCTCGGCAGCGGCGACGATTTAGCGACCTCCTGCGAGGTCTCCGCGCGCGAGTTTAGAACAAACGATCGACCGATCGAAGTACGGGCGTGCGTTTATGAGCGGACACTCCGGGAACACGGCGCGTCCGTTTGTCCCGGGGACGACAAGAGTTGACGAGGGGATCCGACGAAGGAACGGGAAAACTCTGCCGTGACATTTTCATCTACCCGCGCGCTGTTGCGAGCCTTGGCGCGGCGGAATCAGTGCCGGGAGAGTCTCTGGAAGGACGGGCCTCCTTTGGGTGTAGCGTGTTTTAAGCCCGTGGGGCCGGATGGGACGGACGTGAGATTACGTCGAGCGACAAGTAGGAGCAGAAAAGCTAATGAGTGGCCGAGCTAATACCGGGGGCTCAGCGCACACCGCCGACCAAGCATCCTCGTGCACCCTCACGACTGCCCCTCCTCCCTCCGCCGGCTCTGCCGTATTCGCGCGAGCAAGCTAAACCTATGAATGCATATTCAAGATACGAATGTTTTAAATCCCGCCAGGATTACCGGCCGAGTCGAGCTCCTGTTATTTGAAAGCGGCGGCGGTGGTGGAAGGAGGGAGGAAGTTTCGCGGGGGTGAGGAGGACTATCGGAGGAGGGTCGCCCGTACAAAGATGCGGCATTTTATTATTTTTCATATCGACAAGAGCGACCAATGCTGGAACTGAGGGAAAAAGAGGACAACGCGAACGAGGAACCGGACGGTTGGGGCCTAGCGGGGTTGAGGGATTAACGGCGATAAATTTTGCAAAAATAGGGGATTACCCTGTCGCTGGTCGACACTCTAATCCTCGAGCCGCTCGCTCGTTCGCTTATTCGCCCGCTCGCTTATTCGCTCGCTGGCTCGCGGCACTCGCCTCCCCTTCCGGAGATGGGGGGCACAACACACAGGCAGAGCAGGCACTCGCCACGAAATCGTTGCAGCGTTCCGATGCTACTCCGCCACCGCTGATGGCGGTAGTACGCTCCTACCTCCCTGTTTTTGCAATTATCCCGCCAGCTCTTAAGGTTCTTACTCCTTTTTTTAATCGTCGCTACGCCCAAGTATCTTCCTGACCGGCCTCCTCCCTCGGATTATTCACGAAACGAGCCACACAGGATTCCCATAAATTCCCGGCAATATCTCCGAGCCCGGAAGAATGCCGGGATAGAGATTAACGACTTATCGATCGTTCGAGAGTTAACATTTTTCACATTCTACTCGAGAGGTGGGGTAGGGAGCGGCGGGAGGGAGGACTACCAACTTTCTAGTTTTTATTCTTCGAGACCTTCGCTCGGGGGCATCCGACGTTGCTCAAAGCGCACTGACCTTCATTCATGCTCGCGCGGTATTCAGCGGATAATAACCGTGGCTGAATTACGCTCGACTTGTGTTCTCGGCGGGATTCGTGACCTCGAGCGAGCAGACAACTGTCTAGAAAGAAGGCTGTAACGGTTAAGGAATTTTTTCGCGCTGAAGGCTCCCCCTTGCGCGCGAGCGAATTCCGCAGAGAGAAAGACGCGGCGCGGACCGAGAAGTTCTTACACGCGTGAATTTAGCGAGCGTGGGCGAGCTCAGGCTCCCAAAGGCGAGATTCGGCATTCAGAGTGGCGTCCAAGCCCGACGCAACAATGGCAACGCATCAACATAATTACAGCTCGCCTCGCACTCGCTGGGCCCACGTATTATATTCAAATGCAGTCTGTGGCGGCGCCAGAGCAAGGGGCTGCCGCCCTCGAGTCGCAAGAACGAGAACTCGTTGATGATTCGACGAACATCGGCTAATGGCGAGAAGAAACGAATCGGCGATACCGTGCACCCCCCGATTATGCAACGACGCGTCGATACGTTCGTCGAGAAACGCAATATCTACCTTACCGCGATCCCGTCCCTCTACTCCAAAACGTGGGATTCCTTCACCACCCTCCTTCTTCTCCTCCTCCTCCTCCTCCGAGAAATCGCGTCGGTAGACAAATATCCAAAATCCCCAATAAATATCAGTCTCGCAGGACGTTTCAGCGCAGTCACGTCGCGGATCACGAGAAGGAAGAAAACGAGCCGTCGCTGGGAGCTAGCGAGGGTAGCGGGATCCTTGCAGGCTAGCGGGGGGGTGAGTGGAGAGGAGCATTGACTTCGCCACCGCGCACGAGGAACACGGCGCAAGGATTTGTTCGAGCGGAAAACTGCCGGTCGATGTATGCAAACGTCTCTTCCAGGTCCTTTGGAAACGATAGGGTGACAACGGGAGCGGTGTATCGTGGAAGGGGGAGGATTCGGCAGGCGAGGGTGGCCGAAGTATTGTCCAGGCCGTCCCAGCTGCTGCACATTCACGCGATTCGATTTCAGGAGAGTAGGCTGCGAGAGAGGCTGCGAAAGGATCGCGGGGGGGGGGGGTTTCGCCTGAGAAATGGCCGTGGAGGGTGGTGACCTTGACACGGGTCGGTCAGGGACGCTCGTTGAATGCCGGAAGCAAGTGGACCGGGAGTCGGTAGCCCCAAAGATGTTGCGGGGACAATAGATGTCAGCCTCGCGGGCTGCTCGTGCTCCGGGACCGAGATAGCAGATCTAAGTGGGTTATACGAAGCTACGGTTATGGCGGCATAAAATGCTCCGCGGCTCCGCCGGAGGGCGACGCGCGTCACGAGCAGCGACTCGAGTACCGGGGGAGGCCTTTACGGCCGAAAAAACTACCACTATGATTGTCTATGCAAATTGTTTAAGATATCCGGCTGAGACCTTTCCCGACTTTGCGGCCACCGTTTCGCGAAACTGCCTGACGCCAGCAAGTGTCGCCGGCAGTCACTCCCGAAGAGAGGCAAAAGGGGGATGAGCGAAAAGAGGGAAGCGAGAGAAACGTGGGAAAAGTACCGGTTAAAGACCGTAAGAGATTTCAGGAGTATCCTTCTGTCTCTCGCGACTTCTCTCCAGACTCTCCTCTTCGGAAGCGATCAAACTCTTCTCCTCCTCCTCCTCCCCCTCCTATCGAGAATTGATCAACTCGGTAATAGACGACGGGGAAAGGGGGAGGGTGCGACGAAACAATGAGAGGATCCCGCGAGTCTGCGGAGCTACTTCATAAATTCTCATGAAAGTTATTTGTTCCCGTGTTTTTGCCCGTAGCTGCCTACCGCGCGTGGATTTATTTTCGCCGGGGTAAGCGAATTAAAAATTGCAAGAGAGAACGAGCTCACCGGGCTGAATGGGGCACTCCGTCGTGTAGTCGCTAAACGAAACGCATTTCATTATCGATCTGGATGGAGAAGGAACGCTCGTGTTTGGTCCGCGGGCTTTATACACGGGTAATGGTATTGCCGGTTTGTGGTTTGTACCGCTCGCCTTACCTTCCTTAGATAGCTTATTGATTGCCACGAATGCACTCGACTCGCCCATAACGACAATGTAGAACGCTCGGCAGGAACTGTATCCACTTGCATACCGGGTGTACCTTTCGTGCACGCCCCCCTCCGACACCCCGTGTAAAATCCGCAGAATCTGCAAAGACTCCTGGTCGAAAGAGCGCGCGCCCCCTTTCAACGAGAAGCGAGTGCTCCCTCTCTAAAAGACGCAGAAATCCGGCGAAATAGTTTTCTACGATTTGCGAGATTTACGAGGATATAAAGAAAAGGTTTTGAGCGCGAAGAGGAAGAAGGCGCCAACCGATATTTTGGGCAAGGATACGATACACGCGGGGGGCGTCGCTGGCAAATGTAATTTTGCCGAATGTTTCCATTCATGTAAGAAGACCGAGACGCGTCTAGAAATGAAGGCGAGTATAGTTGGCGCGCGCGCGCGCGTGCGGGAAACTGGCTGCTTCCACGACGAAGGGCAGAGGTAGAAAATGGAGGAAGAACGAAAGGACGACCAGGCGGAAGAAGCGGAGAAGCAAAGTCGCAGGAAACTGCAAGCTAGACGGATATATCTCCCGAGTAAATTAAAATGGATTATATATGTCGACTCCATCTTCAATCTTTCTTCTTTCCTCCGCCCAGTTTGGTTTATTGCTGGTGCGCCTGCCCGCGGGTAATTGTTATTGCACAGAAATGAATGTGCAGTTTTCGCCAACGAACTCGGGGAAACCGCAAAGAAAATGCACTCGACTTCCCGGCGAATATTTTTGCAGACCGACAAATAACTCGCTCCCAGCAGTTACTGCAGCAGCGTTCCCTCCCCCCCCCCCCTCCTCCTCCTCCTCGCCCGGAACTCGCGTTATTTTCTTCCACGACTAATCGAATCGACGATTTTTAGGCGCTCGACCCAATTCCGCCGAGCAAAACACCGGCCGGGGGCGGTGGATTCGATAAAAATTTGCGCGTTGACGTGAAATTGGCCGACCCGGGGCTCGTAATCGACGTACTCGAAATCGAATTTATTACACGTGTCCCGAGCAAAAGTGTTGTCTCTTCATTATCCTATTCCCTTTCTAAGGAAAGCACCGTGTACTTTGTCTTGCAAAGCTACGCGGAGACGTGACGTTTAAACGTTGGCTGCCGGTGGTATAGGGGGAGGGACGAGGTGGAGCGTAGTAGGTCGGTGCCCACAATTCTGGAAAGCCAACTCCGTTACTGCCGGGAAGGTCGGGACACGGAGTCGACCATGATGTATGCTCCTCTTCCGTCTAATTAAACTTAGGGAGGGTCGCAGAGTTGGTTGGTTGGCGCGCCAGTTGGACGGACGGATGGACGGTGAGGGGCGGTCGTCGGATGGCTTTCAAAATGACAACTAGAGAGAGAGAGATGGGGAGAGACGCAAATACACTGGCCGAGGGGGCGAATGTAGAAACACCAAGAGAAAGGCAGAACTTCGCGAAATGACTGTCATGTGAAACAGTTTCCTGCCGTTGTACGATCGTCGTTTAGGCCACTCTGTACCGAATTAATACCGAGCTGTTTTTTCTTCCTTCTCTCCCTCCCGCGCCGCTTTCTCGATCCTCTAATTACATTTTCAAATGCTGCAGCATTAAACCCCGCTGGCTCTCGCTGAAGAACTCTCCGGATATGAAATTGGCCGGAGAATATTTATCAAAGAGTGCTGGCAATACGGTGTGTGTTTTGTGATTGGATTTCTTTCTATGGGGAAAAAGGGCAATACCTCTGTGGAGAATCGAGGAAATATATCAAGATGAAAGAAACCCTTTACGGAAGGAATAAAAACTACCTATCGCTGAAATTATCCGAATGGCAAAAAGTACGTGCAGGAGCTTTGAAGTAATATGACAGTTGGACATTGGTGGAATATCGAAGAGACAAAGGGAGCGCTTTTGCCAGACTTATACGTGCTTGCAATTCGAGACTGGGGGAAAAGGAAGGAAATTTAATCAAAGCATTGTACGTCGGTAAGCAACACACTGGATGGAGCCAGGACCAAGCAAATATGCGGCGAACTAGCAGTAGCGAGCTGGAGAGTCGGAGAGACGGAGGAGAGCCGAGGAATCCGCCTCCATCAAATTAATTTAATTTACTTCTAGCTGTCGGACTCGGCAGCACGCGAGGATGCGCCAGTCAGGAGCGTCCTTCTCTACTGCTCCAACCACTCTCGGCTCTCCATCTCTCCATCTTTCCCACACCCCCGCCAAAACAAAATCACCCCTACGCATTATAACCCACGACATCGAATCGCTACAGTCGCGCGTATCGTTCTAAATATTGAGAGAGATAGATAGATAGATAGAGAGAGAGAGAGAGAGAGAGAGAGAGAAACACAACGCTCCCAGGATTTGAGAGACGCTAATGGAAAACTGGGCACGAGTTGGAATTCTGAAGACGGAGTGCGACGGAACCCGACGAAAAGCGGAACGCCTACGACGTATGGGTCGCGATAACGCGCTCGACGGGGTGCGACGAATTTACACGCGACACCCTTCGCTTCCTTCCTCCTACGGATGCCATGAGAAAAGGAAATTATTCCTCGTAGAAGCCCGTAATCGGCTGAATACTGAATACGTCGTATTTCCAGCGATATCGCAACAGGGCAAACTTCGAAAGGAGCAGCGGATCGAGAATTTTCCAGGAAATTTGTGTCGCGCCTCAAAAGTACTTGGCACGGCTGAAATAAGATCCCGTTGAAATTTGGATTACGCTGGAAAAAGTAGTTAATGGAAAGGGTCGTTTGTTTGCTAAAAAGAAAGCAGTAGAAAAAGCTCTTAAAGACCTGGCAGTCGAGTAAATGCACGCTTGGCTCGCGCCAATTACTCTTTTAAGGTGTAATATGTATCCAGCGCACCGAATGAGTTCCCCGCTACGGCAGAGTCGCTTAATCGTTCGTAATAACGGCGAGACGAATGCGCAATTCGTGAGGGAACCGTAGGGAAAAACGTTCGTAATTTCTGCCAGTTGGATGTCATACGAATGGCCAAAACTCGTTAAAGAGAGTCGACTTCTTGGATTTATAACTCGCGCGTTGAGTGTCCATTATCGGAATACCTCGAGAGCGACGTTTCGTTACAGCGAGAGCTTTCCACATTTTCACATTTTTCCCCAACAATTCCGAAGGACCCGAAAGATGCTGCGTGCACTGTGATGACGCGCTGGATGCCGCGGGGCTAGAACGTTGCGGCCAATTTCTAATGCAGTCAACGTAGACAACGTAATTCGATCGTGGAACATTTGAGTGCGTACCAGGTCCCAGTGCGACCAGAGCTTACACTAAAATCCTTTTAACTCGACCAGCTTGCACGAAGCCCACGAAAGCTTTCTACGACGCGATTAACTGGCTGCTCGTCTTTTCACCTACGATATTGCCATCGTGGAAACGAACCATATACATTTTAATGGTAAAATCATCCTTGCGTGGAGTTCCCTCCCCCCCCCTCCCTCCCGGTGATTTCGAAGGCAACAACGCTTCTTCGTAAAAGAACAAGCACACCTCCGCAGTACGCGGGTTACGAAATGTCTTCGATTCCAATATTCTTCTGAAAAATTTCAAGGAAATCCCGGCTCGATCGACGGACAACGAAACTCGATCAGGGATCAAGGGACATCTGCGCGAGCATCGTGTCCGGAGCTACACTAAAATCCTTTTAACCTCGGGGCCACCACTCATACCCGACTGCGGAACTTTGAATAACTTGAATAACTTCGTAATCATTTCAACTCGGAAGCTGCCATTGACTCGATTAGACGCAGTTGCTCGTCTTTTCGCAGAGGCATCGACATCGCGCGCGCGAACAGCACATTTGCATTAAACTATAAAACCCGTATCCCGAATAGTCGACCGAATCTCCCTGCGCTGCGCTAACTTCGTTCCTCCCGGGCCGATTCATATTCAACAGGCGTGCCAATTAATGTCAATACAAACTTGAGTGCGCGGCGCCGTTTCGGAAGCTCCTGCACCGGTTAAACTTAAACTAACGAGGTAGAGGGAGGACTCGCAGGAAGGAGCGTCACGAAAAGAAAGAAAAGAAAAAAAACAGCAAATAGAAGGTCACTCGCATTGCGCGAATGATATCTTTCGTGCGATTCGCCATCTTAAATAGCGACAAGGAAACTTTAATGGAGTCAGTTGGTGCCCCCGCCCCCATCCCCCTGCATATATTCCTGGCAGCACTGGGTAAAGCCTTTACAGTCATGCCACAGCTGGGTCTCGGCAAGTTCGAACGACAGTCGAGGGTCCCCGAGTTAGTCGACGAGCAGCAGCAGCAGCAGCAGCAGCAGCTCTAACGCTCGTCTTTTCGCGGCGATATCGTCAGCGCGCAAACAGCGTATATGCATTAAACCATGAACCCACTATCCCCGACGTCATATCCAATACACGTTGCTGCGGAGGGGTTGCGCGACTCTAGCTGCCGGGGGTGGCAGCCACCCTGGTGTGGTAATGGCATTAACCGAGCTGCAATATGATTACCGCTCTCGCAAGGTAACCTGATCACACCCGAAATCTATGGGGTGTCCGGAAAGCGGCTGCCACACGGAAAAGGGAGACAGCCAGACTTGCTCCGGCAAACTGTACTTGTCTACTACTTGCGCGCGCGTTACATAACTGCGTCGCGACGGCGACGATGCAGGGCGGCCAGGGGTGGTACTCTCCCCCTTAATCGCGTTGTGCTTTTTGCGGCTCAGATTACCCGTGAATCATTAGACGCCGGAGCTCTGCAGAATCGAGAGCCAGCAACCGTTCGTTCCTTATCTCGGCATTAGGAGATTACTGGTCCGCGTTGATGTACCACTCCACTCTATTTTCTTGTCCTCTCTCTTTCCCCGGCTTTTTCTCCACGATTTTTCCATTATTTATAGCACGGAATTCCTGATCAACTAATTCCTTAAAAGCATCTAATCTGATACTTAACGCGTGTCTCGAATTTAAACATTGCGCTTGTTTCATTTTGGAAAATCGATGGGGATGTGTGGGTGCGAGTAGCGTAGACGCGCAGTGTTGCCGGTAGGAATTAATCGATCGCAGAAGGATATCCTAGATTTTCAGATAACATTCATATCCGAGACAATTCATTTTCCTTGCCGTCAGCATCGTCCGATTACTTGCGATGATTAAAAAAAAAACAAAAACAAAAGAAAAAAAAGAAAAAAGGAAAAAACTCGTCGACGATTGCACGAAAAATGGTTTTTGGCTCTAATGTATTATCTTGGATGTCGGATGTTGAAAGATAAACGAGAACTTACCGTGAGATGTTGAAACAGCCACGCCCTGAGGATGTTTGTTGCGACCTTAGGAAAGATACCTCTCTTCTTCTGATTCTTCTTACCCGACGAATCGTCGTCTTCCTCGCCCGTTCCTTCGCCACTGCCGATGCTCGCGTTACTTGCATCGCCTGTAACAGAGAAACCGTCCGTTCGATTCGTTAGTTTTATTCAGAAAACCCTGAAAAGTGTCAAGTTTTCGCATGGACTATTAAACGGAGATAAGACTTTGCATATATATTCTTCGATTCTCGGTCCATTGGATGGTGGCGATAACAAACCCACCCTTCAAACCGGTTCCCATGCATACAAACACCATTAAGCCACCCGCAATCAGCCAGACCCCTCGTCGCTCTCGCATCCCCCGTGAGCGCCAGTGCCGTTGCTGCTGCTGCTGGCTCACCCGAGCCGAGCCATGGCTCTCCACCCCGAGCATTAATTCCCCGTCATTTATCAATCTTAGCTTTTTAATTGCACGCAACTCCCGGTCACAAGGGACTCGAGAAGCGAAAAGGTAATGAGGGATATTAAGACAACTTACGGCCACGGTTTACCCCGGTAAATATCATTTTTATAAATTAACGCGGAGAGACTCCATTTTCCTGATTCACTCCAACGTTATTAGGTCCCTTGTTATGACCGTAGTATTATATCCACGTTTCCCATTTATTCGAGCGAAACCGAAGCTCGATCGGAAATTGACTCGAGCGAGAATACCCGAGCGGTATCTCGAGGCTGTCGTAATTTATGTATTTTTTCTACGTTCCGACACGCTTTTCGATTTTCCTCGAGCAAGCACCCGGAAGTTTTCTCTCTCGGCGTTTCTCCATTTGCGCCGAGAGCGACCCTCCTCCGCTTTTCTCAATCAGACGGAAAGGAGAGCCGTGCGCCACTTACGGCTGCGGATTATAAATGACCGAGCCTTATCGGGCGGGCCAAGGCTGCCGTTCCCAAGGTTCTATCGTAACAGAGAGATCAGGGTGAGCCCGGTGCTCCCAGGGGGTTCACGATGACAGGTCGCCCGGGGCGGTAGCTACCCCACCCCGCCCGGAACAGTCTCGTGCCCGAGATTAACTTTGAATTCGTCGAGGCGATCGCTCGAGGGTCCCTTCCAGCCTCTGCGAGGGACGAAAAATTTGTCCGTCCTGCGAGCGAGCGGACGAACCGGAACGCCGGGAGATCGATGGAAATCGAACGCTGCCGAGGCAACTACCCTCCACCTTCTTCTCTCGACCACCTTCGACACCACCTTACCCCCCTCTTCCTCTCTCTCTCTCTCTCTCTCTTCTTCCTCGACGAGAGGACCAAAGGATTTTCCAGGAAAAGAACAAAAAAAAAACAAAAAACTCAACACCAAACCTATCGGTGATCATCCCCGCGCTAGTCAGCTCGAGTTTTTTCTCATAATATACAGTGGCGCGTGGGGTGGGGGTGGGGGTGGATAAAACGTAGGCCGAATCCATGATGAATCGTTGATGCTACGAGCGTTGCGGGGTTAGCGGGGTTAGCGGGAGTCTCTTCCGATGTGTTTTCCTACGAGGTAAGAGCCATCCGGGCGCAACAAAAACGACTCTAGGTCTCGTCCCCTCGGCTTTGGGTAATGGCGAGCAGAGCAAGTCGTGAGCGAATAGAGCGATCTCGGGGAACGCGGCCGGCCGAATAACGGAATGGCCAGCAGGAACGTCCCTCTGATTGCAGTTAATTTACTCGGAGAATCGGGTTAATGTACCGTGTGGACCGTACCGGACCGGACCGGACCGGGCCGGGCCGAAGCAACCGGCGCGTATATCGACGACTCCAGCGCGTATGCGCGTAATCCGGCTGCTCCGTCGAGGTTGTTGCTGCTGCTGCTGCTGCTGTTGCTTGCTGCTGTTGGCGCATTGCACGCCTACAGCCTGTCATAGATAATGTAGGGCCGCCAGTTTGCCGTTGCACGACGAATACCGATCGACGGCCCACTATTCGCATACCTCCTCCACTTGCCCGCTTTCATTGACTATCCATGACGACCTAATCTCTCCACTCGTCAAACTTACTTTATTGCCAGTCCCCGATCGCTGCGCGTAATGCGAGGATCGACTGTGTCAGATCTATTTATTCGTGGCGATCAAACAGTCGAGGGTTTCGCAAGCTTCGATAAATCACGCGCGCAAGCATAAATCCACGATAGGATTTATAGGTCGCGCCGCGTTCTTCTTTGGAATCATCGTTTGCATCGAGTTCGCGAAACTCTCCGCGATCGACGCACTTGTCTCACGGAGGGTGGAGGAGAGTGTCGCCCGAGGATCGAGGACCATGCGGCAGATCGTATTCCATAATTCTTGGTTTTACGCATACGCGAACGGTCCTCCGGTGGTTGATTCGCGCGACTGACTCTTTTACGAGTCTCGTTCTTAGAATGAAAAGGATTATAAACGCGAAGTGCGGCTCGAGAGGGGGCACTATCGTTCCAGTGTTGATTTACGCCTCGCATTTTTACTGCGGCATTATAGAGATTTAAGTGCAGCCAATTATATGTTTATGCTGGCCTCGCGCTCGGTGGTCCGCGATTCGAACGTTCACGAAATCGACGGTGCGCGCGAGCTTCACGACGGGCTGTTTCCTTTCTCGAGCTGTCGTGGCTATACTTAGCGGGTGGATCGGGAATAAGCGAACTCTCACGACAGCCTGACGATCCGCTATTTCGAGAGTGCCCCACCGTGCTACTCATCCTGAAAATCGAAAACACTCCGGCGCGGCCCACCGCG
Source organism: Sclerodermus sp. 'alternatusi' (assembly GCA_037305995.1). Taxonomy (NCBI): domain Eukaryota; kingdom Metazoa; phylum Arthropoda; class Insecta; order Hymenoptera; family Bethylidae; genus Sclerodermus; species Sclerodermus sp. 'alternatusi'. Next base: position 2,655,418 of record CM074550.1, read on the forward strand.
AAAAAATCCAACGCTCTCGCGAAATCCTTCTGCTAATACCGCTGGAACTTTGCCTTGTTCTCGTAAACTCGTTGGCAGAGCGCAACATAAATATCACGATGATGTCAGAGGAGGTGGTGGTGGTGGAGTATCGCTCGATAGGAATATTAAGTTCATAGCGAGTACCTCGTCGACCATCCATGAACGGGAACTCTGAACTTTTGCAAATGATTCAGGGTTAACCGGATGAGGGCTACAGTTTGAGAAGGTTACATCCGCGAATTGAGGAGCGCAGTTGCGACAGGCCGCGACGTCTTCCTCGGGAAAGAGGCTCCAGGCGGCTGTATTTAGGGTGACCGAGCGAGCAGCACCGTCGAAATAACCGCGCATATGGCCGCCGAAAATAAACTCCTTATTCCCATCCCGTCGAAGCGATCTCTCGCCCCCCCCCCCCTCTCTTCCTCTTGCTTGTTGCAGCTTTCATGGTGGATCTCGGGGACTCGTGGTGTGCGACCCTCCGTGTAGATAGAGAACGTACCGGATACCGAGACATTTATTTGCCGCCACGCCAAGATGCCACGCGCCAAAGACGACGGGAACCAGCGGGGTGATTCAGGGGTGGGTGCGCGAGGGTCCGCGAACAAGTATTCTACACGCTTCCTCGCGTATCGCGTTTCACGGTCACGAGGATGCGCGGAACCACCACTAGAGCTTTATGATATTTACGAAATTCCCCCTTCGATCCGTCTGATGGTGGAACGCACTCAAATTAGAAATATACCTAATGGACTCCCGTGAGTAAGAAAGCGCAGGGAGAATGAAATTTACTCCGAGCGGCACTCGAGGATGCTTCTCCTTTACAAAGAACTACCCTCCTCCCTGCTGTGCTCTTGGTACAAATTCTTCTCGATCGGAAAAGGCTAGGGTGGGACGGGGGCTTTTGTCGTTGTGTCATTTATCACCATTGTTCTGGGAGATACTACAAACAGGTTAGTGGTGCGCATTTAGAAAGTGCAGGGTGACGAGAATATGTAATCATTATCCAGAAAGGAAAACCCGGAACACGACACCTCCTGACGTTGAGCGATCGACTTGCGTCGCGAGCAGCCAATCTTCGCTTCTCTTCCGCGAGTGGGAAGAGTCCGATCGCTTTCATGGCGGCGGTGGCGGCGGCGGCAATGTCCAAACAGTCGTGAAGAGAGTGGAGAGGAGTTCCTGCAACCGGTTTGCGATCGGCGATCGCTGCCAAGCAATATATATTCGTTGTTGCACGGCCGAAAGCTCTCCTAGAAGAGATCTCGCGGGAGAAACGAGACGAGACATTTCGGAATCCTCTTTGCCTTCCTGACTGGTCGGTGAAAGTTCTATTCTCCCGGGACGATTGAAAAAGAAGGCACCAGGAAGTTCCTAATAGGAAGGTCCAGAGTGCTATTGGAATTTTAGCGAAACGGTAAAAGGGGCTAATAAACGACTTCTAGAAGGATTCCTACGGCATAAACTCGAGGGATCCGAGATCCTCGTCGGATAGCGCGCGGAAATGCACGGTACTTATATAACTATGCAAAGCATCTTCGACGGAAAGTCCAGTTCTTCCGCGAGAATTTCTCGAGGCGTCGCGTCACCCCAAGATGGTGGCGAATGCAATGTTTTCGCGTGATCCGAGATCGTGGGAGGGGTCATTGTACCAAAACACGCATTCTACCGTCGACCACGAGCGTGTCGAGGTTGCCCGAGCCTCTTCGGCAATTCCGAAAACTATTTTCGGCGATGAAACTGCACTCGCGCGACGCGACGCGACGCGGCTCCGCTCGGCCCTCCGGCCACTTTTTCAGCGTCATCTCCCGCCCCCGGACGGCCGCTTCTGCCGCAAAAGATCGCACGCTCGATTTCGAGAAAAGCGTGACTACGCTTAATTCGAGGATCTGCTTAAGCGTGAGATTAATTGGCGATTGTGGCTAAGGAGAGGCAAGCGGTCTCGCTGCTCTCGCGGAACCAGTTACGAACCGCCGGAGTTTGTCCTGCAAATGAGCCGTGCGACGAGGATAACTGGAACATGTGCGAGCGACAATATACCGATCCACATCCATCTTTCCGCTTCTTGAAACTGAACACCATCGTCGACGGACTTTGCTTCATTTACCGAGAAACTCGATTGACGGAAGGACGCGGAATGGATATCTGGCGATTCCAAGGGTCCGCCGGAGAAGGGGGAGAGATACGCATCGAAATATACCTGAGGTCTCTCCAAGAAAAAAGCACTTGGAGTTATGCGGATTATCGAGTGGAACGCGGTCCCCGGAGACCCGGGGCTCGCGCCCGGTCATATCGTCAGGATGAGCAGAAATTTCGAGGAATGCCACCCCCCGGCCCATCTCTTGCGCCCTGTCGAGTCTAAATTCTCCATTGTTTACTCAGAGCGTCGACCGCCGCGAAAAATAGCAACGTCACGAAGATCGAGGAGGATTTCGACACCTGACGTCGTCCGTCAGCAGCTTCAATTTTGGCTGCCGCTCGCTCGAATATTGGCCGTCGCGAATCTATCGAGAGAACGGTGTAAAACCAGTTTACCGCAACGCTTGCCAATAAACAAGCGATTTCAGCTGCGACGGGCCACCGTCCCCGTTCTCCTCGCGAGAGAAAAATCCCACATAAGACACAGAGAGATGGAGAGAGAGAGAGAGAGAGAGAGCTTGTCGCGCGAATCTTCGTGAAAAAATTGATTACCGATCGAAAAAAGGAAACGAGCTCGATCGCCCTTTCGCGTAAAGGATTCGGAGGAGTTGGGAGGGGAATGCGAAATAGCGGGGATTTGACGAAGGTCTTCGGCGGAAGGTGGAGCGGGCATGAGTTCCAGCGAGAAAGACGCGCGGAGGAGGACTCGTATCGGGATTACGACGATAAATAAAGCACGCGAGATAGGCCGGCCCTCCCCCCTGGTCAAGTTCCTTGACAGGGAGCCGAGCAGACTCGCGGGCCGTACGGGCGCAAGCAAGCGAAGCCGCTTGATTGAGACATCGCTGGAGCGACTGTGACAGTTATCTGATTCATGGACATGCCGAGTGTATTTTATGCCGTACGACCTATGAATACAGATCGATCGGGCCCGGCTCGACCGCCCAGAGATCATAGGTGTCTCGATGTATATGGATATATCAATTACTCCGCACCACGCCACGTACTTACCGAAGTAATATAAGCATCCACCGCTCGGCATTAGATACGGAAGAGGACATTAGGATTCACCGAGCGTTCGCCCACCACCACCACCGCCAAACCGCCACCATCGGTGGACGGGATACTCTCCCCGTATCGGGAATTAACACTCGCCATTCGCCTCGAGCTTCCGACCGTTTCGAAAACACATCGGCTATTGATTCGAAGGAGCGCAGGCAAGGGGTTTCGAGAAGCCTCGCGAATCGCAAGGTTCATGCACGCGCGTGGCGTGGCATGGCGCAGCGCGGCGCGGCGCGTTATTAAAAGTGGAGATGGCGGCCGGATATCGAGAACAAGTGTACCGGCATTAGACGGTAAATGATACACGCGTTAAGCTGTCATATAGGCAACTACGAAATCTGTTACTGACATAGCCGGAAGACGGCCACTCAGCACACATGTTCGCGGAACGTGGTGACGAATGTCACGCGTCAGTTTACGAGTCCGCCTCGCACACTTTTTGCTTACAAAGTTCGCGCGCCGTCAAAGCTTTGGCCCGGGCTCAATCGAAGGTGTCTGCGAAATCTAATGTCGCTGTCGCAAATTAGTAATGACGCTCGCTCGCCGGGGACAAGGGACGACGGGGGACGGGGCTTTTTTAAGTACACGCGGCGACCTCGGGAGCTCGAGGTGAATTTTTCCCCCGGCAAAGTATCCGGGGGAACGAGGGGAGAGACGCGTCGAAAGCTGCCATATCACCCGTTGGAGATTCATCAAGCCGCGAGAATTTCGATGCGTGGGAGTAGGAGGAGCAGCGCGGGAGTCGAAGCGACTTGGGGAAAAAAATTGCGTTTGGTAGAGCGACGAACGCGTGGCGAGGATGCGGCGGCGGATTGAGAGGTTACACCGCGATATCTCAGGACGAGACAGCCAACGAACGCGAAGCACGTACGAAGATTGCACTAATTGATGCCGCGAGTCCCGGCCCAAGTGCCGGCGTGGTGATGTGCCGCTGCTAGCAACGACGCCATTACTATGATAATTACAGGCAGGACGTGAGATTCCGCCTTAATTGGATATAGCGGAGCGAATTAATAACGCGATATCAACCGCGATGACCCACACCAAACCACGCTCGAATGCCGGCACACTCTCTACGCTCCTCGCGATACTTGAGAGGGGACCGCCGTTCGTCGCATCATCCCCGAGAGCAAGCGAGCGGATGCGGAGCGGTCGGCAGAAAACTCGCGGATAAATTTCGCGTAGCTTCGGAAATTTAATTAACAGTCGGAAGAAGCCGACGGAGGGAGGGAAGTCGATGGAAATCGGCTGATTTCACGGGCGAGCGATAAAGAACGAGGGTTTAAGGAAGGCGCGCGCGGTGTCCCGGAGCGTGGAGAAACTTCTTCGGTTGCTCGGCACGTGTGGTGCGGAATCCAGGAGTGCTCGTTCGACGGAGACGTTAACTCGCGGAAGCGCCAGTAAAATCGCTCGTTCGAAGAGGCACCGTCGTAAGGCGTGGAAATAAAAGCGTTAATGGAAACGTGCGCCAGTAGAGGCGGAGACCGGGTCGTGGTCGTTTTCGTGGTCGTCTTCGTCTTCGTCGTTGTCGTCGCTGACGCGCGAGAGGAGCCGTCGGGACATGTGACGAGCACGTGTCGTGAAGCTCGCGCGTATCGGCTTTCGGCCTGGAATTAGTAAACCCTCGGCGGGGACCTCTCGCACCGACGACGGCTACGTTTACTTTTTGTCACCGTGTGCGGCGTCGCGACGCGTTTCAGCTTTCACTAATGCGTCCCACGTTTCCTCCTACGTCCTCCAGGCTTTCTTCAAATTCCTCCTCCCCCCGGCCTACTCGACGGGATCGAGCAAACACTTACGAGCACGAATAGCCGCTGCCTCTGTCTCGGAATCCGTGCGACGACGCTCCACCAGGACCGGGATAATCGCCGGAAGGACTCGCTAGGGTCAAGTTTACGAGAATCAAGAGCGGGGGAGGGTGCGCGGTAATCCGGCGACGGCGGCGATCTATCAAAAGACCGAGAAAAACCGAACAAGAAAATCTGCGTAACTACCAGGAGCGCGCGCGCGTGTGTGGGGGTCGCGCAAACGTGGAACGTGACCAATAACGCGGCGGTTCTTGTCCACGAGAGAGAAATGGGCGCCGGTGGGCAGTAATGAGCCAGAAAACTGGCGACAGCTCGCTATGCCCCCTATATTCCGTTCCAACGAGACTGAGGCGCGTTATTCTGCGAGCCACTTCGGTTGTACGCCACTTTCCGCGTGCGTGCATGCGTACGAGTTTTGCATACGCGTGTGCGAGCGCACGAATGTCAGTGTGCGTTACACGCGAGGACCCATAACTCACACGGCGGGCCCCACCGTGGGCTTGTTAGCGCCCTGCTGATCCTAACTCGGAGCAGCGTCTTCCAGTTCTGATTCGATTTCCCCGAGAAGGGAAGAGAAGAGAAGAGACGAGAAATATGTGACCGAGCGCAAACCAACGTGAAACTGAAAATCAATTTAGCTGGAGCAAGACGAGTCGAGACACAGTCTCTTACCCCCCGCTTGTTTCTCCGGACGTGAATTAGTCCCGGGTCGGAGGAGAATATCGTTCTGGATTCTATGAGGAAATCCTGCGATTTGGAAAAGGGAGCTTATCCCGAAAAAGCAACTCTCTTGGAATGGGGAAGAGTCGGTCGGCTCCGAAGAAAGGGAAGGGAAGGGAAGGGAAGGGAAGGGAAGGCAAGGCAAGGCAAGGCAAGGCAAGGGGTAGCTTACACCCCACCTCCGTGCATAAATGCATACCTATCTCCGGGCACATCTCCCGGGCGGAACGACCGAACGAAAAGAGCGCGTTATCGGTACCGACCTGATAAATCCCTCGAAGAATAATGAGTCGACATTATTCATGCCAGGCCGTCAGCGTCGCTCGACCGGTCCCGCTATCTCCCTCTCCGTCCCTCACCCCCTTCTTCCTCCTTCATCTTCTTTTTCCTCCTCTCGAAGCGTCCCTCTCTTTATCCTTCTCGTCCTTCCACTGCCTTCTTCCTCATCCTTTCTACCCTTCCTCCTCTCCATCTCTGTTTTTCTCTCCCACCCCCTTGCTCGCGCTCTCTCTCTCTCTGCCGACTTCGAGGCGGTACGTTTCGGCACTTGGCCATTAGGGGATTCAAGCGGTGGATTCGACCGGACGATATTAGGCAAGCTAGGCAGGATCAACTGGAACTCGTTTGGGGCACCTATGGCGTGGGTGGGTTTGCTGCGAGAGGAAAGAAAAGGCCGCTCGTTTGCCCGATCGACTCCATGGACTCTCGACAGTCCTGCCCTGCTCGGGCCCTACACTCCGAAGAACGATTTTATCTGTAGATCGAAGCCACCGGTCTAAGCGACGTGAAAATGGTCCTACACTCTTGACGAGCCTCGCGTTCAATGGGAGATTAAAGTGTTTGGAGAACGAATTTTTTCTTCCGACACCTGATTCTTACGTTCCGATAAACCTGGGCCTTTTTTCTCTCCTCTCCTCTCCTCTCATCTCTCGCTTTTATTTTTTCGAATCCCGTGAGACTATCCCGTGATTTTTCTACGAGCCAAACAAAACTCTTGTCCCGTGTTATTGCAGCTAGATTCCGATTGGTCCCGCACTCAACGCCAGCATCTACCGGTGACGTTGAGTGACACGTTTAACGCGTCCGTTTTATTACGCGTTCCCTGCCCTAGGTACTCCTACCAATTTCAACGTACAATAAAACACGCGGCGACAAATTCGACGCTCGGCAAATCGCGATCGAAATTAACCAACTGGCGTGCGTTATTCCCGCTGTTCGCTAGTCGAAAATGAAAATAGTAGCGAATCCCCCACATTTATCAAGATAATATATTTCAATTAATAGAGAACGTTGAATTCGTTTCACGGACTACCGTGCACCGGGGATTCTCCGCGGAACGAATTAATTCGTTAACCAACAAAAGCAAATAATTTATATTATACTCGAATTAAATTAAAGCACTCTCTGCAACATCAAAACGAGTAGATTCGATAGCCCCTTTCAAATATAAATATAATTTACTTGACAATATAATTAAACACCGTGGGATATATAATCGTTTAATTTCAGGGGGTGGGGGACACGGGCGGTGGAAATGAAATTTTCCAATTACTATCGCACAGGGGAAAAGCATGAAAGGCCCGAAGTTTCGCGGGCCGCCATAATAATTCGTAGAGCGTCCAGGAGCGTGGAACGCGTTCGGGCGATCGACGACGATAGGCCGGAGAATAAGTAGACTGGGAGTCTTTGTCCATCGTGAGAATCCAGAGACACGCGGAGGCAGAGAGAAAAATCGAGAGCGGAGGAAAAGATGGAGGGAGGAAGGGAGATTGGCGGTCGTTTTTGGATGCGCCACGTTATTTAGTGTTACGCTGCGGCCAACCCCGCTTAAGTGCTCCGCTGACTTACATCCCCGTGGGCCAAGGGTGCGCTAAGGGGGCGTGACCGTATACCGAGCCGTCAGGGATCTCTCGGAAACTTTGTTGAAAACAGAAAAGGGCAGCCGCGATCCTCCGAAGCGACGGCTGACGAATGTCTCTCGCGAAGCACGTGGGAATAATTTAAGAATCCGATGTGGCCGCCACCAAAGTGAATTGGATTCCTCGCCACTTTTGGCTGTTCCAATGCTTCGGCGGAACAATCCACTAAGGGAATTACGTCATAGAGCGGGGGCACGAGTATTCGCTGAAATTACTTCCGTCTTTCTCATTAATCTCCGACGCTTTCAAACTTCCCGACGAGGCGAGTGCGACTTTAAAACGCGAGAATTTCCACAAATTTTTGCCGGGGGTTCATCGATTGTTTGCACGAGTGAGAATTATCGCCGTGCGGGCAGCAGCCGACGAATGACGTATAAAGGAGCCAGTTAAACTGGATTTTGTGTACCAGATCCGTGCCTGTGGCTGGATCTCGAAAAACAGTCCGGCTTCGAGTCCAAGTCCGAACCCAAGTCCGAACCCGAGCTCGAGCCGGTACTTACGATCAACTGGCGCAACGAAGCATCGCCGACGATACATCATCCGGAGAACGCTTATCTCTCACGGATCTCCTCTTCTATCTCGTGGCCCTGGCTTCTATCTAACAATGCCCCTCGCACGGTTCCTGCTCGTCGCAGGGCCACGCAAACTCCAAGGAACTCACGTGACTCACTTTTGCTGACCAGACATCGGAAACGAGATCTCTTACATCAAAGTATTAATTCGGACCTCTTTCCCTGCGCGCGCGCGCGCGCGAACCTCAAAGTCATCCCAGCGACATCCGGTCGCGCATCTCCGTCAAAGAAACGAGAAACGCGAGTTTCAGTCTAGCAGAGATCCAAAGATGCTCGGTTGCTGTATTTTGCGGGAGGTTTCTACAACGAGGATCTTTCTCTCTCACTCTCTCTCTCTCTTTCTCTCTCTCTCTCTCTCTCTCTCTCTCTCTCTCTCTCTCGCTATCTGTCTTTCCATCTCTTTCTCGGAGTTTACACGTATGCGTTGTAGCAGAGATGGTGGGGGCGCAGGAGGTGGCGACGACCCGAGGGTGGAGGATGGGCGAGGCACAGGGAGAGCTTGGCTCTGAGATGGAGGCAGCATTCCATCAAACCAGACTCCATCTTATGTGCGTCTAACCCCGGGCTACGTATCTCTGCTCTTCGTCTCGCTGCGTCCATCTCAATCCGATCGGTTCGCAGTCCCGTACGGGGCTCTCCGTTCCACCAGCGGTCTGCGTGTTGCAACACCTACCACCATCGACGAGTCTCTTGCCTACACGACTCTGCGTATGTGTGCGTGCGCGTCTGCGCGTCCACATACATATGTATGCATAGAGGACTGCGCGGCTTTCCAAAGGGAACATGGGAGAAACTAACGGATGGCCTGTGGATACTTAACATTCAGAAATGGCCAGTGGATCTTTTCTCGGGCTTCCTCGGCTTTCGGAAATAATTCTTCGCCACGGTAATCCGAGTGAATTCCTAACAATTGCGTCTTTGCGTCTCTCCCTCCACCCCGTGGAAATACCGCGACGAATATTATCCTCCGCGCGTACTCGGAAGCCCGCGGTGATGTATGAAAAATAATGGCCGAACGAGGCAGAGGAAAGGAGGTTCCTTTCGTTTCGTTTCGTTTCTTGTTTTCTTTTTGGGGAGAGGCAATCTTGCGCGAGTAGCAAGTAGTACGATGAGTTTTCGGGCTCGACTACCGCCGCCTCCGCCGCCGCTACTGCTTAATCTCCGCCGAGCTTTGGAGAATCGACTAGTCTGAAGCATCCTCGATGCGAGAAAGGTCGACGACGCGCCGGCGAATGGCGCGTTGACGTGACTCGATGGATGCATTTTTAACGGCACGAAAATAGCGGCAAGAGAGCACGGCATTCGGAATAGCATTCGGAGAGAGGCGGCAATAAAAGCGCGAGCGAAAGAGAATAGAGGGAGAATAGCGCAGACAAAACAGCGACAGCTGCGACTAAGGCGACAACGACGCCGACGACGAATGTGACTATACGGCTGGCTACCAAATTCTACTCTTTTCTTCCCCCACATTTTCCCCGGCAAAATCCTCCTTCGACTCCTTACGAATCAGACGCTCAATAATGTTCGATGTTCCTCGAACGAATCGAAGAGAGAGGAGGAAGGGGAAAACGAAACTAACTGGTAATTGCACTCGAAATAAAGAAACTTAATGAAAAGCGTAGATCTCGTGGATTGCTCGAGAGATCAACAGGTATCGTTCTATTCTCTCTCTCTCTCTCTCTCTCTCTATAGTACCAAGTATGCGATAAATAATATCTTTTAATCCGAAGCGCGCGCCAAAGCTTGCGGACGACTGTTTTTCTGACCTGCCTACTTTTATAGAGTTTTTATCATTTTATGAAGAACCCCGAGATTAGTCAAGTGTTAAAAAGAGATTGAGGCTCCTAAATTAAAAGTACATAAGGTCACGCTGTAAAGATGTCATGGAGTTAATGGGTCGTGATAAAAACGTTGCTGGCGCATTTATTAGAAATTTCAGCTCGAGTATCTGCAGAAAGATACCGAAAGGAGTCTAGAAATCACGAGGTCAGACATACACCGAGCTATCGAGTTGAGGCGACTCGTAAAGCTGAGCCTTATGGCGTGCGACGTACGGCAGGCAGGAGAGCAGGCAGAACTCGTCGCTATCTCAGGAGAAGTTGAAACAGGTCGAGCGAAAGAAGGAGAGAGGCAGAGGGTGGGTAAGAGGACGGAGGTGGAGTAATGCGAGACAAAGGGAGGAAAGTGTCGCGCGGCCCGATATGCAGATAGAAGAAGTAGGTGTAGGACATATAACGTGGTGGAAAGCCAAGCTGTGTGGGAGTCGTTCCGTTAGTTTACGATTATTTTACTGCCTATTCGGGGATCGAAGGAGGAAAAGAAAGAGGAGCGAAAAGCAAAAATGCGAAATAAGAATGACTATCGATCCCCCGCGATAAACTCGAGAATAAATCTCACTATCTTCATTGCTATGGATATCATCGAAGGGAATCAAGTAAATAATTCGAGTTCCGGTCGAGCTATTCGAGTTCAGGGTGTTGCTTCCACCTCTTTTCGGGGGGTTACCGCGTAAAGTTATCTTGGGAATTTAGGGATTCCAGGGTCGTTGATTTGACGGAAAAAATTAATAACGAGGAGAGACAGGTGTAAGGCGACGGCAACAGCAACAGCAGCAGCCAGCAAAGTGGGTCGAGTTACTCAGGGAGAAGAAGGAGGAGGAGGAGGAGGAGGAGGGTTGTGGCGCGTGGACGGACGATCGTACGGCCTCGTAAATCAAGTACGCTCAGATTACGCTCGTATTAGCGCCAATTTTATGGCGTACTTCGGGAGACAGATACGGCGACCTTCGTGCCAACCACCACGATCGCGTTGTCCGTGGTCACGGTTATTGAGAGCCGATGGAGTCCACCACCGTAGTAATTAGAATGCAACTCTGACGATTCCCGAGTATCAAGGCCAAAGCCTTCGATCCCCTCGAACAGCACCTCCTCCACCACGCAGCTTTACTTCGTTCGCCTAATTTCATTATCGATCGCGTCAAGGAATCAGCCAGCCTGGATCATGGGGGTTTCATGGGGAGGGAAACGATTTTCTTCTCGATGGAAGAGAAAGACGCGAAGAAAGAGTGGTGAGTGTATGCGTGCGCGGAAGAAAGAGGAGAACTGGAGTTGTCGAGCGTTGCAGGAGCATCGTCGTCGAATATGTAAATGCGCGAAGGCACCTGCAGTGATAAATTGATTATCCCCTACTTCCAATCAGCATTCTTCGAGGCTGCCCCTTAAACAACTGCACGATCGAGCTGCCCTCACAGTTCGCATTATAATAAATACATAATATCGATGCTTCGCGTGTTATGCAGATAGGTGCTTGTAGAGCCATAACCATGGACCCCCGGGCGATCCCGCATCGTGTAATTTTGCGCATCCCCCTCCCTCCCTCCTTCCCGATCGAAAAACAAGTGCGTCTCAAAAAGTGCGTCTTGGTAACAACAAAGACAAGAGCGCCGAGTCTTTTCTTGCCTCCATCACGAGAGAGAAACAGAGAGAGAGAGAGATCTGGTTCTCCTTGTGGAACGAGCCAGGAATTGCGCAAAAAGAGATCGGGCCGATGAAAAAAGTGGACGATCGCCGTAAATTTTTCGCGGACTTAACAGGAATGTGGCTCGAATCTTACACGAGAGGACGATTAAGATGACGCAGAAAAAGTGTCCAGGGAGACTCGTGTACCGGAATACACGCGAGTCGTGTCGTCCGCTCGTTTTGGCGTAGAGAATCAAATCCCGAGGGGAATTCGGGACTCCGGAGGCGTGTATACGGCGTGCGCAGGTTGCGTGCTGAAGAAAGACCAGTACTCCCAACCCCTTTCTCTCTCTCTCTCTCTCCCTCCCTCTGTCTCTTGCGGAGCGATGAAGGGAACTTCAAGGATCGCATTGTTTCTCTCGGCGTGGCAATCTGTTGTGCGGCCTCTTCAGCATCCTCGACGCCCGTCGAGTGCTTCGACTTCTCAACCACCCTCGAAAGCCTGACCTCCCCTCCCTGCCTCCCCAACCCGTCAAACGCCGGCAATTAGTTTCCCATTGACCTATACCGCGGACCCTCCGCGGTGTCTCGGACTTCAATCGTGAAACGAAAACAAACACGTCGGAGTGCACTCCAGAGTTCGTTGTACATCCGAGGCGCTCCATCCGGAGGAGAAGAAGAACACGAATGATTCCTCTCTCTCTCTCTCTCTCTCTCCCTCCCTCCCTCCTCCCTCTCTTAACATCTCGCAGAGAGAACGACTTGAAAACTGTGACCAATCACGAGGCAAATTACGAGCAAGCGAAAAAAGCGAATCACGCGCGTCTCTTGCTCGTATATTTCTCGTCGAATAATTTTCGAGCATAAACGAGAAGCGAAATCGATGAGAGTTCGAGGAGTTCCCGATGAGCCACGTGTGGCTTCGCGTGGGGTTTAATTAAATACGGCGAGTTATCAATGCGGCGAGAGCGGAAGGCGAAGGGCCACGCACGACCTCATTACCGAATCGCCGACACGATCTGTATCGTGGAAAGGGGCAGGGGGGATAGGCTGTGGTGGATGTAGCGTATGTTGCACGTTGCCGATACCGGCCGATAGAAGTTGTCGCGTGTTGCTCGTGAGAGCCGGTGTCACGTCCGGCAGGTAGAGTGGCCCGCGTGTGCCAGGCTGCGACTCTTTTTCTCCTTGTCGCGCGCTGTAATTAAACGCGAGGAAGCCGCCGGAATAAAAGTCGAGCGAGTGGCCGGTCGCTAATTAACGATGTCGAGGTGTTGAAATCGAGTCGCAGTATTTCACTGGTCTCGGCGTGGTCAGCTGGAGCGCCGGGCCACGGTATCCCCCGGTGCAGATTCCTCGGACACGCTGAACTAATAGGACGGGCCGAGAAACAAGCATCCGTGCAGATAAGAGAAACCGCTGCCGAGTGTGACGGAGAAAGACGCGAGAGACGTAACAATTTCTTTCTTTTCCATAGGCCTCTCCTCCTCTCTTCTCCTCTTCTTCTTTCTCTTTTCCTGCGGTTGCTGCCGAACGGAAAAAGGACGAAACTTCAAATGTCTCAATTAGGGGGACAGCTGGCGGAGGGAGTAGTCTCGACGTACAGGGGCCGTAAGACGGAGCGAAATGCGCGAGGGAAATTTCGCGAGTAATTCGTGAAAAACATTTGCGGTTCGACGCGATGGACGAGAGCCGCGGGAATGGCGATGGTGGATTAGATGGAGCCGAAGCAAACAAGGCCTAAAGCAAAAAGCGAAATAACCGGGAGAAGCGAGCATTGTGCCTGTCGGCTACGGTGCGTGTACGGAAAATGTAACATGATAATAACACGACGAACGCCATCGTTAATATCAGACTAGAAAATAGCAGACCTTGTACCGCGATGTAAATGCATCAAGTACCACGGTTTAATCCGATAATCCGTACTATCGTTGAAACATTCGTATTGAAAAGAAAAAAATTACACTAAAGAGGCAAGGATGGTGATCGACGACTCACTCGTTTTTTCCCCGAGCTTGCATAATTAATTTGATTTCTCTTACGATAGGTTTTTGCTCCTGACTTATCACACAGCTCGAGTTAAAATCGGGTCTCTTTAATTGTTGACCACATCCACTGGCTCTTGTCTTGTCTCGGCAAACGCTAGAGTATACTTTCATCTTTCGAAAAAGATGGTTCCACTTTTATTTTTTTCAGAGATCCTCGACGCTTGACTAAATATCTCCTCGTTCATTTTTGTACTTGGTAGGATCTTCCCGACTCGCTCGCTTTTTCCTCTTTTTATTCTCTCCTACCCTCGAACCCCCTTCCTCCGCACAACGAGCCGCCTCCGACTTCCATTGTGCTCGAGGATAGCGATGTACTCATTGTACTCCTACACAATAATAATTGCGCTAATGATCTCGCTCGAAAATCGCTTCGTAATCGACGACCGTTCGGATCTTGGAGTATCTGCAACTGGCATGTATCCCTCCGTGCCCCCGGATCTCTTCCCCCGGTCGATCCAGAGATTCGCCGGGATCGCCGGCGAGTTCATCCATCCCGATTTTATTCTACCGGCAGTACCGCCCGCCCTTGGCTCGCCCAAATCCCGCCATTCCATAAAGCATTTTTTAATCTCCGCGAGTGCGTATGCTTTGCGCGAGAACAGTTTTCACTGAAAAGCGAAAGATATTTGCGATCGAAATAAAAAGTGCATCACGGAGGGGGGAGGGGGGGGGGGGCAGAGTCGGAGAAAAAGAGAAGAGAGTAGCCACAGGTGCGGCTAAAAAAATAATCATCGATGTCCAGGAGTAGGCAGTGGCCACAGGAATTGGGGGGGTGGGGGTGAGTACGAGAGATCGCAGGGTCGAGCCAAGTTCGAAGGGCAGTCGTGTACCGTCCGTGCGTGCGTGCATGCGTGCGTGTGTATGCACGCACCGGTAGACGGGGTGCTCGCGTGCACGGCGTACCCAGGGTGTAGAACGTGGTGGGTACGTAGTACGTAGAACGTAGGAAGCGGTAGGATACGCCACGCGGGGCACTCTCTTCATTTCCAGGCTGTCACGAGCAGAAGAAGATTCGGCCTGCGTTTGACAGCCGCAGGGTCTGGGTTGGGTGCTGCTGCCGGCGCTCTGTAGGCTGGGAGACTTCGTGCGGAGTAGCACGAGGAGTCGGAGAGGGTTTGCCGCGAGGGTTGCGGGAGGTGGAGAAGGTTGGCGTGTGCCCATGTACCGGTACCACCGATTGTACCGCGTCGTGCCATGCCACACCGAGAAACCACCCCCTTTCCACTCGCTCCAGCACACTTGCAGCTACACTCGTCTCTTCCTCCACTTTTTGTCCCTCCGTCTCGTTACGGCTCATCCCGATCCCCCCACCTCGTCCTCCGCCTAAACGATTCTTCTCCTGGTCCCGCTGCACGACGCACGCACCCTCGTGCAAATTTTACGTTTTGATTATTCCGCGGTCGAAGTTGCTCCTCTCCTTTTGTGCGTTCCGTGCGTGTGCTGTTTGCTGTTCGCTCCGAGTCGAGCGCCTCTTAAAGCGGATCACTTGCATCCGCGCGAGGAAAAAGCCTGGCATTCGCCAGCGAAATAAAGAATGAAGCGTCTGTCGAAGAATGTTTCGTATGGCCCAAGTAATAGAGTGAAAGAAATGCCATTCGACGGAGGATAATTAACTGCGCGGGATTAAAGTCGGCGAGTTGGACGCCGGGACCATTATCCGACTTAAATAATTAGAAAAAGTCTCGCGGACGCTCGTTGTAATTATCTTTATTTATGTACAGCCGTAATTACCGCGGCGTCGCGGGTTCACGAAGGTCTAAGAAGTCCTCTATCGAAGAAAGATAATGAAAGACGTCCCCTCTCGGACCGTGACTCGGCTCGAGTAGGTACTCAAGTTCCGATTAGACGCGCCAAAGTCTCCGAGAGTCGCTGCTTTTGCCGATCGCGCCTAAGTTCATTCCAGTCGGTTATCATCGCCCGTTGAAAGAAGCACGCGCGGCCTCGGGAAAAAAAAATTTTATTGCAACCGCCTGCGATACGATCATCGTCGAGAACTTATTACTCGCTGAAAGAAATGAAATTGCGCTTACGCCGGCAAAGACGCGGCCCGACCAAGCGATTTTCTTATTGGCCAAACGGCGGGCAACCCCCGATCGATTTGGCCCGGGGCCAGCGGTGGTGGCGGTTGCTCGCCGTCACCGTCGATTTTCGATCGACCGCTCGTTCCACCACCATACGACTATTCGATTCACCTGCTCGAACGACAGGAAAAGCCTCGGATATTTCAGAGATTCGCGGAAAACTTTGAAACACCCTAAAAAAAAAAAAGAGAGAGAAAAGATTGTCCCAGGCCGCGTTGTTCGAACCGCGTAGTTGGGGATGAAAGCGCTTGAGAGATTTTCGGGGGGTTTCCGGGAAATTCTCTAATTACTTTAAACCGTCGATAAAAGTGAGGGGGGGGGGGTCCATTAAAAAGTCAAAGTACCCACTTAGTAGTAGTAAAAACTCTTTAATACCGGCACCGGCTGTTGGAACAACATCCTAGAGCTTCTCCCATGAAGCTCCTCCTAAAAGTACAGTTCCAGGCGACCGATAAGCACGCGCCATGGAACGCGAGGTTATCGCGTGAGTCGTTCGCGCTGGTCCCGGTCATTACGCGCAGCTGTTCCGTAGAACCCGGTGGATCCTTCGCATGACGAACTACTCGACGCGAATTTCATATTTCGAAAAATATCGCCTACGTGTCGGGGGTGGCGCGGCAATACTTCCAACGCATTACTTTCTCCAAGGGTAAAAAGGAGAGGTAGTCGAAATTTCAAAAGCTCTCGGGATTCTCTGGTGGCGGTGATGGTGGTGGTGGTGGAAGAGAAGCGATGAGAGCGGACGAGGGTAGAAGGACGAAGCGAAGGGAGAGGGGGATGGGGTGCGAACGCAGATGCAACGACGGCTGCTGTTTAATATCGGGGCCGCACATGGGCACGGCGCGAGACACATTTCACTAATATTGCAGCAGCCAGCTAGAGGCGCGAGCTTTACATATCTCCTGGCACATTAATATATTCAACACATATGAATATTACAGAGAGACGGAACGGGAAGAGGAGGTGGTGTACCAAAGGGAAGTAGAGCGGGCAGCGAAGGGGACGCGGAGAACTATGTACATGGAGGCTAAACCATTGTGCCTATCTTGGGCTTCATGAAATCTGCAGCTTTCTCCCTCTATCTCTCATTGTTCCGCGGCGCAGCTTTGTGCCTTTGTGCCCCGCGCAACTCCGGAACTATTTCCGTGGCTTTGAATAAGGAACTAATGAATACGGACCGAGACTGCGGGATCGCGCGGTTGTCTCGCGGCGAGCATCACCGCGCTTCTTCGCCGCGTCATCTCTTTCCGCGAGCTCGTTCTCTCCCTCCCGCTCTCCTTCCTCCGTTGCGCCATTGCCAAATCCACCTGTGTCCGGAGAGAGCGCGGAATGAACGGAAGCAACGACGTTTCAGACATTTAGGATTCGCCCTCAAAGAAATCGCGTCCTTTCTATGGGGTTTGGGGGTGGTAGGTGGGTGGCATTACCGATTTCCCTCCGATTTTCTATTCTCTCTCCCATTTCGCCAGCGTTCCTTCTTGCACTCCCTTTCGCGAGTTCGCTCCGTAATTTCGGCGGGACGTTTTCGAGCGAGGCGTTTTCTGCCTCCATGGGAACCAATTACCTTCCCACCCTCTGGAATGACCGCCCCTCTGGGCGATGGTCGCCTCGGCGGCCGCGTGCACCAACACATGCTGAACCACGTGTATACGCGTGAGCGTGCACGCTCGCTAGAGACATGCGTGCGCGTATATACATACGCGTATATATATTTAACTTCGCATGTACGTGAAATTACATATGTGCGGCATACATAAGACGGCGGGGCTGTGTGCGAATTTGTACACGTGTGTCCGGTTCCTCGACGCGAGGGTCGAGATGAGGGATAGAGGAAAAGAGAGAGAGGGAGAGAGGAAGAGAGACAAGTTCCGAGTGAAGAAGAGAGAGAGAGTCCCGGTGATGGATCGTCCAATCAGTGCCGCGAGATGGAGCACGAAGGGAGCGAGGAGAGAAACTCCGTCGAGAGAGAAGAGAGAAGAAGGAAGAGGAGAGAAGATTCTCTCCACCTATGGCCTGAAACGACGAGAGAGGTCGAGGAGAGGAGAGGAGAGGTCATGGTCGGGTCGGTCTCCTGCTAATCGAAGAACACGAGATGGCCCCGTGCGGCAAACAGAATTCATCCGCCATTCTTGCTGACCGCCGCTGCTGACCACTGCTGTCCATCCATCCACTATCCAGCTGTATCTCTCTTCTCTCTTCTTTGTGCAACTTGCGCAAATCGATCGATGAGCTCAAACTTCCGCGACTTTAATTGCCTCATGTTTAGCCTAGTTCCATTCTCAGTGGATTTTTTTGGGGGGCACTCTTACATTTTCGAGAGAACCGGCACAGGCCAGCACCTTTCAAAGGTCGAGGCTGACGCACATGAACCGTGAGAGGCTGAACATCGGTCAAACTATACCGCGACGAGCAATATGGGAAGGAGGGTCGCGCGAGGGTTGAGGGTTTCAGGATTACGGAAAGGCCTTTACTGAAAGTACCGCAGTTGTACGAGCGCGGAACGCCGCACTGGTATCCCTGCGCATTGGCGTAAGAGCACCCCACGGCCGATGCGTAATTGTGCATGAAGAGATAGATGATCTTACCCGAGACCCCGAATGAATTTGCTTCACGAGTTTGTCCTTGATCTATTCAAGGCCCGCCACTCGTTCGCATTTTTCCCTTGTGCGCAGGGGAGCGCAAAGCCCTTTGTAGTTTAAACCCGACGTACGTATTGTATCAATTACTATTTTCTCGCCACGATCCGATAGCCGAATATTAGAAATCTCGATGGTACTTGAGGCATTCGCGCAAACAATGACAACTACGCTGTTGGCTGAAGCGCGAAATGGTGAGAAAGAGAGAAAGGGGGAGAAAGACGGCGGAACGGGAAAGAGAAGAGAGCGGCTAACAATGGCCGCCAACCAAAACATCCGATAAATCTAACCGGCACGGACCTCAAGCCTCGAGGGGTTTTAAACTCTCTCACCCCTAACACCGAGCCGAGGCGGGCGCAACCCTTACATTACGCTACACTCATGGAAAAGGGAGCCATACCGTGTGCCGGTGCACCCTCGGTAGGTGAGGGACGCGTGGGTCAGGGGGCGCGTGATGTGCGACCCACGAAAAACCAAACCGAGAGAATTTCTCCACCCCATACCTCACCTCCACCACCACCCCCTTTTCGCCCTTACCACCGTTAGAACGTTTTAGCATCAACGTAGAATACCGAACCGATATTGCGAACTCTATATTCTCCGAAAAAAGAAGGAGCTTTCATTGTTTTTCTACGTGTAACTTACAAGGTTCAATAAAACGCTCGTGTGTTTAAATTATTCTCTAAACTGTATTAGACGAGCGTAGTTGTGTTAAAGACATTAAAATCAGAAATCATTTGTTGCGCAGTTTGCTTCTCATTTGTTTCCACGCCCCTCTGATTCGCTTGGCTTAAAGCCCAAAATGTCGTCAAGCGAATGATTTACAGTTTCCGATTGGTTGGCTAAAAATTCTATCGTTCTATGATCCCATGGCTTAGCGAAATTGAGAAAAAAATGGGTATTCTAATTCGAGAAGTAGACCACCTAAGGTTTGCCAAATGTCTTGGCAATAATAAAATTGCTTCTAGAAAACTCAAAATTAGATTCTTTAGAGTTACATAAAAATAGCTAAACCGTAATTTTTCTATTGCCTCCCTTCACCAATTTTATTCAACTGGACGTGTACAAATTATTCCAACACATTGGAGAAAATAACTCGGATATTTTTTTTTTTTTTTTAAATAATGATTTCACCGGCTGCAGACTTTTCAACGTTCCGAAAATATAAAGGTAGTAAAGCCATTATGTACACTCAAGGTAAATTCTATTCTTACTGTTCGAATAAATTAATTCTATCGAAATCCATAGTTCAATTACGCTCATTGAATTTTGGCTCGCCGGGGAAAGGTACGAAAAACGGTGGACGTCGGAAAAGGGGGGCAGAGCGCAGAGTGGTTGGCGAAAGAAAATGGGGAAAAGGAGAAAAAAGTGAAAAAAATGAGTAGATAAAGGAAAAAAAGAAAGAGAAAAAGGGAAGGTGGGAAGGAAGGAGAGAGAGAGAAAGAGGGGGGGAGAGGACAGAGAGCTGGTGCTCCTCCTCCTCGCGAGTCGCGACCAGGCAAAGTCGGCTTGAAGGAAGAGGACGCTGAAGGAGGACGAGGAGCGAAAGAGGACAGACAAGTCAGCCCGAGAGAGGAACCCGTGGCTGCCATGGTTACCGTCGCATTCCCGCCTCGCCTCGTTGCCATGGAGATGCCGCGCGTACCGCGAGAGAATCTCTCTCCTCTATCTCTCTTTCTCTTTCTCCTTCTCCCTTTCTTCCGTCTCTCTCGTCTTTCCCTCTCGACGCCAGACGCGCGCCGACCGCCGGAGGGACGGCGAACCAACAGACAGAAAACGATCAAGAGTGAGGGAGAGAGGGAGAGGGAGAGGGAGAGAGAGTGAGAGAGAGAGAGAGAGAGAGATAGAGAGAGAGAGAGAGAGACAGAAAGAGAAAGAGAGTGAAAGAGAGGAAGATGTTAGAGGAGAACTTCCAGCAACCACGCATGCGCGATCATCGCAAGAACTCTGTCCAAGCAATATCGGCATTTTTTACTGGGATTCGCACGATGAAATCGACATCCGCAATCTAATTGATATTTCTACTCGTGGACAATAAATCATGGGGGCAAAGTTTCTAGAAAGTCATTAGTGACTCGTTGATGAAGTTGGGAATCGAGCGGGAACATCTTGCCCCCTCGCCTTTAAGTTTTCGCCATGGAAAATTGCATAGGAAATTTAGCGACGATAAGCCTTTCTATCGTTTCTATCATTGACGCGAGCGTGGCTCGAAAACTTGTAGTTTAACGATCGAATGCCAAGGAAAAGGGACACAAGAGAAAAGAGAGAGAGAGAGAGAGAGAGAGAGAGAGAGAGGAGACGGGGTCATAAAACTTGGACGAGTATTTACAGTAAAATGGAAGTCACGAATTTAATCTTCGATTTCTTGGCGGTGTGTAAATCGCTCCTGACGTCTGCTACAAGCTATCGGAAAAGGTTCGAGCGCCTTATTTATAAGCTAAAATTTTGATTGGTTGTCACTCGATATCAGTATTTATTCAACACGGCGAATACCCCAGGCCCGATTAAAACTTGTTTATGCCGCGAACGATCCGCTCCTCCCACCGTGGGTATGCGCGAACTGAACAAGCTTGCATGAACAACTTACTCCCCCCCCCCCCCCCCACCATCCCATCCCTCGCCATAGTCTTTCTCTCTTCTCTCTTCTCGCCTCCACCGATACATAATTTTATAGGAAACACGCTTCTCGCCCGTCGAAAAATGCCTACTACTGATTTATGATTTAGTTTCTAGGAAATTTATGCGATCGTCGTTCAATTCCCAGGAGAATTCACGACGTTATCGCGAGTTTATTCGGTTACTAATCTACGTGGTTCTTCAGAAAACTATGAAAGCGGAATGGAAACGAAAAACGTGTCAAATCAATAAGATACATAGCGTTTTTCTAGCAGGGGCACATGCTCTTACCTAATTTCCCGAGTAGGAGCGCAGACACTTCATCTAAACATGAAAAATTGAACACAATTGAGGTGAAATCACGTGAAAAGTCTTGAGAGAATGCTTATATAATGATGCTTCGAGATTTCGATATTCGCGACTGGATTTTAATACGGAGACCGCTCTGATGGAAAAACGCTCTGTTCCAATTGAAAGTAGAAAAAGAATTTGCTCTTGGACTCACCAGGGCTACCGAGGAAGACGGAGGAGTAGAGAACCCCGCGTCGCGCTGCATCGCTTGCTGCTCTCTGCGCGTCCGGGGGCGAACTCCATTCTCTACGTGGACACCATTTACCTGAAATAACGAGAAAACGAAAAATAAAATAAAGCAGGTTACTTAAAAATGTTGACTCTCGACGGGCAAAGTTTTTATCGAATTTCGCATATTCACTCGCGATCCCTGTATGCGATATTACATGCTTTTTCTACTGCATTTATCGTTATTGAAGCGTTCCGAGTTACGCGCGCGTGCGCGTATGTGTGTGGTCGAGGGAGAATTTTACCCGAAACTTATACGCGCGAGAGCACGAGAACAAAGTTTCATGAAATTTTAACATTCCCCGGATACATCGCGAAACTACGTAAAAATAGGACATGTCAAGCCGAACAGTGCAGTTTCGCGAAAGGCGCGCTGAACTTTGCCCAAAGGAGCTTCCAGCGGTAAAGTTCCAGGCGAGGATCAAGAATTCAATTTGCATCGAGAAAGAGCAAAGTTGGTCGAGAAAGTACGAGACGCGGCAAGAATCTCTCCTTCGAAATTTAAGCATCGCGACGATCAGGTAAAAGGAGTCGAGGTCAATGATAAGCTTACCGCGCATCGCGAAAATCTATAATCTAACGCGAGACAGCGAGCCTCCCCACCCCCTTTCGTAAGCTCAACTTGCAAGCTCGCAGGGAAACTCCCAGCGAAAAGGAGGACTCGCGTGTTTGCATGCACCCGATGAATTTTTATGCCGGTGCCGTGGCGTTTTCTCGGTCATGTATGAAATTTTAAGTGAAATTGAGAAATATAGTCGGAGATAGCTGAGAATCTTTATTCGCGTCACGATCCAGAAGCGAAGCGTGGATCACGCCGATCGTACTATTCCTCGGCTAGTTCCCACAAGGAACCAAGGAAAGCAACCAGGCAAACGGGCAAATGGGCAAATGTGCAAACATTTGCGAGAAGGGGCGAGCGAAGGAGGCAAAGTCAGGTATAGGCAGCCACCGCACAGCGCGAGAGGCTTTGTCTTCCTTTCTTTCAGCGCGTTAACCACGTACGACGACGCGCACGACGAGGTTAGCCGCGGCCCACTCAGCGAGGAATAATGACGCAATTATAATAATTGGATAAATGCGCAAAAACCTTGTCGTAGTACAGGCCGGTATCCGGCCTGGTGATTCTGCCCACCTGACGGAACAAGCCGTGGTTACGAACGCTGACAGGCACGTGAGTAATGCGAAATCAAACACGAGAGGGTGACTCTGATTGGCGAAATCACCACAATTACGTAGTCGGTATAAGGCAATCAGTGTCATCGCTCGATTAGGGCGTTCCTTTTCTGGGAATGCTCACGCACGATTCTCGCCCTAGTGCGGTCGCGGTGGCTCTCGACGACGCAAGTCAAATTACTCGGCCGCTTTCCGCTGGAATCGCGCGGTGAATATTCCAGCGAACGATATTAAATTATGCCAGCCAAAGTCTCCTTTCCCTCGACAGCGCCTACTCTCTCTCTACCGCTACCGACAACAACGCACACGAGCACAACGCGTCCGTTGAAACGGTCGAATAAAAGACAGGTTAATCCATTAATGTCCATTGGCGTGCGTATCTTCCTTCGTCATAGGGAAGAAGCATGCTCGCGACTAGCGGGAGAGCGCGCGAGAAATGAAATAAGAAGGGAATGGAAGATATGTTAATCCCGGGCAGCTTCTTCTTTGCCCGATCGGAACTGGTTACCGTGGAACGGGAGTCGCGCGAGTGTGATTTATAGCGGCCACACCGGGAGCACTCGCGGCTGCAGTATTGCAATTTTCCAGATGCGAAAATAGGAAAGGTATCTACTTTATTTCCAGGGAGATCCAGGCTGAATGAGGATACACGGTAAGAAAGGGTGGCACCGGGGGATAAGAGTAAGCCGCGGAGCGAAGTAATTTCACACGAGAGAGTAGGGTGTTGCCGGGAGAGCCGGGAGAGCCGGGGATCCCGCGGAGCCGTAGTCTTATCTCGGAAATATAGCGGCACCTCCGCGAAAATTATATTCTTGAAAAGCAGAAAATTGCTTAGCTTCCACCCCAAATACGCCCTGCTGATATTAGCTGCTCTTAACTGACAAGCAGAGGCGGCAGCGGCGCACCGACCAGATAAATTTGTCCCTGAGCAATTATTTATCGTTTCCACGTGGAACGCTAAAATTATAATAGAGCCCTCGATGGCTCATGATTTTCGCGCGCGCGAGAGATCATTGCGGGAAGAGGGAGAGTTTGCGTGCTCCTGAAATATCTCTCCTTCGACCAATCAGAAGTCCGTGTGGACCTAACGCGACTTAATACTGGTTTACTAAACGCTTGAATCAATATTATGATGGTACGCGTCGGATCAATTTATGGGCAAGCCAAATGACAGGTCAGGATTCGGTGATTCGAAAATAATGGTCATCCCGGGATCTAGAAACGACTCGGCCAGCACGTTAATGATGAGAAATTATAGACGAGCGTCTCCCGATGAAACGCCAAGCCTGATGGATTTCCAACACCTAAGGTTTTGCGCTTATAAGCCACGCCTGCCTGCCTGCCTGACTGCTTGCCTGGCTGCGCTAGGAGAGTGGCTCAAGATTTACAGCGAGAATCTTGTAGCAAGGGGTAGCGGCGGATAAATCCGATATCGATGCGCGCAACGTTGAGCATTCAGCGCCTCGGGAATATCTACCGGATGAGTATATAAACAATATATCAAGATTATTCAAAGTCATTTGGTCGACGTGCCACCCATTACGCGACCAAACCTACCCAAAGCAAAGCGAAGCAAAGCAACGTCACTGCCATTTCGAAATTCTCGAGGTGTCATGTGCAAAAGCTCCGGTACCTGTAGAATCTTAGGTCGGAGGTGGAGTGAATGGGGATGAGATTTATAGCCGCTAGGAGACAGGATATAATAATACACATCACCCCATCCGTCCCGCAACACTGATTTACCGTGGGAATTTTAAAACTCATTTTCGAATTCCTCGCATATACCACGAAATTCCTCGAATTCCACGATCTCTTTTCCAAAGTGAACACCGTTTCCCCCCCTCTCTCTCTCTCCCTCTCCCTCCCCCCTATAATGACACCTTCGATCATAACTATTCCTATTTAAATGCTAGCAATTAGATTTTATGATCTGTAAACCTGGGGCGACCCAGCCATTTATCCATGATTATTAGAAATTAATGTCCATTATTAGCTCGAACGCGCGATCGGAATCACTGCTGTTACCGGCTAATGCAAAAACCAAGTTTGTATCCAGCGTTAATGGCGCGCGGGAATCCTCGAAAATTCCCATTGACTGGCGTGTGTTCGAGTCACGGGCCCTTCGCCACGGAGGACAGACACATAAATCTGAATTCCCAATTCAGTTGGTCGCCCGTGAATTATTCTCGCGAGTGGTTACCGCTTGAAAGTTTAATCGGCCCAGCCGATTCAGGTAGAGTCGCCAGCAATCGTCGTATCCGAAAATGCGCGCGCTTTAGCTGCTGCTGCTGCTGCTGCTGGTTCGGAAGATTCTTTAAGTGGCTTCGAGTGAGACGTCTCCTTTGAGCGATCACCGTGGCTAAATTGAGGGTTAACTTCAGACCTGGCCGTTCGCGTGTTCGCGACAGTCATGCCACGCTGCGAGTCATGTCAGAGTTGTGACCAAACACGAGATCCGGATGAAGGATCCAATGACCACTTTGCAATCCCAAATTCCACGAAAGTGGTTCCCACGAAAACCGCGTGGGCTCTAAAGCTGATTGATTGAATTTTAATTTTGCAAACGAAAGGAGCTAGAAAGAGAGAGAGACTATCTCGAAAAGTAGCAAAGTTTTCTCGTGGTCCTGTTGATCGCGTCAGCCTGGCAGATTTCCCGGGGTAAAAAGTTAGCGAAAGAACAAGATGCAAGAAGGTCTCGGCGTTATAGGCGAAGGCGGATAGGTACATTCCCAATAACCCCATCACGCCAAGGTTGCCTCCTCGGTATAAATAAATCAATATAACCTGCTTCCACCCTCAGACGCTACCCCATCTCACCGTAAGGAAGTGACGTATGAGGCTCGCATCCTTGGGACGAGGGTGGCGAGGCCGCCCTGTTATTTCACAGTTAGGCTCGTCCTATCCCCTCTCCCTGGCCACCCCCAATTCCTTCCACCATCCCGATCCCGCTTGCAAGCGCGCACGGGTCCCTCGGGAAGCTTTTGTCCTCGAGCTGTAAGCGACTTCCTGACAGGCCAAGTTTGCACCTGCTCTCCTTCTTCCGCCCGCCTTCATTCTTTTTCTACTAGGCGGCAAGTCTCTATCTCCTCCTGCTCCCTTCCGCGCCTCCCTCCCCCTCACTTCGAGCAACTTGTGCATCTATCGTCTCTCGTAATCCCATCATGACCTTGTTAAAGAAAAACAGCGTGTTGCGAAGGAACGTTTTCAAAGCTTCGCTTCGATCCCTCGCTCGTTAGAAAATCTCTAATTTGTCTGTATTCCGAGCAGACCAGGTTTCTCTACTTGCAAGGGATACAAAGTGGTTTTCCTTGGGAAGGGAGCACCGCAGATGTCCGACTCTCCGCGGCCGATTAATAGCAATCGATAAATATAATTTGTTGCTGGTTGCTCGGCGTGTCTTTCCAGTTCGAGTTGATGAACAAGAGGCAGTTTGTAAAGCCGGCGTTGCGGTTTCTCGCGGAGGCCGCGCAACTAGGAACGGCCAGGACGACTCAGTGAACACGCGGCATAGCAATTAATCGTAAGCAGCGAGGTGCGCGATTTTCGCTTTCTTGTCGAGCCGCCTACTGGCCACCTGTCGTCCTAACGGACCTATCCTCGAAAGAAAACCGTCGTAACCGAAGTTCTGAGCAAAGGAATTCTAAGCGAAGCGTCAACGCGAGCTCGACCGTTCGCTCCGCCGCTGTTTGCTCAAACGCCCAACGACGACGACGCTTCCTCCATCGAGCAACTCCACGCGGAACGTCGATAAAGAGATTAGAAACCGAAATTCAGGAAATTACAAGATTAGCATCGAGCTCGTCCGGACAAATTCCTGGAAGCGCTCGGAGGAAACCCTAAATCCTAATGAAAGAAAGTAGGAAAATGTGTCTTACTTTCCAACTGAGGGATTTCACAGTGTCAAGCCACGATTTATAGTGCAGAGAATTGGAGTCAATGACGGTCAGCCAAGTCGTCTTTGTACCAGCCGCTCCTAGTCGCGTCTTAATGCAATGTGCCGAAGCCTAATGCTTATTAAGACAAACGAGCCGGCGAACTTTGCGCGTTTCTGAAAAAGTACGCGTCGACACTGTCGTAATTAGGGCGAATTAAAGCGCCGCTCAATCCAGTCGTCGATTATGGCACCCAGCCGAGGGTACGAGAGAAATAAAAGAAGGAAAGATAAATAAGGATAAAGAGAGATACGCGTATCTCTCCCCATTATTAAGTAGAAGGAAAGATAAGTTTTTTGTGAGAAACGTGGGCGAATATTGTGACCATTCCTGACGTGGGTCGAACGGATGCGCGATTAGCATTAAGCGCGCGGCGGCAAGAAGCGCGCAGTGGTCGAAGGACTGCAGATAAGATCGGACAAAGGTGTTAACGTAATTCAACGGCGACAGCTGGGAGAAGCAGTGTGCGGTGGCGTAAGTCTCGCGCGCAAAACATTCGAGACCATTTCCGCAATAAAACGCAAATTCACAATTAACACTTTTCACGAGACGCTGCTCGAATTTACACTGGCACTTATCGCCAAGTACCGTCCCCGCATTTCAGGCCCTTATCGACCTAAGAAAATTTCCCAGAACTTCGTGGACGTGCCACGAGAATAAAACTATTCCCCCCGATTATGCGTTCGGACACGCGAAACTCTCGAGACTATCGTCAAACCGATTGCAAATGCAAGTGCAGCCTTTTCCAGCGGCAGCAGCAGCGGCGGCAGCGGCTTGATTAATCGGGGAACGCTTTTTATTGAGTTAATGCCCCCGAGAAAGCAGCTAAATCGGTAGAAAGATAAAATCGGATGTTTTGCAAGATCATAATAAAACAATTGACAAAAGGATACACCCAGAGTCATAGAAAAGCGAGCGGGACAAACGAACAAAGGGGGGACTTGGACAAATGGTGGAGTTGAAATGGGCGAGGATGGAAATCACGAGCAGTGACGTCAGCGCGTGACTCGTGACACGCGCCGGTTTAATTAGCGCTACAATGCCGAAGCGTCGTCGAGGGGTGGGGAATGATGGAGGGAGAGAGAGAGAGAGAGAGGAGAGGATCGCACAGCCGATGCTACGCGTGCAATGGCTCTCTGTACTCTTCAAGCACGAGCCTCTCCTCTCTTTCTGGCAGTCTGCCTACGACCCACGACCCGCCCCCGGGACCTCGGAACCACGTTCTCCGAATTACCGGTCCCGTCGCTGCAACAGCGGTGCACTTAGCGTAAATTCACGGCGAATCGGCGCCGCTTGACGTCCCCTTTCTCCGACGACCTCCGGCGGAGTGGCTGGGAAAAATCTGCCATTTTCAAGCCATAGGAAAATTCCTTCCGACCTTATAAAACCGAGTGACGCGTAGTGACAAGGAAATGCGTTGCGTCGCGTCGCGTCGAAAGAAATCGGTCGCGACTGGCGTAGAGGGTGAGAGAGAGAGAGAGAGAGAGGCAGGAACAATCTCCAAGTTTTTCTACGGGGAGAGAAACTCGATGGAAAGAAACAATGCGAGTCGATGATGATTCCTGAAAGAGCCTCGAAATTATCTTATCGGCGGCTCGTCGCCGAAGATTATTCGTCCGAGTCCCACGGTATCGGTAATCTCTCCCCACCTCCTCTTCCCGGCCGGACCAAATAAATTCCAGCAAAACTTTCGAGCGGTGTCCTGCTCTTTTGGAGGAAAAAAGTCCGAGATTACGCGCGTCGTAATCTTAGCGGTGTGGCAAAAAATCGTTTCGGGAGTGGAATTCCGTGAGGAGTAGGCACATGTGACCGACGAACAAGGCTCGATGCGTCGCACGTTCGCGATAACGGATAAGCGACACGAGAAGGATTCCTGGCAGGAACGAAACGACATTCGAGCGTGAAAACGTCAAGCATATTTTTCTGGGGCTCGCGCGCGCTTTCTCTCTCTCTCTCTCTCTCTCTTCTTCGTTTGTGCGCGTGTATGCGTTATGGTCGGTCATACGATACACGGGCCGTAGAGATAGGAGAGATTTAAAATGTTGCGGCAGGTCGGGAGACTAAATGATGATAAACTATCTCGGCAGTCCCGGTAGACTGACCCACGGTGGCTTGAATTACTGCCGAAAAACAAAACGGCTTGACTCGACTGCCAGGGATGGATCCACTCTGCTCGTCGGGAATAAAATCAACACTCCCGGAGACTACCTGCCTCCTCCTCCTCCCCCGTATGATTATCATACTCGGCGGGATCGATTATTCCATTCGATCGAATAAATCGTCCACTTCGAGAACTCGACGCGAATCAACAAAATCTCCCTTTTCCTCTCTCATTCCACCCCTCCAATGAAATTGCTTTCTCCCGAAGGTTTGGCGATCAGTTTTTTGGAATCATTAATAGTGATATACGCGGAGGGACCAATAAAATATATATACTCTAGAAACGGTCGAAATATTATTAATCGCAGCTACACACTCCCTCGAAATAAAAGAAAGAGATTTGCAAAAAAGGACTGGCAGGCCAGATGCGCGCCGGACGACGAAATCGTTTCGGTTCTGTTTCAGTTTCTGTTCCGTTCGGCTCTTCTTTTTTCGACAATTATGGCGACCAGCTATACGAGATAAAGGGAGAGAAAGAGAGATGCTCCGCAGCGGATTATTAATTCCCTCGTTAAAATCCGGCTCGCCGCGATTGTTATTTACGAACGAAAATTGTAAATACAACGGGCGCGTATCGACGAGAGCGCGCGACCACTCCCGCGCCCCGCGGGCAATTAATAATCGCATCGGAGCTAATTAAATCCGGAAAACATGCAAATGCACTGTTTATATTTCAAAGCGACGACCGATCCAGCAACATTGGCGAATAGGAGCTCATCGGGGGCTCTGGCTCTCTCTCTCTCTGTAAGACCGCCCAGGGGATTCGGTTACAAATTGCCCATAAAAATACATAAAACACGATTATACTCTATTAATTGCCTTTTTATGCTCACGCGCCTCGAATTAATTAGGCGACTTCATCGTACCCCGAACTACAGATAAGAAACACGCTGAAATAATAATTACGGTACAACTAGTGATTAGCTCGAGGAGGAAAATCATGAGCATGGGCGCTAATGATCCATATGGTATAGAGGATGATAGATCATGGGTTTTTTACGTGCAATTCTAAATCTACGATGATACGTTTTTTCCTCCTCGAGGAAGGAAGTTGGTGGTCTATTTAGTTTCGGTTTCAATGAAAGTTTCAATTTGAAATTACAATGCGAAATTGCTGTATTTGAAATGTGGAGAAAGGATGGAAATGAGATATAAGCAGAAGCGCGCCCTGCCCATGCTGCCAACTGCCGGTGAATATTGCAAGCGTGGAATACCTAGACTGAGCGCCGCATACCGGTAAATTGGCAAACTAAAATTCTCTCTCTCTCTCTCTCTCTCTCTCTCTCTCTCTCTCTCTCCCTTTTCGCCTCTCGCGATTCCCTTGCATCTCTTCGTTGTGTGGGCCCGACAGAATCATTGCGCCGTACGAAGAATGCACATAGCAAGATCGGTGATTGGAGGATAAAATGGAAAAAAACCGAGGGGTGAAAGAAAGGTAGAGCAAGGAGGAGGCAAAAAATAAAGGGCAAGAAGAAGAAAGAAGGAAGAGAGAAAGGGATAGAAGGGAGAGAGAGAGAGAGAGAGAAAGCTGAATTGACCCTGCCGACCATTCTTTTTTTTCGGGTAATTACGTCGTTAAGCGCGAGGCAATTAAGACGCAAGAAATCGAGCAACAATCACATTTACGGGGCTGCCGCTTCGCTACGGTGTATTGATCCACGATGGTGGAGGCGCGGAAGGGGCGGTAGCGGAAAGAGAGAAAAGAGTGAGTGAGTTAAGCGCGCGAACGGGATGAAAGGAGGAAGGAGAAGGGGCAGGGAAGAGCGCCGAGGCGAGAGGGGTAGCAAAAAGCGCAGTGTTCGCGTTTTGCTCGAATCGAATGCTTCCACCACCACTACTACCACCACCACCCCATCCTAACTTGAATTTTTTTTTAAAAGAATCAAATCCCCGAGAGCGCGCTTCATAATCAGGTTCGGAGTAGACAGGAAGAACAGCAGCACCAGGTTGATCTCAATACGCGCGAATCACCATTACTCGCTTAATCCAGCGATTTTCCTCCGAGTTATGCAAGACGCCATAAAACAGTCATTACTCGCCGCTCGCTTAGTTTGTCTCTTATCGCATAATTCGTATCGCCATAATTAATGACGCTCCAGACTTCTCGGATTCGCGAAATTCATATTTTTCCCCTGACAATTAATACTGCGCACGGACACACACCCACACCCACACCGACACAGGCACCCGCACCCGCAGCATACAGCATATAACATATAGCATAGGGCGAATAGTTATCGGGAGAGCGGCGTGTGTTTAAGGAGGGAAGGGAGGTGGTGCGCGTCGTCGTTCGGTTAGGAAAATATGGTGTTTTTCGAGAGACTGAATAATCGAGCTGACTCCCATCGTTGGTTGCGAGGCGCTCATAAAAAGTGCATATCAAACTGGATGCATAAGGTTCATGCACAGCACAGCCATGTATTACGCGAGGTAGGGTAGCAGGTACGAGAGGAGACACAAGGTGGGAGGAGAAACCCACATGGCGGAGCGAGAGGCGAGAGAGGCGAGTTGCGAGTGGCGAGACGGTGGAAGGAGAGAGGAAGGAAAAAGTGGGTGCACCAGCGTGCACGTTTGCTTGGCATGGCGGCGAATCAAACGATATCGGGCTTCTGGATTAATTTATGCACCGAGGCCTGTTAAATCGCGAGACTCAAAAGGTGCGCCGCCTCCTGCAATCATACGGCGGCTATACCCGGGGCCCACCCGCCGATGAATTCGTCTCGACTTCATCTCGCCATATTTAAATACACGTAATATCCACTCGCGAGAGAGTCGGCAGCCATCGACGACTCATCGAATCACCCGAATAATTAGCATGCTGCCCCCATATATCAGCTCGCCAACTACAAGACTTAACGTGGATTTCAATTTCATCCACAAAACAAGTTAAACGATTCCTAACGACTCGTAACGAGCTTCTTTTGCCCGCTCGAAGGAACCATTTATCCGAAAAATAACGTTTGTGTAAGTCGAATTGGCCACGTTTACATTCTTTATCTACTTTTCAGATGGTAAGCGATGAGATAGTTGCTCCCCGCCATTTGTCCAATAAAGTATTTGGAAATTTTTAGCTCTTCTCTTCCTCTCTTATCGATCTCCTCGTTTGCCTAGTCCGCCCTTCGTATTTACGTCCATTTTCCACTCTGTTCGTTTTTGTCCTCGAGTGAAATTTACCGAATTGTCTTTGGATCCCCGTCGGGCGGTAGGCCGGTTAGAGAGAAACGGAGGAGAGAGAGAGAGAGAGAGAGAGAGAGAGAGAGAGAGAGGGAGAGACGCGAACGACCGAGAGGAAAGAGGAAAGGAGAAGATTGGCGGCAGCCATGGCGTCAGCTGTTTTGTCCCGGGGCGCGCCCCGTTTCTTTATATTTCTTACCCGGAAGCGCAGCCCGATCCCGATACTCCATCCAATATACCGTGCACTCATTCTTGCTGGTTTGCACACAGTGGTAAAAACGCATTTTACGAGTCCACGCCGTGCACTTTTCTACTGCTAGCTCCAATACCACGACACGGAGCATGGGACAAGATCGGAGGATCGGGGAGGGATGGAGCTAATTCGTCAAATCAATTTGGCCAGCTGGCGCGAGGTTTCGGAGAGACTCTCGCGTGTCCTCGTGCGTTTTCTCTTAAAAATAGCATCGTAACTCCCCGCACGATTTACATAATTATCGCGCGCGGGGGGAGAAACCCGTCGAATTCAAGATGTCGGTTTGCCCAGCCAGAAATGATTTCGTTCGGAGCCCCATACTATATACGATAGTTCCATCCATACTGCGCCGGGAAGAGTCACGCGATTCGCTGGACGATGGTAAGAATGGCTAGTAATAACGCGGTGCGTTATAACGTTGCTAACCGCTGAAACCGCTGGATAAATGGACGTGGCTCTTCCGATATACGTATGCACAAACCTGTCACGTGACCGACACCGTGCGTTAAGTAGTCGCGCGACGAATCTATCAGCGACACGACACGACAGCTGCGCGTCGATAACGCCACCGACAATAATTGCAAATCGTACCCGCTGACCGCCTGCCACGTCGATCAAGATCAAAAATATGGTAAACGCTCGCAACGTCCACGATAGCCGACCATTACCGCGAGCGGTAAAAAATACCTTTACAATTTACAAACACTCCGAAATTCTACGCAGAGACACGGACACTTGGCGAAAATATCGATTGGACGGAAATACGAGAGATACGAAATGCGAGCTAAAGTGGCCGGGTGGAACTTTGAAAAAAACTTTAGCCGACCGATAAATACCAATTTACCGTCATTACGCGCGCTCCATTGTAATTCCTCTTGCTCGAACACACACGCGCGCGCGCGAGTTCGGATATATAAAATATCTGACTTGCAGGAAGTGCATTTAAAAAAGTTCTCGTCCTCCCGTAAAGGTTAACGGAAAAATATCACGTACAAAGTTGATGAAAAGAACAGAAATAAAGTTGAAAAGTAGTCTTATAAAGTTCAGAAGTAGGAGAGAGAGATAGTAAAATTGGTACGAAGAGGTTATCAGTTTAAATACTTTCCAGAAGAACGGACAAATACGACATGGAACTTTAATAATAATAATAGTAACATTCGTGTCCCGGAATAGAACGGAGTAAAGTATTCAGGAAGAGAATAGAGCGTGGTGGGGTCTTTGCACACCATGCGGCTTCTCTTCGCCATTAGAGTGGAAAAGATATATTGGGCTTTCACGGGAGTTTTTCATTTGGGATCAAGTGGAAATAAGGTTTTCGTTAGCGGACTAACTACGCGCGAGAGCAACTAATAACTTCTCGGAGAAACACTCTCACTTTCCCCCTCCCCCTCTATACAAACCCTTTTGAAGATTCATCGTAGTCGAGTAATTTCAATAGCTCGAGTTTTCGCGAAGAGTCTCCCTTCCGTCGCAATCCAGTCATAAGAGAGAGAGAGAGAGAGAGAGAAAAAGAAAAAAAGATAAAAAGAATTATTCGATCATTCGACGGAAAATTCCAATCTGACGCTAAGTCTGGGAAAAGTCTGGTAGAAGCGTGACAGTTCGTATAAATGATAAGACTGTGAGGATCCCCGAGCGAAGAGATTGAAACCGTGACTGTGCCATTAGCATCGAGAAAGATTATCGGTTTCGCAAGTGGCGATCTAGGTAATCCAAATCGCGAGTAAAGCACGAAAATAACGTCGTTAGGTTGGGAACGGGGATCGTGAAACGACGGGATCGGGTATAACGGAGAATCCTCGGGGTCGTGGCAGCGGGAGCATGGGGAGTCTTGGGAAGTGCGGGGTTTGCCGGAGGGTAACAGTAACGACGGCCCGAGACGGCGCTGCTGCGCGAGGGAAACTCTCCAGCCGGGAGTTTCCGCGGCAAAGAGGGATGGAAACGGGAATACGATTGGTTTGTGAGGGTCGCCATTCACGGAGGTCGCTGCGCTACCGTTTGGAGCCTGCGCTCTCCCTTGATTCCGCGCGCGAGCGAGCGAGTGAGCGAGCGAACGAGCGAGACGGAGAGAGAGAGAGAGAGAGAGAGAGAGAGAGAGAGTTTCAGGGAAACACAGGAGAAAGAGCCACACATCCAGGCAAAGACCACAGATGGAAGGAGAAAGAAACGTTGGAGGTAGAGCTTGCGTGGCTGGGGGTGGGAAAGCTCGGTCCTCGGAAAGGTAAGGAAGAGGAAAGTGAAAGATGAAAGAGCAAGATGGAAAATGGAAGAAAAGAGATCGCTCCGGAAGAAAAGGAGCAAACCGCGCTGCTGGCCAATCCCCGGCATAGGTTGACGGACGTCGCGACGCCCTGCGTCACCTTGATCGCCGACGCCCTTTTCTGACGTTCTTTCGCGATAGAACCAGGGAGACTCTCCCTTCGTTCTCGCTCCTCTGCATCGAACGGCGAAAAAAGGAGAGGACGATGTACACGGAGGACGGAAGCAGAGGCAAATTCAACGAAACCGACGAAATCTCTGAATTGACGCGATGTAAAATTATCGGTCGATCGGGAAGGGGGTGGAGCGAGTGTTCCACGAGTGCTCTTGAATAAAGTCATAGAGAAGATGCTGTTATATCGGAATGAGCTTTCTAATCTATCCTGACGGCATTTGCGCGATGAACATTCGTAAAGCAAATGTGTCTCAGTAGGTGCCCGCCACTCGAGGTGTAAGTATCGCTCGTAGGTCGGTATGTTCTTGGCAGAGGGTCGACGCCGTGACGGTACACTTAAGACGTTATTTACGACGCCGTTTCGCGCTAACGTTTCGGTTGGGGCAGGTCGGGTCGATAGTCTTTGCTGGATATGTTTATGACGAGACCGAGCGAGCGTTCAAGGGTTCGCTACTACTAGTGACTCTCGCGATGTAAGATTCAAGGCTCATAGGACTCATGGGTGCAAGAAACAGCATCGAATCACGAGGATGTCCCGCTGCAATTCTTTTCTTGATCTCTCCCTCTCTCTCTCTCTCTCTCTCTCTCTCTCTGTCTCTGTCTCTGTCTCTGTTAAATATTTCGCCGAAGAAACTAGTACCGATAGTGACATAGTTCTGGAATGCAAATGAGAAAGAAGCTATGATATGAGAATGGAGTAGGAGGTAGAGCAGCAGCAGGTTGTTCGTGGAAGCAGCGGGGTGGAGGCGCAGGAGAAGGGGTCCGCCAAGAGGCCGCCATGTGTATTTAAATTTAAACATAATGCAAATCGAGCGAGATAAGATGAATAATAATCAAAACGACACGGTCGGTCAGCTTCTACGGAGGTGCAAGTGGACGGGGGCGAGGAGGAGCACGATGATAAGGCAGCGTTCCAAGGCGACCCCGCAATTACCGTGGCCCTCAGCTGTGCGTCGATAGCCTCAGAGCCACGACTCCTTCACCACGGACGAAAAGCACCGTGCAGCCCGAATTATCCACACGGCCCCCGCTCGCGAGATTCGCGCAAAAAAACTCGCGTAATAGCTTTTATCCGTGTAAGGAGTCCCTCGCTTTCCGAAATGCAGCGAAATAAAGAGAGGAGCTTGTTAGCGATCCGAAAAAAAGAACAAACTAATCCCACCTGGAGGAGCATCGTCGAATTAACTGCGCGACTCTCGAGTTTCGATTACGATCGGCTCGTAAGAAAGATGCACTCCGCGCTTTTTTCCCGTAACATAAAAACTCGTCGTAGCCAAAGACATAGAGTGCATGGACGAGCTCGTTAAGCACCGTGCCACGGTGTACCGACTTCCGTTACGTCAGAGTGCACGGGGACGTCTCGCGTTCGCAGTTGCAGCTGCAGCCATGCATTTCGATAAAAAGCCAGCGGCTCGATATGAAACGCGGCAAAAAGAACCTTGGCAAACAATGCGAAACAAAGTCGAGGAAGAGAATGATAATCGCGAGATATACAAGATGAACCGAAGAATCCAATTAAGTCTAATTAGCGTTTTCAAGGATTCCGATGAAATGCTGATGGATGGGTGTACCACGTCCGTAGGTACGGCGGGAGACCGAAGTCTCGTCGCCGGCGAAGCACGCGCAGGGTGGGCGTTACGTTTTCATTGGCGGATCACGGTATACCTCCCAAAGTACCCTCTCGACGCACACACAATACGTACGATACGAACTCGCTCGCGATTGTTCTATCGTGGAACGCGGAGTAAGATGCGAATTGCAGGTGAAAAAGGAACGGTATAAAAAAGCTAATGGGGGGCGTGCTAAGCTTCTGCAACGTCACGAGACGGTGCAACAATGCACCGCGCAATGGCGGTAGATAGTCAGATATCCGATTAATTCCCATTGAATGTCTTTATTGTATTTAATGCTCTCGCCGGGCCACGAAGGAAAAGGAGATAAGGTTCGTTCGGCTCGCAAGGCTCTCGAGCAGCCGTCGAAGCAGATACCGCGCGATATACGTACCTACGAATGCGCGCACTAACACACATCGCGCGTGTAAATATACTCCGGTGCACACGTGAAATCAGACGGTACAAGCTCTACCCGCGAGGAGTTACCAATTGAGACTGGAACGTCAGCGTTCGAGAAATGGGTGAAACGGTGGAGACACCGGGTATACGGCATTTAACCTTTTTTAGTATCGCGTACCTGTGATTCGCGCACAACGATCAATTTATGCAAATCCAAATGAAGGAAAAAAAAAGAAGATCGAGGAAAAACAAGAGGCGCGCTCGCTCTAATCGATTTTTAAGTGCTACAAATAGCTCCGGGTGTAGGTTTGCGCTTGCTGGGATTAGAAATAGAATTTTTTGCCTCTAACTGCTTTTCCAGTTTGCATACGAGCGGCAGTGATACGTCATGAAAAATGAGAGGTATCGCAAATTAGGCACGTTCGCTTCAAGACGTTTTAATCAAGAAGAGCAATATATTACTCCCACACGAGGTGGCTGTTACTTCGGAGTGAGTGGCATGTTTATTCATAGGATAATCGCGGAAAGCGATCAGAAGGAGCTGAAAAATGCATGAATACGGACGGTTTTACAAGAGACCCGACTAAAGAAGGACAGCCGCGCGAGGGCTTTTCTTACGTCGCACGGTCTACTGAAGTTTTCCCCCGTGCGAGTTTTTCTTCCGGCCTGTACGAGTGTAGAGGTGCGAAGCGACTGTTTCCGCTGGTGAACGCTGGTGAACGTTGCTGAACGCTTTGCCTGACAGTACGAGCGCGCGCGAGCGTCAGGCTCGTCTGCAAAGGCGCTAATTACTCGTTCGGTAGACAGACGTAATTATTAGGTTTTATGTCCGGCGTAACAGCCATTCAACGATCGATACGCAGTTTTCGGTGTCACTCAACGCGCGAGGAGCCCCAAGGGACTGAATAATTTCCTATGGCTATCCACACGGACGTGTAACATTAAGGGTTATTGTTACAAACGGCCTTTGCGATCTTGCGTAATGAAAGAAACATTATTTATCGGCCGCTTTATCCATATATTTAGCCGAGTGACTTAATCTCGAGCGATGGTGGTGCACACCTCGATAGACACCTCGTCTACTGGCGCCGTGGTTGAAAGTGGCCGGGAGTTCACGGTAATCACGAGTAGTAACCAAGTACCGAGTCACGTTGATACACACTGGTCCCATGCTGTTTTCGGACCTATATAGATTTCAGTCGGCTCGAGAGTTCAGGGTCGAGGCATACAGGTGGTCCATAACATAACAGTCACTGCGTTTTATCCGGCAGTAAACCGGCGGCAGGAGCTCGGCTCTATGATTTAATACCCCCGAACCCTTCCCTCCCAGCCGCACCCGTTATGACCGTCTCCCTCCCCTCGCCGAGACCCCCAGCCACCACGATCCTGCTTATGCCCTCGTGCCTGCACTAACCTAGTATCGCGACGGAATGGCATTAGCGACGAAATCTCCTTCTCCAGGTTTTCTTATCTCTCCTCGAATTATTCTTCCACGGAGACTCGAGTCGTTCGACGATAATGCGAACGAAAATAGGAACATTGGAACGAGAGCGAGCTTTTAATCGCTCCAATTAAGCAAACTCCTCTGCCTAAACGTTGATTGACACGACCAACCCCCATGCCCTCGCTCCCATCCCCCTCATGGCTGTGCTCTCTGGAAGCCACGAAACAGAGGACAGCTCCAACTTGATAATCCGTACAACTCGCGACGCGGAAACTCCCTTAACGTCGTTAATTCGTATCTGGAAGTTGGAGGTGTGACGAGGGAGCCCGCTGCGGACTGGGGATGGAGAACGAAAACTGAGGTGACTCGGAAACGTACGGAGGAAAAAGCAAAAGATGGCCCGGAATAGGATCAGGGAGGATAAAAAATAATAGGGAACTCTGAAATAGCCTATGATCCTTGGATCAGAATAGGATGATTGGCGAAAGAGAAGGCAAAGTGGATAAATAAAGTTGGAAAAAGCGAAATTGAGGTGGAAGTGGACACGAGAGAGAGAGAGGGTTAAGTGGAAAGGCAAAGGAAAGTGCGTGGCGGCGAGCGAGGCGGAGAGAAAGAGAGACGATTACGAAGGTGAGGCGTGGTGAGGGGTTGGCGAGGAGAAAGGGGAAGGCGTGTGGGGGTGGTTTCCTTTGCCTGGCATCGAGGAATCGATACGCTGGTGGGAGCCCAGCGCCACCAACGTCTCTGCCGCCCTACGTCATTGCACCCAACGACCGGCACGGGCCTCCCCCTCCATCCCTTCCTGGCCCCTTTTGTCCAACTTTCACCCCCGCCCACGCATCCACGAGCTCCGTACGCGGGCGCCCTGGCTGGCTCTCCCCGTCGTGGAAAACCGGCTTCCAACTGTCTAAACTCCCACCGTCAACTGATACGCGCACGATCTTGCGGATCTCCGACCAACTCCAGCCCAGCAGCAGCGAAACTCGCGTACCAGCCATTTCCAAGTCCAAACGTTCTTCAAATTCGACTCCAGGTGGAGATTATCGTCGGGGCGAAATACCGAGGAAGCAAACTTCGCACTTTGCTACTTCTCATCCCCGTGCTCCGAGCTTCTTCGAAAATCCCACACTCCTTCGCAGCCTCCCTTCCCTATCCTTCTTCCTCCTGTATCACCCACCTCTCTCTCTCTCTCTCTCTCTCTCTCTCAAATTTCTCAGTGTTTCTCCGATTCTTTGGGAGAGACTATTCGATGCTAGCGCGATATATGGCGAAGAAAGAGCGAGCGAGGGAGGCGAGGAGAGAAACAGCGACATTGGCTTCTCTCCATCGGAAACGGCTAGATTACGGCTGATATTTTTAGAGTCTATTTCCATGACTGCAGTAACGGGGATTCGAATTGCCGTGCAGCTCGAGATGGAAGATAATTATGGAGAGAAGGAGTTACGGATTTGTGAGAAGGCTGTGTCAGAATTCAATTACCGGCCAGCAACGGCAGGCTTGTTACGTTTCACGTTCGAGAAGCGACGTCAGTTGTCTCGAGACGGCCGCTACTACTTTCGTGCAATTTTAAAGGGCATCGAGTAGTACCGTCGGAGTTGTCTTGTCCGGGTTTACATTATTCGGGAGAAGAGGGGGTGGGCTAAAGAGACATCGAAATGACACCGCGAAGCTTAACTTCTGCTACTTCAGGATGCTAATGCCACACCGGCTGCGTGCGCCCAACGCACCGAGAACGTCAGAGGCGTTACGAAAAGTTGATATCCCTCGTGGATTTCGCATTTCGTAAGCGCATTCGTACCTTCTCTCCTCTCTTATTTATTCAAATTGTATTCGTCTGCCACTTCACCTTTTCTTTCCTCGCTCCACTCGTTTTGCCTATTTACCGCCGTTAAATTCCCCGATAAAATGCCATCGTTCCCTTCCCACCATTCCTGCGTCTCGTCCTCCACCAACACCAACACCACCACCACCACTACCATGCATTTCTATTTCTATTTACTCGAGTCGCGCGAATTATTATGCGCCACGATAATAGGATAAACGCTTCTTTCCCGCTTTCTTTCCGACTCACCTCCCCCCCCCCCCCCTCGAACTTACGACAAATTCAGTAATTTACGATACTGCCTACGATTGCACCCTGTGTTGCCTGTCTGCCTGCTTTTGCTCGTTCTCCCTTGCTGATAAAAAGAATTTATTAATTTATCGCGTACAATCGCGGAATAGAAATCACATTGATTCTGGTGAATTAATTACACGAAAAGTGGTAAAGCCGCCTTTAGCTATGCGGCGCGGGTGTGGGCGGACGATTGCGGCGTTTGCGTTAATCAGGAAACGAATACAGTGAAAGCTAGTCGCGAAAATGAATTCGACGCTATCTAACGAACACTAGGCATTAATTAACGAATCGCTGCGCGATTTAATTTTGCTCTTGAATTCCGTCACGTGATGGGACTACAGAAATTTCCTGCTCAGTGGTTGGACGAAACGAGCTTGCAACAATAGCGGAAGGATTTTGCGAGAATCGAAATAACGCGTTGTTCTGTTCGGCGATTGTTACGCGTAAAAAGCGCATGCATATAATATGTGTCGATATCTGATTATTTATGAGCGCCACGCCGGAGGCTGGCATCGTAATTTTAACAAAATTAATCGCGAATGCTAATTTTATTACCGCTTTGAATGTTTCTGTAGTAATTTAACGACGCGCTGCTGTATATTTTATGCGCACAATTAATTAGCCATGTTTGCGAGAAAAAAAAGAAAGGGAAGAAAAGAAAAAGACGCGACGCGACAAAAAGCGCACACACGTACAGTAGAGGTACATAGACATAGACATCTCGACAAAGGGTTGGCGTCCTGAATTAAATCGCAATAATTTCCTCGAGCGTTTGAACGATTCAGTGGAGATGGAATGGTTACGACAAGTTTTTATTTCTCGACGAGTATAATAAAGGTTGAGAACCGTCGTAAGGAGCTGCGAGTTGGAAACGTCCAATTGGTCCATAGCTCCCGTAGCTCCTTTTCTCGCGAAGCGTTTGGCTTTGGCAGAGTCGTAAAAATAATGGAATACGGTGCACGCTGGTCTGCTAGCTAAATAGCATGTAATGACAAAAGCTACCCCGCGCGCTGGGAAACATCTTACGGTGTGCTCTTTCGACGCGAGTAATAAACATCGAGCGGACTCTAATTAATACGTTACACCTTTCCACGATTACTCTCTCGCACGTCTCACTACCACTCCCACACACGCACACACACGCACCGTTAACCCAGCGCGATTACGGACGATAATACACCCCTCACCCCCCGAATAATTCCAAGTTTTCTTACGGACCGTGCGAGAGGGTGAATCGACCTCTTCCGATCCCCCACTTTGAAATTAGATTTCGGATATTCAACTATCCTATTGGAATTTCCGCTGGGAAACAGGTTTAACGTCTCAATCCCACCGATTTTACTTCGCGCGCGAGTATTTCAGGGCTCTTTTATATTCGCGTCAAGCTTCGATATTGTATTTCTCGTTTCATCCGTCCAACCGCTACCACCCACACCATGTGCCACTTGAGCTGACCAGGGAACTACCCGGTAATGGCAAACACCTACGCGAAGAAGTAGAAGGGGGTTGTGCGGGAGAAAATTCTTAATTTCAGCACTTACGAGTGTAGCCTTGCTCGTCGTTCACCACCGATGACCCACGAGTAGAAATTGCTGACTTACCTGAAACAAAGAGAGGAGAGTAACATTAGGAGAGAAAACATGTTTACGAGATGGAAAGGAGAGACGAAGAGTTGCATGTAATTATTGTCAGAGCACTGGTAAAAAGAACGATCAATCCTGCCGGCTCTTAATTAATCTAAATCGGATCTGCGGTTCGGAATGAAGAACAAACATCGATCCTCTTATGAGTAAATCGATCTGTCGACGCGCGTTGCGTCGTGCACGCAATAGGCACGCATGTCACGCGCACGCGTGTACATGTTCAAGGCGGTTCGGTGCGGGTGGAAAGTGGCGGATGCACACCTCTCCGAACGTGAGTGAGACACTCACACACCGTGTCGTGGTTGTGTGTGGGTGGCATACATCATCGCGCGACTAATTTCCGCGATAAATATTTTACGAACGGCCATTACGCGGGGCCACGTGTCCATGCGATATAAACTATGGACGACTATGGCCGGCGTAACGTCGAGGGGGTTGGCGAGAGAAAGCAGCAGGGATGATGGCGCGGGGGTGGCGCAGCGCCCGTAAAATTCGCACGAGGGCCATTCTGCAATTTAAACAGTGCTCCGCTCATTAAAATCTGTTTACTCGTGCGATTGTCGCCAGCTCTGCTCCTCCCGGACCATTTTCCCGTGGGAGCGCGTAACGCGAACGCGGTACCTACAAAAAGAATCCATCCAGACCTAATCTTATCGTTAGTCCCGTATGATGACGTCGTTCTCGATGTCGCATTTAACCCTTACCCTTACCCCTTTTATCGTCGATATTGATTATAGGAATACCTCTAGCCGCTGGTCATTTGTGTCCAGGCAAAACTAGCAGAAATAGAACTTGCTCG
Source organism: Sclerodermus sp. 'alternatusi' (assembly GCA_037305995.1). Taxonomy (NCBI): domain Eukaryota; kingdom Metazoa; phylum Arthropoda; class Insecta; order Hymenoptera; family Bethylidae; genus Sclerodermus; species Sclerodermus sp. 'alternatusi'. Next base: position 2,698,205 of record CM074550.1, read on the forward strand.
ACCGCGATAGCTCGCAAGGGTAGGCGCTACCACCTGGCTACCACGTTAACACCACGAGGACACACATTAGCTATATTTTATATGGTGTCAAACGAACGATTCCTGCTGTTTTTGTATGTAGAGTGGCGAGTGCGAGCGAGTGGGATGAGGTCTGTCTATCCGTCTGTCTGCGAGGACAGCAGATATTTCGGAGACAGGTGAGCATACAGTGGTAAATATGGAGTGATGATGGAATGGTAACATCATACACGGGTCTCAGCTGTGTGAACTTAGGCTAGGTATGCCTATGGCCCGTTGAAAGAGAGCGCGCGGCCATTGAAAACGAGATTACCGCGACGAATCGCGGTTCATTACCCATTCAGCGATTTAGCCTGTGGCAGGTGGCACTTTGTGTGTCTGTCGCCATCTGAAAGGGCCGAATCCTCTCGGTTCGGATGGTGCGCGTCAACGAAACAGCAGGAGAACTCGTGTGACTCCGCTCCGTACAGGCTGCTCTCCCTGTCTGCCTGAGTGCCTGTGTGCTCTGGCCTGACCGACTTGATTAACCAAAGTCGAAAATGCTCTCCACACGGAGAATAGTCACCCTAGATGAATCGTATCGACTTTTCTAAAGGCCCATTTAACAAGCGCAAACCACAAGAGGCCAAATGCCACTTTTGTAACACGGCTCTCTTCAAAGAGTCCCATTACACATCGAGTAATTGATATTCCTGGTGCTCGTGGTGGTACCATTTAATTAATGCACGTGCCAAGAGACACATTCGAGCTAGTCGCTAGTAGCGGCGGTGCTCTCTCTCTCTCTCTCTCTCTCTCTCTCTCTCTCTGTTTATTGTAGCGACGCTGAAATTGCTGGGAAACGATAAAAGTAGCTTTTTATCGAGTCGCTTATAAATGACCGCGGGGCAAATAACACCTGATTCCATTAGGTCTCGTGGTCGATTCTATTGTCTCTTCGGCGGGGCACGTAATGGCGTCACCGGCATCGTTGCCGTTTGCCACGCACTGGATTATGGCGCGCTAATTGCGTGGCAACGCACTCGATGACCGAGTAACGTCTGTTTAAATTAAGCAAAGTGCCGATGCTGGGCCGCTTATCGTTCCTAAAACAGCCTGTCCGTGGCTCTACGCAGAAACGGAATTGTTTGCGCGAACACCATAAATCCAGCAGCGAGATACGTGTTTTTGTCGAATAGTATGTAAAAGGAACTCACTTTGCGCAGCGAGATGGAAATTTATAGTGTCGAGACGCGGAGGGGTTCCGCCGAAATCTATAAACAGACCGTAAGAGCCGAGTTCCCGAAGAATTAGCCTCCACCCCGGTTTTTGAACTGCGATAAAAACTGACCTGAGTTAAAAGCGAGTGGTTCGCGGCGATTCCGAGTAGAGTGGTAGGGGAAAATAGTTTGAAAAGTAGTATAGCCTCGAATTTTCACTGGCTCGGTTCTTTAACGTCGTTTTGCATGATTTTTTCCGCCGACCTTTTTCTTGCGATCTCGCTGGCAAAGGGCGAGGCAGTTGATTAGAGTCGGAAAATAATCGAGTGGCCGGAGCCAATCGTGAGAATGCGTCGAGAGTGCGCGCAAGTTGGAATGGAGAAAGAAAGATTTTGTGTTTTCATCGATGTACAGGTGCAGCGAGAGTAGCGGATCGAGGCAAAGAGAGAGGGCGAAAGAGGGAACGAGGAGTCCGGGGGAAAAGAGAGAGAGAGAGAGAGAAGGAGAGACACGGATAGGACAAAGAACCATGAGAGACTCTCGCGTGAAAGGGACGCGACGAGGAAGGCGGACAGGCAATTGCATAAAACAGTAATTGAGTTCTTATCGCGTGTGTCGTGCGCAATCGAGTGGCAAAACTTCTTCCGCTTCTTCCTGCGGCACTTCTTAGAACAATATTATTAACGCACCATCCTGTACCCGCCTGTTTCCACGCGTCCACCTGCGTCCCGTAATTATATCGCCTATAAAAAAGGATTCCAGATTCTCCGGAGAACGAGATAAATACTTCTTGGATTACGAGGTCGTTTCGCCAATTTTTTCGGTGACAATCACACGCCCAACCCTCGACCCAGCGAGTAATTGGGAAAAGTTAAAGGTCCCTTCTCGCTGAACGAAAAGGAAAAGAAAAGAAAAAAGGAAGAAGAGACGGGAGAGGAAGAGGAAGCGAAGGAAAAGCCGGAATTCGACTTTCCTCGCGCTTCGCTCGAAATCAAAGGGAGGGAGAAGGACTGAAATCCAATTATCTCCTGTACGGAGAATACTCGCGCGCACCGGGAGAGACAGGTCGATATTCCCTGGCGTCGATCAATTTTCAACGGTAAAACATCGCGTTCCGGATGATTAATAAGCGTGATGCAAGAATCAAACTCGTGAAAGCCTACCACTCGCCTAACTGGCCCGCGAGGCTCGTGTAGGTGTGTAATTGCAGATAGCGCGGAGAATAGTTGAACTTGACTCGAAAACAGGAAACTCTTGGTCGAGATTCGAGTCACGGACGATTTGGCGGACAACGGCAAGCGAGCGAGCGACCAAGCGAGAAAGTTCGCGCGAAAAATGAAGGATGCCGAAAAAAGCGGTTGGCAGATCAAGATAAGCGTGCGGTGTCCGCGTATCATTTTATAGGCGCTGCAAAGTCAAGTGGATAATTGCGAGTAGCGCGTGAGTAATGTTCGTAATGGGACATCCCGTGAGAAGGAGAGAGAGAGAGAGAGAGAGAGAGACGCGGGGTTTTTCGCTCGCACGAAAACAACGTATCGCGATGACCCCCTTTATGCATAATAAAACTGACTGCCTCGCTGAAATTCTCCGCGCGTATCTCGGCCGCGAGACGGGACTAAACGGCTCGTTACTTAATCCTTCCTTTTGCTCCAATTCTGAATTATAGATTTGCTCGTTAAGTCCGGTGGGGCGAGCGACTAAGCTGAATTTTCAACACGGTCAACGTTTTATTTAATCGCACACTCGTTTAGCACACTCGGGAACGTCCAACAATTAAAGTAAAGCCACTATCTCGCTCGTATTATCAAAACTACTCTTATCGGCAACATCAACTTATTTTAATGTCGTAAACGAGGAGAGCGCCGAGCCTCCGGTGTCATAACGACTTCATGCTCTTGCATTAAGGAAGAAAAGTTCTCGACAAAGAACCGCCCCGTCAAAACATGCTCTACAAAATGCAATGCACGCCCAGATAATTAAAGCGGATTAACGGAACATAAATTTCTTCTTTCCGAGCCAATTTGCAAATTCACACGTCTCGCTCGAAAGAGTGGAAAATGAAACTGGCCTTTAAATGGATCTCGAAATTATGGGGTGGCGGTGGCGATGGCGATGGCGATGGTGGTGGTGGTGGTGGTGGTGGTGGTGGTGGTGATAGTGACTCGGGTGTACGAGCGCGTGCTCGCTGAAACGTAATTTTTCATTTGATATTCCTGAGCTCGTTAGGTGTGTATCAGTTTTAAGCGGGAACGAGCGCGGGCGATATTAAATATGGTAGTGCACCCGGGTGAAGCCCCGGGGTCGTACCTGCGGGTGGCTTCTTCCCTCGGCCTGTTTGGTTGGTAAAGCAGGGATTACCATCGCTAAGAGGCCGTGCGGGGTTTCGCGCCTCATCGTCTGGAAAATGGCTTACTGCTTATATTTACCAACCCAGCCCCCTTCAGCTATATCCCGCTGCTCTACAGGATCCCCAGGCGCACCTTCCACGAGTACGCCAAGAGTATAAACAGCCACTTAAGTCGCCTTGCTTTGGTCGTTCCTTCCTCCTTTTATTTTCCTACGGGAATCTCTGGCGCGCCACGCCGTTTCGCCAATTGAAAAACGCCTTAAACTCGCCTTTAATGCCCACTTCACCATTGGTCCTGTGACAGGTTACCGGGGAGGCGATTGTACTAATCGACGCGCTTCCACTCCCAGAGCCAAGTGCTTATTAAAAGCAATTATCCATCCCGAGCATTAAGTTGTAGGTAAACACGCGACTTACTTTGTGGCTCGATAAAACTCTCGGGCAGAATTAAATAATTAAAATTCAACGGGCGGAACCCGTTTGTGGTCAGAAAACTCCGTTCGTGGGGACAGAGAGAGAGAGAGAGAGAGAGAGAGAAAATTCGCATATTATTGAAAAATAGAAATATAGACGTAACATAAAACTAATAAAAAATTGCTTGGAAGCCTCCGCGTGTATGTGCAATCTATTCGAGATGGGAGATACGGTGCGCCCTACTTTCGATAAGGATTGAATTTACTTAAAAAATGAGTCACGTGAGAAGAAAGATCAGAAGAGAGAAAGAGTGTGTGTGCGGATATCTGAAGCGAATTACGTAATATCGGAAGCAAAGGGACTCATGGACGGGCGAGAGATTTATGTGGTCTTGGATAAAGGACGAGGGAGCGGAAGTGCGGGGTATTGGACTTCCTATTCCCGCAGGAAGAGCCATCGTCACCCCTCCACTCGAACCCCGACTTTAAGTGCGGGTGAGTGCACGTGCACGTGTGCACACACCAACGCAAACTCAGCTTCTGGCTCCTTTTGGCTCAGCCATTGAGTAGATAACCATTACTGTGCGTGCTTCATAAAGCTCGACCACTTCGCTGCCCAAGTGGAGCATTAAGCCGGGACCCCCTTCGAGGCTTCCTGATTCCGGGCGATTTGTGCGAACAGCTGAAAATTTCAAAGTCCAATACCGGCACCACCGAGACATCCATCTCGCGCGACTACTCGGAAGGGAAATCATTTGTTCGAAGACGCAATCAGTCTTCTTCCCTCGCCAAACTCTCTCCTATAAGTGTCTGCTTGCTTGCTTGCTTGCTTGCCCCTGCTACGTGTACGGTGAGGCTTTGCTCGTGGAAAAAATTTCTCTCGTCAGTACCAGAGCGGGGTACATCTGGATACGCCTGTTCACGACTTCCGAAGGTTGTTAACCCGAAATATTTCTAGCGTGCAGCTAAGCGAACGGAAGAAAAGAAGGTGCCGAGGAGACGAGACGAATCATCGGGCGCTGGTGGACGTGGTCCATTAATATTTGGGCAATTAGCGATGGTGTCACGCGAGTCTGCAGTGGCGTGGAATAAGAGGGAAGAGGGATAATAAGGAGAGAGAGAGAGAGAGAGAGAGAGAGAGAGAGAGAGAGAGAGAGAGAGAGCAAGAAAAAGAAAAAAGGAAGGAAAAAGGAAGGGAGAGCGAGAGCTTCCTTGGCAAGGAAAGAAGACGAGAACATGCAGGGGGAAGAAGCTGGCAGGGCTTAAGAAGTACTAATTAGAAGGTTTATTTCCGAAACGGCGTTTACGTACATGCGTTCCCTACCTACCCCCGTATGGCGCGAGCTGAGCCCGGTTTCTACTTTTTGGTCGAAAACGCCAAATGATTGGCCGGCGTCACGCGATAAGCTGGAATTTCGTTGGAGGGCCGCGGGGGAAAAAAGCCGCAGATTCTACCGCCCTCCGTAATCCCTCATTACGCAGTATGCAAAAACGTGATAGCCCGAAACCGCGCGGGCACGCAGGCCACCCGCGTACCATCACCACCACCATCATCATCATCTTTCGAGAAATCCAATGAATTCGAGACAAGAAGATTAAAGTTTCCGCGTTCGTTATCGATGATCCGAAGGGTGTCGATAAAGTTGACTCGAGGGTAACCCCCGGAGTAGTCTCGATGGTCGTGGCGACCATTTCGTCCGCGGGAGAATCTCGCCGATCCAAGTAGACAGACAGACAGGCAGGCAGGCAGGCAGGCACCTTGGGACTATGAATTTTATCGTCGAACAAAAGCCCATTCCCATCGGAGAACTCGGCAGTTTAATTAAATACTTAGAGAGCGAGGCTACGCGATTCCCGCGAACCCCGAGTCTTTCTTCCCAGCAACAAATCTTAACTGGCTCTCGACACCGACTACGAGAGATCTGGAATCTACACTCGATCCGGGGGTTCCCGCGGGCTGACGGGCTCACCGCGGGAGGCGTAGGTGGCTGCCGGGGTCGGGCTCGTGCGATAATATGTAAATATTCCGCTATCTCCGGTACCACCGACACCCTCCGGAGTTTCCATTCCGAGCTGCGCGCCACCAGCGATTATTCCGGTCGCGTAGTAACTCCTGCAATTACGCGGCTTACGACAAATCGATAGCTTTTAATTGCGCAAGGTTATTTACGGGGCCCCCACCCTTGTCGCGCGACTCTCCCCTGCTGTCCCTGTCTCTCTGTCCGAGCATCACCCGAAGATCGGACCAGCGATCCGCCGGATTACCAGCGACTTGCGATGCAAGGCACCGCCGCCGCACACTCTCCGTCTCTTTCCCGATAGTCCGCGTAAAAAGGAGCATCGAAAGTTCGCAGCGGCGACCAAACTCGAAATCAATGCAATCTCCGATTGAGGAGATTCGTGCTCTCGATAGTTTCGCTGGATTAGCCAGAGAGGCGTTACGTAATAGTGCAAAATACGAGGTGGAAAATCGATTAATCATTCGGGGGCTTCATAGCGAAATGAAATTGCATTTTGCGCGAGAGAAAGAGGCAGGGAAGAAGGTAGGGCGGGGGAAGAGGCGGGAAGGAGGAGGCCGGAGATACGGTAGCGGAGTTCGTCGTCGGAAGCTGCTCCTTTCTCCGCGGAATTGCGGAGGATGGAGCAGAGGGAACATGATTAGTTATTAAAATGCCGATAATTATATATAATCAAGCGGTAGGGAGTGTCCTGCGCATACGCTTACCGGCCAGGAGGCTTCTCCGCTGTCCTGCGATGGTTACTGGTCGGTGCAAGCAAGTGGAGCAAGCGAGAAGGAGACCCGGGGGAGCGAGCGAGATCCGGATAGAGGTACGCGCGCATTATAAAAAGCACCTAATAACTGTTATCCAGGATCTCGGGGTTTACCGACCAGCGAGAATTCTCCAGTAGAAGTCGCACACAGTCTAGTAGGCGGCCCACACGGTAGGTAATGGCTACTACCACGTCGAGCAAAAAGACCGTAATTCAGCAGCTCGTTGCTCCCGAGGACTCCCCAAAACTGGAAACCACTGCACGATGGTTACGCTAATCGCGATAAAACGCTAACCTGACCTTTATTGATTTTAATAGTCTCTCGTCCTTTCCCACTCGTGTCTAACAATTTTCCGCCCGATTATAATTAGAGCCCGCTCGTATCGTCGCCGGCTGAATCTTCGGAACTCGGAGAGATTTTTCTGCTCGATGAATTTTGGAGTTTTCCTCCGTGCGCTATTACCGATTACCGATTCATTTCTAAAGCAGAGCGTGCATGCCATGAGCGAACGTAATATTTTAGGGTGAATCGCACGATGTGCGTGGCGCGAGGTAAAGGCTGTCGAATAAAATTTGCGCAAACTGGTTTGCCGCGAGTTCATCGGATCGGCCGATTGACAGGTGCTTGATGAACGACCTTCGCTTACCAAAATTCCGGCGCGGCCGATAATATCTGCGCGCGTAATCGCGGGAATCTTTTGAGCTTGGTCGCTGAGGAGTAAAAAAGGAAGGAGAGCCAGCCAGGAAGGGGAGGAAGGAAAAAGGAGAATTAGGAAGGTGGAGTGTTCGCGGTAGGAGGAGTCTCCTGGATCTGGTAGCATAGTCGCCGCACATGCACACGTGGATCCTGTGAATGGAGGGCATCGAGGAACCGCGTCAATGAGCCGCGGCCATCAAACTGGTCAGGAACGTATAGCCACTACGGTGGGCCCTGTGATTTACAGCGTGTCACGCGACGCGAGAGTCGAACCCGTCGGGGTCAAACCTCTGTGCCACTCCGTGTTCTACATACGAGCGAGAATCGCACGGTGGAATCCATCGCTGCTCCAAAAACCAACTCGAAAAATGAAATCGCTAGCGCAAAATCCTGCATGGAGTCTCGACTCTCGTTCGATATCGAAGCTGCCACTGAAATTCCCCATAGATACGGATGTATCTATAAGAGAGAGAAAGAGAGAGGGAGAGAGAGAGAGAGAAAGGTAGGGACCGATGCGAATTTCGCAGACAGACACACCTTCGAGTTCATTGCGGGCTTTCGTTCTTTTCTTGTGCTTTTTTTCTCTCTCCGCTATTCCATCTCGTTGGAGTGGTATATTCTTCCTGCTCGCTCCCACGGTTGCCATACTTCGCGCCTGCTTCGCGGGAGAACACCGAGAAGAGAGGGTGAGAGAGAGGAGAAAATGAACAGGGAACAGAGCATTCGACACGGTGCTTCCTGCTGCAACGCCGCTCGCTAAGACTTCTCGAGTTTTATACACGCCGTCATATTTCTCCTCGCAAAATCGACACAAGAGAACTCATTGAGCCAACACTCTCAAACTCTACAATGGGAGTGAAATCTTTCGCGATGGACTTCTCGATTTCCGTTCGATCGTTCAGAATTTCAGCGGAAATCCTTAAGCGATTTCATCCGTTTGTGGTATTCCGCGAACGCCGGATCAACATGCGTCGATTAATTGTATCAATTAGTATTTAAAAACCCTTAAGGGTATTGCTAGAGGCTCGCGATGGAAATCTGCCGACTTCCGTTCCCCATTTCCTGTTCTAACTGAACTTCAAAGTACAGTGACTCGATATATTAATTTTCCCGGTTTGTGTAACTACGACAATAACAAGAGTGCCAGTTGAAACAACAAGAGAGGTAACACACTTCATTGTGCTACCTGTGGCAGCAAACGCCGCGTAACGATCGTCCATCCGAGATAACCGCCCCCTCTCCTCCGTCTGTGCGTCGGCCCGCTAATTACGCGGAAATTAATTATAACCGCGTTACAGCCCGCCACTTTTCTTATTCCGCCGTTTTTTCTTCCTTTTTCCTGCCGGTTCCCCGGATACGACGTCGCACCGCGACTAATGGAGGAATAGCGAGCGAAAATGGTTTAAGCGCGGAAGAGAACGGGGGAAACATTAAGAAAAATTGTTACAGCCCAGGTAGGCTCGGAATATGAAAGAAAAATTATAAAATCATTTAATCAATTTCCATGCTACGCCAGGCAATTTCAGTATTTTCGCAAAACTATATTAATACACGTCAGCCGAGTTCTTGCGCGGAGACGCTAATATAATTCGATTAATTTCACCGATACGCTTTGTTCATGGGAATCTTTAAATTTCAGCCGACCGAATTTCGTTGTTTGGAGGTTTACGGCCAATGAAACAGCAGAGTCAGCGATCGATTTGCGGATCGATTAAGCGATGCGTCGATTTCGCCGATTTACCACGTCGTTGGTCCCAGCGTCCATTGCGCAACCTGACACAAAGGGGTGTCCGCGCGAGCAGGCATTATGGCGAGCAATCGCGACTCAAAAGCACTTAGCATATCTGCGCGCGAGATAAAGTCGTGCCGTGATGCACCGCGATCTTTAATTGAGCATTCATTATGCATCCGAGGCGGCAGCTGCTGCGTCATATGAGCGAGGTCCCCGTTTCTCTTTCTCTCTCTCTCCCTCTTGGATCTCGCTGACCTTCGATCTTAGACGTACGTAGAGGCACTTGAGCCGAGGTTACGATCCTCGTGATCCTGCCTGGCATTACCAGCCGTAGGACATTGGCAAGTCCCTACGCTTAAGGGCGCCAGTGATTTCTGATGACTTTCGTTAAATGCAAATGTCTAACACCTCTGTCGGAGAAAAAGCCAAGAAAATCCATATTCATGCCGAAGCAACGAATATTCCCGTAATGACTCACTTCATTAGGTTAGTAATGGCACTATCTTGTATAATTAGCTGTGCCGGCCGATGCTAAAAATTTATGCGTTCGCGCATCAAGTTGCTTTCGCTAAAAAGAATCCCTGACGCGGGCAAGCGCTGAAAACCAAGCAATTGTGGGGCTGCCGCGCTACTCTCACTCTTAAATTCCACGAGCAGGGACATATTTTTGCGTACACCGTTCAATTCCAGCGTAGTTTCGATAACCGTTAATGGACAAGAAGCTGTTATAAATTCGCGACGCTTTTAACCGATTTATCGCTACGTTTGATTCACGCGCCGTCCAACGCTACGCGCGCGCGCGATAACGCCTTAAAGATATCCTTCGTCCTTCCAACATCGGCGCGAAGCCGATGTAAAATAACCCGTGAAAAACCCCATTTGCGGTGTTTCTCGGTAATAGCATAGCGATCGTCCGAGCGAAGGCTACGATTAACACAATGAGATATGGAGTAATACTCGGTGGGATTCGATTAACGGATCTCTCTCTCTCTCTCTCTCTCTCTGCATTATTCAAATCATCGGGAGGAACCTGACTGTAAAAGTATTCAATGTATCGCGCCATTGCCAGTCCGTGGCAAAATCCGAGCTCTACGAATTCCATGTATGGTTACTGTGTCGAAAGTCTGCTGGATGCTCGAAGGTGAGAAAGAGCGAGCGGGAAAGCGAGCGAGGAACGAAACAGGAGGAAGAGGGAGAACGCGAGAGGAGATTGTGCCAAGATAGGCCGCGCGTCGCCGTCAAAACTGGTAGGCCTTGAGAAATTATGCGAACTATTCTTGCCAGTTTGTCCGCTGAGAATTTACGAACGCCACGTTGACGCGCAGCAGCCGACTGGGATACGCTCTGGGCGTGCCCGGGCCGAAATCGAGGAACCCCGAAAGATTACCGATCCTGCCTACCGATCAGCCTCTACTATGTAACGATATCTTCCCATCGACCAACGAAACTTAATTACGAATCAAATCGAACGTGTCTTCGAATCTCGAAATCTGATCGAAAGCTTTGCGCGAATTCTACTGGCAGTACCGGGGGGTAGTTTCGGTAGGAAGAAGAAGAAGAAGAAGAAGAACCCTTTTCTCTCTCTCTCTCTAGAAACGCATTGTTTCACTTCTACATTCTAAAGTCGTCAGGTCGATGCTTTCCGAGAAACCGAACCGCATGCCGGGACCCCGTGGGACCGAATCTTCCTTTCATCTACATTCGATAATCCGCGAGCGAACGTTTTATTCCGACGCCCGGAATTCTTTACGAATTGTTCAGCGTGAAATTATGAGAAAAAAGCAGACTCGCGTGCGTGAAACAAATCTCTCTCATCAAGCTTGCTGGAGTTTAGCGAACACGTAAATAGCTACAATTTCATGTAAATCGTATCTTAATTCCAATCGCGGTCATTACATACGTTGGTAATTCTCCACTTTGCTTTATAACCGAGCGCTTGTACGATGAATCGAAATAAGTCAATTCTCATTTGGCTCTTCCGAGTAAAATTTAATGCATCTCGTAATCCGTTATTGTTTTCTCGTTACGGCTTCTCGGTCTCTTTTTCCCCGGTGTACCGCGGCCATCCCCGCGCAGTCTCTCGTTTCTTCAATTTTCCTCGAGTTTTACGGTCTTTAAAGAAACAACGAAAAAGATACGCGGAATCTATCGAGTCATGTAATTTATATGAGAAGGACGCCATAGAATATTTCTTGCGTCACGTAGACCAGTCGTGAGAGTCCTAACTGCGAAACTAAGAGCGGATTCTGCCCCTGGAGGATCGACCGCTCGTAGTAGATGCGAAGCACGGGGTCCACTAAAATGTCCGAGGAGCAAGCGAATGGGGAGCGGGTGACCACGAGAACCCGAAGAGCATGCTTAGCCGGACGACGCGGTGCACTTGTGCCATCACGTGAATTCTAAATCGTTCGATCTACTATCCCCTTTCTGCACCTTCCTCTATCTCTATCTCCGTCTCTGTCTCTATATCCATTCGTGCGCTTCTTCCAGCGTTGTACAACGGACGAAGCGCGCGTTTAACGATTAATAATATCGACTGCAATAGCGGAGGTAGCGGAATTCCTACAACTTTGTAATCATTGGGGCAAATCCTCCTTGAACGAGAAGAGCCCGTTGTGTCTCGTGAAAAGGGACCGGCGCGGTTTACAGATAAAACTTGAGAACCGAAGACGGTAAGCAGGCAACTTCTTTTCTCACGGAAGAAGATTCGCCGCGGAAGAGCGACTTTTCTGCGACGCAATTATCGCGGAGACGTTCCGTAAATCGGTGTACTTCGTTAAAAAGCTGCTGGAAAAGTGCGTAGCTCATTATGCGTGTTTGCGTTGAGGTCCGTTGCGGTTATCTCACGAGGCTGTCGGTACATTGTCACCTGGTGTTGTACGTCGTACGCATATGAATCGCGTATTATGAAATAAAGCCGGAGAAGCGCGCACTGTGAAGTCGACTTCCTTCGGACATTACATTTCAACGCGGAATGCTTCGCTGCACGATGCAGAAACGGCGGAGACCTGCTTTATTTGCAAATTAAGCTGGTTAATCGACACGAAAAAATCTCTAAGGATATAGGAATCCTTGCTCGCTTTGACGAACGCACCACCAGCCACCACCACCACTGTCACCGCTGCTACGTGGAAGAATTTTCCACTCCTTTGCGTCCATTTCCAATTCGAGTCTCATGAATAAATTAGAAGAAAAATGATTTAGCGCACTCCGACGAGAGATTCTCCAGTCGTGGACGAAGATAGCCTCCTGCCTATCGCGATAGCTGTTTTCCGATCTATAACGCGACGCGAGACTGAGGGAAACTTGGAAAACGAGGGACGCAAAAAGTATCGTACACGTCATTTTACTAACAACACGAAGGAATCGTTTAATTCTAAATATTTTTAGCCCGGAACCAGCCTGGAATATTAGAATCGGTGTAATAGCAGGCTTCAGTGCCGCCGACAACACGGTCTCCACGCGATCGAGTTGCCTGCGATAAGGCAACTTGGAATATATGTATTATGCAAGCGGCCCTTTCAACGAAGCAAGGGAGGAACGGTACCGATTTCTCCTTTCATCCACGTTTTCCTCCTTCTGCGGCCTGTCTCGCGTGAGACTCCGAGACGGGATCGTGTCCGGTGCAATTATCCCCCTTACTCCCTTGCTCCCTTACCCTGTGTGTTGGTAGCCCTTACTCATTTTTTTCGTCCGTACATCCTCGCCGAGGGTATATCGCTGTCGTGGCACAACCTACTGGCTCTGACCGTTCAGTCCAGAACTCTCTATTCCACCTCGAAAGTATCCTTTACGATACATTTCCATATGAAATTAAGCCCTGCTTCATAAATTTCAAGAAATTCAAATGAAGCGACTGATGAAAATCAGACTTTAAACGAGAGAGCCAAAGCCAGGGTGGTATTCTTATTTAGGATCCGATGAGAGTTTCCACGCATACAGACACGTATGCTCATACACACACACACACACACACACACACACACACACACACACACACACAGTGTTCCTTTGATCAGAGAAAATTGTCCGTTTTGGTCCCCGGGGATCCGGACCAGTTGAACAACCTATCGATTCTATAATTCCCCCACTTTGCTACTTTCATCTATTCCTCTCCTCTTTTGCGCTCTTTCTTCCGGCGACCACTGGTCATACCTTATGTATGACACGCCACCATACTTCGGAAGGGTAGATTCGTTTCGTATTCGGCGCTGACCGCGTTCGCCACTTTACTGCTGATCTGGCTACCGAGACGGTGGGTGTGTGTTTCCGCGTGTATGTGTGCAAGCCAACCTGACCATTTTGCAGAATCCACTTTGGCGCATGATCCTCCACAGCACGAGGAATAAACATGAGTAAAAGCAGCTCTGGAGAACGGCATGAGAGAAGTCACGTTTTAAAAGCGGCGTCGTATCAGCGATCCGATCCCTCGGAAAAATTCACACGATCAACGATTACGACTCTTCAACGAGTTGATAACTAATAAATTGACGACGAGTCCTGAATCGAACGAATCCTAGCAAAGGTTTTTTGCTTTCCAATAAAAGATTTATTTTAACGTTGTCATAAAAAACCTCGAGTGTTACACCTGGTTCAATCTCTGGTAACAAAGTACACGTGCGCCGTACAGGCAGCGGCGGCGGTGGCGGTGCTTAAGGATATCGCGGTATTTACGAGTTATCTTGGTCCATCGCGAGGTTCGCGTTATTGGAGCCGGCAGTCGGCATCCGTTCCTCGCAATTTCATCAGTGGTTCGCGCAAAAGGTGCAAAAAAAACACAGGATGGACAGAGCGAAAGCACACGGGGATGAGGGGAGAGGCGGGGCGATAAAAACAAGCATCAGCATTCGACGTTCTTCTCTAATCTGTCCACTTAAGCGACTCTTGCTGGACCGATTATGCACGTATACCGCTTATTAAGTTGCAAGTCCGAGCAATGCCACAGGTGAATTTGCAACGGCGCACCATTATTAAACCAGTCGACCGATTATGGCACTCGAGCTAAATTCCTCCGACTGATAAAACGAACTAATTGTGTAATACGTCACAATTTCCAAATATCAGTCACATTTAGGAACGCGCGCGTATCTTTCGATCGACTGCCGTACAAACCGCAAGGATGCGGATGACAATAAATCGGATCGTAATAAACTTCGAGTCGGGCGTCGATTAACCCGAGAGCGAATAATACGCTATGTCGAATTAATGACCGCCGAATGAACGCGGCAGGCTCGTAAGGTTCACGCGTGAATGTCACGTGGTGTGCCAGTGGGTTCACGAAGGGTGCGTGGGCAGCGTCAACTTTTTCGCGGCGAGTCGAACTACAAAAGGAGCCGAATCAAACGGAGTTTGATTTTATGAACTATCAAAGCTGCGCGCGGCATCGTTTCAACTCTCGTATTGGAATTCGAGAGCCTCGAAAGACAGCCCCTTTCCGGGGGGGGGGGGGAGAAGAGGGCGCGTAGCTGGCCATGCACCTGAGGCAGTCGTATGCGTTACACGCTAATGCAGTTACCTCCTGCATCCGAGTGCATTTGTATTGCGAAGCGTGCGTTGCGACGATGCACGCATCCATGCGCGCGCGCACACCCTCTCACAGACGCAACAACCTAATCGAGCGTGGCAAGCACGAGCCTCGATACAAAACCACGCAACGTCCACACAATCGCTTGTACTTGCCTGTATCACCAGCGCGCATTAATGAGATTTGCCATTGCCAAATCATTAGGAAAACATTTGAAATATCCAGAAAGCTGAGCCGACGTTGGTTAGCTAATTCCCGGCGCGCCGGATGCAAGCGCATCTCGTTTTTGGATCGGGCGACAAAACAACTGGGGATGATCCCCTTAAAGATGAAGTTGTTTTCGACGGAGTGTTCAAATCAAATACTAATAAATATTAGCGGGAAGCGTCAGGTCGTAAGAGTGAATGTATGTTGCATGCAAAAGGATGCTATGGAGGTGACGTTGGTACCTTCTCGCTGGAGAGCAGAAAAATTGATCGACCCGATAGGAGGAATTGTATACGTAGCGGTAGAAGGTGGCGAAGACAGTGTAGAAGCTGGAGGTGAGAAAGGGAGGGGCAACATTGTGGGCCAGCCGTAACGGAGGGCATTCGCCTCCCCATAAATCACATTAATAAACTGCACCGCCTTGCGAGTGGCTGCACACATCCTATCCAACGTCGGATAAGACTCTTTCTCCCACCCCCGTAACCGGCTATTCTCGCTGAATACGGTTATCCCGCTCCACCACCACCTTACCTCCAGCGAGCCACTTTCGTTCTTTCAGCGCCCTGCCGATACAGCAACGTCTCAATCATAAGCAGTCGTGGCCGCTTTTCTCAGCGAATTATAACATCCCTCTAATTGTTAGATCCAAAGATACATCCGCGCCGACATATGACGCGGCTAAAACCCCATTAAGATAAATCATGACGACCTAAAGTGGCAGGGACATTTATCAGTTCTCACAAGCGCGTTGAACTCCTTTATTTACGGAATTCAGTCAATTATTGAAAGAGTGCAATCGATAAAAATTCAATGCTCCACTCGGCTATTGATATTATTTCAAGTAGTATAGATTTAAATTGAATCTATCCAGCTGTCTCGGGGTGTCCGTTCAAGACGAGCTAAAAATGCTGATGATAAAAAAGAGAGAGGAAGAGAGAGAGAGAGAGAGAGAGACTTTTGCATAAGAGCAGGACAGATTGTTCTCTCTGGTCATGACCGCCAATGGGTGCCCACCGAGCGAAGCCGCGCGAGTTATTCTTTTCGGTCGAGGTGGAATGAAGCGATGCATCTTTCGGCCGCTGATTCGGTGCTCGAGGAAGAAGATGGGCGAAGAGGTTAGCGAAAAAAGAAGGAGGAAAAGGAGTCCAGACGCAATGGGATGCTCGAGGGCGCGATAGTTCCCTAAAGACGGATGGCAGGCGGGTCATGATCGTCGAAAGTTATGCGACTCTTCTTGCCGGGCCAGTCAACCTTCGGGTAGATATTATCCCTTGCAAGCGCGGCCCGCGGATGCCACGAAAGGCGACAGAAGAGCGAACAGAGCGAACAGTTTGGCACTGCGAAGGAGGAGGACGCGAGCGAGTCCAGCGGGAAGGTGAAACGCGAACAAAAAGAGAGGTCTGATACACGATGAAACGAGTGTGAGAAAGAGAGAGAGAGAGAGAGAGAGACCAGTGAGGAGGAGGAGAAGGTGAAGGGCGCAAAAAGAGAGATTTAGTGCACGGGCGAATGAATGAGAGAGCTCGGAGAGAGCCACGGGAAAGTCGGGAGAGCCGGGAGAGCCGGGAGAGACCGATGGAAAGATCGAGGAGGAACGGGATCCGGTTGAACGCGAGAAAGACGGACGATCAAAGGAGTTACAGAGATTTTATTGTACGAGCTACGTGCGAGTATTTGCCCGGGCCAATCCTCAAATATGCCCAATTAGCTCCGACTGACATAATAAGTAGATAAACAACTCTAAATATCTCGCGCGGTGAGATCACAGGCGCGAGCTTTTTCTCCGTCGAGGAAGCAAGAAGATAACTCGAAGACTATATTGCGAGATTTTTCTGCTCCGTCCCGTTCCACAGCAGCGAGTGATAGCATTTTAAGGACAATTTAGTTGCTCGTTCGTCACGCGCGTTCCGCTTTTTCGCGATCGTACCCGATCGTAGCAGCCCCTCGATGCGCTTTCTTCTACGGCTCCGGCGGATGTATAATTTGCTCCTGAAGAAGCGACTCATTTATATAGATACCGTACGCCATTAAATAGCTTTTAAAATTCCCCGCGATTCTCGAGGAATTGGCAAACTCGAGCACGCAAGGAGCTACCGGGGGAAAATGAGGAAAAGCCCCGCGGAAAGTTCCGAGGATAAAACGGCGCTCGGGATAGAGAGGGAGAGAAAGAGAGACGCGCGCGTAGTCCGTCGGTTTAATTTTCACGGTTAAGGCAACGTTGTGAGCGGTATTACATCCAACTACATCGCATTATGAAATATAGCTAGTTAATAAATCGCTAAATCCGACGTGCGACACAATATTGCAGGTCGGAGAATCGGGCTTTGGTGAAAGAAGCGTGTAACCATCCGGAGCGTCGTAAAAGCGACCGTTTAAATCTCGTCGCGCGCACAAAAGTCCGCAGGTCCCGCCGACAGTCCTTAATGTCACAGATAGTAACTTCATAAATATCCCGAGGAGAAAATCGACGTGGTAACGAGAACGAGTGCGTGGAACTCCCGAAGACTCGGCAAAGATGATTCCCCGGGGAATAATTAGAGCCCGGAACGTAATTGGAGTTGGGTCCGAGGATGGCCGTCGCATCGCGAATTAAAATCTTAGGCGTATGCGGGCGCGCGCACACACGGGGGCTCCCATTTGAAAGTAAAATCCGAACACTAACGCGGCAGGCGACGGAGAGCCACCACCACCACCATCATCACGCGGCATCTACCTGACAATTAACTTCTTTCGATTCTCCTCCGTCCACTCTCGATTCGAGACGCTTCATTAAGATTTCCAACGAGACGTCCTTTATTTCTCGCCGGCTACAAAATTTCACGTATTAACTGAAAATCCCCATTTGCCTCTCGGGAGAGCATTCGGAAAAGAAAAGAAAAGAAAAGAAAAGAAAAGAAAAAAAAAAAAAAAAAAAACAACCACTCGTCCACTCTCAATATTCATGAACAATTAATTTTCTCGTGCGTGCGTGCGCGCGCGTGCATTAATCACTTAATTGTGCCTAATAAATACATTCACTTCGCGTCATTCTACGAGGAC
This sequence comes from Sclerodermus sp. 'alternatusi', assembly GCA_037305995.1. Classification (NCBI taxonomy): domain Eukaryota; kingdom Metazoa; phylum Arthropoda; class Insecta; order Hymenoptera; family Bethylidae; genus Sclerodermus; species Sclerodermus sp. 'alternatusi'. Next base: position 2,716,150 of record CM074550.1, read on the forward strand.
GATAGATAATTTTCAGTCCTTGAGGAAGCTTTCCTTTTTCCCTCGGATGCTAAAGTGATTTTTTGTCGCGAAACCACTGGGACTGAATAAAAATGCTCGTTCGTGCTTCAAATGGCAATATTATAATGACATACAGCGGGTATTATATGGGAGTAAATATTCCACGAGTCATCTCTCGAAATTTCAAAGCAAATGGTCTTGATGCGTGCCCGCAAGACATACTACAAGCATTACTACGCGTAATCCGTTCTAGAACTCGACGAATCGTGTCGCGCGGTGTCTCGTCGTTTCGATGGCTGCCACGAGACGGGAATGTCAATGCGAACCCCCTCGACTCCCTCGGCCCCCTCGACCCCCTGCGGGAGGAATCATGAGGGATAATACAGACGTAGATTTAATAATGGAATGGTTAGTGGATTTCGGAGCTAACGTGTTGCAATTTTTGAAGAGGTACCTATCGCGAAGGGTAGAAATAGCGAAAGTGAGGTTGCTGTGGGGTGCGTGGGGGGGGGGGGGAGGAGGGCGGGGGCACCCTACCGGATGAGTACGTGAGTGGCGTGTGTGAATAGGTAGTGCGGGGAGAGTACAAGCCCCGGGAAAACTCCTTGGGCACGTAATTTATTTTTCGGCCGACCGCAACTCCTACCCCCGTGTGCTTCTCCCCTCCTCCAGCACCACCTCGAACCACTATTCAAATTACGGTCTCGCGTGAAAAACACACGTAAGTCGATTATTAAAGAGGGACAAGGGGGAGAAGGTATCCGCGATTATTTCACCATAAAACTTTGAGCTTTCGGCCAAAAACTTTTATTCGGTGGATCTGGTTGAGACGAGACGATGACGCGAGGAGAGGCAGTTTTTAAAAAATTTTCCAAAGACCCATGAAAGGATGATACACGAAATGGCTCTGGGGAATAGCAGTTTGTGACATTAGCAGGATATCCCGATCGAATGACACGCGCGCAAAGAAAACTCGCATAAAGTCCGGCTACGAGCCACGTTAACCGGTTCACAGCCGTTTCTCGGCGGCGTAAAAGCGATTTTAATACTGCCGTATTTCTGGTCGTAAGAAATTCTATCTGCATGCTAACTCTACTTACGATCAGTGCCATTTCGCGTAACAAAGTTACACTTTTCCCGGCGCGTATGTAGATCCTTCGCGCTCACAAATTTTACGAACCCATCACGACCCGTAACGAGTTACATTCGAGTATGATCTGCTCGAGCGGGGAGACTTTAAAGGGCTGAACTATTCAACTTTTATTCTCAAAGCTACTTTAGGGGGGCTGGAAGAATAGAAGTTTACGGGCAATAACTTTGGCGAGAGCATCCGATTGAAAAAAATGCCTAGATTCCGGATGACTACGGATCGCGGAGGGATGAGGGAGAGTCGTAGGGTGCGACTGCTGAAAGAACGAGAGCGCGATCGGGAACAGGATCGGGAACGGGAATGGGATCGGGTTCGGGACCGGGACCGGGTTCGGGTTCGGGTTCGGGTTCGGGTTTGGGTTTGGGCTCGGGATCTGATAAACATAGGAACACGCGAATATATCTGAGCGAAACATCGCGGGTAGCTATCGTACGCGAGCCACAGTGGCGTTCCCATCGGTTCGCGGAATAACGAGCTATAAAAGGCGTCGCTTTACTGCTTCCAGGACCGAAAACGCATTAAAGACGGCTGGCCATCCGGCCATCGAAAGTAAAAGAGAATGAGGAAGGCCCGTAATGCACACACGCACGGACTGTGCGCACGCATACGCACACGCACACGACAAGCAGCGAGGAGAAGGACGAAAGAGTGCGAAGAAAGAAAAAGACGCGGGTCCAGGATGAGCTGCCCGAAGCAACCCGAACTTACTCGAGGATGCCAGCAGGCCTTGTACTTCGGGGTACCGATGGATTTGCATTCTAATTATTGCACGATCCGACAAACGGTGCGTCATTATGCGCCCGCCCAGGACCGTACAATGGCGTCCGGTAGGAACGGGCAGGGGTGGAGAAAAGAAGAGAGAGAGAGAGAGAGAGAGAGAGAGAGAGAGACGGTGACGATGACGACGACGTTGTATGCGTATAACCTGGATCGCGCGCGCGCGAGGTGTCGAAGAATCTCGGTGGACAAGCGAGAGCTCGTAAAAGCTTCGGAGGATGTTTATCTTATCTCCGGTGGCCTATTCTGGAAATTCAAAGGATCCACCACCACCCCCTCACCCCAAGTCTGCAACTAGTACTTGTAAAACTCGGGTGCCGGCTTGTCCACGCTGATACACGCCAACGTCACTCCTTATTAGGTTTCGTTTACGGGCAAGGAGTCCCTCGGTGATTTTCTAGGCGAAATGATCCTTGCGCAATTATACCAGCGAAAATCAATGTGGCAGGAATGATTCCCGCCCACGCCGTTAATGGGGAAAAAAGCCAGGCCACCCAGTGGGAAACGATCCGGCGAAAAACGAGTCCGCCGTACTTTTTGCTCGACCAAACATATCTAATTAAACGATTATTGCGCAACACTACCACACAAGTGGTTGTTGCTAATCTCTCGCGCTGGTGGCGCGGCAGCGACGGCATATATTTATAAACCTTCGTGGATTTCGCAATTTCATTAAGAGGATGAAATTCGAATTGCTCCTTGGGCGACGAGCGCGCGCGATATAACCAGCGCGCACGGCGACCGCGCTAAAAACCGCAGAATTTTCTTTCTCGCATCCGCGGCTAATAATTCCATTAAACGCTTTATTATTCAGAGCCACGCCACATGGCAGGCGCGTACTTGGGCACTGTGCATGCGAGCGAAGAAAAGCTTCGCTACGACCAAGTGACGTGCATTACGCAGGCCGCGAGTGTTTCTACTTAAATCGAACTTAATAGCAAGCAGGCTCGCATTAATTTTCTCGCTCTTTCCCTCGAGCGAGTCGTCGCGCGAGAAGAACCAGGGAGAAAAACTAGAGGGTGGAAAGCTTTTCGAGGAGGCGAGATCGCGAATGCTGTCGAAATACTCGCGCGCTGTACGAAAGGGGATGAAGAACGATGCGCGTCAACACGCAGCAATCTAATTAATCTAATTAAGCCGTTGCGTCTCTGGTTATTGCGCGCTGCACGCCATACGCGCGCGAGTTAGCAGCGGCAGGGGGGAGGCAGAAGAAGCGAGAAGCTGCTGCTGCTGCTGCTGTTGCTATTGCTGCACGCGCGATAAAGCTACCGCGAGAGTACGCTCGTCGACGAGAGTCCCAAAATGGACGTGAAAAATGAATTCTCGATACGCCCTGCGTGCACCGGATCGAAGTTATTAATAATTTCTTGTAAAGCGAGATTAATGAGTATCGTTCTAACGAAGAGGAATTAAATATCTTACTCAAGTTCAATTTGACGGCTCTTAGCTCTCTGAGTGATTACGGATAATGCACCTGGGTCGATATTAAAATTAAAAAGTTTTTCAGATAATCATCGATTGCAGGCGGCTGTGCGCTGGTCCGCCCGGCATTTCCAAGCGGCAATATCGTTTCATGCCGGCGATTGCATCGTCCGAACGAGGACGATTAACGTGAGATGGAAACGGTAGAGCAACTTCTCTTTGTCCACGCGAAACGAGTATTCTCGTTAATTGCAAACCTTAATACGCGCCGCCTGTGTCAGTGTGTGTATGGGTAGTACGTACCAATCGCGAAAAATCTCACCGTGGATAAGATCGACGATCTTACCGGTTACGTGAACTAGTTACAACTGCGAGTAGTGCTTTGCGACCACTTACCCATGGCATCTGAAACAAAAGAAAATGAAAAATAGAGTTTCGACGATTTTGAGTGCTGGGTGGGGGAGTTGAGGAGCTGGGGATCGCCGCCGCCGTCGACGGTCAACCCTCCCGTGGAAATTTCGTAAATCGGCAGGAAACGGTTGCACGTTTAAGAATAACAACGTTGATAGTTATCGTCGCGCTGGGTCTCGGGCGGAACAGTAAAAGTTATGTCACTAGACCGATAATGGCTGAATTGCGATACTATCTAATATCTCCGACATCTGGCACAAAAACGCTCGTAGTTAAACGCGTGTTGAAAGCTGGAGTTATTATTTCGCAAATTTCTATTGCGCAATGGAGGAAGCGACATCCGGGAGTCGGGTCGAACGAGAACGGGTTAAAGCGCATTCGAGTTGATTGCGGCGGCATCGTCATCGTCGTCGTCGTCGTCGCCAGCGAGAAACGTCGGATCGTCGTTTCAGCTAGTCTTGCACAATGCCAGGTGTTTTTGCACGAGTTGCCCGGCACATCCCTTTCTCACCCCTGCGGAACCTCGCCAAATGACTCTATGCGAGGGAAAAAAGCCGGGCGCTCGCTCGCGGCGGCTGTGCCGCCAATTCCGCGCTAATTGCACTCGGGCGCTAAGGATCTCGAAGGTTCTAGCTCGAAGAACTCAAGGTCCGCGCGTCCGAGAGAATTAAATGCGCGAATGGGATTCCTCGCGAGTTGGCTATCGCATGGGAAGAGGAAAGTAAAGGAAAGTGTACGGGATTCCAACGGCCAGAAGGAGTTCGACAGGGAGCTCGCTCTCGACATCCTTCTCGTACGGAACACGTACGAAACCACCGGAGTATTTCGCCTCTGGCTACTATCGATATCCGCGAGTTTATATAACCCCGACGGAGCGGCCGCTCATAATTCCTAGAGATAATCTTTGCGTGGGCGAGGGACACGGAATCCCGGTGCTATCGAGAATCGTCTATCTCTATTTATTATTCCGAGGTGCGAGCATGCGTCTCCTGCGAGCGCGAGATATCCGGGCCAGGCACGCTCGGTGCGCTTGCCTGCCTGACTGCCCCTGCCTGCATATGTAGGCAGACGGTGATTTTTGTTAGCTCGATCCTCCTCCACGGTTGGCTGCGCCTGCGGGACCGCTGCTGTTCGAGCTGACTAAACCATTAGCGCCTCCACTGCCGATCGACATGGCAAATCGATCGATAAAAGCGTCGGCGCAGCGCTTCCTGCCGATAGGAACATCCCCGACGCTTGCATTAATCGACGATTACCTCACGCTCGTGAAGCCTTAAGTGAAAAGCTGCCGCATATTTTTGCATAGTAATGCAGGAAGAACGCAGAGTGCAAAAGAAACTCCTTGTAAATGGCTTCCTATGTTTTAATTTGGCCGATCCTCCGCCCAAGTCGCTTTTCCAGCGCTCTGCTTTAACGTTCGGCCGAACCCTCTTATCTCTCCGCCGAGACACTCGAGACAATAAGAACCAGTTCGAGTACTATCTGCCGCTGCAACAATTGCGAGGTGCAACATTTTTCCTGTTCGCTCCCACTGTGCCACACTTTGCGCGCCTGCTAAACCGGTCGGCGTGTATCGCGCCACGATAATGTTATGTTTATTAGGTTTACCAGTTTTCTTTTTCCGCGCTATCGACGCGACTCCGCGCCGTGACCTGGAAATTTCACCAGACTTCCATCGAGTGCTTTTCACAGTTTGCGGTACCCGCCGCGATCGGACACCAAACTCTGGAGGGTTCTCCAAGGGACTCGAGAGATGGGTTGGATTGGGTTGGAGGGTGCGCAATTTGGTTCGTTGCGTTAATTAGCGAATGAAGCAGCCGCGAGCGAAAAGAAAGATGGAGATAGAGAATACAACGGTAGCGAGGGGGGGGGGGGGGGAATTTTCGAGATGGTTGCGGCCGATCTGGGCTTAATTTGTAGCACGTTCTTGCACCCCGGGGTGACGAGGTCCACGAACGTCTCGTGACGCGGCGGGTTTGTTAGCGCGGAGCGGAGCGGACCGGGTGCCCCGGAACCTTCCGCGGCGGCTTCTTCTTCTTCTTGCCCGGGGCCATTTTTGCCGCTAAAACATCGTCCCTAATTAATCTCCCCGGTTCGTAGGCGCTATGTCGTGAACGGTGACAATGCTACGCCGCTTCCAGTCTGGAATCCAACGGCGTGGCGAGCGGTCAGGAGAAAAAGCCGAGCGCAACCGGCAGCCGCACGAGCAGCTTCTTCGCGGACGCCTTCCCTCGAAAACCCTTGGAACCATCCGAAATGAATGTGCTACGGTCCCGCCGGGCCCTACACAAATGACCGACCCAACCAGCTAATGGAGATTTGCGAGACGACTTCTCCGGATACGGGATCCCCTTAACATCTCACTCGAGCAGCAGGTGACTCGAAAATTCGCATTAATTGGCGTCCACCTCATTTTCTTTGGATCCACCTAATTATGCGAGGGCCGAACGTCCGTCTCCAAAAGTCTTCCAGGGGGACATAGCCCGTGGCAGGCGAGAAAATTCCAAGTGGTCGATGAACGGCGCGTGAAAGACGACGATCGACGTGGGAAAACGGTGGGTTTGGAAAAATGCAAAGCTGATTAGCGGGATGGTCGCGCCCGAGAGTCGAGACGCAGCGTGAAACGCGAGAATACTCCGGGAACGTGGATAAAGGGGGTCGTCGCGGTCGCAAAAAAAAAACCAGCACGAACTTCAGGCTCCAGTTCCTTTTTAAGTCTCGCTGGACTAGCGCCGCTCGTTTCTGGTATCCCGTGCCTCCAATTCCCGGGAGTCAATCAACCGAGTCCACGAGACGACCGAGTCTCGCCTATACTATACGTAGCTCCTGAACGGGGACTGGAGGGGGACCGAGGGAGCGTGAGAGAAAAAGAGAAAACGGATTGATTATTCTCTCCTTACATTCTCCTTAACAAATTTCAGGGAGCAAAAACTCATACGTTTTCGAAACATACTACTTACAGCACTTGCTAAAAAACTATGTTCTCTGTACCTGAATCCATCGATTGACCGAGCCTGATACATTTCTTTCTACTTCCATCAGTCATTCGTCATCCGTCATCTCCACATTTATGTAAGAATCGTCCTCATTCAACTTCTCCACGTCTATATCAGATTTGCCCTCATCCAATTTCTCCACGTTGCCTTAGATTCGTCCTTATACACATTCTTCTTCCCATTCACATCTACATCCATATGCACGTCCATATCCTTCTCCTTCGTTTTTGTTTTTCGCATCGTAAGGTAGGTGAATTTTTCATTTCACAAATATCCGTAAAGCCTATGAAATTATTTCAAGTTTCCATAACATAAAATTCTTGTCACATGTGGGTGGTTACATATAGCGTCTTCCCGAACAAGATACAACACATGCGTAATTAATGCGGTCTAGGCATATCGTGCCCGACGAACCATGGCAGGATTCGATAAGTGGCATCTCTACCTCGTTCCTGCTTCATTACTCTTCCATGCCACGACATCCTCACTCAAACATTTTTCCAACTATCATTACAGGATTTTTTAATTACTTTTGATAGAGAGTTAAGGATCGTGGGAATGGAGTGACATTAACGAACAATTACTATAAATTGCATCTTTAACGAGTCCCCTTCTACGAGCGATGGATCGTAAAGAGAAAAGTGGAAAGTAGTCGCAGGCAGGAAAATCGCTAAACTTCAGCGGGATGGCTCGCGAAAAACTCGGAGGACCGTTAAGACGCGTGAGACGAAACTCTGCGACAAACTAGGTCGACTTTTTTCAGCTTAGCGAGGATGAAATCGGGCAGACAGGAGACGAGGTAGGAGCGATGTCGATGCGCGGATAATTGCTGTTCTATGAATTTGACGGTGATTACCGCGAAACGAAAGGCCCGGGCGGCGAGCCTCTTCTTGCAGCTCGACCGGAGGGACCGCCGATGCAGCGGTCACCGAGGAATTTTAATTATAAATTAGTTGATTAACTCAACAGTGTTTTTGTCGCCGGCGACAGTGTCCTCGGCTCCGGCGCGCGCGCCTAAATCTCCCCACATGCACGCACGAGGGACAAAAGACGAGAGAACAGCAGCCACCACCACCAGCGGTTCTCCAAAATTCTAAACTCGATTCGGGTTCTCCGTGTAATCTTAAAGATAGAACAACCCCTTTGCGGGGAGGGTGGACAACGGGGAAGAGTCGCAGAAATTTCTTTTCTCAGGAGCGGTTTCAGCGGGTAACGAGGTTGATTTCTCGTCCACGTCGAGGGGTTCGAGAAAAGGCGGATGTGAGAGATGAAACATATGTTGTCTCGTTATATAAGCTGAAACGTCGGTGTTTACAGCGGTGTAAACGACGCGCCTGATGCCGAACGTTTCCGAAACTGGCAGGTCCTTGACACCGGGGAGTAGCGCCGGTTTCGCGCGGCAGGTGCTAAAGTCGCTGTAGCTGCATGCACGTAATTCTCGTGCATGCACGTATGTGCCTCTGCGAATGCGCTTCCTTCCACTCTTCGTGATCGTATTGATCCTCGCGGAGAAGATCTCTCCCCCGCGTGCCCGAAAGAGCGGGGGCAAAGTATCGACCGGAGAGACGGGAGAGACGGGCGAGGGTGCAGATTTCCCTTGATGGGTGATCGCCGGCTTGATCCAGATCGCAGGGGACGTCGGTCAGTTCGCATCGCGTCAAGTTGAGAACCGATGCGATTCGAGATACCTCGAGTCGAGGTCGCTTGGCTAGAAGAAAACACAATGGCTACGACGAGCACGAGACGGCGGCGTCCGCGTCGACGGGGACGTTGCCGCGTCCATCGTCAGGCGCGCGTATAAATGCGTTTTTCCTGATATTGCGTCGAGTACACGTCGGGATAGAGTAAACCACGTTGGACAGTCGGGACTTTTCGTGGAAGAGACGTCCGAGAGGCAGGACGATCTCGGTAGAGGAGGAGACGAGTCTGCGAGAACGGCGGGAACGGCGGCGGCATCGGTTCTGGCTCTCCCACATACCGGACGAGCAGTGGTGGCAGCGGTCGCCTCCGGGCAAAAGGTACAAAACTTGTGACCTGACTGGCCCCGGTCCTGCCATTCGCCTCGAAACCGCCATACTTTTTGCCGACACTCCGCGTACGAGAGCGAACTGTGTCCGGCGCGAGCGTCAGCAGAATGTAAAATATGCAACGCGCCGGACGATGCCTCCCCCCGCCCTCCCCCTACAGTGACGCACCAACGAAACGCGCTGCCCGCTGCATTACAATGCAGATGAACCGAGATTTTCAAAGCGCAGTTGCAAAATTTTAACCAACTCCGGCTCTTTTTATCTTTCGTTCTATCGGGAAATTTATTCCACGCTCCGCTCGAATATTAATTTGCTACCCCGTGCGCGCGCGCGCGCGCTCTGCCGGATGTGCGGGGCACGGTGGGAATTCAATGAAACCTAACGGTGAACGGGTCGAGCGAACGAATCGAAATCATTTAAAGCACGCGAAACTGTGCAGCTTCCACTGCCAAGATCGTTATCTGGATTCGAAGGTTGGTCCTGTCCGAATTTGCGCGCGATTAATCTCCAGCGCGCGATATTCCACTGCGAGAAGGGAGTGGAGGGCGAGGAAAAGGGAAGGGAAGGGAAGAAGAAGAAGCCGAGAGGTGGATGTGAGTTTGGTGCACCGGTTGTAGCAAAAGCAGAAGATGCTTTTGCCAGCATTCCTAGCGCGTCTGCTTGCACTAACTAGCGGCGCAGAAGGAATTTCTGCTTGGAGGAGCAAGTCTACTAGAGCCGGAGGGGATCAAGGAGTGGGGAGGGGGGACGAGGAGGGTACAGCGACTAGTTTCTTCTCCGCGTTATTATCTCCCGTGTCCGGTAAGTGCTGCGTAAGATAGCCAGGACGTGGAAGACGTCATGTCGACTTGCAATACCGCTGCCACTGTATCCACTTAGTTATGCGGCCAGAAATACGCACTCCGGTGCATACTTATATATATTTACTAATGATCCCGCGGTGAGATATCGTCGCACGACCTCCCGAGATAATCCACGGTCCTCCCCCACCCCCTCGAAAGCTTCTCGAGCATCGCAAGACTTTACGCACGATCCGCTATCTCTTATCGCAACGCGATTTCCTCGAATCGGTTCGATGAGATTTACCAAGTTCGAGTCTCCGTCATTCTCGAACCGAGGGAAAACACTGGAAAGTGCAGGCGCGCGCGCGCGCGCGCAATGTATGTTTTCCTTCAAGTGCGATTTTATCTCGAATCGACTGCCGCAGTACCGATGCATGGGATTGATAGCCGTCGTCGTATAAATGTATTCGTATTTTTAATCCTGCCGATAGTATTTCGATGACGTCACAGCCGCACGAAGAATGCGAATAACTAATACGTCGGCTTGAAATTTGCAATGAAATCGATGCTGCTGCCCGTGCCGGCATAATTGGTAATTTCGAAACGTGGCCTTAGTTATGTGCTTGGAAATAGGTACAGCTTGCAGGTAGTATGGGCACGGGGGTACGGGCACGACCATGGGTATGGGTATAGAGATACAGGTATGCGTATGCTTGTTAATGACTGCCGCTGCTCGCTCGCGCGTATTTCGCCATCGCGGAACGGCCGATAATCCTTTTCTTGTCGTTGCACTCGCGCAGTGCCTCTCGAACACATTAAGATCAGGGACGAGTGGCCCGGCGAACGGCATCTGTTCTCTTCGGCAACTATGTAACGCTTTGAAACATGGAAATCGGATTAGTGGCGTTAAGCCTGAGATAGCGGTTCTGACCGAACTGGTTATTAAAAATGTGATACGCGTACCACGACCGGTTGCCCGACCGAAAAATCGCCGAATACCGGCTAAATACCGGCGTTTGCGGTACGAGGACTACGGATATATTTCAACAGGACTCGATACGAGTAATGGCTCGGCGCTGGGAAGACAATTAAGGAGAGTCTCTCTCTCTCTCTCTCTCTCTCTCTCTCTCTCTCTCTCTCTTTCTCGGTGGAAGAAGCGTCGTCGCGTAAGCTCTCCTAAGGAGGAAAAGCCTGATTTAGCCGCGGTGGCAGCGGTCGGAATGCTTATCTCATTGCGGTGGAATCGAGAAACGAAATAAGAATTAAAGTATCGACACTTTCGAACAAGGCGTTCGGTAATGGGACCGAGAAGAAGGCCAGGGGGGAGGAGGGTCAGAGCGGAGATGTTCGCGTCTCTTTTTCTCGCGTGATTCTGTCTTTTAGCTTCGCGAATGGTTTGCTACGCCCACCAGGCCCATTCGCCTTGATGGTGGCCATACCATTACATGACTTTTGATCGCCAGCCGTTACCCCGCGTATTTGCAGCGGAGATTTGCATACCTACTTTGTCAATGTTGCATCGACGATCTTTAAGGCTCGGTACACCCCCACCAGGTATGCGCCATCATTGCAATGGCGGTGACTGTAACGAGATACCTCAGCGATTTCACACGCGCATGCAAATCCCCCGTGTCAGTATCGAGTCATAGTTTTCTCTTCTCTTCTCTTCTCCTCTTTTATTTTTCTCCTTTTCTCCCCTACTCCGCGTGATTATACGGAAAAAGATCCTCTCCGATTGTAGCGCGACGCATGGGGGTGCGGCGGGGGGAGCGTTAGGAGGACAGGACGAAGAATTGAAAGAAGTGGCGCGAACGGAGAAAGAGTCGCTGACACGCCTCGATCTGCGCGGCCGGATAGATATTATCCGGCTGGAGCGTGGGAAAAGCTGCATTTTCACTCGACTTTGAGAATTCCAGGAGAGTACGCTTGATCGACGAATCGAAAGCGAGGACAATGACCGAATAACTCGCAACTTTCCCGCACGCTTTACGCTCATTGCAATCAGTAGGAAGCTCTCGTATATAGCCCTTCCTAATTAATATCAGTCTCGAGATTGGCATTCTCTCTCTCTCTCTCTCTCTCTCTTTCTCTTTCATACACACTCACGCGCACACACGCACAATCAAAGTCTCACGTTCCTCCGGGGGAAAAAAGGAAGGGACAGCACGAGAGAATTTCGGGGAAAAAAATCCGGAATGTCCTGGACACGCAAGAGACGAAAATTCGTAAAAAGGACGAGAGGAGAATCGTCGCACCGCGAGAGCTCGATACTCTCGGGCCCGGATTCGGTGAGATGGGCCCCCCGATAATAAGAACGACGAAGAAACAGGAGAAAAGGGAAAGAGACCAATGGAGAGTTTGTCGTTGGAGAAGAGAAGAAGCTGGGAAGAAGCGTATAGTCCCTTTTCGTTCGAGTCGGGTTATCACTAAGTGAAATGCCGTGTCCTCTATCTGCTCCTTCCATAGTGGACTCTTTCGCATGACTCGTTTCTCGATGGGGAGGGGGCGCGGGGGAGAGACTGCCGCCCCCACGAAGGATAATACCTTCGAGCGGTACTTGGTTATTAATAAGGATAGTCCTATCTAATGCAATTAGACGAAAAACCTCGACTGGTCGGTACACCAGGAGAACGAGATAGTGCCGCTACCGCTCTCTTCCTCTCCCTCCGTCTCTCCTTTAGTTCCGTACATGCCACCCTACCCCCGGCCACTCGAATGACGAATCGCCGTTATTTCAGGACGCAATGTTCCGTTACCTCACCGCGCGCAATTTGTCCACCCACGAATTATACGATGCAATGCTTCGAGAATGATCCGAGCTACTCTACTATTTACATCCGACGAAAAGCAACGAGCGAATTGCATAATTAAAGCGATCTTCTTCTCGTTACCTCGATGCAGGTGTATTATGTAATTCTGCGAGACTTACCGGGACAGGGTGAGCGTTATTTCCACATGAAATATCCTCTTAGCGTAGAGCACAGGGACGTAATTTGAAGAAACATCGTTATCGGCGTGCTTTGTACCGGGTAAGATCATCTTAGGCTACGTCATTGGTTCGATAGGATCTCACGACAACGAGGAGCCGCTCACGTTCGACCTTGGAGCTGCAGCGCTCAGGAAAGATCCAAACTCTGTCCAGCTTTCGACCTTAATACGCGAAGAGCCTTGGGAACACGAGTAACGAAGGAGTCCCGACGACGTAATTAATATATTACGTTGCCCGGCCAAATTACAACGAAGATGGAAGCCGATCCACGTTAATTAAATCGGGTGTAATGTCTCGCCGCTGGATATTATCTTAAAGATAATTCGGCCGGCAGCGAAATTTGTTTTTGGCGTCCGAGGACAAAGACCGCGTTCGCTAGACGTCGATCGATTATTGACAGGACCGGTTAATTAATGATTAAAGCAACAAGTGGCACACGGTCGGCGTTGAATCGCTAAAAGTGGCCTGTGATTTATTAAAATCTCTACGATCAATTAACTCCCTGACGGAGATGCTTTTTCCTGAAGGGAGTGGCATTATTATTAAAGTCACGAATAGAAATATCTGCAGGAGTTCATTCCACGTTACATCGCGAGTGCGCGCGATGCAACTTTAAGCCATTCACTTTTGTGCATCGATTAGACCTGGCGTCTATTTGCGTGCGAAGACGCGGTCCGACGTTTCCTGATAGGGAAGAGAGAGAGAGAGAGTAGCTCAACCTTCTCCGTTCCGAGTTCCACTGAATTATCAATAATTCATGACTAAATTCGGATCGGATGAAGAAACTAGAAGAGATCCGGACTGGGATAAGAGGCTCGTCAATGGCTTATCAACGAATCTGGATGGTCGCCGCATACGCGTTGGACACTCCAAATGAGAATGGTTGAAAGAAGAGGATGGGGGAGGACGATGCCACTTGTTAGCTAATAACGAATGGATCAACAGCAAGGTTGTAACGATCCGACAACGATTGCTCGGGCCAAGAGAATTCAATCTAGAATCGATAGAGTATTGTACAAGCACTGCGAGCGCGCGCGCGCGCGCACAGGAGTAATTCCCGGTTGCTGGCGTTCCCGCACAGCGAAATTCCACGATTAACAAGCGGAGCAGCAGCGTTCGTTTCACAGAAACTAAATAAACTTGCGTACGCAGTGGCAGAATGCGGGGAAGAAATTCTCGCGGCACATAACGATCCTCGAATGCTCGAATAGCATTAAGGAGTCTCGCAAATTAACTCATTCCAAACGAGTTTCAATCTCCATGCATGAGAATCGGAGGAGTGGAAAAAGTATGGGAGAGCAAAGTATATCGTATGGAGGAGCGTTGATCCTTCGGGACTTCTTCGGGGCCGCGTACCAGTCGCGTTTTACCAATCCGGGAGCCGAGGAGCGGCATTAGCGTCGGGCTAAGCACCTTTTAAATCACGCGTAGCGCGCTAATACGCGATAGAACGTTCCAATTAAGACGCTACGTGCCCCGTCAATGTCGCAGCTCTCTGCTAGGAGGATACCAGCAGATAGCGGGCCGAGCTGGCCAACCGGCCAGAAGAAGAGATATTTCTAGCGCGTCATTACGGTGGTGGAGTCGCGCGAGAACCTCGTGGGGACTAGTTACCGAAGGTGTCTCCTCGTAAACACTCGGTCATTTACATAACGAGTGACATCTGCTGGTCCAATCATACACACCAACCAAGGGTAATACTTGCTTGGCATGCCACTCTGCCTACACGCGCGCGCGTGTGCGTGTGCTGCGCCAACCACGAACCCTCACCTATACAGGGATCCTTCGGGAACACCCTTTCCTCTCCGAGACGCGGGTCCTCCCTTCCCACCTCTCCCCGACTCTAAAGTCGAGAATGTATATGCATGCATTCGCTTTTTGCGAATACTCGCCATAATTCGACCTTGGCGAGAACGATGACACTGGGGTGGTGTGGCCCTCTCTTTCTCTCGATGGTGCATCGAGATTTCATGAAATTTCATGAGATTTCATCGAGAGCTCCCGAGAGAGCCGAGCGACGACTCCCGCTAATAGTCCTGTACCGTGGTCGATTCTCTCTTTCGCGCGCGGGAGTGGCAACGTATAATTACTCCGTAATCAGCGCGGCGCGCGATTAATTAGGATCGCACATCGTTTGTTATTTCTCCGGACGACTTTCTCCGCGCGAAGCAGTTCGGACGTAGTCCCGGTGTGCACGCGTGCCTGCGTCAGGCACCCGGACAACCTCGCACGTGTGCTCTCGCGGAGGTTACATCTTGATCCCAATTAACGAGCGATTTTTTGCCGCCCGGTAACCGCTCAGCTCCGGTGATCCTGCAAATTGCGCCAGGGCACGACGTCGCCGTCGTCGCCGCGATCGATCTCGATCCGCGTATGGATCTTTTTCTCGGGCCTCGATGTTGCGCGCGATTCTACTTCGCGAGGTTCCTCGATGTCAAGGACGTTTGAATTTCGCCAGTTTGCAAGGAGGCGAGGAGGAGACGAGAGCTCGTTAAGAGGGGCCTTCGTTCGGAGGATTAATTGGTTTCATTAAGATCCGCGCGTGACTATCGGTGGCGCGATGTAAAATTAGCACGCGCGGGTCAGTTCGGCCAATTCGGCCACGTTCGGACAATTCCCGTTCGCGGGAACGACCGGTCTAATTTCGACTTATCTCTTCCGCTGCGATACGGCCCCGCCCCGCCCTTCCCGCGCATTTCGCAGCGACCGAATTGGATTAACCAGCGAATTGACTCTTAGCACCGCATGGAAGATTGGCCGTGTACACATTTGCCAAACATTTCGAGTAGCCGGTTCCCTCTCTGGCAGGCAACACCGGCCGCTCACCGATTCTCTCCCCGCAGCCAATAAACATAATGGCGCGCGTTGTTAATTAAGTGGATTTTCAATCAAGATTCAATCAGTCTCGTTGTAAATGTAAATGCACCGACCCAACCTACCACTCGATTGCTTCCTCCCCTTCACCCTTCCCAAACCCGCGCGTCACCTCGTGCTCCTGCTCTCGCTCGCCACTCGCACCACTAACGCTGATTCACGCGAAAGTGCAAGGGAACGGCAATCGCCTGGCGCGCTATGGTCACAACTCTGAAACTCGCCACTTTTAGGCAGATCCGAATTTTAACTGGAAGCGCGCGCGGAGCTACGAAAACGCACACTCTCGTCCGTCCTCGCGTGGAACCTCGGGATCCTCCGCAGTAGCTTATTATGCAGCAGCCACTTCGAGAGACCAGCTCGCGCGTGGATCCGCCCACGCAATCCTCTTCCGAATTTTTCTCTGAAAAAGTTCTCTCGGCAAAAAATTTATTAGCAATCACGAGTCGAGTTACCAATTACTTTATCCAAAGCACATAAAACGCGATTCGCGCATACATATTCATGGCGTCAATCCGACGCAAGAAAATCATTACGTGCGGATTGAAAGATTTCAATTACAGCGCGCGTCACGAGCGGGATTCCTGGAACACGTAGAGGAAGAGAAGGGAGAGTAAAAGAAAGAGTGCAAAGACGGCATCCGCGGTGTTTTCGTCCGTGAAAGCAGTCGTGCGTCGCGGTGCCGGGCGTCAGAGGCCTGGCGGATATGCAAATTGCGAATTGGCAAGCCGTCGAGTGGATTTCTGGGGGGTCCGTGGCGAGACAAAGTCGCAGCGGGGTCCCGGCCACCCCCGCACGAATGAAATTTTCCACGACATTGCATTCGAATGCGATTAAAGCGCGTATAGCTTGATAGCTCCGCGACGGATCGAGAGACTGCGGGCGCACGAGAGTCTTCAGTTTCGAGCTGCTCGATCTCGCGAAATCGAATTCCGGCTCCGAGAAGTGGCGAATCCCTTCCGGGGCGAGTGATTCATCGGCCGAAGCTCGGGCTAATTTGCCCAGATATCGATTCCAAGCCTCTTTCTTCCCCGGCCACTCTCTCCACTCCGAACCGAGCCAGCCACCAGAGTACGGTAGATATATTTCTTCTAGCGGACTAGCGGATCTCGCAGCTCCGCTCGAAATTAAAACTCGATTCCAAGCCATCTCCGGAGACGACACTCCGCTTGCTCGGTGATTAAAAGCGCGCCGAACAAAAAGGAGAAGCGGGTAACAGTCTTCTTCTCGTAGTCGCTGCTACCAGAGCTAAGTATCCGTAGGGATTTATTGCCAGCCGCGCGTCGCGTCTTCGATTTGCGGCTGATGAATCTATTACGGGCACAGACATTTGTGGAAAGTTTATCTAGTCGAGGGATAAAGAGAGAGACAGCCAAGTGATCCAGAAACTATCCGTCGCGTCTACCACTCCCCCAATTGCCCAGCCTCTCATTTGCCCTCTCCGCTCGCGATTCAAGCGATTAGCAAGAGCGAAATTCGTTTGACCCCGCAATATCTATTTTCTTCCGGTAGAATGGCTGGTCGAATGAGCCAGCCCCGTGCAATCGCGCATTTCGCTTTTACGCCCGAGCGGCACTTCGTCTCCAGGAATACGTCAGTTTTAAGACGCTTTTGACTTTCTTCGCTCGAAGGGTCTCTTACCCTAGCAGGAAAACCTCCGTCGTCTCTTTGACACTGATGGCCACACTTCAATACCGATGCCGATGCTTCTTCCCTATCCCCAGGATTTTCCAGGAAAACCTTACGTTTACTCGTTCGCGAAACACTCGAACCGCAATCAGTTCTGACAAATCCGCCCCCGAGGGAGCCCGGAACAATCCAGCCGCCATCTTCGGATCAATCACGGTCACTGATCCTCATTTCCGAGAGTTTTACGGTGATTCCGAGTGAAGGTTAATAGTACGATCTAATTAAGGAGAATTCCTGGCAAGGTTTTGCCAGTTGCTTCTCGAGAGGCACGGGGGGATGAGGATGAAGATGGGATGGGATGAGGTAGGGTGGGAAGAGGTTGAGAGTGCATCGCAGGGAGGATAGAGTGGCTCGCGGCAGCATTCGTCGTTGAGTGAGAGCAATATACGCGTCATATATCACCTGGCTGTAGCTAATGCTCTGAGAAGGTGTGCGTGAGGCTATCCGCGTACCATAAAACACTCAGAGGGGTTGCTGCCGGGTTCGGTGGCGAGTGTCACCACAGGTGCGGACATTCTCATCATAAATACCGGCCCTGCTACACCGTAAACCGTCTGGTGAACCTAATTGGGGCGTGGCTGCGGTTACACCTTCGAGTCTTCGCCCCCGCATCTTTCTCACCCGCTACCTCCTCCACGGCGACCTTCTCTTCTCGCTCGCGCGAGAATACGCGTGGGTATGCGCGAGGCGACTATCTCAAACTTCCCCGACGCTTCGATAGTCACCGTTGAACTTGACGCCAGGTCGCCTTTCACGACGGCCTTGACCACTCCCGCAGCCTTCTCGGCGATGCCGTAGACAGCGAGTTTCGAATTTAGGACTGGCCAGCGTGGGACCGTGACCGAACTTGACGCCAAATCACGCAACGCCTTGACCGTCTGGAGATCCTTCCATAGAAGGACTACCACCGATCTAGCTCCGGCAATCCGAACTAAAAATTTTGGAGAGGTTCTTTCGTAACTACCATCTATCTACCATTTTAATCGCGTCCTGACCTGGGCCGTGCATCAGATTTTACCTCTCGACTCCAAACGGCAACCGAACGAGACGATTTCTTTAATAAATTTACAATTTCCCTGCGAGGGGAGGGAAAATGATGATTGACATTTACGATAATAGAATATCATAATTATTGAACTTTCGCACGCTCTATCCGCGAGGGACAAATAAACCAATGCGAGGGAACCCGTCCTCCACGTGTGGGAACAACACGGTTGATGGTGATTGAAGGAGAAAGACAGAGGAGTCCGAGTGTTTCTGATGAAGTGGACGATAACTGGGCACTCCCGAGGAACTGGAACTCGTCCTCTCGTATGCGTGGGAGGGAAGGACTGTAGATCGCGAGAGATAAGGGGCCATGTATTGACGACAACGAAAACGGACACGGCGACAAGTTGAAGGCACCACTTAACGTGCCGATAGACTATTCTCAGGCCACAATACGGGGAAAGTCGAAACTCATCTCTACCTACGGTCTAATTGTTTCCGCCTTATTTTATACGTTAAATAACCTTCGCTCAATCATCCTAGACCACCCGTGATATCAATTTGAGAACGAAACGACAACTTTTGGTGAAAAAAATTCAGTTTTTCGACGGAAGAACTGAAGAGAGAGAGAGAGAGAGAGAGAGAGATATGATCTACCGAAAACGATGTAGAGACTGAATCATTTTTCGGGTCTGGCCACGTAGAACCAGGCACGATGTAGGTGTTCCGAGTAATGGGCTACGTGCGTGTTTTCACGCGGGGGTGGATGCGAGCGTTAAAAGGTGGGTCGGTTCCGGCACACCTCTCCGTTTAGCCGCTGGAATCATTTCGCAGCTCGATTCTCTTTATTTCTCCCAAATTTATAGCGGGAAGACTATGCTCCTAACTGTCCATTGGCATGAACCACAACCGAGCAACCAAGCAATCGGCCCAGGATGGTGTGTGTGTGTGTCACGGGTAAGGGTCAGAAACAAAGAAGACTGCTACCTGGAGCGATAGGAAATTCAATCCATCGTAGAACTCGATGCTGCGTAAATTCCAGGTTCGGTTAGGTGAGGTCAGCGAGCAATTATGGCAAACGACGCGAGCAAACGTCGACTGCTCCAGTTATAAGATGTGCTGGCGGCGGCGGCAGTTGTTTATCGAGCAATAGCTGGAGCGACGTGCGGTAAGAAGCAAATAGTGGCTCTAAGTAAGTAGTAACGACGCGAGCGGGAGTACGGAACGGATAACAACGGTTAGTAGCATCATGGCCGTTCTACATGCCAGGTGAACGTAACGGTATGGGGACGGTACATGACCGGTTCGTGTCACGAGGACGTCAGAAATTATTCTCGTCTACGGTACACGCTTCCACGGACACACGTTCATTGTGCTTTGCCGGAGAAACCCTTAATTATTAGCATAGTTCGGTTCCAAGGTATCACTCTCCGACGACATTGACGACGACTGCAAGTTTCGCGAATATCTTTCCAGGGGTGAGAAGTTTCTCTCATTGAACAAGTCAAATGACACCAGACGACGAAGGTAACTTCAGAACGATAAAAGCAACTCGCGTGATTTATGATGTGCAGGAAGGTCAGCTAATGCACGTATTGTACATCGGGAAAGATCCCACTGATACTAGGCGTTTTCCCGTGCTCACGATTCTTCGGCTAGAAAACATAATTTACATGTCGGTACGGACTATTAAGATCGTTATACGTCTGTTAATGATTAATATTCATTATACGTATCTGCGATCTACACGGTTCGACCATTACCTCCGGCTTATTCAATTATTAACTAAGCACTTATTAACCACTTCCCACGTGGGTCATAATACTCTTCGAAAAATTAATACCTTACCCTACAAAGACCATTGCAACGCGTACTCGTCAACGGGGTGTTTGCCTTAAAGACGAGTATCCACGAGGAATATAGAACAAAATACGAATCGTTCGGTTTATCTCGCGCCAAAGATACTCGTGGGGGAGGTGGAACAACGTGGAAGCAGCACGGATAATGGAGTAATTTCGCAATACGGTCTCTCTCGAGCGGATCGACGTCAGTCGATGAGTTTTTTGGAAGAAGACTGGGCGATCGCGCTAGAAGGACTTGGCAAAGAAGCCATCTTCTACCACGTTACGCGTTCCACGAATAAAGGGGACGAGTGTACGAAGTGCTCTTGGCATCTTCCGTTGGACTAAGGTACCCACACCCTGGACATGGTCCGTCGCCCGCACGAGTGTTACTCGGTTTGTTTGAACATATTTGCTCGGTCCTCCAGACCCACTCAGGTTATTGGTTCGAAACTTTTCAGCAAGCCTCGCTTCGGATAATATTTTTAAGCCCATTTTCCCCGGGTTTTCCTCTATCTGGAATTTCTTCTCTCCGAGAGTCTGCGTGTTACTTCCTCTACAAGAGAATTCTCGCGCACGCCATAAAATTCTCTATACGTTCGCGCGCAGCTGCCCCTCTCTTTCTCTCTCTCTCTCTCTCTCTCTCTCTCTCTTTCTCTGTGTATATCGCTTTAAGGAGACGCGCCCGTTTTTATTTTAGGGCAACTCACTAGGCTCGATCGATAGCTCGAGAGAGATATCGCAAACTACGATCTTTTCGTTGTCCATGGTAAACAGAAATTACTATGGATGTGCGGGAGAGGCCCCTCCAGTGTTCGCGTGTCGTACATACTTGCCTTACCTATACTCGATTTTCATTAACTTATCTTTCCGTTAATTCATCATTTCACTCAACAAACACTACAGATACGATTGCCCGGAGAGGAGTACGCGGTGAACACGCGACACGACTAACGCCGGAGTTTTCGCAAAGTCTCCCGAGCACCTTCGAAATTCCATCAAATTCCAAATTCGCCGCCGCGCTCTGCTCGCCGTAGGGCCAGTTGAGAGATCTCGCGCGAGCGACGTCGATGAGCGATCATTAGAAATAATTGCCGACACTTAATTAACGTAGTTGAAAGAGAGAAAAGTAGCGAGCACTCAACGAGCACCCTGAATATCCGTTGGCAATCGGGTTGCAAGTGGGTAAACCAGATTACACCGTTGAGCGCTGGGGTTAAAAACCATTATCCCTACAAAGTCACGCCTTCGTTTACCCTTTAGTACCGAGCGCTAGAAATCTAAAACCACGGTACGGCGGTGTTTAAGCCAGAGTAGGCACAGGCACGACGTTACACCGCGCGATTATCCATTTGGCATCAACGTTAACGGCCGGCAACCGCTATATTTACAAGTTTGCACGCTAAACAGAATAAGTGCAATTCATGTCGGAGATGCAATCTCTCGTGGACTATTCTGATTAATCTCCGGCAATTGAACTTGGTGCATTGGTCGCAGTGACGAGGGGAGTTTTACGGAATACGACGAGCTGCGGTATCACGAGAGAGAGAGAGAGAGAGATGGTCCAAATTTCAAGATATTTGTCAGGTGTTAATTAGTCCGTGGAACCAGGTCCACCACGGACCTGGGGAATCCGGGGAGCTGAGAAAGGATTTTGGTCGTGCCTGAGACGCCGCTTGTCCACGAGTAGTAGTAGTAGTAGTGTAGTAGTAGTACTCTCCTGGTACGGAACGTCATCGGGGGCTTAGCACAGGATACGGTGCCGGGCTAACACAGGGCAAACACAGAGCCAGTTAACCGGTCAAATATTTGCGCGCGGGCGCACGGTCGGATCCCGCGCGTTATCTCGAACACGCACCGGCTGCCAGGGCATCTACGACAGAGCAGGTTGATTCACCCTACTCGTGCGAGTCGGTTCTATTAATGAAAGACCCCCTTTCACAGCGGAGATACGACCGGAGACAATAAAACCACGTCGACATCCTACATTCACGTTTTTTCATCTGCCCCCTTCCTTCTTAGCGAACAACAATTTCCTGTCGCGACTCGGCGATAATCTAATCTTCGTTTACATCCGAGTTTAAGTGTTCGGCGTCCTCTCAAGCATGTACGCGCTCTCTTACGTCAAACTGAGAAAAATGGGCCCGTTATTTTCACAGGAGTCATTCAGGGATCCCACTCGAAAACCCGTCCGTCCCTTCCCCGCTGAGTTTAACAGTCGGAACGTACATCGAGCTTTCGAAAGAACACCACCGCACCACCGCTAATTATTTGAGAAAGGTTTTAACAGTCTAATTACCGCCAAGATCGGAGCCTATTTATCAGCGACACTGGGATTAAGAGAAAGAGAAAGAGAAAAATAAGCTAAATAAGGGGATGGAGGTCTAATCACAGTTTCCATCAGTAACCGTGCGGGGGTAAGTTCGTGGAAGGCGAGGAGGATAAATCGCGGTTATTAGCGCGAGATTACGTGGGTTTGCGCCAGGATTGGCTTTCCCGGGGGGTGAAATCCAAAATCTATATATCGGCAAGCCGCTGGCAGTAGCGGCGCAAGAAGAGAGCCGGCTCCCGAAGTGGATTGCGGGGTTTGGGGAAGGGAATGTAAGAAGATTCCGATGCGTGCACATTGTTAGGGGAATCAGATTAGCCCCGGAGCCTGATGTATGTGCCGCGCCAATGCCAAACTCAAGCCACCCCCTACTATCTCTCTGTCTCTCTCACTTTGCCATTCTTTTGCCCCTCTCTACTTCCTCGAGTCCAGTTTTCCGAATAGCTCCGTCCTGTTCTAATCTACGAGCGATGGCAGTCAATACCTCGCCAGGACTGTGTTGTACCTCGGTGTTCTCGGATTAAGATTGATCTGTCTCTAAGTAACTTCTAAGCACCGTCTTTCGGCCTAATACTTCTTTTCGCGCGGTGGAACACGCAACCTCGATCATTCCCAATCTGAAGAGAACGTTATCACGAAACTTTCAGCTGCGGTTTAAAGACAATCACGATCCTCTTGCGATGGTAGTTCCCGTGCTGCGAAGCGAAGCATTCGGCACACGTGCTTATAAAAACACTCGGAGGGAACTACCAAGGGATTCCAAGCGGTTAAGAGGTTATTGGCTAATAAATGTTGCAGCGACTCGTCTTCGATGATAGCTGTAAATCGAAGGTTATTTATGCCGAGTGAGCGTCCAATTAAATTAACACAGGTACTCGCGTTAAAGGACTAGCAGACGCGTCTAGCATAAATATGGAATAATTTATTGGGCTTGTTAACCAAGTTATCGCGGGTTAGCTGAGAAAGGAGAATCGAAAAGAAGTGGACGAGATGAAAAAAAGAGAAAAACGGCAAGAGAGAGAGAGAGAGAGAGAGAGGATAGTACACAGCAGAGTGCATCATGAGGGCATGTATCGATCTACGGTTGTCGGTTTAATTAGGCTCGGAGACACCGAGTGAGATGTCAACTTGTCCCGCTTCGAATCTCTCCCAATGTCGGAGTGACCGTACAACGAGTATTCGACATTCGCGACTACGTACGCGAGGAGTTCATGCGCTTATTAAATCCAGCAGGAAATTTATGGCATTCTAATAATATACCTTGTAAAATGGCGTTCGACACAATTATAACACTTGCACGGCGATTTTCATAAAACGGAGCATTTCTGCTGCAATTAATTATCCGACGAGCGACGCGACTGATAATTTTTTGGAACAAGAGATATCGAGAGCCCCGAATAAATCGTTAATTTTACAAATTGCATTTTTCGATAGAGTTTAATCATTGCAACGCCGCTCTGTATTTCGCGTACGAGTATAGAAATCCGATTAGCAGGGCGATGATCAATTTTGCACTGGGGAAAAAGAAAAGGCGGAGGCTGCTCACCCAGCGAGAGAGAGAGAGAGAGAGAGAGAGAGAGAGAGAGAGGGAGAGAGAGAGAGAGGAAGATCAAGCAAGATCGAGCAAGGTACTCTCTTCCTACGCTGGAAACGATGGTACGCGACGTGGGAACGGATCATCGCGTATTTGACTGAAATCGCGTACACGGCAGTCCTTAGCCGAGCGTTTCGTGTGGGTAGAATCAATTACTCGACGAAACACAGTTTGACAGGAACACCTGGGCGCGTGCAAACGTTTAAGCTGTGAACGCCCACGCCCCCCTGCGCGGCAGATGGGCATCGACGAATTAAATGGAAACTGAAAACGAAACTTGACGTCTTGGCAGATTAATGAAAACACTCGACGATCGTTCCCGCTCTTCCAAGCGATACTCTCCCTCTCCCTCTCTCTCTCTCTCTCTCTCGCCTCTCTCGGCAAATTTTCTTTTGCTCGTAATCGTGGAAAGTTTTGGTTGCGAGTGAAATAATGCGTGGTGGTTTATCATCGAACCGGCACCGGTATCTCGAAACGTATTTACCGAAGTCGTTGAAATCGTCAGTGGACTCGGTACAATTACGCGACATCGAGTGACTAATGTCTTTTTTATCTGAGCCTCTCTCCCTCCGGATCGGGCCAGTGTCATTACGCGTCGTTAATGTATCGACTCTCGCCCCGATTCTCGAAGCTACCCCCAAGGTACCCCGTATTTCCGGCGACGTCCAAAACCGACTGGGTGAGCTCGGGAAATCGCGCTCGCGAGCTATCGACTAATGAAATCAATGGATGCGTGCCGAAGTTAAATACGAGCGACTACCCTTAATGCGAGGGTGCCACCGAAGGAAGAACGTCATTTCCAAGGGAAACGCCAGCGAGCTTCGATCGTCGTTTTAATTTCCGAGAGTCATTAGCTCTGTTCGAGGAGCGGGACGCAGGGAGGAGAAGCCATGCGGCTGAATTTAACTAACGGAGTTCAACATTAGACGCCAGTACGCTGAGCATAGCGAAAAACCTGATCTCCATTCGTAGGAATCGCGCAACTCCTTAAAGGCATGCTATACACTGACTTTGATATATGACGTAATTGGTAAAACTCATATATTTTAATAGACGATCTAATTAAGGTAAGTGATTGATTCAACAACCGAGCTAATTACACTTATAAATTAATCTGCGGTCTTTTTACGCGGGAAGGCCGTACATAAAAAAAAATTAAAAAAAAACAAGGAAACGAGATCGATAAATCGGTATACTTAGAGCAAAATAAACGGATAGACATTTTTCTACTCACGGTTTTCTATTGGACAGGAAATTCGATGTATCTCGAGAGATCTTTCACTTACCTGTAACAGAAAGAAGAGGAAAAATATTAATTAAAGTTGGGCGATCGAAATCCGGTTAAGCATGGGGAATGAAAAAATAGGAGATACGCGGAAAGCTACGGTGATATCAAGAGAGCCGTATTAATTAGGCAGTAGTAGGTTTTGCAAAGGCGAAAGAGCCCCTCTGGTCGAGCGGGGGTGTGGATGAGGCTGGGGAGCAAAAGTATCTCGAAAGATCCGATTCCGAGGGAAACGGAGATGGGCCGTGCAGACACGATTGGGCTATAGCCCAAGTACGGAGAGAGAGAGAGAGAGAGAGAGAAGGGGAGAGGGAGAGAGTTTCTTACACGGACAAAGACACGCACATGCGAGAGGGAGTAGGTTCCCTCTAGGCAGCTACCGGTAATGGTACTTCGTGGCAAGACTCTTTTGTGGTGTGAGAACGGTATTGTCTTTTTACGGCCTCCGCAGGCACCGCCGTGTTTTCCGACGCCCGGGGGAGCACCTCCTTCCTTCAGAATCCCGCGCACCCCCGCGCTAGTATTATCCGGGAGAGATCACCTTTTTACCGGTCGTTGCGACCTCGTCATTCCGCCCTTATCTCAAAAACCCCCGCAAGAAGAAGACGGTGAGACTCCTCCACCTTGGCAATGCGCTAAGGGAGAAGAAGAGACGAGGTCTGCGGGACCGTGACGAGGTCGTCAAATCCGCAGGGCGATTGAAAATTATACAGGGATCAACTTTACGAGCGGACGCTTTAGCCGCGCTGACGTGCCTGCACTTACTGTACGGCCTCGATCTACTCGTGACCCTCTCGAAAAATCATCGCACTTTGCCTCTTTATGCGGAAACAAATGATCCAAGGAATAATTTCACGCACTAACTGATTTTACCGACTCTTATATCTCTCCCCGCCTAAACCTCTGCGCCTTTTACCACACACTTTCCCTTTCTTCGTTTCCTCCATGCCCGTTCTTCTACCACGCGGTAGAAAATTCAGCTCTCGAGAGAAGTTTTACCCTTAAATAATAAGGCAATTCGCAATAAGAGGAATGCGACTAAAGATAAAAATAGGGTTCTTCGCGTTTCGGTACTATCTTTCTGGTCTGCAGAGAGAGAGAGAGAGAGAGAGAGAGAGAGAGAGAGAAGGAAATCGAGAAGGAGAGGCAAATTTCTTTCTATCTCCGCGAAAGACGCTTGTGTAACGAGAAAGTTAATGCCGGCCACGGTAATGGCGCAGTTCTGTAAGTAAGAGCTGCTGCACCCCTTGCCATCCCCGTTATCCAGCAGCCCATACCGCACGCTTCTCCATTACAAGGCTGAAACCCGCAGACTCCATACGTTACCCACGAAGACAGGCTCAAATTGCTTCATTAGCCGCGAGGTATTTTATACAAATTGGGAACTAAATTACCTGCGGCGGAGACAGTAGTTGGGGGGATGTCGGGTCATTGCCGAAAAATTCGTAATTGGACCGGCGAAAATCGATGACGTTTCTCTTTTGCTGTTTTGCCGCGAAGACGAAACTGCATATTCAAGTAATAAGATGGGGTGAAAAACAATGGGGGGGGGGGGCGAGGGAGAGAGAGTAATAGGAATTTCATGGATCGCCGTAGAACTCAGAGATAATTGATTAAGAGATCTCTAGGGGCGCATCGTTTCGACGAGCAAGTGAGAAAAATTAGAAGCTCGAGAGGAACGGCTTGCGAAATGAGAGAGTCCAGAAGGTGGATGAAGGGGTCAGGGCTATTTCTTAATTATTTACGCGCCACCGTGCGGCAGCATTGTTCATTCGCAGCGTATAAACCGTGGCGAATCGAGACCGCCCTTTGCGGCACCGGCGATGGCCGCTTTACGTCTTTAGTCTCGTGAATGGAGCAATTAGCATTCGGTGGCACACGGGCATTAACGCTCCTCGGACATTTCGTTACGAGCCGATCCCTCTCGTATCCCTCCATCTTACTTGAAACCAGTCCACAGTCCCCAGCGCGCAAACATTAATAAAAATTACGTTCCTCGTAGGAACAGGAACAGGAACAGGAACACAGGAGCAGGAGCTGGAGCACTGACTTTCCAACCCTCGAAACTTGCCAATTTCATTCCAGTTAATTACACGGTAACGCCATCTTTCTTCGACACTCGCTACTCGCCATTTTTCACTTTCAGAAACAGCGTGAGCCCTCTCTCCCGGCCCTTTAAACGGATCATCCTACCAGTCCTGAGAAATTGCATTATTTTAATGAAACGCAAAGCTATTCTTTCGCTATATTCTCCGTTAATATCTGTATCTTCCGTTGAAAACATCAGATAACGCGAGAAAGGATCGTTCGAGGAGGAGGACGGCGATAACCAGAAAAGAATCTCGAGGGAACGGTCCTGCCGCTGTTTCGAGGACGCTTTACTTAATTTCCTTCGCAACTTCTTATTATTATCTCGGAGTCTTCCGCGCGCGCACACTTTTTTCTTAGACCCTCCGCGCCCACGTTGAGACAAAAGAAGGAGCTGCAACCCCCGCGAGGCAGCCACCCCCTTGCCAGCCGAGTTCACGGGGTGGAAACGTGGGGCAAAATGAATTGGCAACTTTTAATTAAGATGGTATCGTCGCGCGGCGTCCTCCTTTTGCCTACTCGCTTGCCCGCTTTGCTGCAGAGTTTTGGTCCTGCAAATCGGCGGGGAGGCGGAAGAACTCTCTGCCCTTCCGTCGACTCCCGGCAGGACTCCTCGGGCTGTGCGCGGGGGCGAGCCTGAACGTAACAGGGACGTGGTTAGCATTCTTTTTGTTCATGCCAACTATTCATCATCGGTGACACTTCTCGAGATAGAGGGAACCGACTCTCCTCCTCCTCCTCCTCTCTCTCTCTCTCTCTCTCTCTCTCCTTCTGGAGAAGCCCCTTTTGCTTTCCCCCCCAACTCCTCTTTTCACCAAACTACGCTCTTTTCTCCGTTGCCCTGGGGGTTTCCTAATGGACCCGACTACGTCTTACCCCCCCGGTTTCATCCGCATCGTAGCCTACTGTTTTTCCACTCAAGCCTTCGACTTCTTCCCACCTTCTTGCACAAGATCTCCGCTGCTTCTGCTTTCTCCACTGAGAAAGATTCCAACATCCTCGCGTCGTCATCCCTCCATCGGGAGGAAGATATCGTTGCAAAGTGTAAGAATATCATTTCCACGTAAAGACTCTGTTTCAGGAGGAAGTATCAAAGATAGCGATTGAACAAAAGTATCTAGCAGGATCTACGCATCGAGGGTATCTGAAACCCGGGGTAATCACAAACATCGATGGGAAGATGATTGGGTGGTTGAACATAGGTAACCACTGTAATCGAAGCGGGGTTATAATGGCCATCGAACGAGGGCAGGGTGAAGTTACGCAAAAATAGCAAAGTCGGGCCGTGCCCCGGTGTGGAATCCTGTAATTATGACACGTCGTAAACGTATTTTCGGACCAACCCATCTCTACCGTGAGGATCGAGCGAAGCATTTTGCTCGGCATTCCTCGGAGGCAGCTAAGTGCGAGAGACAGAGATAGAGAGAGAGAGAGAGAGAGAGAGAGAGAGAATGGGACGAAGAAAGAAACGACGGGACAAACGAAAGAATGAGGCTGTAGAGCCACGAGGACCGGAGACACGCGTGTTTACCGCGAAATTCGTAGGGAGGAACCACCGCCACGTGGTGCTTCTGCACGCAACAATCAGCGGACATCGTAGAAACAATCAACACGCCACTCCCGACAACCCTCCGTTCCCATTTCTTTCTGCCAGCTCCCACCGGCCTCTCCTGATTAACGATTAACACCCCCCAGGCCTGCAAATACATTGACTAATGGATAGCTAGCAGCCAGCCACACATCCACACCGACTACACGGAACAGATTTCAATCTCTCGATATCGAATCACGTAGACGAGATAAAAGATTCAATATTGGAGCGTCTGTGCGGCGCAACAATAAAATCATTGAAAAAATGGGAAAGCAAAACGTTGCGGTCTGAGGAGAGAAATATCGGGCAGCAGAGGGAAAAAAATGTCAGCGAAACTGTCGCATCCCGAGCACGAGGTGGTCTAAATAATAAATGCCCGTCTCGAGGGTATGCACTGGAAATAACGTAATCATGGTAGGCGCGACGTGTGACACGCGTGCCATCTTGCCGTGCGATGGCAGAGGAAGGCTTCCAGGACGAGTTTTCCCGACTACGTCCCCCAGGACCTGGCAGACCTGAGTAGACCGCGCGTCTTCCAAGAGCGAGGAAGCAGAGTGGCAGGGGGAGAACCGAGGACTCGGCGACGGCAGGTGGCTGCTAGCATCCCGCGGGACTCGCTGATAAAAACAAATGGCGCCGCGAGAGAGAAAGGAGGGAGAGCCGAGTGTAGCCAACCCTCTTAAAAAAAATAAGACGCCAGAGAAATAAAGAAATTACGCGACACCGCTACGTGCGCATCGGGCCCACCTATGAATGAGAGTGTCTCTAGATGTGCACCCGCGCCATTTTTTCCGTTCTCCCGCTCTCCCGCTCGCCCATTCTCCTCCGTCCAGACAATTTCGCGTCATTCGCGGAGTTTCAAAACTGGTTCCAGAATTCCTCGAGATGCGAGTTGCACCCATTCCGGGAGTCGAGGTTGGGTTTTCCAAAACAGCCAGCCGAGGTACTCTCATTTCGAGAGGAAAAGATGC
Organism: Sclerodermus sp. 'alternatusi'; assembly: GCA_037305995.1. Taxonomy (NCBI): domain Eukaryota; kingdom Metazoa; phylum Arthropoda; class Insecta; order Hymenoptera; family Bethylidae; genus Sclerodermus; species Sclerodermus sp. 'alternatusi'. The sequence goes on from CM074550.1 coordinate 2,745,950, forward strand.
TGGCTAGATAATAAAGTGGAGGATTCCTCGTTCGAGAGAGAGAGAGAGAGAGAGAGAGAGAGAGAGATAGGGGGAGGAACTGTGGATGGCGGTATAAAGTTGCCGTTATTCCCACCTTAACGATGCTTTATATAACTGTATCAAAAAGCCACGAGCGCTCGCCACTCCATGGAATATTTAAGCTTCAATTTCATACCTCCGCGGCGGGCGCCTGACATCCACGAAGAGGACATATTAAAAAAAGGGAAGGGAACAACGAAGGGAAGGAAGAGGGGGAGGAAGAAAAGTTTAAAGCAAGAGCCGAAGAAACGAAATTGCAGCGACACTCACAATAAAGTCTCCTGCCTCCAACGGGGGTGGGGCATCTCTCGATGTTATACGCGATTATTATTCATTATCCTCCATCTCGCTTCATCCCACAATCCCCCGTACGCATCGCGCGGAGTAGGTGCGTGTTCGTCGTGCCCTTCATTCGCGTGCAGCAAACGTTGAATTGCAAATCGTGCATCGGCGAGAAGGGGGAAGGGAGCGTAGAAAAAGCAGGGGGTGTGCTCGCGTATGCAGGTAGTCCACGGAAAAACGAGTACCACGCCGAGAGGAAAAGGAAGGAAGGAAGGAAGGAAGGAAACGATACGAGGGCGAAGAGAAGATCCGCCGTGCGAAAGAAAAAAGTAAATCCAGCGCGCACCCTTCCAGAGTTTTTGGATATACTTTAACATGCATACGCGTTCCCGTGTACATATCTTCGCTCCCCCGTCGTCGTCATCGTCGCCGTCGTCGTCGTCGTCGTCGTCTCGTTTCGCCTTTGCCCTCCGCACCATCGCTCTCTCGCTGGCGTATCGTTATGGTTATGGCATTAGGCACCGAGTGAACTACAAACGGTTACTTCGTCGAAACGACCCAGCGAGCTTCTTGCAGGAAATGCTTTCCCCGCCGCCAAACACGCTCGCGATAAAAGATGACGAGGCTGCGAGGGTAAGAAAGGCCTCCGAATTTTCCGCTTCGAAAACCGAAGGAGTCTCACGATTCTCAAGATCGCGTCGTCGCGCGTTGCTTTGTGTAGGGCCGCGTGATTTGTGTCGACTGTCAAAGAAGAAATTAACGAGCTCGCTATCCTCCTATTACTCATTTCTGCATCCCCCCCGCTTTCGTCTCGCGCGCTTCCTCCTACTCTCGCTCTCCTCCCTCGACCATTTTCCGTTTCCCGCTTTCCGTTTCCATACGTGCGTGGCTGGCGCATCAAGATGTAGGAACGCGCACTGCGCTCGGATGTGCAAAATGATCAGGCTTGATATATTATTGTTCGCTTAAAGGATGTTTACGAGCCGATTTTAAAGTCAAATACGCATACGAGGAGGTGACTCGCTTCGCGGCGTTTAGTCAACGACGCTGCGCCTGCGAAGGGACAATAAAATGGTGCAGAAACGAGCGGACGCGAGTATCATTATGGCCGAAGGGGGTACTGGGAGATGTTCAGGCTCGCGCAAGGACGGTATCGTCGTTACCAGACGCAAACGTCGTACGCGCCGTTTGTTTTACTCGCGCTATCTCCCTTTTTATTACTTTCGGTTAGCCAACTAGTTAAAACCGCGGCTGCTCTCGGCAACGTACCTAATGACTCCGGTAGAGACAAAGGGTTCATTTGCGAGAGGCGGCAGGTGTACCGCGAGCGGTTCTCGCTCCGGCAAAAGCTACTTTGCCCTTCTGCACTCTGACCGGTTCACCGAATGGCCCTCCGACCTCTCTTCCGCCCCGCGAACTCTTTTATCATTCTCATCAAGGCTACCGGCAAAACTCCCCGCGGAACCACTACTAAAACAGGAAAACTAACCCCTGCGCCTCGATAAAGCTACGAAGGCGATAAACTCCCCGTACTTTTACGAGAATAATTATTAGCTGGAACATGTCCCTCCACTTGGACAAACGTAAGGTCACGTTCGATCGATTGCCCATAAAACCGCACCGCGATTACAAAGAAGAAACTTTGCCGAGATAATTATTGGCCGGTGAACTCCACGACCGGGCAGTCAGCCGCTAATCGAGTTGGAGGGTTCGGGGAGGGGGGAAGCTAAAATTTTGAAAATGCACCCGAGCATTTCCAATTTACTTTGTTCTATCCCTACGACGTTTCTTGCGGACACTTTCTTCGCTTTCAACTTCTTCCGCTCAGAGATCTCGCCGAGATTGCGTGTCATGGTGCTAAAGGAAAAACGAGACTGCGAGAATGATCGAGTAATAATTTGCGCACTGTAACAAGGGACTTTTCGCTCGGCGGTCATTACACTTACCATCCCGCAGGTTGTTTGAGCCACCTTCTCGTAATTACGAACGCCCGTAATCAAAGAACCGGCACCAGTTGTTTTTCACCGGGAATCTCATCTCGGTAAATCTCCCGCGAGGTTATGATCGCGCTAATGCACCCCGGCTACAGTTGTTCCAACCACCACCACCACCACCACCACTGTCGTCGTCGTCGTCACAACCACGACAAGGACGATGACGCGGGATTATAGATATTTTTTTGAATTTCTACATTTTGGAGATTATAATTTCAAAACATTTGCTTCGAGGAGAGATTTCAACCAGTACGCGATCACAGACGGTTCGAGGGTCGCACCTGCGCACCTCTCCGTGAGATCTCAAGTGCAAGTGGCTGTCACTCGAGGTGCCTCTTCATCAGATATCGCGATCAAGACTCAACCCAGTAACCGAGGAGTCCCCCAGCGATCTTCCTTGAACTCCGAACCCGGCAATTCTCTCCTCCTTGTCTAACCTCGTGCAACTCTCAAGGATGTTCCGCGTTGTAGAGCGTTATGGAGCAACGCGGAACCCTCCCTCGGCTTCCCCCCTTGTTCGCCGTCTTGCGAATGAGCCCCAGCGTCGGTGTCTCGTCCGACCTTAAGATATTAAGTACTTTAGCGGCGATTAGATCTCTCATTGTGCGGCTCGGTGTCAGACAAGCGGTTCGTTAGACTCGGAGCGGCGATACGGCGTGGGGCAAGGGGGAAGGGGCCAGAGATACGGAGGAGGGCAACGCGGAGAGTTCAGGAGAAGACAATGCCAGCCTTAGAGACAATTGCTCGCCGAGAGAGACGCTCTTCTAACTGCTGTATAATTTCCTGCAACGACACCTTCATTGTGCAGCCAGCGTTTCATTCTTATCACGGAGAAACGGCACTCGAGGAGAAGAGAAGGAGAGGGGAAGGGAGTGAAGCGGAACGAAGAAGGAAAGAGGCGAGAGGAAAGGAAGAGGGACCACCACCAGGACCTCAGAGGGTGGCGCTCAATGGGACACAGTAGGCTGCGCGACTTGACTCACCACGAGGAAAAACAGTCCAGCTTCACTCGCGAGAAGCGAAGAAGAGTTTGCCAGCGCGCAACTCGAAACATTGAAACGTGGACACCGAATTCATCGTTGGCCGAGCGAACGCGCGTTCCGCTCTTTTAATTAGACGCTACCTCGCACGAAACGCAGTTTCCCCGACGTGAGAATTTAGCTAATAACAGCTGTACCTCGCGCGTCTGCCAAGTTCCTGCCAACGTGTCATTATCGCTGCTTACATTCCGCGCTAATTGAATAAAAGAATTGATGAGGGCAGATTAAGAGCGCTCGAGCTGTGGAAGAGTACGCGACTCGCGCCCATTAGAAAAAGGCCGATTTCAGCTCGCGAAAGAGGTGGGAAGCGGAGAGGAGAGGAGAGGAGAGAAGGGGGCGAGTTCCGTCGGCGGATCGGATTGCCCCGGAACAAAGGGATAAGGGGGAGGACAGTTCGCGAGTGGTATTATCGAGAAGAACCATCTCTCCGGGACCTAAATAGACTTTATAAGGAGGAATGGCGCTGATGTCAAGGAATTCCAGTATGGAATCGGATTCCTTCTCCCACGAGTCGGGATGAGAGACTGGATCTCGTCGAAGCTCTCGAAAGCCCTCAATGGACCCAATCACGATCCGTTGATGTTGCTCGTCCCCTTCGGCTCGGCCCGAGAGGACTCTTCCCCATAGCTCCAAGCAGATTCTCAGTTTGTTTTCTCAGCGAAAGCCAAGCCCGAAGAGATGCACTCGAACCCGCTCCAATGCCCGCCACAACAAACACCGGGGCTCCGTGTTTCCTGCATGCTGCATGCCCGCCTGGTTGGCTGACTGCCTAAGCTGCCCGGGGCTCATCGCGGTCCCACGTCTACGCAATGCCAGGTGAAGCACCGCGCCAGCCACGACGATTCAATCGCACGCCGGAGGGGAACGCACTATTATCCCGCTATGCAAACACAAATTGCCCCGAACTGGAAAGCTGCATTTGCGTGCCATACAGAGAGACCTTCGAAATCCGCCGAAAATTGGATTGCCACTGGTGCGTCACGTGGAGAACCACCACCCTTCTTCACCGTCAGGGCTGACGGGGCGTTGTAATTAAAGAGAGGGAGAGAGACGATAGTGGGAAGAGCATCGATGACCTAACGCTGAGAACTGCTGAGCGGGTACAATGAGATTGCGTTGCATCGATGGGACGCGGTCACGCAACAACAAGGATACGCGCCTCTCGCCATGGGGTTTTTGCGGGGAGAGCGCGATCGACGGCTTCAACAGCCGTGTCATCAGGCGCGACAAAAGCAATCCGCGCGCAACTTTGTAGCGAGTTCGCGGCGAGCGTGGTCTTCGAGCAGCAGCAGCAGCAGCAGCAGCGGCAGCGTCTTCGGGCTCGGCGGGAACTACGGGGAGGAGAGGATTGAGGAGCGCGTTCAAAAGCCGTAGAGAAAGGTGCTCGTCCCGAAGATCGACAAAGTAACGGAGAAGCGTGAAAGCGGCGCACTAAAAATCCTCGGACGAGTCGTCGAAGAATGATACAAAGAGAAATTCAGCGAGAATTGGGGGACCAGAGTGAGACGGATGGAATCGGAAAGGGAGCCGTTTTTGTAGATTCGCTACGCAAGCCGACCGCAAAATCAAGGATGAATGAAGGAATGACACAATGCTGCAACACAGCCGAGAGGTAGAGTCTAGCGCCCTAACTCTCTTCTCTTCTCTTCTCTTCTCTTCTCTTCTCTCGTCTCATCTCGTCTCTTCCCGTCTCGTCTCGTATCGTTTCCTCTCCTCTCCTCTCCTCTCGTCTCCCCGTCTCCCTTCGTTTCGATCTCGCGAATGCTCCCCTCAGGATCATCGAGTCGACCATTCATCGCTCGTACCCGCCACGCAACGGAGAAAAATTCTAAAAAGAGAACGAACGACCAGGACGACGGGAGAGAATACGAGAACTACGCAAAAGGGCGCGCTGATGTGTGCAGCCAAGCAAGACCAACTGGATGACGGTGGTGGTGGTGGTGGTGGTGGTGGTGGTGGTGGTTGCTGCTACTGCTGCTGTTGCTTCCCCTTATGATTGTACCAAGTCCTGACTGTGCTTATGCGACCCACGGAAATTCTATCTGCATGTGACGGATCGGGATCGGGAATCCGTCAAGAGTCATTGGGTCCCCCGTGACCTACCTCTTTTCAGCCACACATCCAAGTTCAAGAGAGCGCAAACAATATTTAAAGCGTTCGATTCGATCGGGACGAGGTTGTCGCTCAATAGATAATAATTTACTCTTAATGTGTTTCTCTCTCGGTGGAAATTACAGCTGCGCTCTTGCTATTTGACACGATGGACAAACCGATTAAATATAGAACAAGCCTGGAGTTTTATTTAAGGCGAGAACGTTACGTGTGGTTCGTTGTTGAGCTATTCCCCTTGTCCAAGAGTCGAGTGGCGTACACATATTATTTGCAATGTATAGTCTTGCGTAACTCGAGTGACGCCTGAGATGTAGCATTGTTCGCCTCAAGGTAAAGACATGTGTCCTCGTGGAAGAGCAGCGAGAAGTCGCGTGTACTTTGCCATTGCGGCGGCACTTGCAGCGCGCGTTTTACGGACTAGATAAGCAAACCGCGTGATCCGTCGCGCCCAGGCCAACACGCCACACGAGAGGCTAGTTAGCAATCTGCTTATCCAACCATCATCGCGAATCAATGGAGCGAATCCAACCATGACAAATATCGAATTATCACTATTTCTTTTCGCGTCTTATCTGGAAGAGTCGCCCTGGAAGGCGGTAATCCTCGTTAAGCAGATTTCCAGACGGTTTCACGATTTTGCAGCCAGACTCCAGTTCGCTCATTATTTCTATCATAGGAGCGAAGGAACGTTAAATCACAGCAGCTTATTGCAATTTCAAGGCAATGTTTTATTGATTTATGCCGCGCTGTTTTCCTCGGCGGTAGCTACTCGATGCCTCGCACAATGTAGAATCTAGGACGTTGCACTCAGATAAATCATTTCTGCTTCTCACTTCCTCAATAAGAAATTAATGGCTGGGTGGAAAAATTATTATCGGACAATTAAGCGAATAAAAACATATCGCTGATTGGTAATAGTGATTTGTATTTATGCGTTTGTTAATTACGAGGAGAGTTATTGGTATGCTCGGCCAACAACTTTTTACGTTTCTCCGTGCCTTTAAAAGTAAGGTGCCATTTCCATTGCACGGAATGGCCAGGCTCAAAGTGGGGAAAAGGCAGAGAAGTCGGAACGACGAATTGGCGATGGCGTAATAGCGCGTAATGGCATGCTTGGAGTTCCCTCCCCTCAGACTGGCTCCTCCTCTGTAGGCTTTCCTCGCGCGCTTCGCTATTTTGCCGGGTCCCCACGTTTTCAATCATACACATCAGTGAGTTTCATTATTACCGAATTTAGAGGCACTTTGACGGTAACCCTACCGTGCCAGGAATCCTCACCCTCCTCCTCCTCCTCCTCCTCCGACAACTTCTCCGAAACATCCTATCTATCTTTAACACTTTTCTTGTTCGCGCGCGATAAGTTCCGGGACCAATCGAAGCGCGACAGCCAACATCGTCTCGCTGCCGGAATAAATTATGCGCCTTTCCATTGGTCGATAAATATAGAATTTCAAAGTATCCGTATAATCCACGTTAAAATTGCTAAGGAGAAAGGAAAGCGGATAAGAAGCGCGAATCCACTCGAAAGGAGCCGAAGGCATAAAATGACTCGACGCGTAGACAGAGAAAGGTTATTAGAATTTGCACGGTTTTTAACAGCGCGCGCTGCTCCATAGTGTTGTGCTCTCGAGGAAAGCAGAAAGCTTTCGAAAGTCTTGACGGCTCGTAATGTCTACCGGTTCACCGGCGTTAATTGCACGGACAAAACAAGATAATGCGAGTCAACTGAACGAACATGACACACGACAACTGGCCCGTGTACATCGTTCTCGCTTTTTTGTCTGTCCCCACACCCACGGCAACGAGAGCCTTCCAAACGGAGCAAGTGTCGACAATCTTTACTCCCTGTCACTCCGACGCTGTCACTCCTACACCGCCGTCTCCTCGTCAGCTGTTTCTAGAGAGAAGCCTCGGCCCACCTCCCTCAGTTTCCCGCCAAACGCACGGAGGAACGCTCGAATTTTGGAAGAGGAGACGACGAAACTTCCACGTCCACACACACACACGGCTCTCTCCCGAAATTGATTACGATCGGCGAACGCGCTCCGGCGTTCGTTATCTTCCTGACTAGCTCCAGCCTTGCTGGTAACAGGTTGTTTCTCTTATTATCCTGAGGGAGTATCCCGCGGTTATCGACTTGTTGATGGTTCTCAGCTCGCTTCTAACCGGAAGGAGTTAACGAGATAAAGCCGCGGTAAAGCTGCACTCCCGACGGCAAGTTTACGCGGTACACGCAATAAAAGTCACGTCGGGGACAACGTCGACGAGGGACGAGCCGACAAAAAATATCGAAACGCCGCTCTGCCAGACCTCCGTCGTCTCTTCCATATTGCTTTTCTGTTCTCGGATCCTACTCTATCCTTATCCCGAACTCTGCTGGCTTTCTCCATCTCTCTCTCTCTCTCTCTCCCTCTCTCACGCGCGCTCCATCGTGCTTTCCGTGCCCATGAAACGCGTGACTCGCACGCACGCGGCCCTCCTTTACGGCTATACTTTGTGGTTTTCGAAAAGTTTCTTACGTTACTGCTGCTTCGCGTCTTTGCTTCTTCACCGCTGAAATATTCCAGTGGATCTCAGTGGGATTCGACGAATTCCTCGATTTACGTTTCATCGATCATTCTCGGATGTCGATGATTGCGAGACGAGGGAAAAGGAGAAAAATACGGAGGGGGGTGAGATCAGAATCGTCGATGAAATTGACACTGATAAAAAAAAACTTGGGGCGGAAGATTGGGTAGGGTACGGGAGACATTTTCGTTCGAATAAACGAACGAACGGCGAACGAAATCACACGCACACTCGGTGGAGCATCCCTCGCACACGGAGGAAGACTCGTGTATGCGCGCGCGCACAGGAACGCCAACGCGAGCAAGACTCTGGCTGCGGTTATTTTAACAACGTGGCAACCTCTTTGTAGACCACACGCTTGTAAACCAAGAATGAAGTCTGTTCGCGACGACGGCGGCGGCGGGAGCGGAGGCAAAAAAATGGAAAAAGAGAAGAAAAAAGTACGATTTAGTTTTGCCCGCTACATTCTCATTTTTTTCTCCTTTTCTCCCTTTCTCCCACAGCTCCAGACCGGTTTCCATTTTTCAGGATTGCCAAGTTTGTTTCCTCTACAAGATATAGCAGCCTAAAAAGGTATCTTATCCGGTGAGTTAAGATCAATCCTCATCTGCGTTCCGATTGAAGCAGATTAAGCCTTTTAAGCCTGATACATATTCACGCGTAAAGGGACTTTCATCTGGCGGTGCCGTCGTACGTAGGATGATGCTTCTAAATTGAGGGGACAGTGTTTTGCACAAATGCGAATTGAAAGCCGCTATTACTCTCTGGGTGATTACGTCACTTGCTTGTCGCTTCCAATATCACAGGATACAGTTTGGCTCGAGTGTATCCCGTTTCCAGACGAGCGGAAAATTTGGAAAGCGATCGGGCCGCGCTAATATCCGAGAAAAATTACGCAACCCTCGTGCTATTATTAAAGGCGGAATCAACCACTCGATCTCGGAGCGAGGAGTCTGCGGGAAAACTCTAATTTCAACGCGAAGAAAAACATTCCATTTTTAATGGCTCGCGGAACAAAGTGTTTCGTTTCGTCTCGTCTCGTTTCGTTGGCCACGTTACGCACGCGCGTACGGAGGGAGCATGGAATATTTGAATTATAATTCTTGAGAGAACGATCGCCGAGTGAAGTTTATAGTCGATAGTAGTTAGTAAAGGAGAGATTTAAGTGGACGCTTGAGAAAAACGAAAGCAATGAATCGTGTCTCGTATTCATGCATCGCGATGACACTCTCCTCACTGAAATTTGCGCGTCTTCCATCTTTCTTCTGCCTCGCGCTCTGACTCACGCTCTATATTTAGATGAGTAGACACGAGTAGTCCGTACTCACGTGCTCCATCCGAGACCCTCTTTCTCCTTGCGAGTCTCTCGCGCGTGCGCGAAAATATGTCATACTCATCTTTATATTCGCGACGATCTGTGGCTTGATACGTCCTTCATCCCCGCAACGCGGTGTGTGGTCCCTCGTAAAAGCATTCGAATTGCACGGCACGAGGGCGTGTGCTTGTACGCGGGCACGCACGCACGCATGTACGCGGTTTACCGCAGCAGCTTACGTAGAGGTCGCGCTCCTCAAAAATGTGCAGACGTACGCGCTAAATATATTGCGGTTCCAGCAGACAATTAAATTTAGATTAATGTCCCTGAAACACCGAGCCAGATTGCGCGATTGACGCATAAATAGTTTTTACCACTCGACGAGAGTCCATTGAAAGCTTCAACGACTTTATTATACCGTAGGATTTAATAAGCAAAAAGCTAGTAAACGCATCATCATGCCTAATAACTCTGTCGCGACAAAAGTGCGAATGAATTGGAAAATACGAGTCTTATCGGTGCTCGAAGTAACGCAAAAGGATGTGCGGGGGAGGGTTCGCTTAGATTCGAAAATGAAAAGAGTGAATCAAACATTTAAAGTTGGAACTGTTCTTGGAGGGTAGAATGGCGACGGTGGTGGTGGTGGTGGTGGTAGCTCGTGTTACGCTCGTTTCTGAGGGGGTGGGTATGGGGATCGAGGGTTTAGAGGCGAACGGCGTGACAACCCCTCTTTCTCGTCACAGCAAAGTTTCATCACCGCCACGACGCAAACTCATTCCCAGCCCCCCTGGCTGAACTTCGACCAACAACTTTGGGTCTCCTCCTCGTTTATTCCGGGTGACTGCACTTTCCTTCCATCCTGCACACCACCCACGCTCTTCCTCTTCTTCCTCGCACTCTTTCACTCCTGACTGCGGAGTTACCGCCCTCCTGCCGAAGCTATTTCGTTCTATGGTCGAACGCCCGATAGAAACTCATCCGCGTCCTTGACTGCCCCTGCTATCCTGGCAGATCAGTATTCCTCGTGGCAAGCAAATTCATACTGGAGCACTACTTTAGGTCGGCTATCTTTCCCTGCCACGTTTCCACCGTATAAACCGTAGGGATAAACTTGTCGAGAAGAAAAGATCATTCGGGAATATACGCAAACTATCGGCTATCGGGGTAGTACGGGCAAATGAGGCTGGAAGTGGAAGCAGCGTGGAATAGCAGGGAAAACAAGATAATCGAGGTTTCGGGAGATTCCTCAAAGTGCTCGAGAGAGCAAGAAGCCAGAAGTCTGGAAGAAGAGGCTGAGAGCGGCTGAAAGGTCCGCAGAGGGATGGAGAGAGCCAAAGAAAATAGGATGAGGAGGCTGTGTGGGAGAGTAAAAGGGAGCAGCACACGGAAAGGAAGACGTTGCAAGGTAGGGAAGAATTAGCTAATGGCGCACGATGAATCCGTAATGGGTTTGCGCTGTTCCCGCAGCCGCATCGGGATTTGAAGGAGTCCGCCGCGCTTGCGAAAGTGGAAAGCTTCTTCTTCTTCTGCGAAGCAGCAACCGTCGCGAGACTCGAGATGCGAGAAAAGGGGGAAGGCCCCGCGCGTAATACCCCAAGGAATGCGGAGAAGATGGAAGGATAGATAGGAAAGGGCTGTTTCCACGAAAGAGGGAAAGAGAGAAAGAGGGGCTCCAGAAAATGAGGAGGGGGTGGGAAAACAGAGTAAAAGGGTGCTGGGGAACAAGCTGCGGTGAATCCTGGCGGAAAAGCTTAGACTCTCATCGGGTGGAATGGTGTTGGCGGCAAAAGCAAGCGTTGCTGCTTCTTCCTTTGTTCTTGATGAATCGACCGTACGCTCTTGCTAGGCTACATATTACGATAACGCACGGAAAAGAGAGAGAGAGAGAGAGAGAGAGTCTACTCTCTGCTGAATCACTCGGGAATAAAAGAGCAATATATACTTCCTTTCTCCCAAAAGAATTAGCGAAAATTCTCCTATAAATACGAGGAGAGCTTACAAAAGATTCGTGCTACCGACAGAAATCTAAAGCAGCGCAAATTCTCCCAGAGACTACGAAATCATCATGGGAATCGTGTTCCGAACGCAAAATCCGTTCTCCCTATTGAGCCCCACGCGAGTAAACTCGCGAAACTCGCGTCCTCGTGCTGCTGCGACATAAGATTTTATTACCTGCTGCTCGAGAGACGAGGTGGTGGGGTGGCGAGCCGAAAATATGCAAAGCCGAAAGGTCGCGGATCCCCTGGCCCATCACATCCAGGAGGATCATCATCGTTCGGGGCAACTCACGCGAAATAAACGCAAACGAGTCGTGAGTCGAATTTACGAATTGGCCTTTCGCGGCTCGCGCAACATCGGCGAGGTCTGCGCAAACCGCCTCCTTATCGCGCGGTTCGCTGCAATTTCGCTGCTCATCGTTCCGATACATATGTATATCACACTCGACATTATATTCAGGGGGAGATAACGGGCAAGAAAAATAATTTCAAGGCGCTCGTGGTTTTTCGTCGAGATTCCGCAACACACGCTTCGAGTCTCGGTGGAAAAGCAACGAAAGGAGTACGCGAATAACGAGTTGGGAAGAGAAGCGACGAGCGCGTCGGTGATTTGGGGTGGGCACGTATGCGTGTGCCGTGCACTCTTGGTGGATCTTGGCAGCAGCCAGTTCGGTTCTGTCGCAACAATCGATGGCGCCTTTCGCGGAAGCCTCGGCCAAGGATTCCTCGAGGCGCCTTGTGCGTTTCGTGGCAGGCTTCGCGGTAATTCGGAGTTTATCTGCTAACCGGCTGACAGGAAGGAAAAAATCTCGGTGCTTCCAGGAAGACAATCAAAGAAGCCAGGCCATGCCGTGCTGGTGTGGCCCGGCCATTTGGGCATGACGACTTAAAAAATACAAACTACGTCAATACGCGCACGCGAACCGACTGCACCAAGGGCCACGGTCCGCTCGGGTTAGGGTTATCTTACGTGCTCGAAACAGCTGTCGAGCAGCGACTCTCAACCCGTACCTTCCGAGAGTCCTAGAGACGAATACCGCGCGCGGAATACCACCGATGGGGGGTTTCCGGACAGCGGGAGCCAAAAGCCAGGAATCAGGAGAGGTGTCGCCCTCGATCCTGCGATAGCGAGTGCACCGGGAGGCGGCCGGCCGCGCTCTTCCCCTTCGACTCGACTTTTTTCCAGCACATTGTGTGTTAATCAACATTGCACATGCCAGGGACGCGGAGGCTTCCTTTCTCGGAAGGCACGATCCGCGACGGGGAAGACGAAGGTCGTTACACGCCAAGACCGAGTTCCACGAATAAAAGCGGAACGAGGGACGACCTTGTTGCTCGCATTTATTTAGCGCCAGCCAGCCTCCCGTTACTTCTCGTTAAAGATGTAACGCTAACATCGAGCCTAGCGTCGAGCTAATGTCGGGCGGATGTATCGTTCAGACTCTGTTTTCGGTCCTCTCCGTCTCTCGACGCGCCTCCGTCGAGATCTCCCCCGCCAGCGGAGAGCGACATTCCCCCCCCCCCCCGAGACGCGGGAAGAGAAACTTATCGAGGCTGTTAGCTCGTAATTTGGAAAAATTCCTACAACAGGTTTCCCCCGATAACTCGACGACGAGTCGACGTGGCTCGACAGCCAACAGGATCCGGAGATCCGGAGAGAAATGGTGCGCGTGCTCGCGCGATGATCACCAGCGCTACCAACCGAAGAGAGAATTTACTGCGCTCGGTGACTGGCGATAGCCTCCGGAGTTGCCCGTATACTCGCACTCCCCAGACCTCTCTAATCTTAAATATCGTTGTTAAGGACCGCGGGGCTCAGGATCATTAGCGATTACTCGACACTTTCGGGAACGACGTCTCGCCGCGCGAGGGGACGCTATCTCTCAATTGACGCGCGCGTAGAGCTCTTTCCGTTTCGCGGAGCAGCGGGGAAAACCGGGAAAACTCTCGGAGACTCTTTGTCCTTTTTCTCAAAATTCCTTGGGCGTTGACGCTTGGTCCGCGGCGGCGCTCGGCGGATTTACGATAGCCAGTAAATTTAGCTCGAGGCAAAAGTGGCAGAGGCGATAGGAAAGCTCGTATCTAACGCTAAGCACTCTCCCTGGCAAAGCACGGACACATTACTCATTATAGCACTCCCGGCACGTCGTATTTTCTGATTCGCTCGGCGGCGGTTTCCTCCTGCGCTCGGATTGACAGCAGTCGTCACGGGTCGACGGCACGAGCCGCGATATCGGCGTAGCATCGGGACGATTCCAAAGGCAACTCGCAGCTTCGGGCAGACCGCGTCTTTCCAGCAGAAGAAATTTACGAGCCACTAGTCAACGCCCTGTGACTTGGCGGAACAGAAAAAAAGATGTTCGCCCGATAAACTCTCGGTGGGACCGAAGAGCATGACCGCCAGATACATCGTGAGAACCGATAAAGAGTTTCGCGCTATCTTTCCAGAAGCGATTGCGATTGTAGCCAGCCATTAATGCGCCTTCGCTCACAGGAAACACACCGTGCGGCAATTACCAGATAAAGAACATTTTACATTCGCGCAAAATTTTCTTTATTACCGCCCGCGCACTATCTCCTCTTCCAGGATTTATCTCTTCTAATTTGATAGCTTTGAAAAATCGTTTTTACGCCCTGCCCTGCCTTGCCCTGCCCTGCCCTGCCCTGCCTTGCCCTGTCCTACCATCGCCTCCTCTCTCCCCCCACTCCGTTTATCGTTGCCAAATTGGTCGGGTTAATATTCGGATTAGTAGCCAATAAAATTAGCAGTCGCGAAAAATCGAGGCACAAAAAGAGCCGCGCACCGGTGGTGGTAGCCGATAATTCGAAGAACGATATTCCGCGCGAGATTTGGCAATCGCGCGTAATTACGCCGATATTTCACATAAGCGGCTTAATTGATTTCTACCATAGCGCATACGCGAAAGCGCCGTATTTACGAGTATTTTTAAATCAGCCGGACGTTTATGAGGATGCCGATGAAACTGTGCGCGGTGGGAGGGAAACTGGCGTTGCCCCAGCTCTACTGTAGCCGCACAGCCGATGCCTGAAATTTGCTCTCGGTAAACTTGCGATAAATAATAACACCGCGAATTTATCTCCGCTAATCATTGCATCGGCTGATTGGAGCATTCGCGAAATTAACATTTGCGCGCGCGCGCGAGGCGGCGAGGGAGAGACACGCTCGTGGGGAAATCCGGAATTGCTAGAAAAATTGGAAATACCTAGCGAGACGGCCCACCATCGCCTTCCATCCCAGAGAGAAAGCTATCCTCCTCTGCCATGCCGCGCGAGTTCTCTCCCGCCTTCCATAAAAATATTCCAAGAGAGGCCTGGGGATTGGCCGCGAGCGCGTTAAATCCGATCGAGCGAACGAGCTAGCGAGCGAGCGTTTTCTCGCTATTGATTCGCCGAGATAGAGAATTTTTTCATCCGGCAGACGGCTTAATGAGAGTGGAAGGAGGAAGGAGGAAGGAGGAAGGAGACGACGATAATAATTCAATTCAATGAACTCCAGAGGATGGATCTGTCTCTCGGCTTTGTAAGGAGACAGAAAAATCCGCGAGATTAGAAACATAGTAAACAATAATATTAATGAGCTGCTGCCACAAGCCGCTTCATATCCGGCTATCGGTTCGTCGGAAAGGGAGATACGATGCGACTGATGCGCGTTTATTATTCATTAACGTGCCAGTTAACTTCAATGTCGCGATGAGGCTCCAACAAAACTCGCGTGATCCAAAAGCAAAGTGGAAACGTGTTCGTCTCTCGGTGCATAAATCGGCCAAGTGCACGCGCGCGCGCGCCAAGAAAATCAATAAAGAAATGCATTTTTTTCATGGAGGAACGTGTGTAACCACGGTCCCCCTGATTTCTGCGAGAGTATTACTCTCGGCCTGCGGTGCTTGGCAATAATTGGCGAGACATTTATCGGCAAAGAGTCTGACAGATGCTAATAACATGTGCAGAAGCAGAAACTTTATCTGGAATCACACACCAGCGAGTCCCGGCTCGTTTACGTCAATGCGCGATGCGCCATTCAAACGCATCAGTGTAATAGCTAAACGAAATCCACGCACACCGATGCAGCGTGTTTAAATGGATAAATTGCCCCACCTACACATCGACATCTTCCACGAACTATGAGCACCATTCATTGTCTTCCCGACGATTAGCAGCTGCATCCGTGAAATTTTATTCAACCGCTTTATTTTTCCGGCGTCGGCGGTGGCGGCGATTCACGATCATCGTCGAATCAATTTCAAGCTTCGGAAGTTACTGACTTGGTGAACGCTCGCGCGCGATCCTCGCTTGCCCTCGCAGGGAGGATTTCCCTGCATTTTTCCTCGCGCACCCTCCTCCTCCCTCCTTTGGCGCCATTTCATTTTCGACAAACGATCCAGCCTTGGGAACGGGTTTCTGTCAAAGCCTCGGCAATTTTATAACCGGAATTCCTGCTGGCTTGTAATTCTCGCGGAGGGGAAAAAGGAGGAGTCGAGCGGACTCGAAGCTCACGATATCTCGGAGGATCGAGCGGAGGCTCTCCAGAGTCTCGAAACTGCCAATAAAACGAACCCGCGTGCGTTCCCGGGGCTCGCCGGGGGGAAGGAGTACAAGGCGCAGAAGTTCACGACATGAAGGCCTCATTATGCCGCGAGAGAACACAAGGGGCTGCTGCTGTCACGCGGGGACCAAGAAAAAAGCGGCCCGATAACCGACCGATACCACCGCCCAAGCTAAAAACACTGAAAACAGAGAATCAGCCTCATTACTTCTATCTTTCCTCTTCCTCTCGCTCAAAGCCGATTTCCAGGAATCCATCTGATCTTTGCTCCCCTGCGTGCTCCTCGATTCTTTCTCTCCCTCTCTCTCTCCCTCATTCCCTAAGAACTTTCTCGTAAAAAACTCGTAATACTCGTTGGGAGAATCAAACTATCCAAATGTCGCTGGTAGCCGATGACGATGGAGACAAAATTATCCTCCACGCGACATACGTGTGTGGCGGCGGCGGCGTCACGAGGAAAATCGGAGAAGGAGCGTGCGATCGATGGAATCTCATAATTGTAGAATTTGTGGTAACTCTGGTAAGCTGCGAATGCGCGGCAACCGCTGCGAATCGCGATAGAGTTTTCGAGGTCGTACCGCGATCGGTCAGTCGGCGTGATAGAATCTCGTAGCTTTCAGCTGGAGGTGGAAACGTGTTTATTCTCGGGCGATTGCGACACGATATGTTAATGCTCCAGCTGAGGTCTTCCCACGTGTCACTACCGTGTTACAGCGAGTCATGAAAAATGTCAATCTTGACCGGGCGTTTCTCGAGTCTTGGGTCCTTTGGTACCGCAATCGTCTCCCACCCCCATGTGCATCATCATCCTTGTGCGTTAATCCTAGCGCCATCTTTGCGCGAGGAAAGGTCTCGCTCGATTCTAAATAAGATAAGAGCGAACGAATGGGCCTGGACACGTGAAGGGATTGTAACAAATGCAAGTGTCGACGAGCGTCATTAAGGAGCGATGGAATAAAAATTACTGAATTAAGGCTCAAAGCGTCATTGTCCTTTCGTCCGGAGCGGTCCGAAAACGAATGAGCAATGAGATGATATCTGCCGCAAACAAGTTGGCGCATTAATGAGGGCACGAGACCGCAGAAGAAAGAAACGAGCGGACTATCGATGGAAGAAAACTCCAAACGAAGGAGAAATATCTATCTAGCCAAGGGTGCCTCGATAAAATCTCACGTCGAGCTATTAGGGAACCTCCGACGAGTACCACCAGTCAAACACCGTTCTCTCCCTCCCTCTCTCTTTTCTCCATTATAATTACTCTCCTTGCTTCCACGTCCCCTTAACGTTCGGCTTTTGTTTTTCACGAATCGCGCATAAATGGAAATATTTGGAAGCGTTGTACGGAGCCTACAAAATATATAAATAACACTGTAATTGAGAATTGACGTGAGGATAGCGTGTCGTGCGTAGCCTTGTTTATCGGGGTGCAATCGATTCGGCGATCTGTGAACCCCGCCAGAGGTTCTCCGCGTTTTCTTACCGAGGTTTCCAATGTCGCGGCGCGCTGAAAATCAGGTGAACGGCGCCTCCGATTTCGCGGAGAAAAGTCGAAAGAACTGAATCCCTCGTTACGATACGACGCACTTTCAACTGTGTCGAACGATCGCGAAAATCGTCGCTAACGCGATTCTTTGGAAAATCGGCAAAAGGACCGAGGGAGAGACACTCGTGTGGTGAATGAGTTGGGAACACTCGCGCGCGCACAGATATCGTTAGCGAATATTGGCGATCCGGAGGCAAAGATCTATTATGGCAACGCGGCAACATTTCAAAAGCCATTCATTTTTCTATCCCTATTCATCCTCGTTGTTTCTCCATGGTCCGTTGTAACGCCGGCGTTTGATTGTTATTGATCAGCCGTTTTGTCGGTGAACGCGCCCGCACGCACACAGATCTCGACACCCACACACTCGGGCCCGATCTCTCATACGTGAAGATGAACGTGCGTGCATGCGTGCGTGCGTGCGTGCGTTGGCAGAACGGTCCCGGCACGCCATGCCACGCGGCTCTATAATGTTGGCACGACAGAACGAATATAGAGACGGCGGACCTTAATGAATCTTTATGGGATGGTGTCGTGAACTTGTATTCCCTCCGGTGACTGACTGAACTCGACCGCGCGAACCATTGGCGCGCGAGCTCCACGAATTATTCCTCTCCATTACCATTAACATCTATGCGCTAACGACGATACTAACCAAGCCCCCACAGCTGGATCACCCGGACACGAGGAAAAACACACGTGTTCGACGACACTTGCATCCCACCCGTGCAAATTTTTCGCGAGAAGACTCCTTCTCCTTCTTTCCAGCAGAATGAAAGGACGAGTATCGGAGTGGTACGTGGGGGTCTCCGTTCGCACCCAATCGGAGAATCGATGAGCTCTCGAAGCGAGAACGTCTTGAAATTCGTCAAAGATCGAACTTGACTGGGGACTGATCGAATTAGAAGCGACGACTCGAAATGCGATTAGTTTGGCTGGCGAACGAAGTTGGTGGTAACAGCGCGAGCCAGTTGATTTCGGATTAAAGCGGATTCTACGCCACTGCGACTGGCCGCTCATTAGCCCGGGCTGGCTTTGCCAGGACTGATGGTGTTGGCGTGAGCGTCGGTGTTCGTAAAATTTGAAGGGCGTGCAGAAGGTCCGTGGGGTCCCGCTCGTCCGCGTCTTGATTGTCATCAACTCCTTGTTCGTCGCGTGATATTGTCATTAGCCCGGATCGAGCGCCGAGCAGCCACGTAATCGAGTACGCGCGAGACAAGACCTACTTTCGTTTCTCATCGATTCGCCGTTGGCGCCGATCGATTCGGAATTTCTATCCTTTGCACCCAAGGCTAGAGGTTCCGTGACCTTCGGCCGATTTCTACGATGCCAACCAAAAGTATCATCGCCCGCCGTAGCTTTCCGCGTGCGTGCACGCATCGATGTGTGCGTTTCGCGATATAGTTTCAATCGACTTACCAGGATCCGTTGAGTCCAAGCTGGTGGGCGCTTGCTGACTGAGGGGGCCTGGGGTTCCTCCACTTCCTGGGCTACGTGCATCGTCGTTGCCACCCGCGCCAGGATACGAGAGTGACGAAGATGGTGGCCTCTGTAACACGAAAGAGAAGATTTTCCATGAAAACTCTGGGCACGGCGACGGGTCTCGTTGCAAGGCTTGATCTTACAAACGCGAGCCGCGAGTACGTTGTATCGATCGAGGGAGCAATTGACCTTGAGGCAAGCAGCTTGTATAACATGATCCACGGATGAAAGTCCGATGGTTAAGATTTTCGAGGCGCGTGGCGTGGCCAGCAGCGTGTGCTGTGAATTCTAGGAGCGACTTTAGCCGGAGTATCGAATAGCCGCCATCGGCCATTGATGACCGCACGTCGCTCGATTTCGATCTCGATTAAAGGCGGAGCACACGTACCTCCCAGCGAAAATGCCCTCCGCATAAATGATTCGCCAGGGCCCCGGCGACGCGACCATCTTACGAATCAACGGATTCCCCGAGCGCGCGCCTGCCGCCATAATAGTCCCTGCGATTATTCATTCCGCTGACGTTCCACGTGTGCTAATGACTGTCCCGCGAAATAAACAAATTCACTGCTGGAAAGGTCGTGCCTGCGCGCAAATTTTCGACGGTACGCCACTGTCTGTGGTGTTGGCCGATTCAAATATGAAATGCGAGTGTCACGCGCATCGAGTTATCGAATGTACGTTCCAAATGGACGATTAAAGTTTTACAAGAGAACGAGGTTATTTTATTTCTCCGCTCCCCTTCCCCTCCTCCTCCGCCAGCGCCATCGCTTGAATTTCAAAAATTCTCCCAGATACACGCGCAAAACACAAACTCGGTCGAAACGTATTTCCGTGATTTCCATTCAATAACCCATTTATACCTTTGCATTCCACCGGTGGAGAGAGGGTCGTTGCTTTTATTGGAAAGCAAACGACTCCTTTCTGGACTCGTAACTTTCAGATAAATTGTTGAAAGACGCTTTTGCATTGTGCTACATCAATAAGTTACGACGTAGAGAATGTCGAGCAGTGCAATAACAGAGCGCACACTGATCTAACTCAATACCCGACACTTTCGAGTCCTCGAGCTTCAATGACGGTACGCGAGTGCTTTACTGCGTTATAGGAGCACGAAGAGAGCCTCTCATCGTCTCAATGATTCCATATTGCAATCACGCGACCGACGGAGGATCGGAATACAACGTGAAATTGTTTCTCGTTGGAATCCTAAAATCGAGGAAATCTAAAGAGGAATCGAGAGTAAGGAGGGAGAGAAAAATAAAGAGAGAGAGAGAGAGAGAGAGAGAACCTCAGTATTCCGCAATAGAAGAATTTAGGATGGAGCGTTCGTGCGTTTTCGTTTCCCATCGCCAATTTGCTAGACGACTGGAAGATCTTGGGGTCGCGGGCTAAGAGATTCGAGCAACGAATCTGACGATATCGCGAGGCGAAATGTCTAACGTATCACACGCTTGGTCGGCCAACAATGAGTGACAGCTACTCCCACATGCTGTCATGGACGTCATCTTCGCGATAATGTCCCTACACGCTCCCCCCAAACTACACATTCGCATCTGGTTAGAACAGTTACACGGTCAAATCCAACGGGAGAGAAGAGAGAAGAGTCCCTCTTCCTCCGGAGAGAGAGAGAGAGAGAGAGAGATTATGCT
The DNA here is from genome assembly GCA_037305995.1 of Sclerodermus sp. 'alternatusi'. Lineage (NCBI taxonomy): Eukaryota > Metazoa > Arthropoda > Insecta > Hymenoptera > Bethylidae > Sclerodermus > Sclerodermus sp. 'alternatusi'. The sequence goes on from CM074550.1 coordinate 2,766,556, forward strand.
AGAACATCGGCCACGAGATAGAATAGAAAAATACGTAAATACTTGAGGCACGATTTCTGTCCCTCGCAATAAATAATTCAACGAGCAAAATTTATCGTCAAACGCATGAAACTTAAATGAAACGTGCGATTAAATTTATGTTTGTCACATTTTTTCTCGCCTGCCTTCTCTTTGCGCGCGAGCTCCGAGGCAAAAAATACAAAATGGATGTGAACTTCCTGTCAGCGGAGGAATCAATCAAAGCTTGGAATTTCTGGGGTCCAGAATTGCATTTGCCGGTTTGCCCGGAGAGTACGGGGCTCTCTCTAGATCGCACGCACAAGTAAGTACAAGAGCGGTAACAAGTAAGGGGAGAAGGGGTGAGGGGGTGGGGGGACATTAATAATGCATCGGCTGTCGCCGGTCCGCTTCCTACTGGTGGCACCCAACGGCACGAAGCCGGGGAGCAACCGCTCTGGCCCGAGAAGTGGACATCGATTCGTACGACCAATCGAGAAACAGAATTTCGGCAGATCCTTGAGATTCCGTCGCGACTCGCTCGCATTTATCAGGAGTAAGAGAACCTCCAACGGATAGGAGAAGAGCGAAATCTATTAATCCGATTGAGGCAACCCCCGAAGGAAGAACAGCACTGTAATAGAAACGTAATGGACTCCTTCGAAGAGGCACGGGAAGAACTTTATTGAGATTCTATTCGAGAGTGAACTCACACACAGGCGATATTATCGGGGAGCACCGTTGTATCAGCTTTTGTAAATAGCCAGAGGCAGAAAATGAGAGTCGTGCGATGTTGCGCGTGGCTGAGGATCAAAACGCTTCTCATCGAGAGTCTGCTAAAATCTTTTATACAGGTAGCTGCCGGGCAGTCGAATGGATACACGCATATTGGCACTATTTGCGATAGGCCTCCGCGGCTGACGTCACTTCCTACTCAGGGTTGAATAGCCATTTTTTAAGTGGACAGTAGGGTCCACCGCGTGACTTGTGTCGATGCAATGATAAACGGTTCACGTGTCGACGGACAACGCGCTCTCGTTCCGTCTTTCTTCCTCTTCTTCGATCTGTACTGCGATCGCCTCTCTTTTTTATCCGCCTCTCCGCAGTCTACGACGCCTCTTAAAGCGTAATTCGACAAACCGGATGTCTGGCCTGCCCCTTAAATAAATCAACTGCCCGCATCTCGTATTCCGAGCACTCGACTTTCCGCGAGTCTCTTCCTTCCGAATCGCGGGGAAAAGCCTTTTTCCTCTCGATCGGGCTTCCGTAAAAAATCCCATGACTCAAAGGATCTCCGGCCTATTCGATCAGATATCCGACGCTCCTCTCCCATGACTGCTATTAAAGCTATCTTTGGATCTCCACGCATCTTAATTTATTTCTTACGTGGATTTATTGCGTGTAGCTGTCAACGCGAGGAAGGTGGAATCTTGAAGGAAAACCACGGACGGTGCTCCGTCCACGATCCAAGTTTTGCAATTCTGGATCATTCCCGAGCGAAGTGGGCGAGCTTAGCGACACTCGGCCGCCTTTCTCGAGCCGATCTCGCACTCGTTTAATCGTCACTAGTGGCGCGAGTCATTGTACGCACGGTATTAATTGGTCGTCGTAACACGACGCCATATAATTATGTAATTAGTGGCCGGGCATTAGTCTCGCCGACTGGTTTATGGCCGAGATACGTAAATCTCGGCAATTAATTTATTGGTGCTCGGGGAAAAGAGGCGAGGACGGATGGCAGTAAGAAGAACAAGAAGAGGAAGAAGAAGAAGAAGAAGAAGAAGAAGAAGAAGAAGAGAAGAAGCCTGAGACAGAGAGAGAGAGAGAGAGAGAGACGGAGAACAGATTGTAGCTGCACGAACTCGCGTCTACTTCCTGGCTAAGGACGAAGAGAAAGGATGGAAGAGACGATGGGGGTTCCCGTGGAAACGCGAAGGACGCGAAAGGCAAAGAGCAAAGAGGAGCTTCTCGAGGAGTCCCGCGCACAGTCTTGAATTTCTCGGCGATACCGGGAGGCGAGTAGCGTCCAGGCATCATAAATTACGATTTATTGCATAGCCAGCGCCTCCGCTCGACGGATTATCTTACCGTTATGTCAGCACGCTACAATTATATTTACATTTTCTCCGTAATGGAATTCTCGACGGCAGTCGGCGCGCGACCAACGATATTGGCTTTCCGGGATCTAAACGGCAAAGGGACTCCGGCAGGTCCCCCGAAAAAAGAGTAATCAACTGTGACGTAATCCTGGACTCTCGTTGCCTCAACATTCCACGGCTATTCTCAAATCAACTAGTTCCTAGTTAACTTGACAATAAAGCACCTGGGTTTTTATTTGCACAAAACCTCAAGACAGAGGGAGAGAGAGAGTGAGAGTCTCTCCCTAACAAGACTCGCGCACCTGATCTACGAAAAAATTAGGGACCGTCGTATAAGCGAGGCAGATTTATGACGGTTATAGAGACAAAAAAGGGAAAAGAGTCTCGTCGACACTTTAAACAGCTTCTCCTATCTCTTTCTCTATCTCTCTCTCTCTCTCTCTCTCTCTCTGGTGTCCACCGCACAGTCTTTCCCTTTGCTTCCGTTGATATATCTCTGTTAAGTACAACACGAGGGACGTTCGAACGAGCCGTAAATATGGAATCCGGGTATTTGGCGTGTTGTCAATAAAACTCGGAGTCCAGATTCGTGCTGTTGCTTTTACGACGCCTACCGCGTCCATCGTCTCCGGCCATTTCCATTGGCGCGCGTAACATACCGTTTTGCTGACGATCTCAGCCTAAAAACGGCTGGCAATTTTCCGCACGCATCAGAATTCGCAATAAAGTCATTCGACATAAAACCGAGGAACCTCGGAATCAACGGTGGTCCATTGAAATCATCTCGATAAATTCTATTTCACGCCGCGGCTTGCAACTGCGTCGAAAAATACAAGCGACGCCGCGCCGATCGACGATCAGCAGTGGAAATCCTACGCCAATGGGCTGGCCACGAGGACCTCATTTAGGAGTGGTTCAAGTGCTACGTGTTCCTCGAATAAACTATCGCGATATTTCAACGTTTCTTTAACGGTCTCGTCGCAGCTAAGTAGTTTAATGGAAAAATTAGTCCTATTTACGACACTTTTAATTATTGTATCAATAAAGCGCTCAGCCGTGGCCGAGCTGATTTATCGGCATGGAGATTGATCTTAGGAGTCCAATGACACTATAAATCTCCGTCATTATTCAGTGCTGACAAATTACATTCAAACATAATTCTCGACCCACGTAATGACCGCTCGCGAATAACGCATTTCTGTACCCACGCCACGCCACGCCACGATCCCTTACCTACGCGTCTCGGCGATTATCAATCGCGCGAGGAAAATTCGAGTCTCGCGACATAGCGTCTCTTCTCTCCCAGTGACGAAAAGAACAAAGCGCGTGGATGTCAGCGAGCATGAGAGCGAGGCCGCGCTCACCGCGGTCGTTTGGTTGGTCGCTGATGTGATAAATGCTACGGCAATTACGTATCGACGACGTCACTCGGCGTCTTCCTCAAGATGCTCCTCGCATACGCTTTGGAGTTTCGTCGAATGTGCGTGCACGTGTTTTCGGAGCATCTCGTTGCGTTCACCATCGTCACAGAGGTCTTCCGACGTGCGCCTAATTCACTCCAGGGACTTGGTCCTCCTCCCTTCCCTCTCTCCATTTGACATTAATATTAATTGCTTTTTCCACTATTCGGCAAAAATAGAACTCGAGGGACGAGAGAGGAGAGTCGTTGTTGTGGATGGGTTGTGCGAAGTCTGTGGGTCAGAGCGAAGATTTCAAGAGGCGAAAGGTCCGAATGGATGGAAAGGATGGTGGGCAACACTCGACCAGCTGATGGATCTAATCAACATTCCTCCCTAATCACGATAGCCCCTTTTCTCCTGCTACGCTTTAGTCTTCATCCCACTCGGGCGCGATCAAAGATTCGCAGGCATCTCTCGCTCTCTCCTTTGCTCGCTCGCTCGCTCGCTCCGGTCAGCATTCGTTTTAATTTACCCGCCATATAAATTAGACTCCCAAATGATCGTCTCCTGAAAAAAACTGCCGCTACGAAAAACCCGACAGTGATTCGAGAGAGTCTATCGCTATTATTATACGCGCAGCAAGGCAAAAAAGTCAGCCAATGAAAACGAATAGAAACTCGAGGAATCGCTTTAATAAGGAATTGCGGTGTTTCGCTTCAATTCCGGAGAGTGGCTGGAAATTGATACTTGCGAGGATTTCACAGTTGGACGTTTTAGCGGGTAAAGCGAAGCGATGTATGCGCGGAAAGCCGATAATTCCGTATCACGTGAAATATGTAAAAGATGAGAAAGCGGTGGCGGTGGCGGTGGCGGCGGCGGCGATGGCAGCCATAGGAAAAAGGAAAAAGGAAAAAGGAAAAAGGAGAGATGACGAAGAGAAGAAGGTACCCAATACGCATTAGTCGATATCTCGCGGCGGACACTAGACAGGGCGACTCGGTGGCAGATATAGGGGGAGGACCCTGAGCGGTGACCTCGATCATTCCGCAGGGTTGCTCGACCGTTCCAATGTAAGGTCTATGCTTGCAGCCTGGCCACCGATAACGGCACGAGTCTCGAGTCGACTCATATCTGCTGCCATGGTCGCGGCGTTCCTCGGCTAATTGGTTTCCCGTGTTGGCTCCTCTCCCTCGGGATAAGGCCCTCTCGCTTCTCCCCCGCGCTCACTCCATTTCTCGATATCTTTTTCAGTTTCTCTCCCTCGCCACTCGAATTTCTTTCATACTTCCTCGCTCCTCCTCTAACGAGCAGGAGAACAAAGAGGTCAGAGTCCACCTCGACGCTGGATTGATCCTTCGGCGCGCGTGAAATGTATGTCCGAAAAGAACTGGGGAGAGAGGAGGGGGGAGGCCCCGAGGTGCGGTTTCAAGCAGAGAAAGATACCACGTACTACATGCGCGGGAAGGGCAGTGCGAGTGGAGCGTGTATACGTACGTACGTACAATGAGCACGGGCAAAACGACGTTAACGATTGCCAAGAGGCAGCGCATCTTATCGCGAACTGCAATCGCATTAGCGCGGACAGTGGCGCCCAACAACCCGTCCCACCCCTGCGCCGCGTTCATTAGCGAAAAATAATCGAGGCCCGGCCGGCTTCGTCGAGGAGACTGGTCATTAACGTGCTTTTCATATTACTAAACGAGGGAAAATGTATAATTAAAACGTATAAACATACGGTCCGACAAACCCGGGTAGGCGGCTACTCGTTTAGCCGGGCAAATCCCTAATTCCGAAGAAGCTAGAATGGCTATTGCGAAATTCACGGCATTCCTCGATGGAATTCACGCGCGATCGGACGGACGGATCTCCGAGCGATTCTCTGAAAACTTCAGAAAGCCGCAGCTGCTAAAAATTCTAGGATACTTGAGAGAGAGAGAGAGAGAGAGAGAGAGAGAGAGAGAGAGAGAGAGAGAGAGAGAGAGAGAGAGAGGGGGGGGGGGGGGAGAGAGACGTCGAGGGAAACAGCAGCTAGGAGACCTAGGATAGTTCCACCTAATAGTTTCAGCGACAATCGTAACGAGCCGTAATGTCTCGAATCGGACAATTTGCACAGAATGGATATCCTTCGGAGCTTTATGACGTAACTGCGCGCCGCCACCCACGTTCTCCCGTCCCTTCGACGAGGGTGGTGGCGGCTTCGCGATCTGACGACGCGATAAGGCGAATTGGAGCCCGTGACAGTCGACTCACCGTCTGTCAGTCGGTTTGTCCGTGGTAGATATATCCTGCCGCTTGCCACACCCGTGTCACGCGTGGATCTCGATCGCGCATCAGCTTCGAGCCTCGTCCCCTTTCTCAGAATATGGATCCGTGCCCATAAAACGCATCCATATTTAATGGCCGTATCCATATTTAAAAGGCATCGCGCGTATTTTGCACGAGAGATGCAAATTCCTGCAAAAGCCAACCGCGAGAAACGCGAAAAAGGTCCCACGCCTAATAAATATGGCAGAGATTCTGCCCCCGCGATGGAATCGAGTGACTTCAGCGTCAGCGTGTAGCCGCGGGATAAATCGGGAGGCGCGTCACGCGCCTTTTTCAGGTTCTCGTCCTGAAACTCTGGAGCGCTTCAGGAGGACTAGGCGCTTTCCCCGAGGCCCGGGCATCCTCGAAGGATCGGGATAGTCGTCCGAGTGACGCGGTGGGCCGCAATTTCGAGTAATAATTCGCAGCAGCGGCCGGTCATTAAGCGAAGTGACGCGTTATCAGCGAAACAGCGCAATTAGAGCGAGGCAGGAGGTGCTCACCGAGATACATTGGCCGGCGCATTCGACCATGTGTTCCGTTATCGCCGTGCGGAGCTACGCATAATGAGACGTAACCGTACTTGGAGAACGCCTCGCTAATAATAACGCGCGTAATTGAGCCGCGAAGCCAGCTCGGCAGAAGCGCCATCGCCGAGTCCACTTTAAAATCCACTTTAAAATCAACTGCGGCATCTCTACACCGAGAATTAGCGTTAAACTTAATTTATCGCACCTTCGCGCATCCCTGAACCACTTAATCCTCTGACATTAACGAATCCTTACCGATCCTTGCCACCGGAGAGTGTTCCGCTTATGAGAGAGAGAGAGAGACGAGGAGAGTAGGACGACATCCTACGAAAGGAGGAACGAGCAAACGTTTTGCAAGGGCGTTCGAGCAAGTTGAGGAAGTGGCGCGTTTTAACGGCGATTGGCCGATCAGCTGACGCCACGGGTCGAAGCACGGGTCGTTAGGAGGAAATGCGTTTTGAAAAGGGAGTGTCGGCTCTCGCTCACCTCCTGTCCTTACGTCTGTCATTTGAGACACGCAACGACTCTCGCCTGCCACCTTATGATTATGCCAGGTTCACCGCCGCCGTATGTGCGCGACCACGACACTCGAGTTTCATTTTCTACCACTGAAAATGGACCACCAAGTACGGCGGGAGGCCGTTTCTTCGGTTTCTCCCGAGCGAGTCGCTTGAAAAATCTCAATTACCCTCGTCATTTATATCGGATAATTACGAGGCTGCTTCATTAATTTCATTCCGCAAACTACGTCACTTATTAGGCATAATTTATCTCGACTGTTGAAACGGAGCCAAATAATATATATCACGCGAGGCCTCCGCGCGGTTTCTTTGATTGCCGATACTTTGGCGCAATGCGCTTCTAATTTCCGCCGCTTTTCGTCCGCCGCGTGTGGAAAATCGCGGAGGAAGGGTGGAAAAATGCTCGCGTGGAATGCCGAGGAGACGCTTCGTTGAAAAGTCAAGCACCCAGTCGAGATCTAATTCCGGGCTGGCTTTGATTAATCCCCGCATGACACTTCTCGAATACTTCCGCTCTCTTCCTGGCATCTTAATACTTAATAAATCACCCGCACCGTAATTGAGGCGCGTATAATTGATTGCAGCGTGTACGCGCGTGGTCGACGTAGGTGTGAAGCTAGGAAGTGTCTGCTCATCTCGGAAAAAGCAGAGAACATAGAGGTAGGTAGAGAGAGAGAGAGAGAGAGAGAGAGAGGAAAAGAGGCACCCACCAAACCAAATGCCGTAACTGCCAGTCCGAAGAAAGTGGCCGTATATCACGGTGATTGTAAAGGTCGATCGCTCGTTACTAAAAACGATACAGATCTAATATAACGGCAGGAAAAAATCCGAGTTCCCCGGTACCGCTCGGAATGGAGCACGAGCGATAACGAGCCGCGAATTTTTATTTCACTGCAAAAGCCAACAACGCATGCGCCTTTTACGATGATTTATGCGGACGATCGAATTACTCGAGATAGCGGCGGCGTTCCCCTTCGAGGAGAAATCTCTCGCACTGTCAGGTGTGCTCCGTCCAAATGCAAATCTCAATGAAACACCATAGGACTCGATGATTTGTCCCAGGGCTTTTCGCTCTCATCGATGCACATTTTCCTTCGAAAGAATTCCAACGCTCGAGATAGAGAGCGAGAGGGAGAGTGTGAGTGAGAAAGACAAACAAAGATATTACGTTGGCCGAGGGAACTGGAGTAACGACGTAGCTAAAATGAAAATGAGTTAGAAGGCCGTGACTAAACACGCGAATGGCTCGCACTCGTTCACTCGTTCACTCGTTCTTCCCATTTGGTTAGAGGGTAGCATCGCGTACGCAGGAAGTCTTTACTCTCGACTCTTTTTCTAGTTGGTGCCCCGTTGCTCGATGCTCGTTGGCGCGGGTATCGTTATTATGCCCTCTTACGCTTTATGGGAGCAGGCAGGCCACCCGACGCCGTATAATTATCATATTACGATTATGTTTATGGTCCGGCATGGTCCTAATTAAATGTCTATCTTGCTCTCGGCCCGCCTGGAAGCTACTTCGTGTTTACAACGGCGTAAACCCATACAGTCCGACGGTCTCTCCTCTCTCTAACTCCCTTTCCCTCGCTCTCGACTAAACCCACTTTGTCCACGCTACTCTTTAACTGTCCAATAATCTTTGCCCAACAAAGTAACACTCGCCTCGCTGTTTACAAATCGACTTAATTTGCCTGCAGCTCGAAACGACCTGCAACTTTGCAGTCGAGGATGATTAGGAAGGACGATACCGTTGGACGAGACGTACGTTTCGGCTATCGTTCAAGAGATTGCACGGATCACAGGGAGATCTTGGGCGGGGAAAAAGGACGAATCGGACGATGGAGCCGGAAAGCACTTGGCGTGGATTGTTACGAATCGAAGCTATGCCGGGGGACCGCCGCTACCGCCGCGTAACGATATCCAAAAGACCCATTGACTTCGGAACTCGGGACATTTGCCGATCGACCATCGAGATTTCCTCGTGGCAATGTACATCGCGAGGCTATCGTTATGGAGAGGAGGAAAGTTTCCTCCTCTCGAACGAGGACTGTACTCTCGATAAGTCAGGAAAAAAGTGAAACTGAAATCTGACGTGGGTCAGATCCTTCCAGCTCAAAGTGTACGCAAAGGAGGCTAGAGCGAGGAAGGCTGAAGGGAGGAAAACGCCGAGGAGCAACAATTATTGCGACAGCCAATAATAATCGCGCTAGCCGCTCGGTTTAAAGTTATGGCATCTACACGACGATCGTTATCGTTGAGCAAACGCTCGGCTGATAAACTGCGGAGTTTATTGCTGCTTTACCATGCGGGAGATACTTTACTGCGTAATGCTCGTTGAATTCGTCATTGTGCGAGAATGGCTCTGAGTTAACTTTCGAAAATCCAGATCTCCCTCGCGCTGAGTCAGATGCGAATAAGAGAAAAATCTCAATAACGACGATACATCGTAAGATAAAACTTGCAAGAGTTCCCACACACACGCGCGCGCGGCGAAGAACGACGTTCTTCCAAGGAAAGTTTACTCGATCTCTTCGAGAGTGCGAGAGGGGACGAAGGATCGATGCGATGCGATGGGCAGATGCGATCGTCTCGGGCGACGCTCGATCATTAGAATTCCTCGAGTTAAAATGGACTTGGAATATGCATCGAGCAGACGCCGAAGTACGAACGTGCATAACCCAGTGACCGAAGAGAGGCGACAACGAGAGAGTCGAGATGGAATTGGGGGACGCGTAGACGGTTGGGCGGATGTGTCGAGTGATGTACTTCCGGTTATTGAGCGCCGTCTGAAGGCTGAAGCGAGTTCCGTTCTCTCACAGACTCCTGGCTGACACCTGGGCCTCGTGTACCACGGAAACGCGTTTCCTCGTGGTCCTGATCAAACAAGAAGCATGCACGCGCGCACACACGCATACGAAGAGTATACTTCGACATCTGGCCCCACTGCACACGAGCTAACCTTGAGAAATGCGTATCGGCGAAAGCACGGGGCACGCGATCCTCTCGTGGCTCTTGAGGCGCCGATTTATGACTGGCCGATTCTCGCCATTATTTCGAATACCAGTCGCCACACTCGCCCTCGTTAATTGGGACGAGCGCTCGGTCATTGCCGGTAGTCGTGTGGGTGGCTGGCTGGTTGGTTGGTTGGTTAGGTGGTGCTATAATTTATGCCTTATAACGCGTTCGGCAGCCCCGCGTCAGTTATACCAGCAGCAGCCTAAATAGCACACGGTCACAAATTACCAGGTTTGTTACGCGCACGGATCGCACACGCCGGAGAATCATCATCGAGTTAGCGGCGTCGAATGACCTCCCACGGTTCTCCACCCAGTGAGATTTCAGGTACCATTAGCTCGAATCGCCCGCCTGACATTTATCGAAACATGGCGCATTGTTCCTTCGACGAAGCAAATGACCGATGATGATAAGCGGAGAAACGCTCGGCCATGAAAATGATTTCCCTTAAAAGCATGCGCTCTCGCCGATGAAAAAATCGCCTCGGCAAAGTTTCGCAAGCGATACAGGGGAATGCGGAGAGCGGCACTCTGAATTCCCAGGTGGAAGGCATTCGACGAAGGCTGCAATTACAAAAGATAACGCGGCTACACTCAGCGCCGAGAAATCGGCACAAGTAAGCGATGACATTAAAATTTTCGTTGGAGGATTTTTATCTTAATATCGTGCGTGTCTCTTCCTCCCTCCAGTCTCGTCCCCCTTCGACCCGCTGCCCCCGTGGCAGGTTGCACTCTTCTTTTACCACGAGCGTCTTGACCGCCCCTGCCGGACGATCCTTCCAAGTTAACTGTTCGTCGGCACGCACGCTCGGTAGTGGCTTGAATGGTTTATAATTGCGGCATTGTAGATATAGTACGCGATACTCGATGCAACTACCGACGTTACCTCTGGTAAGCTCCGTCGATCCGCCAATCCGCTGGAAGCGTCTCGCGGAGTCGCGCGGTGGACTTTCACGAGAAAATCGTTAAGCCCCGGAAAGAGGCTTTCGCGACGGGATGATAGGAATCAGGGTGAACCGGTACGCCGCCGATAAACACAATGTTTATCGCCCCGTACGTGCGTGCGTGCGTGCATGCGTGCATACGTCTCGACAAGTGGAAGTGTCGAGGATATCGACACGACCTCGCCGCCGCTCGTTTCTGCCGGTCCAATTCTACGCACTCCTCTCCATCATGTTACGAACGAGGATCCAGATAACTATAATACTTATCGTTCTAATGAAATATTTTGCGCAGGGACGATTCTTTTTCCCCGCGCGAGATATTCCATTTCGCGCGCTGGGAAATTTCTCGAAGAACGAGTTTATTTAATGGCAGCTTCCATTTCCTCTCGCTCGCTGGAAATGGAGAGAGCTTCTTGGAGGGAAACTCGTTAAATGCTGCGACAACTTCCTCTCTCTCTCTCTCTCTCTCTCTCGACCTCCTCTCTCCCCTTATTAATCGTTTTCCTTCGAAAATTGGCCCGAGCTTTGTTGATCGTTAACATCGGCCGATCGTGAAAGGGAACGAAGCGGACTCGTCGGAACGGTAGGCGGTCAATTTAGAACAGTGTTAGAGCGTGACGGTCATGTCGGGTTACATAACGTGGAGCAGCATGTGCGTGTGTAAAGCGACGCGCCTCCAACTCCGACGCACTTTTTCGCCGGTCCTCGTTTTCGGGGAGATCCAAGAGGAGACGTGGGTCGAGTGTAAGAGGAAACTACATTGACCAGATCGCGCCCGTTTTGGGTTCCCCGTTTTTCTGGCGAAAAACACTCGTTTGCCCGCCCTCTTTGCCTGCCCCTCTCCGTGTCGGCAGACACGTGAGAGAATTTTCACGAGTCTACACAGGGACGTTTCCCGAACCACAGAGCTACAGAGCGTACGCGTAATCGAATCAAGGCATCATCACGAAGGAGGAAGGGAAGGCAAGGGAAGGGAAGGGAAGGGAGTGGGAAGTGGTTCCATTAGCTTTTTGACTGCCAGCATTCATCGGTCGCGCGAGGAGTTTGTACATCTGTCATTTTTTTCGCGCCATTCAACTTTCTCCGACAACGTACGGTACACGGCCGAAAACCTGACACTTTGTGCCCGACATTCCCGCGCAAATTCCTCGAAGCTCATTTTCCGGCTACGGCGATCATTAGGGAAAAGATGCACGTGCCTCCTGGAGCAGGTCAGCTCCACAGTCCGTAACGACGAAATAATGACACGCTTCGCTGCTGAAATGGTTTCGACACATCCCGCTTGCATATATCGCGGCAAACGTGTTCGCTTAATCGGATGAAAGGTCCCCTGAATACCGGTCGCGCCTCTTTTCTCACGCTAGAAAAAATTACGGCGAACGAGCGCTTCCGGTAGAGAAGAAATTTCAGTCTCTCACTGGAGGAGACGAGTGGAGGTGGGCGCGACGACTTCATTATGACACGAAAATCGAGCACGCGGATCCTCGACAAGGATCGCGCTGCACCAGATGACAGGTCTTTGTTAACGATCAATTAGCGGATAGTAAAAGTTTCCAGCCCCGTTGCATTCCCGGAGAGATCCAGAAACGAAACGAACTTGCGCAACTCACTTTTGCGCAACTGATCTCGTTCTTATCTTCTTAAGCCGATTCCGCGTGTGTGCCCCGTTCGTGAGTCACGGGGGATCGATTTCTAAAAACGTAACCACGCGCTAATCGGAACGGAAAGCGTTTACGATTGCGACCGGTAGATCGCGTCGAACGAACGAGCGAGCTGGAAAAGCCCGGGTCGGCAGAAAAAAGCTACGACGATAACATCGCCGGAGGCCGCTGCACCGGTTGCTGCTTTTACGTGGAAAGTCTCGTAAAGTTCCGCAAAGGATCGCAGGACTTAATAAATGCTCCTGAGCAAACGAGCGATTATCGTCAGATTACACGGAGTTCCTCATCGATCCGCTGAAATCACGCGACGCGCCACTGACACATTAGTAGTAACACCATCGAAAGCTCGTGTCAGTCCACTGAACGGAGCTTACACGACCTTCGGTTTAGCCGACGAAATAGTGAAAGTTCCCAGGACTCGCGTTGCACTCGAGTCTACTCGATCGAAATAGACCGGCCACTGATCGGTCGATGTGGGAGGGCGATTAAAAGCTCGGACTGGTACTGGTTTGAGGAGAGAGCGAGAGAGAGAGCATAACCGTTAAGTCACATCGGAGAGCATCGCAATTTGCATAGGCTAATGAATATGTTAAATCAATTTCAGAAAACGAGCGAACCCGCGCATAAGTGGGCGCGCGCGCGCGCACAGAACGAGGCGCGGAGGCCTGTTATTATTGTAATTGCCGCGCGTGTAAAACCGCGTGTGGAAAATGAGCCTAATGTGACGTGTGCGGGCGGCTCGCTCGCGGACTCCGCCAAGTTGCACGATCGATGCACTTGGATAAGCGATGCCAGGCACCGAGGAGCACGAACCGAGTCGAATCGTCGACCAGCCAGCCAGCCAGCCAGCCAATCAGCCAGCCACCAGCGGTCTTTCTTCTTCTGCTTCTTCGAGTCCAGCACAACTCGTTAATCAGACCCCCAAAGGCATCTCGGACAAATCTACCAGCGACTTCGAATCCAGAAGCTGAATCAGCAAAACTTTTGTCAAAACTTTCTCGATGCTGCGAATTATTAAAACGATGTCAAACGAAAAATGTGGAAACGTCTGAATTCTTTCAAGTTCCGGGGAGAAGAGAGAGATAGAGAGAGAGAGATGCTTTTGACGCTCGTGTCAATCCACGGGTCTCTCTAGTATTGGTTTTTGCCCAAGGGTATTGAAAAGTGATACTCGAAGGGAGGAGGGAAAAGGGAGAGAAGGCGAGTCCTAAAAAGAGAGGGATGAGCTGCTCTCGCTGTGCGGTATGCAAAGTCTCTCGTTCATTTAACGAGGGAAACGAATCTCGAAGACGATTCCCCGGGCCGTTTTCGCGTGCAACGGAGAAGGCTCTTCGTGTGCGTCCATATGTTGGGAGAAAGAGAGAAAAACGGAAGCAGACGGAGAAAGATGTCGAGAGAGAAAAGTGAAGCAGGCAACACGAGAGGCGAGCAACGTGCAAGAGGTGACCCTCTCTTTCTCTTTCTCTTTCTCTTTCTTCCATTCTCGTCCTGCAGCTGCTTCGAAAAACTCCTCCACCCGCGAACCCTGAAAAACTGTTTTGCCTAATGAACCATCGCCCATTCCCACTTAAACGAGAATACCAGTTACGCTTGCAGCATCTTCTATGTTTCTCTCGGTATCTGCTGTATTTTTAACTCTCGCGGACACTCCTTCGTCCCTCCGTTTCCCTTCCATACCCTTCACAAATATTTCGTCGATTATTTTTAACGTAATGCGCCTGAAAATGTAGAAACGCCTCCTCTTCGAAGGTTTCTCCTCCACCTAAAGGAAAGGACCTGAGGAATTATGATAATCCTCGGATGTGAAACACCGAGCCTCCTACGTTGGAGCCACGTTGTTTGCACAGTCTTTCACTTCTTTGGCCGGGAGCTACCGCGTTAAATTTGCGCAATCCCTTATCACGCGTAGCCTCCGAGTAAATACGGTTGCAACAGCTTATAATCTACAGAACGTACACGTCACGGAGTGTTACACTTACACGTTTGCCTCCCTGCCCAATAAAGTAGATCTCGGCAAAATAGTGCCCCATTGCATTTTCTAACAGAGATAAAAACGTTTAAAAGCGCATCAGGATCACCTGTTGCTAGAATCTAATATTCTAATAAATACTCGATGAGAGAGAGCGAAGGAATTTCCACTTGAAAACATTTGAGTTGAAACTACAAAAACCGGACTAATGTCGATGGACGAGCCTATTTCGGATCCTATTTTACTCCTGCGAGGCACCTGCCACTTCTCCCCCGAGAGTTATAAACATTTACAACAGAGACATAAAGTTTAATTAATTCTTAATTAGCATAGGGCCGCGTTTACCATCGTACGTTCTTTCGGTTTTATTTACTTCTCCAGGAAACGAGGAGCGAGTGAAATTCAGGAGGTAGACAATCATTTTCGGAAGAAGAAATCCTCTCTACTTCCTGGATCGATCGTTCGAATTATTTCAGAGACGAAAAATAAAGTTTTCGATACGACAATTGTACGGTATCGTAGATGCACGCACGCGCGCGTATAAGTTAAAAAATTTTTGTGGCTTACGCGATGGAGCTCTCACTCTCTTTGAAAAGTATATCCGGGCTATTCGGTTTTTTATCCCCTTTTCATCGCCTATACCCCACTGCTTCTCACGAACGTACTATCGAGATCTTTATTATCGAGCGTGCATTATCCTCGGACCGGTTATAAACGTAAAACTCGTCGTCCCTCTAATTGAAGATTCATCGGGGTAATTGAGCCAGTCTTTATTACCAACGCTACACTGCGAAGGAGGAATGATTTTCTCGCACCTCGGCTAACGGACGAGGAAGAAAATTTTCCCCGGGAATTCGCGCAAAGTGGAAGTCCGGACGTCCGAATCGCCGCCGCCGCCGCATAAATGATTCGCGCGTATGAAATTTAGGGTAGAACCGGAGGAGCTACGCGCATACACACCGATATACACAGCAGGTTCGAAGCGTGCCGAGATGAGAATGGGTTAACGAGAGTTTAATGAAAGTCCGAAACACCTGCTCCCCGATGCCTCCTGTTGGAAACTTGTCCAGCTTGTGTGTGCATGCGTGTGTTTACTGTTTGCGCCATGAGAATAAGGCGTCGACCACCCCCTCCCCGTTCGATGAAACCGATTTCGCGAGCAAGGCAGCTGATATCTACCCCTATAACTTCCTCCTACCTTAATGAACCTGGACGCATTACTCACATCGTACTTTCGAGTTGTTCGACGTCCTCGCTTTGTCTACCGTAGAAATATCTTATTATGGCTATTCGCGTTACCAACGGGATAATTCTCCTCGGAGAGGAGTGTGGGGGTTGAGGGAGAATTTCGAGCCACTGCTCATCGACGTATCACGTGTTTTCAACGACCTTGAGGAATCTACCCCGATGACCCCGATCTCATAATTCGTGCGGCGGCTCGGAGAGACACTTTTCGTATCTAGTTTTTTCCGACTTAGCCTTGGACCTTGAGATTTAGGCCTTGGCACGAGTGGGACAGCTTTATGTCCCTAGTAGTATAGCGTCACGCGATAATAACAGGTCGGTAGACTCGTGACTACAAAAACCGGCACCACGAGGATCCTACCTATGCGGAAGCGTGCGAGAAGGAGGTGGCGCTGCGTGTCATTTGTCAAAAATAGGAACGCTCTCGTACGCCCCGATACGGGGGTCGTGGCACCTTCAGTTTTTTTCTCCTCTCCTTCCTCCTACCCCGGACGCAGCTCGCACTCTTCGCTTCGCAAGAGTCGCGCGCAATAATTATAGTCTGGAAATTCCTGACACGCGCGGTGTGTCCAAAGAAAATTACCCACCGGTTAGAGGGCACATTTTGAACGAATCTCGCGCACTTATCCAGTGGTTGACGGAAGAAGTGGACATAAATTCGTTTTTAAGCGAGACGGCTTTCAGCCATTTCCGTATTTAATTCTGGGGAGCACACACTCTGGAGTCTCTCTCTCTTGGCCCAATATTTCAGAGAGTGTGGAAATGTTTTAAAATAGCTTAGAGCCTGGTATTCTCATCAGGACAACTACCACCACCACCACCACCGTTACTACCGCGCGCCACTACTACCACCGTCGCTGCTACTCGACGCCCGAGCGGAGATTTTCCCTTGCTCGAGGAAACGTAACCCGAGAAGAAGCACGACGCTTTTCGTGGGACGATGCGCACCGTTGAAAAGGCAGCCACGTGGGCCCCCCGTGGGGTAAAAGTCTTTCTCCGGCCGGTCGTTTGCGCGCCATGTGTTTAGGAGGGGCCCGGAGGTCCCCCAGCACACATTCGTCCGCCGCGGGGAGACGACGACTTTCCGAAAAAGCCTCCGAGAAGTCCCCGGAAGAGGTTGGATTTCACGCTCGTAACGACATCGAGCGTGCGGCTATAAAAATGACATAAAGATCGGCTATTTTGACAATCCCGAGGCAAAGGAGCGCGGGGAATTCACTCGCCTCCTCTATGCTGCCCACTCTCTCCCTCTCCCTCTCTCTCTCTCTCCCTTCCCACCAGTTTGCTATCCTCCTGAACGACGATAAACTTTACGACATCTCGTTTCTCGCACGTAAGATCCGAGTGTCGCGCACTCCACTATTTTTCCTCTCCTTCTGCTATTCGCGATAAAGCAATGTTCCACTTCGAAACGCCTCGCCGGAGCTTTTCGTGTTCTTCATTCGATTTACACGATCCACTAAGATCTTATCGCTAACTAATATCCAGGGATTTCACTGTTTTCCCCACGCGCTGCGAAAGCCTCGAAGAAACGGGCCAAGTTCTCGCGGCAATTTCGAGACGACTCGACTCGACTCTGACTCGCATTGAGAGTATTCGCGCGAAAAGGGGGTTAGCTTTGTTTTTACAACGTCGGAGCGTGGGCGGAGTCGAAAAAGAAAAAATTTTATAGCAATTTCTCGGTGGAGGCTTAGCATGACCGTTTAAGGGATGGGTCAATAAACACGAGTCACCATGGGTCTGGCCATGTAATATCGATCGAGGAGGAGGAAAGAAAAAAGATCGGAGAAAATTCACGTTGGCCGACGTTGGACGACGACGGAGGCGGAGGACAAGAGGACTACCAGGTCACCGGAGGGTGCAGAATGCAAGTCACGCCGGGTAATTGCACTACGCGCCCATTACCTCGCGTGCGAGTTGCTCCGTAGGTGAAGGTTGCCATAGGTGGCGCGCACCTATGGCGAGCTAGAACCCACCCGTTACCATGGAACCCCATCAGCTGCCACCATAACCGAATTCCGGATTCTAATTTCGTGTCGCTTCTCTCTTCGGCGCGCGACTCCGGGATATTTTAATTAAAAATATAATCAACGAGGATCTGCTCGTGATGGCGCCCTATTGAGCGTCAGTCCAGAGGAATCTTATTTAGGAGCTCGGCCAAATCCGGGAGGAGGAGGAGGAGGAGCGAGTATAAACCGGAAGCAGCTCTCGCAGAGTCCTGCGGCATCTCTAACGTAAATGTTATGCTTGAAACGGTTCGAAACATTAAACATCTTGGCGATAGCGTGGGTTGCCACCACGTGTTTGTGCACGGAAAATCCCCTCTGCCCTCTTTTCCCTGCCACTCCCTCTCACCCTGCCCCCTGCCCCGACTGATAAGTCGATCGTGCGCGTGTTTCTCGGAGAAGACGTACTCGCGCCGGGGAAAATGGCGGAATTTCGCTTACCTGATCCGGAAAAACTTGGGCAAATCGATTTAAAACGGCAACGCAGCAGCCGCTTTTAACCCCCGGAGGTACCGGGGCAGCACGAGGGGCTGAACCCGCGAAGAAAGCAGCTGACTGAGAAGACATTTGCCCCCTCGCAGCTTCGAAGGATCGACCGTTCAGGGACTCTCAGTCCTCGCGAGGGGAAAAAGAGCCCTCGAGCGCGTACTTTCACCGTTTCCGGACAAAAATTCTGATTTCTCCCTCCGGAGACTGAATTTTTCCAGAAAATAACTTTACACGGTGTACCGCTGGAGTGCTACGTGTAACACAGGCACACACACACAGCGACGAATGGCCGTCACGCATTTAACGCGAAATAGATAAAAGTTGCGCGGAAATGGAAATTGTAACGCGTGGAATCATCCTGCAAGTTTTATCGATAGTCCGTAGCTAATGAAATGAATGAGTCTGCCCGTTTATATTAGGCTGTCGTTGGAGCCGCGGCGAGTCGTTTGCTTGTAAATCGAAATAAACGGCAGATCCGTCGACGCAGTTATTTGCATTGCGCGACGTGTAGCTGACGGCCGGTTGACAGCCGCTGAGGCGAAGTTTCGACGCGATTGCCCGCTGCAGCCGGCCGGCTGCGTAAGGCCAGCGTGGCACCACGCGGCGTTGGCACGCTTCCTCCTCCTAACGTAGTTGGCCTGTTTTCCTACCTTCCTGCCTGCTTGCCTGCCTGCCTGCCTGCTTGCCTGCCTGCCTGCCTGCCCGTCTGCCTATTCGTCCGTTTGCCTGCTTTCCTGCTTGCTTGGCTTGTCGTTCAAACTCGCTCGAATAAATCATCTAAGTCGAATTATTCATGAAAGCCAATGGAAAAGTGGCGGCAAAATAGCCCGAAAACGACAAATTACACTAAAACCCTGAGTCTCGTGATACGACGGAAAGATGATACTATCCGGAAGCAATCGCGGAGTGACCGTAGCAAATTCTGTCTCTCCCTCTCTCTCTTTCACTCTGTCGGTATTGTTCAACGGGGTGTTGGCGAGAAGGAGAGAACGTCGCTCGGCTGAGAAATTAACATGAGAGCGTTACTCGTTTTTTCCGAGTTAACCTTTGTCCTTGGCGTCAGCGGAGCGAGCCACGTGTGTCCCCCGGGACTTGGTAGGGTGGTCGCCATTCAGGAATGAGCAACGGACCGATGTGCACGAGGAGGACATGCGCGCGGTCCCGAGCCGAATTAAGCCTGCATTATTACGACGATAATGAAATTTGACGATATTGTGCATTTTACAGGCGACTGCCGCACACCCCCTCCCCCTCGGGCCCGTCAAATCACCCAGTTCGTAGTAGCATTCATTGGGAGTGAAAAACGCGGCCAGCCGCCTCGGTTACTTCGCGTATTATTACTACCAGCCTGATCCTAACCTCCCAGGAGCGTGGCAGGACATTTAATCCTGGGGCCAGGGTTGCACATGCGTGAAATCCTCCGCTTGTTACGTTTTGTAATCTCCGCTACAACCCCGCGACTAACAACACTCTCGAGTTCTCCCTGACGGACTTCCACCCTCCTCCCCCTCAAGTATACCAAACCACACTGGTGGTGTACCACGGAGGATTCGAAAGTTTCGCCTGTGAAACGAGCAACGAAGATGCGGAGAGTCCTCCTATTTTTGAATAATTCCTCGATAAACCATAAATCAGCCAAAGAGTCCTAAGGACTGCTGGCGCCCTTCTGGCAAGGCACACATTCATCTTGGTAGCACGCTGAGCCCTTGCGTCCATAGGAGAGATTCTTGCACGTCCCATTGAGTCATCGAATCTAGACTAAACGCGGGAGATTCCTGACAAAGAAAGCATCGGTTTCTTTCGGAGTGACGTAATTTCATTGTCTTCCAACGGTCGTCGAAACAAGGTTGTCGTCGGGTTCAGGAAGGTTTGCGAAGGGTTCTTTGTAATCGCGAGGTTTGTTTGCCGAGCGAATCCTGAAGGATCGGGAGTAAGAACGACGTTGCCGCAGAAGGGTCGAGCCGATGATACCGGCTTTTGTGTTTGTTGATGCAAAAGTCGAGCAGGAGGAGGTTGAAGCAGAATGAGATGAAGATGAAGAAGAAGAAACCTCCGATAAGCCGGTGCTTCCGCGAAACGCGCGAATGTAAAATGCGAGATCCACGAGCAGTTTGTTTGCGAAGCCTCGTGGAAACGCGCGGCTACCGACGCGCAGAGTCCCTTTATAATTAAACGCGTTAGACGATCCGTGAGATAGCAACGTGTGCGGTCTTTTTATTAGGTTTACACAGCAATTACGTCTACGGAGGAATGTATCAGCGCATACGCGCGTATTATCTATATCGTAAATCAGTATAAATTTTCTCTCGAGTCATTTATCCATTAAGCTGAATTTCATTAATTTAATCCGCGCAATTAAATGGCCGAGCTCGTAATATCAAGAGGAATTCGAACGACGAGAGATCGCTCGAGTGGCGAATCGTTAAATCGGGCCCGAGGAACCCCCGCACCAAACTGCGTCCAGTTACGTGGAGAACGTTGCAACAATTACCGCGGCGAGCCCAAGACCGGACGCGCTCGCTTCAGATTGCGGGGTAAATCGTCGCGTACATCGGCATTACGCGCAACAGCACAGTTGATGTCTCTAATCATATGCAAATATCAGCGGCAAACCACATGAATTATTTAAAACACCGTTGCAATAACGCAGCTTATCATAGGGAGCACGCTAAATTACGTTTCAGCGGACGACGACGTTCAGGGAAAAAGATGGGGAAGGAAAAACCGCGGGAGAAACAAAATCTCGACAATTCCCAGAAGAACCGTCTGTCTTATCTACTCGCGGAAACACGCGTATCAATTAGAAACAAGTTTTAATTAACAAATACCTCGGAGGAGTACCGATGAATAATCGAGATAGCCATTCCCGAGTAATAATGTTGTTCGAGAAATAATGAGAATTCCCGGCTTCCTACGCGTATGCGTACAAGCGGCATGGTGGTGGGGGAGAAGAGGTGGATTTTCTTCGAGTTTCTTGGCAGAGAGATGGACGAACGAGAGCCTGTTCGTGCGTCAGGAAAAGTGCGTCAATCGCGCAGACTTTCCAGCAAGTCGGTGTCGCACGCGCAATCGGAGTAGGTGAAATTCTTCCTAGTGCAAATGATCTGCTTGCGCCGGGAAAGGCACCTGCGAGAAACTGGCCTGTGCACAATGAAGACGTAAGGGGCGTGCCAGGCTCGCGCTTTACCTCAAGTACAGTATCCGAAGAGAAACTCCCGTGAGCTCCCACCATGGGAAGGAGGCAAATGCGTATGGGACTCTCCCGTTACAGGTGAAGCCGTCGCGTGGTGGGGCTGGCTTCGCTTTCATTGCCGGATACTGTGCCCCCCCCCCTCCTCTCTCTCTCTCTCTTTCCCGACACTCTGGCCTCGGTGGTAATTAATCGCTGCGAGAGACTTTTGTTCCTCGGCCGATTTAGCCGTTTACCTAATTGCACGGCGCAAATCGCGCGCACGAACCTATCGATAGCCGCGAGATCGATGGGCTATCGAACGGCTGAACGGCGGCGAATGCCGACGCTAGAACCACTCAATTTTTCCCAGCTCCAAACACCTTCGGGTGATTCATCCGTCTAACATTCTATCGTGGCGTGTTCTAAATTTTTTTTTTTTTTTTTCTTCTTTTGAAAAAGCTCCAACGCGCTGAGAAAGTAAAAGGTTGCCACTTGCCTTTTCAACGCAGGAATAACAACTTTCAGCCATATAAATAATTCAGAGTCGTGTGTGTGCTCGCGGTTAATCACCTTGAATCAACAAGTCCGAGTGATATTTATGAGATTAGCGTAATTGGTTTGTACAGGGTGTAAGGAGTCCTGAAGGATCGCATCTTGATTCCCCGGCACGTGGTTATTGTTTTTGAAAACACCATTAACGAGGATGGCTGTCAATCGTCGGAGCACCATGGTGTGCTCGTGTAATCACATTAGGAGCAGCAGCCCTAGCCACGGCCAGTCATAATGGCGCGTGTTTTTCTAGTGCGCTCATGGCAACCATTGTTACGTCATTATTCGTGTCTCGGCTAGGGGCACCGCAGCCCGATGGGTAACTATAGAAGAGGACTGCCGAATCAAACCGACCTGCCCCTCTGTGCTCCGAAGGGAGAAGGGCTCCGATTGTGTGTACATTCGAGGTGTTACCTCGCTGATGCTCCAGGGGATCTTCCCTCCCTTCCCTGCCATATCCTACCCTGTCCTGCCCTGCCCTGGCCTGCCTTGCCCTGCCCTGTCCTGCCCCGTCCTACCCTGCTTTGCCCTGGAATACTACAGCCATTTTTTCTATCTACGCTCACCACTGCAAATTCCAAATTGACAATGGGACCTAAAAAGAACCGAAGCTGGTTTACAACGGTTGTTCGGAGTTAAACTGCGAGAAAGAGGAAAAATCGACTGGCTAATATATACAGGCAGTCGGACAGAGACACGTATATATATATATGCGCACGGATCGCAGTGTGCTTCAGGATTATCGCGGGCAACATAAAACGGCTATAAATACGATCAAAGTATAGCGTGGAGAATCCATGTAATAGCCCGAATAATTTTCCTCGTGCGGTTCGTTCTATTATTATTCAGGGAAATAGGAAGCTAGTGAAAATAGCGAAGCTTTGATAGATCTAGAGCCGCGGTCGGGGGCATCGAGTGGAAAAATGAAAATGAAACTTGTAGCATGATGAGCGAGAAATGAATAGACAAAACGCAGGGTGATCCCTGATCCCCGCGTGCTTCTGACCTCAACAGTTTTGTCTCTCGATACAGACGCACGCTCACGCACACAAGTTTGACGGGACGCATCAGTCACCCATCTGGCACTCGACCTGGTCCATCCATGCGTGCCGGTTTACACCGTCCCCGTTACTGCATTTGACTATCGACAATGCGCGCAACATGTCGAGATGCTCCGAGGGTGCATAACCAAGAGGCACGTCGATCAGGGACGGGAAGGGAATAGTGAAACAACCCGATAGCTGGAGAGAGAGAGAGAGAGAGAGAGCGACAGAGAGAGATGAGATGAGATGAGATGAGATTGGTCGAAAAGCCAAGGTGGGAAAATTGAAGGAAAGGAAAGGAAAGGAAAAATATCCAGCGGGTCCGAGGGGAAAAGGGAGAAAGGGAGAGAGAAATCGGCTTGGCTCGACTTGATGACTCCGTTCTCTCCCCTGAAAATTAACGTTTAGTCCCCTAACCGTAGGAACGCCTCCTACCAGGCAAATCGGGCCAACCCTCTATTTTCTTTCGAGGAACATCAAACGCCGACCATCGATTTCCAGCTCTACGGAAATAACTAGTCTGAATTACCTGGGTGTCTGCGAGAAAGCGCAAAGCTTTCACCGGATGTCGTCAAGCCGAAAGAATCTTCCTCAATTATTTGCTCAAAGCAGATTATAAAAGGCTTTTTAATCTCGGGGAAAGAAATTCTATCAGCATTGAAATGAGAATAAGCGAGATACCATTTTAATGAATCCATGGCGCAGTCAAATTGATAACGAACCGTCAGAGAATTTCACTTCCTGCGTCTATAAAATTCATTTGGAAGTCTGCTCGTTATCTCGCGTAGTTCTATCGAGTGCAGTTGGATGATTAAGTGATTCGTAAATAATCAAGTATAGCGCTTCACGAGTACGTATGTCTGCGCGCGCGCGCGTGTATGTGTGTGTTGGTTATTGCTTTACGAGGAACGCGAGTCGACGAGGGATGATTCTCCATCTCCGAATTGACCGGTCGTTTGAGAACAAGCACGAATTTCAATCTCATTCAGGAATATTAAACGATGCTTCATTAAACGTGGATCGCTAGCGAAAAACTCTAATTGTTACACGCGAAACAGTTTCAACCGCATTACGCTTCTCTGTCAAAGAAATGCGATTACAGTTTTTTTCATCCGAGAACTTGGCAGGAATTTAAAAAGCTACAGCGAAAAATCAGGTTTCCCCACGTCGCGGGCGTAACGTGTCATGCAAATTTCAGAAAATGTTCGAGTTTTCATGGAATATTTAGGCAGCCAGAGGTTTCCACGTAATGACTCGAATGAGGAAGTTGTTTAAATTTTAGCGAGCTTCTTCCAGCGCTATAACAGATTCCGCTCGTCCAGCGGCACAATCATTTTCCGTTTTATTAAATATTGCAACTCAGAGCCGTTACTCGCTGGAATGAAAATGGTGCTTTTAGAATGTTCGGCTACGTAGAATTTTCGTGAGATTATTTCTTGGCAATAACAGACCCTGCGGAGGGTGGTAAATGGCAGAAGGGTCCCACTGTGGGTGATCGCTCATCGAAAAGTGACAGGTCGCGAAAAAAGTGTGCCTTATCTCTGAATAGATTCAGGTTCCATATAACGAATAATGCTTTCTCACATAGCTTCCTCTACTTACAGGAAAATACGAAAATACGAAAATATACGGTCTACCCGATATCTCAACATTCCCGAATAATAAAAATTCAAATTATAACACAATCACGCCTTGCTTGGGGTTCGCTGTCGTTAAGATAACGACTGAATATCATTTTGCAGAGAAAATCCATAGGGAGTATCGGCGTTGATTGCGAGTGAACGCGTTATCGATAAATAACGATAATAAACACATCGGTCAATATCACTAAGATTGAACGTGAGCAATGAACAATGCATCGAACGCAGCGTTGACAATCCGATTGAGATTAATGCGATTTTCCAGAGCGGGGGAATCAAGCTGCTTGACACGCTACCTTGTAAAAATCTAAAGCCATCGTGGTGATTCAAGGTACAAATGCACTTAATCGATCATGTAGCTCGTCGAAGAATCGAGCGAGTTCAAACGTCCGGCTAAATCCGGAGGATCCCGTTGAATATCGGAGAGCTTTATTGCGGAGCGGAGGAAGGAGAGCGAGAGAGAGAGAGAGAGAGAGAGAAGCAAAGAATAAAAAGTAATTACCGGACAGGAAAATCGTAGCAGGCTTGCCAGATAGATATAAAGAGATAAAGGATGGGCCGGGAATATAAGGCAGAGGGCGGCAGCCGCAAATCGAGCATTCGCCAGCCTCCGAAGTCAATTGGTATTATTAGATTGGCACCCCTGGCAGCAGACCCGGCGAGCATCCCCTGCTGGCAGCACCCTCTGGTGCGTCCGAGCTACGCTCCTGACGCTACGTGCGTGATGGTTGGTGGTAAATTTCATTCGAGGAATTATCATGATTGAATCAGCTGCTCCACTCCACCGCCACTTCACTCCAGTTAGATTCGTGCCTCCACCCCCCTTCCTTCCATCAGGGACCCAAACTCCTCTTCTACCCCCGCATTCCGCGCGACGAGCCGCACTTGAGTCTAGCCACAAATTGAGCGCCGCCGCGATACCAATTGCGACGAAAATCCCTCGAATGGATTTCTTGCTCCAATCTGAAAGAATCAGGGTCTCTCGAATGGTCTCGGGTTGCGACAATCATTTTTCCGAGTACGAGGATTAAAATACGAGCGTTCCTCGGCGTTTGCGCAGGAAATTCAGCAACGGCGAATGCAGGAGTCGATGCACGAGGTATCGGATGTCGAAGAGACCCACCGACCCTTTCGCGGCGGCACGAAAGGCCTCTGGGTTGCTCGCTGCTCCGAACTTGAGCGTGTGCGCGGCGAAAGTGGCTACGTGTGTGCGTGCTCAGTGCGTGCGCCGGCGGTCCTTCTTGGG
Source organism: Sclerodermus sp. 'alternatusi' (assembly GCA_037305995.1). Lineage (NCBI taxonomy): Eukaryota > Metazoa > Arthropoda > Insecta > Hymenoptera > Bethylidae > Sclerodermus > Sclerodermus sp. 'alternatusi'. The sequence continues at coordinate 2,792,382 of CM074550.1, forward strand.
CCGCAAGAGTGATTTATGCACGCTCGTGTCACGGCCAACTTGATACAGTTACAACCCGCTAACTCACCTCGCCGCAACCAGTGCCAGCAGCTCTACGACGCTTCGACCCGCAAGCAAATTTTTGCTGCTTGCCTTCGATCGACTTTCGTTCGTTTCGGTTAATCCATTATGATCTCCCTCCCGCCAGTCCTTCACCGTGCACCGAGAGGAGAGAAACATTGCGCGTTCCAATAGAAATTTGTCCTCTCGAACAATTAGAGGAGGAAAACCAAATATCCTGCCCCGACGAATTTACGCGGACCTCTCGCTCTTGGCGGTCCCCGAACTATTCTTCAAAGGGATCACTATCGAGGGTCGCCGGTTGACAACCGCTGGCAGAAAAATCTCTAGCGGCGCCTCCACAAAGGGAACTCCTCCTTCCCTCTCTCCCGCCAGACTACGAGCGCAAATGTAAGCGCAGTAAATCAAGCCTAACGCGCGAGTATAATTTTCTTTTCCTTTTAAATGAAAAATGAAAGAGACGAGATACGGACCACCGCTACTTTGACTGTTTCTTGCGCGATTCTAATACCACGCTAGAAACAATGGGGTGCGATCGTTGTTGGTAGTCAGATGGTTTATCAGTGAAAAGGGCGATAAAACAGCAAGAACGGATGACCGAAGTCACTGTTCCCACCCCCGCCCCGTTTTCCAGGGCGCGGTTTTACTCGCCGATATGGAGCTCAGGTATTTTCTCGCGGGCTTTTTCTCCGGCGTCCAGAGAGAACACAATCGCCGTGCATTTCGCAAGAGACCTTTATGTCGCCGCCGCCGTCGAAACGACGATAGGGACAAGGCAGATAGACGGACAAGCAGAGAGGGAGAGACAACGTACGAGTGCAGAATGTTGGTAGCTTTTCGATCAGACGATCGTAATAAGAACTGTCAGGGTGAAAATCACAATAAGAGCACGCCTGACGGCCCTCGGCGGCGGCTTTAACGCCCGAGTACCTCGATAACCTCGAGATTAGACTTGCAGAACAGTCAGAGCGCGATAGAACGTTATCTGGATTTGAGAAATTAATACGGAGATTATCCGCGCCGAGATTATACGGTCCGAGCGGAAAAACTGGATAAACGCACTGGCCATAACTCCGCGTTGGTCGAGTGTTAAAACGAATTAGTCGCAGCAACGGCTAAAACTGATGCGCTAATAACCAGGTTTGAGCGAAGAGAGAGAGAGAGAGAGAGAGAGAGAGAGAGGAGGCCAAGAGCAAATCGAAATTCTCGCCAGTCCCATTCGTCTTGAGAGGCTCGGCGCGCGACGCGCCGTCTCTCTTTCTCTCGTCAAATAAACCAGTAGGGATAAAACGGTCTATTCATCATTCGTATCTGCCGCGAATTATCGGCTAATCTACCTTTCAGAGAAATCAATCAGGAAGAACGTTCGAGATTGTTGGCATGGAGGCTGAAGGAAAACACGCGTACATGTAGTGTGGAGCGTGTACGTGCGATTGGGATCTCCAGTGACCGCGGAGGGGGATCGATAATCGATCGCGCGCTAATCTGCGATATCGGCCCACTCGAATCCCCCCGAACTCTGTCACAGTGGCCGATCAATCGACTGCCATACCGACTCTATCTCATTTCCGAGAAGCGCGAATCAATATTGATGCCGAGCGGCGAAGATAAACTTATGCATCGGACTCTTCCGCGATTAAGCGGCTGGCGAATGTGCATGCTGTGGAGATAGCGCGCGTGACCTTGAACGAGCTGCCCTTATCTCGGCGCAAAGTGTCATTGCTCCGGATCTGGTCGATTAGATTAGTGAAATGATCCGATCGATCGATCGACCGACCGATGGGCGCACGTCGGCTTTATCGCTGACTTTCACTTTTGCTTATCGCTCGCGGAACGATTCGCGGTAGCGAGTACTGCGCGTATTCCCTGAAAAAATCATATCCGCCTTGGCGCGGGATTAGGCTGCTACCAGTGCGACGGTACTAGTTTTGCACTCGTCGGGTGAGTCGCGATCAACCAGAGTCCGGATAAAGCGCAGGAGCATCCGCGCCGCGAGTATCGTTCGCGCGAGCTTGATATTTGGATAAGCGGGAAAGGTCGTGTGGCGTGGCGTGGCGTGGTGGTATGGCGTGGCGCAGCTCCTGTTCTTGTCTGCCAGGCTAAGCTGTGACGTGGCCACAATGCTGCAATAACAATTACCGGCTATTTTCAAATTCATAGTCACGTCGGCTAATGCGATCGACGATACACATTACGGGTGGCCCGACAAACACTAGGGGAGGCTGCCGCGAGTGGCGGAGTGCTCCGGGGGGTAGGGCGCGGAGCACCACCGGATTCGGTTGTGCCGGTGGCTGCAAAGTGGAGGGAAGGGCGCGGATCCGCGTACAATAGGGCCACCCTGTGAGAACGTTCGCGATGTTGTTCCACGAGCCGCCCCTGTCATCTGGTGGTGACTTTTGTAAACAGTGAAAGCGGATCGGGGATGGACCGCGATGATGCGAGTGATGGCAAGGGATTCCGCCACCGCAATATCCTTTTCCTATCCTCCACCAACCCTCTTTCTCTCTCTCTCTCTCTCTCTCTCTCTCTCTTCATGCTAAAAGTTACTCCGGAGGAACTTCCAAAACTAAAAGTCTCACCTGCATCGCGAGACATCGAGGGCGAACGACCGACGCGAATCGCGTGCGGGGGAGTTTGTAAAATTGGAGAACGAGCAAATTTGCTTCGAAATATTGCGCGATCTAAATATGATATAAGGGAGGGAGGGAGGGATTACATTCACGTAACACGCGTCGTTAACGAGTAATTGGCAAAACCTAGCGAGCCCGTAACACGCTCCAGGCATTCGCGAGCTGATCTCTCAATAGCGAGCTTACGGCTTAGAAACCCGCCCCGATCTCGCAGCCCCTTTCAACCCCTAAATACTGGTATTACTGATTACAAAACCACAACGGCGTTGCCACTGGTAGCACGTGGCCCGCGTCTGCACCCGTCACGATCACACCGGCCAATTTGCGTTTCCGCCATTTCTGCTCGACAATGGAGAACCCGTTGCACACATCTCTACGCTCCTGCAATGAGTGTGCTCACTCATACAAAGATCGTCGCATATTCGTGGACTACGAAAAGCTTGCGCTACTGCTCGTTGCAGTTTCCCGCTAGCTTGCAACTGGATTCTAGAATGAAAAAAACCCGCTCTCGCGTACTCCTCTTTTCTTTCTTTTTTTTTATCGGAAAGACTACCCCCCTCTATTCCACTTTCCCTCTTTACCGTGGTGGTCCTCCTCTTCGCCAGCGACGCACTCGCGAATGTATTTGAATAAAGTTGATCGGCTCAATTCTACCGGTTTAATGGTTGAGCGTGCGATCGTGCTCCCGTTTCGGATAATGCCGGCGGCTCATAGGGTATTTAGCGATTTGACTGCTGATTCCGCAAGAATTTACGGGACATTCGTAAATGTCAGAAATCGACGCTCGTAAAACAAAGTACAATGGTTCGCAGATTAGGGGAGTTAATTGCGAGAATCAGGAAAGTTCGGGGTTCCGGGGAAAATCTCGCAGGAAAAGGTTTAATCTTCGGCTTAGTCGAGGAACATCCTTGCTCGAAAGGAGCCGCTGACCCGCTGCGAGTGCAGATTCGAACAATGGATTTCACAGTGGGAGTGGAACGGTGACCCGCTCCCCCGGTATTCTGGAAGAATCCTTCCGAGAATTTTTCCGACAACAAAGCGTTGGCTGCCACAGCCTGCGGAGACGAAGGTCCTCTCTCCCACAGCGGCGGCAAGAACCACCCTTGGAACCAAACCATCCTACGGCGAATCCCAAGGAACGAGAAAGAATGTCGTGCCGAGGGTCGGGGGTGAGAAAGGGGGGAGGGGGATGGTGGAAATCGGAACACTTTGCTAGTAAAGGCTCGAACGGTCAACCGTGTGCAGACGCACAATGGTATTAGTGCCTCAGGAAATCCGTTTAGACTCGCTTTTCGTGGTAAGCCCGTTTTGCCTGAATACCCTATCGGCCAGCTTGCCTACGGGAAGAGCCATATATTCTTTCCCGCGGGTGTGTTGTGACGGCAGATCAACCCCGCTAAACGAAGTCAATGTCCAGTCGACAGCCACCTTAAAAGCCTCCGATGCACGGAGGCTACCACCACCAGCCAGCACCAGAGAGGGATCGATTTCAAATTGGATGAATCGTCGAAATCGATAAATCAACCGTGTGAAAACTCTGACCTCCGTTCCACTCGAGTTTCCTAAAGAGAGCGTAATTGTTTCGACATTAACGATTCGAGCGATTCGATCGTTCGACTCGCGCGAGTCGTCCCGAGAGCGACGAGAACTCCGTGGATTATTCGCGGGGGAGGAAGAGACGAGGGGTAAAATAAGCGGAAGCGGCTGCTACGGTCTCGATCCGGTTCGATCGTAACGAGGCGTGTAGTAGAGAGCGCGGGGTATCTGCGTGCGCGCTGAAACAAAACGAGGGGAAGAAAAAGAAAATCGGAGGCTGCGCGATATTTGACTCGTATAATGAGAAAAAAAGCGGTGGGCACAATGGAGGCCGGAGGAAGCTCTCGAGGCTACCGACCAGTACCGAAATGAAATCTAGGCGAAAGGGGTTGGAGCGAGCGCCTCTCCCGAACACGCACGTACACCCACCTAAATAGGATTTTCCGCGATTGTAGTGGTCTACCGTGTGCGTGCGTTCGTACGTGTGGCAATACAGGACTCGCAGCGAGCGCGCGAGTAGAACTCTTTATTTAACTGGAGTATAACAGAAGATGTGAATGCCTGGACGGATTAAAAGCCTGCTATGGGGGTGGAAGGGAAAAGGGGTGGGGGGAGAAAGCGAGCGCTCGAGAGGATCATTTGAATGAGTAATACTACACCTCGTGCACCCACCTACACTTCTATGGAAGTCCCGTGCGGAGCAGCTTTGTTTGATACGGCGCATTGTGCTGGCTGCCACCGGTTCACTTTATACCCGCGCTCAACTCCGCACACAGGTAAACCCCCGTGTACTCGGAGAGAACTCGGAGAACGGCTCCCTTAACCGATGCAGCCCGAACTGCTGAAAATTGTATTATAATGCGGCCCAGTGGCATGACAATGAGCGAGCAGCTCGACAGAGTTGCCTTATGCCAATCTGGAGAAGCGCGCGCGCAATGGGGACACGGTTACGACTATTGCATTGAGCCGAAGGAAACGTCGCCTCTTCTCTTTGCGTCGATTCGAAATTTCACTCGGATTTTCCTAATCCCTGACCCCCTAATCCAGCTCCGACCTTTCCCCACCACCCCCACCCCACCCTCCAATGAAGATTCCCGAGTTCCCGTGACTCCTGATTCCCGTTCGCCTGATTTCATTGCGAGAACATTGCAGGTATTTGTATTTACACGCAGTTCCGCGCGCTGGTCGCGGAGAAAGCGGCGAGCGGGGAAAATTAAGCGCGGAGCCCTTTAAATTAGACTTTAGCTCGTGAGAGTTGATCCACGTAACTGGTGCAATAAATTGGCATGGGCCAGAAAATCCGCTAATCGCGAACGCGTGCGGCGGGACGTGTCTCGGCCCGGGTCAGATAAGACACGTGCGATTTTGCGGCGGCGACGCTCCTCCGGTGCAAAGTGCATGTACCCTACGTTCTGCGTCGGCGACGATAACGGAGTGCAGTATTCGCACGAACCTAATCCGCTGGCGGACCGGGGCTACCTACCTACGGCCGACTCCCAAATTTATCTCCAACGCGACCAGATAAGACCCCGAGCTTTATCCGGCCAGTTAATACCGATTCAATGGAAACCTTCTTCTTGCGAATAACTCTCTCCGCGGTACCACTGGCAATGAAAGTTCAAATCTCCTCGTTCCTCCCCTGCGTTTCGATGCATTCCACTGCGAATGGACAGTGATACATACTCTTCTCTCGGTCTCGTTCTCTCTCTCTCTCTCTCTTTGATAAATGCAAACACCATGGCAAAACTAATTTCATTCCGCGTACGGTTTCTGAGAAAAATACTACTGTTCCTATTTATTTAGCAAGGTACCGCGCAGAGTGAGATTGAATAAGGAATGAAGCGATAAATAATAGTTGTAAGGCCAACAACGTAGTGAATTTAATACCCACGAAGTGTAAGGTGGGATCCTTTGCATCCTTGATGGATTTTCCATCGGTAGTAAGGGCCAGGCCGAAGGAGGCGGCCGGAAGGCTTAAGGGCTTGTGAGATAGGTGAAGTTAGACAACAAGGAGGATGCGCGCTAGGCTTTATCGCAGACAGCAGGATAATTAAATTTGTCGGGGTGATTTATGGCGTCGCGCGAAGGGCGGCGAAGCTTGGTAGGAGGGAGCTGCGATATGCCTCCTTGCTTTACATGATACACCGCCATTCTGGCTACCTCAGCTCTTCCCGGAAACAACCAAGAGACGAGGAGCACCGGTGAAAATTACTCGTCGACTAAAGCCCACCGCTTAATGAGTGAGTTTCCATTTCATAGGAAACAAAAGACAGTTGAAAGAAAACACAAAGCCCACTGGCAAAATGGAAATTCCCGTAAAAGAAAAAAAAAAAAAATCGTAGTAAAGTTACGCGTATGCCGCAGCAGTTTGTACGAGAAACCTAAAGGATGCTTCTCACATGAATAGAGGCTAAATGAAAGGAGCTGATCTTTTGCATCTAATTTTCCCTTGAAATCCGTGTCCATTGAAAATTTTCATCGTTATCTGGTGACAAAAGATTCCAGAAATCCTGTCTCGGAGAAAAAGAATTAGGAAAGGAAGAAAAAACAAGCAGCCAAACGCAGTAGCTCCGATGTATAGTCGATTTCAGGGTTTCTCTCTTTCATTCCGAGAAACCGAAGGGAGAAGGCGTTTGTTAGTTCTGGTACAGTAAAGGATGCTGTCGTCAGGCAGGTACACGACGCTCCTCCCTGGTATTCGGGGGTTGCATGTACAATGAGAACTCTGAGCATTTCCCGAGCCTCGATTTCTAACACCTGTACAATCCGGTCGGTCCTCCATAGCTCTAACGTAAGAAAGAGGAGGATCAAAATCTAAAAATAGCCACTTTTCTAAGGATTTAATTCGAACGAATTCTGACTTCCCGATGCGCAAGTATTCATCTATTCTAGTAAAGTTTGAAAAAGGACGAGTATCGTTCTCGCGGTACACTCTCGTAAAAAAAAATAAAAAAAGAAAGAACCACCTCCTCCCTTTGCAAAAATCGAGATGAAAAGAATTATAAAAGTAAGAGAGAGAGAGAGAGAGAGAGGGGGGTGGATGGTTGAGAAGAGGAAGGAAGGAAGTTCGCGAAAAAAAGGTGGCAAGTAGAAGAGAAGAGATGTATAGGGCCACGAACTTTTACCCTCGTGCCAAGTGTCGCCGTTCTCATTAAATATTCAAGTCTGTAATACAATATCCAACGTGTAGAAGGCACTGTACAAGCAGGATAAACGATTTGCGAGGGCAAGGGAAGGTCCGCGACAAGAGGCTTTCCCAGAACGACACTTTCATCTCGATACAAGGTTCTTTTGAAATTTGCTGAAAGGACGACCCCGGGCCGGTATCGACTGAGATTCCCTCGCAAGATAGGAAAGCACGCGCGACGTCATCGTTACTCGGTTACGTAAACACGTTTACCATCCGCAGATTTACTCAAGGAAAAACTTGAAACGCTCAGCACGCTTCGCTGTTTCTCTCCCCCCATTATCTTACTCTCCTCGTTCTTTTCCAGCGAAATTCCTAATTCTTGCTTGGCAAATGGCTCGAATTTTCCTCCAGCGAAGGAGATGCGTTATCGTTTTCAGGTGATTGCGCGCGCTCCGGAGGGTTCGCGCGGAAAGCCCAGGAAATTTGCAATATTTTTCAATGAAAAACCTCCAGTCGAAGGGTGCACGGGGATGAAAAAGAGGGATTTCGGGCAACAGCGGGGTGCTCTTCCGGCGAACCCATTTACTCCGTGTAATACCGAGCTTCCGCAGCAGCCTCGATAGCTACGCCGTGTACTTAATATCGTCGTTTATCGATCACTAAATATATGTATAGCCGAAGGAGAGTTTTCCTTTCTATTGAAATTTTCATAACTTTCCCCCCCTCTCTCTCTCTCTCTCTCTCTACCTCGCGTAAAAAGGAATTTCGCATGAAAATCTGAAATTTTAAGGTTCCCTTTCAATGCAAAAGCAATCTATTCTCGACCTGAATCACTCGTGAAGAAACGAAACCATTTCCAAATTTGACTGAACGCCTAATGGAAGTATAGTAAGTAAGTACGCTAGCCCGGCAGGGTAGGGTTATTTTAATAATGTTATAATAAGACGTCGCGGGATTGATGCGAAACTATTCCTTGGCAACGAACACCAAAGAGACGAAGTTCAGGGCGGCAGGCGCAGGAACTTAAAGCACCGAGCAGCTAGACATTTAGATCTAAGGCTGTCGCCTACGAGTCATTAACATACCTAAACCGAGCAGATAATGGATGTTCCGGAAAATTTCTTCTCTGCTGCTTACTTTCTGCTCGTCAGAAATAAAACGTGCGCGTTCGTCCGAACGAGATACTATATTTATAATTATATCTATAAATTCAGACCTATCTTAATACATTATACACTCCTATCATAACTTTCTTGCGTAATAAACGTGTATATATATATAGATATACATACAAATATGTATAATGCATTTAAAAATCTTTTAGAGGAATTTTAGCGGATTGGGATTTTACGGTACTAGCTCATATTTTTGAGCGTATGAAAAATGCAGAGTGGCAAGTTCTCTGCTGTGAAGTGTACAAGGTACCGGGGTGGTGGGGAGTCGCCGTGCGGTGTGGTGATGCCTCGAACGGACAAGTAGGTCTTGGTCTGCTGTCCGCCTAATCGTTTCTTCCCCGTTCAGCCCCTTTCTCCTCCCTGCCTTCCTTCCATCGCCGATAGAAGTGATCGTGTCCGATGACTTTACGGGCGTCGATGCTCGTTTCCTTGATTTACGACGCCCCTAACCTTCGACGCGTTACCTACATTGTCTCCCCTGAGCGGGTTTATCTTTCCACGTGCTGGGGGGCCCCCACGACCTCGACCTTGCTACTCCGTCGTTCTTGACATGCCATTCCTGACTTTGGACACCTTCGACACTCAAATGTCCTAGGAGGACTCCGACTCCAAGCTGCTTCATCCCTTCCCCAATTACCGATGGTGGCATGCCTAATTACAACCCGGTTGCGAACAACCGAGAGTAGAAAGTCAATAGCCGAGAGCTCTCTCGGACAGTTTGGAGTTTGTCAAAAAATTAGCCAGAGAGCGATGACGAGATATGAATGAAAGCCGTTGGTTTCTCTCGTACGTTCGACTGACACCCGGTATACCAAGCAAGAGGAGGAGGATGATGACACTCGCGCCCCGAGATATTTTTACGTCCAAGTGGAACGACACGGGCGAGTCTCTCCGCCAGATCTTCTATAGCCTCTTTGTCTCTCTCTACCGCGAGAAGGGCGCGAACCATTCACCACGCTAGTAAAACGTGAACCACCATGACCGTCGTCAAGGGGGAGGAGGGAGACCCTGTTCCCACTTGACGGTGCAAACACTGCGGTGCGTCGCTCATAATATTTACTACGGTATGAAATCCAGTCGTATGGTCGGGGAGAGGAGAGAATCTGCTCGGATGGTGGAGGCACCGACGGAAATGGCGCATATTCGACAGTGATTCGACGATTGTCGTAAACTCTGAACGCTGGGAGAAAAGCTTTCTCTCTCGTCGGTTCGGATCTTCCGAATCGAGCCAATCGCCGACTCGAGGGCTAATAGCGAGAGCTGGATAGCTAAAGGAGGCTCTACTCGCGATTCTTCGCAGTTTTTCACGAGAGTCGTGCAGAGTCGGATGAAATAACGCGGACAATATTAATACCACGATAGAAAATGAAGGAGAGCCGTAGCTCGTAGTCGACTAGTCCGCGCGCAGTCTAGACGTTGTTTTGCAGCGCCGGAATAGATATTGGTGGTGGCTGGCGCGGAGACAGGGAAGTGCCACTATTTCTGACGAGCAGAGGAGAATCTCCCCCTTGCGCCCCTTGGAACTCTCTCGCGCGGGAAGCAGCGCGTTAATAGAGGGCAGACGCCAAAGCGGCCAGGAATAACCATCAAGATGTCACACTTCCATATAGACATCCCTGTAGGCAGCAGCTACTCCTCTCGATGATCCGTCCGTCCGTTCGTCCATCTTCTAGAAGACGTTTTCTCTTGGAGTGTCCAGAGGTCCTAGAACCGAGACTCGTCATGCCCTAAGAATGCGCGCGAAGCCCGAACAAGCCTGGATAAAGCGCGCTAACTGCGCATTCGATTTTCTCTCGGAACAAGCAGCCGACTATTCTCAAGTAGCCAGTTTCCCGGACAATTAATGATCCTTGTTCCAAAAGAGAGAAAGAGGGGACGAGGTCGACAGAGAGAGAGAGAGAGGGAGGAGCCTTCTCTGAATAATCCATTCTATTCCGCAATTTCCTAGGAATCCTACGGTTTAATTCCTGACAAATGTGATCGAGTTAGTAGCGTGCATTTAATTATGAATCCTGATGCACGTATTCGGGGGATGACACTTAACAAATGTAAACAAGTGAGGAGCGAGGTTTACAGCGGTAATGCCGAGGACCTGTTGAGTCTGAGGTTCCGTGGGTGGAGACACATTGTGGGAACGTGTCTTCAATGAAAAGTCCACTTAATAAGAGAGGCCTCGGCAGATCTATGAGGGCCGTTCATCACGGTAACGCGACTGGGCCAAACGAGGCGTCGATATCACAACAACGCTACTGCCAAAGGCGTTGTTGGTTGCGCCCGTCGTCGTTTCGGCTATTTTTGACTGAGAAACCGGCGGGAGGAGGAGGAGGAGGAGGTCGTAGGGTGGTAGGCGAGCAAAGAAGAGAGGAAGCGGAGAATCAGCGGGGGAGAGAGTCCGATCGGCCAGAGGCAGAGATCTCGCCTCGAATCGTCACGGGCAACGAGATCGCGTGGGAATAATTGCTGGGCGACGTTTCAGCGGCACACACAGCTGACACAACGAGAGGAACTTTTGGCATTTCGTGTCGAATCGAGCGTAACGACACACTCCACCTCTGGATCTCCGTCTGGGCTATCGGCACATTCAATTTCGCTGTCGCTGGAAGTGGAGGCCGTCGCGCGGAGGTTTCGGCGGATTAAGGTCGATGGACTTTTCGCTCTCGGGGGATTCGCCGGATTCGCCGAATTCGCCGGGGAACGAGATCGGGGATGGTACGCGCGAGCATTCTTCGCTTGTCAGTCACGCGAGAATTAATGTTCGACGGAAGAGAGAGAGAGGAGAGTGGAGGAGAGCAGCGGACGTTTGGCGGCGAACGGACGAAGGGGGAGGGAGAATTCCTTGGGTGAAACCTGCTGAAAATGTGGGCTCAATGACAAAATAGCGCGGGGCGTAAATCAGAGGCGCGTTCCGCGAGCTCGCGACAGCTTGTGTCATCCGCCTTTGCTGAAGGAGAACATTCTGGATCATGCATGTTGAGTCGAGTCAAGGCGAATATATCATTCGCCAGAAGGAAGCGGTCAGCCTGTCACGGAGAGCACGCAAGAGGCGAAGCACGGTTCCAAGCGGCGCGGTCGCACATACAAATCAGTCGGGAAAGTGGAAGATGTAAATATACAGGCTACTTCCGTAACGACACGCTTGTCTTTGGAACGTGGGAGAGCAGTCGATAACAGTTATGTCACCCGCGGTGACTTTCGCTGCGAGAGCCCTACATCAAACTTTACATGCGCAACATCGCGGAGAACGCACCCCCTTTCCTCCTTCGCTCTCATTTTCCGCGAAAATCTAATATTCCCTCGATCTCGATAAATGTCAGGGAACACTGACCGAAACATCGAATGCCGATGATTCGATATCGATCGATTCTCTATCCCCTTTCGCTGATTCGACAAATGTTCGGCGCGTTTATATTTACGGAAACCATGCGCGCGCGCACGTGTGTGTGTAGAGAGAGAGAGCTAATTGACACAAATCCGCGCGATGGTCCAAAGCGGAATCGAGAGAGGAGCCAACGACGAATCGGTGACGAACTTGCGAGTCAAACTTGCGACTAAGTTTAGCTTATGCCGATGTAGCGCTGCACCGAGACACGAGCGTTTCGCTGGCACACCTGCCAGTATTCTTGCCAGCGTGGCTACAACACCACCCGATGACGCTGCACCTAAGAACCGATCGAACAGCAGGCCAGCTCTCATTATCCCCCTCTCTGTCACCCCTCGTCAACCCGCTTCTTCCTACACATGCTAATCCACGGTATGGAGGAATGCGCGATATCTGGCAATGACGAGATACTCCGATGACAGTCCAATGTGCTCCATTCCCCCCATACGCTTCTTATGGGGGAGGGTGAAAGTGCTATCTTTTGCATTGTCGAGTACTGGTACTACCACGTGCCGCCGCTGCTGCTGCTGTTGCTCATTGTCCGCCAACCAAGTGTGTTCCAGCGAGGAAAAAATTCCCCGTAAAACACGAAATCGACGGAGCGTAGGGATTTAATTGCCGTAATTAAAATACGCTAATCGCACATCTACATTACTGTGGTACAAGCTACTCAAATTGCCTCTCCAGAAACCTCGCGGCTATCTCTTTTCTCTCGTCTCGTACTTTGCTCTTCTATTTCAAACTTGATATTTTTGATCCGTCTTCGAAGATAAGGGTGATATAATTGCGTGGAGCTTCTTGCTGCGCTATCTCGAACAAAGGATGCTGATCTTAATTGCGAATATCGCTTTATACGAGTGCGATTGCGTTTAGCGGAGGACCGTTTAGCGAGACAAAAGCATTTTCCGCGAGCATGCGTCGATGCAATTACGATTTCACTTCGAATACAGCGAATTAATCGTGGATGGTCCGCGCAGATATTATCGGGCCACGAATTGCCACAGCACACGCAGTCGGAATTTTAAGATCGATTCGAGCAAATCGTCGTCGTCGACTCTCCTTTCCGCCCCATTCGCGACCCCAGCGTGATCCGAGCTGTTCATTCATCAACGCGAGAATGTCTCAAGATTCTCTCGAGTGAGAGAACTCGCTGAGAGCGTCCACCACAGATACACACGGGGGGTGGCATGCATTTCCAGTGGAATCGCTTTCAGGTGGATCGATCGCCATGTTTTCGGTGCCAAGGTCGGCGGCACCTTGATTACTCTCCACTGCTGATCGAGAGCCCTGGTCAATGCGCAAAGTCTCCGCGAAGCACGCGTGACCCCCGTGTTCGTAATGCAAATCGACAGACAAGCCTGCGGAGCAAGAGTCGCTTTCCGTCTCTCAGTCGGTGACACGTCGTGCACATCGTCGAGACGCGTCATGAACTCTACCCGCCGCGACAAAGAACGCGCTGACGTGCTTACAAGACAACGCAACGTGGAGGTCGCCATTGCGGTTAGCACTTGCGGTTCCTACCCTCGAAACAATTCCCGGTGATCCAACGCAAAAGTAAACTGGCAAAGAATCATCAAAGAGCTCGCGAGATTCGTCATCGCGTCGCGTCGCGTCGCGTCGTATCGCATCGGAACGGATCGGAGCAGCGATGGCAGAGGCTTCTCCGATTCTCTCCCTCGAGATATTTCTCTTCGCGCCCTGAGCTACCTTGAGTTTTCGAGGAAAGCGTTGAAAAAACTTACGGCGAACGAACCTCGCGGACCCGGGAAGAATGACTAAAATAAGTAATCGGAGGACCTTTGGACGATATTATTATAAGAGAGCTGACTCGTTCTCTTTTTTCAGGCCGAATTCTTCGGCCGCGGACGGGGGTTAAATTTAGATGCGCGAGCACACGAAAAACGAACTCATCGCGCTCCCGACGACGCCAGCTCTCTGCGGGCGAGCTTGGTAAAAATGACGGCGCAAACAGAACTTGGGTGACTCGGGTTCTCTCTGGTTCCTTATCGTTAAATCCGTCGGTACGATTTGAAAAAAGGTAGAAAATAAGAGAGGAGGAAAATCGACGAAAGCAGAGCTAGGCCGAGAGAGAGAAAGAGAGAGAGAGAGAGAGAGAGCGAGAGAGAGAGAGAGAGAGAGAGAGAGCGAGCGCGCGAAAGAAGCCAGAGAGCGATTTGCGCGGAAGAGAAGTGAAATTTTACGGAGCTGCGGGAGGTTATCCTGAATGCGAACGTAAACGGGAGACATAGCGGTTTTATTGCTCGCAAATCGAGTGTCGAGGCTATTCGAGCGCGCGAGTACAGGAAGTCGTAGAAAGTCGAATTCGTAGAGGGCCACATTCTCGCGCTCGATTTATCCGGACAATCGCGTCCGAGCAGCGGGAACGGCGCCGCCGCTCTCCGATGTCCTCCAGAACTTCTCCGGTGCTCCTCCTCTCGCAACAGTGGAAATTGCTCGCGCGACACCCACACACACACACGATTACGACTGTACACGTGTAAACGTTCCAAATATACGGGCCGCAATCGCTTCGACTGCCTACGTATATCTGATGCAACGCAGGTGAACGACTTTAATGCGTCGAATGATCGCGAGCAAAGTTCAAGCGTTTCAGAGCCGTAACACGCGCGAGAGAGCGCCCAATGAGAATAATGTTTACGCCGCGATTTTTCGCATCGCCGTCGCCGGATCCGATAAAGATGCGCGACGCCTGGGGCATGCGATCGATCGAGCGATAATTTTCAGGATTTCCAAGGACCTCCCGAGTGGACCGAAGAACTTGCGCGTTTCGCTCTCGCGCGCATCTACACGTACACGCGCGTACCAGTACAGAGAAACGCGCGCGTCCCTCTAATCCTCTAATAGGATTTATACGCGAGAGCTCGATTACCTTCAGTCAAGGATATAACTCGCCTCGTCGAGCCCCAACAACGTGTATTTACCGCGGTAATTTTGCGCACCCCCACTTATCTTGCACGACACAACACAATATTAGCCGGGAGAACGAGGATTAGCAACGTTATTGCACCAGCTACAATCCGATATGCAAAACTATAACGGTACGCTGTGGCTTCAGCGGCGGCGCCAAGGGAAAAGCTCGATCCTTGAAATATAAAAGCTCGACGAAAGCTACGGAAGAATCGAGAGTCGGACCGAAATCTTAGAGGAAGCTTCTTCCTCCTCCTCCTCCTCCTCTTCTTCTTCTTTTTCTTTTTCTTTTCCTTCTTCTTGCCCTGCTATTTACGGCTATTTACGGCTGCTTAACGCGACGAGGCTTTTTGCAAATTGAGATTTACGAGCATGAAATCCTGAGCCATGTTGGTACACGCTGCTGCTGCTGCTGCTGCCACTGCTGCCGCCGCTGCCGCCGCTGCCGCCGCTGCTGCTTACTCGGCTTGCAAAAATCCGAAACTCACGGAGGCCCGAAGTGATAGGACGGCACTAAGAAAGAGCCATTTCACTGATTTTTATTATGTTTCGGCGTGCCCTCGATGCTCCGACTGAATTTTCAGATAAACGTTTCAGTAGGAATCCCGATAAATGTTCAACAGGTCCATAAGTTGCACGTGCACGCGTGATTCGATAGAACAACATGCGGCATTAAGCCGGGAAAAAAGGTGAAAGACGGGCTAAAAGAGGAGTGCCAGAGGGCAATAAAAGGGGTAAGGAGTCGTTACCAGGATCCAGGATATTCTACTTGAGAGAAATCCCGAGAAAGAAGCTACTCGAGAATCCAGATTGGCAAAAAGGCGCCAAGTATTCGCCAGTTCTCGGCCCTCGCGCAGAAGAAAATCCGTCTTCGAGCAACGCACGCGCAGGACAATAACGATAAAATGTAGAAACCGGCACGCAACTCACGTTTCACGCCGTGAAACCGGCAAGATCGGTAAATAGTTTTCTTCGCACCTCCAACGACAAAACCCATTCGACTTATTGATGTTTTCCCACTTCTTCTTCTTTTTTTCTCTCCTCTCTTTCTCCTCTTCTTCTTCCTCGGCAACGAACGAGAACGTGTTGCGAGAACATTCAATCTCCGTGAAGGCGAGTGTACGAGCGCGAGATCCGGAATTCTCGAGGAAATTCTTGGATCCGATTTGCGGGCTCTATAAGCCGAGGGATAAATATTAGCGGAGAACGTTGAACCGAGTTAAGGGATCGGACGAGTTGAGGCGAGGAATTTTTCTGGCTACCGCGCGTGGACGAGTGTGGACGTGATGGGATGTAAAGTTTACGTGCGAGATCCTTAGCGAGGATACCGAGCGTGACGGTCTCGAGAAGACCGGTAAAGGCTGCGAAATACCATGGAATGCTTCTTTTCGCGCTTTTCTTTTTCTGCGTCGTGCGCGAGTAAACGCGATCGGTTCTCTTATTTGGCGGTCCCAGTCCGAGCCGCTTTGAGATCGAAGGACGAAGGAACTCGGGGAAGGGTTTAGAGGAAGAGAGAGAGAGAGAGAGAGAGAGAAAGTGTAGCGCCAAGAAATCAGCCGAGACTCGAAGCGTATAAAACAGAGAAACAGAGAGAGAGAGAGAGAGAGAGAGCAAGGACTTTTCTCTCCTCGTCTTCTTTTCATGCGAGCCGGCCCCCGTTAATCCTCCGTGGTTCCCGCCAGGATCCCACGGAGATGCACCGAGGGAATTTGCATACAAGATCTCCTGGCATCTCCCGTTCTCCGTCCTCCTCCTCCTCCTTCAAAGACCCACACACACGATTTTCCTCCTCGTCTCGTTCCTTCGACTTCTCATTCGCGTATTCGACCTTGTTCGCGATGCCATCGCGGGGATTACCAATTTCGGAACGAATTTTTCGCTCCTCCAGATCGTTCTGCGAAAACGAGACCAACCTCGCGTAGTCCTTTAAATCCTTAAGGAGCCATGTCGTGCGCATTCAAGATATCGACGACACTTTGCCGCTGCTGCAGTTGCCGCTAGAGTCGGCTCGGGTTAAAACCGAAGAATTTCTAGGCTAGGAGAGCGGATAGGCCTCCTATCTGGCGCAGAGCCTGAGCGAATTTCAGGATTCGATGCATTTAGGCAATTGGACCTCGCAGGATCCCACGAAGATGCATCGACGGAATTTGCATACAAGATCCCGTGGTTCCCTCCTTCATCGTCTCGAATCCTCCAAGCCGCCTCCCGGTACCCTGCCCACCCCTTCCTCTCTCCCCTCCTTTCACCCATTCGTCTGGAACAGCCAGCGTTCTATTCGCGCGCACCCCTCTCCACCCCTTCCTCCTTCTTAATCGTCCAACTTTGTTCGGCAGTCTGTCAGGCTCCGCGGCACAAACCAATCGCTCGACTCCGAACAATAGGCGGCTCTTTCGAGCACCTGCACTAAGAAAACTTTTCAATTCCACCCCTCCACGACCTTGATAAACACAATGAACCGCCTTCACTGTGCGCGTCCGGAAAGCGAATTCGTCGAAATAATATTTTCACGGTGATTCGAGAAAAGGAGGAGGGGGTGGGGGAGGCGGGGGAGGTAAACAGGCGGCACAGGCCAGGCATTTCATGATGTCGGTGATCGAATAACGCGGAACAACCAAATGAGGGACTAATTTCCCGCACGCTACTTTAATTACAGCTGTTCCCATTCATACGCGAGTGGCTGCTACGATAAAAACAATTTGACGAGCTCGGTAATCCGGAACACGCGTGGTGGGATCCTCCTATGAGTAATTCCCGCAACATCTCTCGGAGCAGCAATTTTCCAGGAGGCGCGCGTAATCCCGTAGGAAAACTCATTCGATCCGATAACTCCGAAGAATTTGACGTGCGGCTTCCCCACTCCGAGTTAATCCGAGCCATATACGGGAGCGATTACCGTTAATTATATTTTCGTAGAGGGTTGTAGGGGTTTTCGCGTGGATGCGTTGGCGTGTGTATTCTTGTGTGCACTCGTCGGTGCTCGAGGGAGGAGGGGGAGAGAGAGAGAGAGAGAGAGAGAGAGAGAGAGAGAGAGAGAAAGCGACCCTTTGCGAAGGGTGCAAGCACGTGGTGTTGGGAGGTGGTTACGTGGGAGTAGCGAGAGGAGGAAGGGTAGCGTGGGAAGGGTGCGGACGAGGTTCTGCACCCTCCACGGCAGCTTTGCTCCCGGTATTCTCCCTTAGCGTTAATACAGGCTGCGCGGGCGAAGGGCAGGATTAAATTGGCACCAATTACCAGCAAAACACCCTCCACGCACTTTCCCCCTCGTCTTCGTCCCGCCCAGCCTTCCTTCCTCGGCTTCCTTCCTACTACCAGCCAGAACGCCAGAACCCTCCGGACCCGAAAGAATCCCGCCCCAGTGCCGCCGCAACGATATTACATTATGAAAATATACATCCCCGACCCTGCTGGTCCCGATGCAATTATCAGCCTGCCGCGTTACACTTCGCGCCTCCTTTCACGAGTAGATTAATATTTTCGACGCGAAAATGAATGTTCTTTCTGAAAAACTAATTATCAAAATATTAACCGGGCCGACGCTTTGTAGAAAATTTTTCTCAAATTCAGCAGCGATTCCGTCAATCTCTTTGTCCAATAATAATTACGACGTTAAATTATTAATTGCATGTTTACCATCAAGCGAGCTAATTGGCAATGTTCACGAGCTTATTTGAAGAATAACGAGTTCGTTGGATTTACGTGCTAATTGCGCCCGAGTTTAATTAACGTTTCGCGTAAATATTACCGTGCTGGTTACGTAACGTTTTACGACGCGGGGTACACCAATGGCGTCGTAATCGCGGCGCAAGCCTTCGTTACGTTTCTGTGCGATACCAAATTCCTCGAGTGACGCAACGACGAGGCTCTATATACGCATATACATATATTTATAAGCGCAACCGCTAATTTCACACTAAATTCGCGAGCTTCGCTACGGAGTAGCGCTATCTTTACTTCCGTCCCCGCAATTGCCCGAGGTCCGATACAATATTCCATTAGCGATAGCCTCGAAAATGGCGTAACAACGGAACACGGAGAGACCAACCTGGAGAACACATACTCCGCGCGTGCATCGAACGCGCGCGCGCGCTTTGTCCATGGAAAAGCGCTGGTTCCTCGAGAAAAGGAATGAGGACGACCACGACCACGACCACGACCACGACCACGACGACGACGGCGACGACCACGGCGGCGACAACGATGAAAAATACGAAAGGACGCGCGTTGCATTTGTACACACAAATGGGCGGTTCTGGAGCGAAGAATAACAACAGCCTTTTACAATTGCCCGTTTGATTTACTATTCATCTTCCACGCACGATAGCGAAGAATACCTGCATGATATACATCCGGGGATTAGTTACGCACCACTCTCGCTCGCTTGCTCGCCTGCCTGCCTACCTGCCTGCCTGCCTGTCTACTCGCCTGCCACCTCCTTCTTTTCTCATCGCTTTATCGTACACAATAACTAATAAGAACCCTCTCTCTCTCCTGCGCCAGACTATGTAATTTTGTCTTTCCCCGAAGTATAGCGACTCCCGCCAGAATTGACAAGCACGAGGGAAACGAGGGGCTCACGAATTTTTCAACGAATCGCAACGCGAGTGCAAAGAGGGAGGAGGAGTGCAGCACGACGCGGTGCATCTTCGTCGCGGTGTTTCGCAACGCTTTCGGGCGACTCGATAATCCGCGGAGTCGCGCGGTTGGCCCGGTTCCCGCGCGATTTCTCGGATTCGCCGCGGATCGACGGACCGGTAAATTTCCATCAATGAGGAAGGAGCTGTAGTAGGACGTTTCGCGGAATGTCGAACGGGTGCACTCGCGGGTCACGTGTATGAAAAAGGAGCGCGTGCGATATGGCGGCACTGGCTGCTGCCGGCGTTTATGCACACAAATGGGCGGTTCTACTGGCGAACAGCGACGCTCGCTGCAATTGGTCGCTCGAGTCGTTACACTTATCGCATTACGCGTCGCGTACACACGCACACCAAAGCAAAGAGCAGCAGACATCTGTACCTTGAGAATTCCGAGTGCACCTATGCACGCACGCACGCACGCACCACCTCCACGGGTCGTGGGTGTGGGAACGAGTCTCCAAGGCCATAGCGCCATTTGCGGAATGACGAACCAGCAAGTTTTCACTGTCCTCCCCTGTTCCTTCCTCCTCTCTTTCTCCCTCCCCCTCTCATACTCATTTTTTATCTACAATCCTTGAATCCATAATAAATCTATTCTCGTACACGCGCCTTGCGCCAATAAGCCTTTCCTAATATACCTCGCATCATCTTCCACCTGAAACCATTTGGAATTATCGGTTGCTCGGCGATCGGCGCTAATCCATTTCAATCACACCTATATTCCATCCGTACACAAGCTGCGCTGCTTTCAATTATCCTCAGAGTCGGATGGCAATTAATATTAATACATGTATTCGTTTGGTTAATGCAGTCGTCGTAAAATAAAATGTATTTTTATGCTCGCAAGAAATGTATTAATTTTATCGAGAGTTTCAAGGCCACTCATAATGGAATCATGTAAAAAGTAATTAAATGAATTAATAATCCTGATAGATTTATGGGCGTAATATGGAAATTAGAGATTGTTAACTTGTCGTTTATTGATATTGGTTCAAATGATCCATTTTGCTAATGGTTCGCCGGAGCAGTCTTGTATAAAGGTAATAATCAAATAAATAAAGTGGCGGCTCCAGCAACCTGGAGAGATACGTAAAAAGCAGGTGCATGCAACCATGGCGAGATCTATCATGTGTAGGGGGTGTGGTGGGGGGAATGGAGTGGAGTCGGAGTCGGAGGAGTGAAATCCACGATATCGGAGTATCAATCGCTATATCCCGGAAAGGGTGCCGCGGCGTCTTGTTTTCCAGCAGGGAGAAGAAGCTAGTTTCGCTAGATGCATAATGGGTGTACCTGTGCACGGGGGAGATCCCGTAGAGCGCAAAGCGCAAGGCGTGCCAGAGAGCTCGCTATGCATCGCATTACCACACGAGGATTGCGAGGATCGCGAAGAGCGGCGGTGCGCACGGAACCGCGAGTGGAGTCGAGGCACTGGAGAAGGATAATTTATTATGCTGTCAGTATGTCGCTCACAATGACCGCCTCCTCGATTTTAGCGACACGAGCGATTATCGGAACAGCCGATCTCGGACCGATCATCGTTAGCATGAATAACGTGACAATGGTAATCCCTTTCGAGAAAGTGCTAACGGCCATACGTGCTTCGATGCCAGATGTCGCCGAGGAATGCAACGGAGGTGAGGGAGGAGGTGTTGGAGGAGGTAGACACGCGTCGAGTACGCGTATCTCGTCATCCTGCAGTGGAGGCTTTCTAAAAATATTCATCGACAGACAGCGCCGAGAAAAGGAGCCCATACTGGTTGCTTGGATGGTTGGTTGGTCCCAACCAACACTTTTCGATCGTCCATCGCGAAGCGTCGCGACGCTTATATTTCGAGTCGACTCGACTCGATGCATCCAGCAGATTTCGCACTGCTACGAATATCCAAATTTATCGTCGAGTCTTCCAAAATGATCCCTTAATATCTGTTTCCAGGTTTAATAATAATCGGACGGGCGCGTACCGTCGTTTCTCCAAGATTATCCACGCTAATAGGACGTAATGCAATCGTGTCCTTATTGGGATATCGAGGGAAGGGAAGGGGACGATTCTGAAAGAACGCTGATGTCGATAGTTTCGCTTTGCAGAGTAAGACGTAAGCAGAAATCTGGGGGTAGGAGTGTATAGCCAGGCTACTGTCTCGGGGTGGCTGCTCCCTTCGAATCCCCGGGGGCGGCAAAATATTCTTCAAGTACTTTCCACGAAGCGAGGGGGTGTTTAGGTCGGCGATAGACCATCGGCAAGGGATGTGCGGCTCTCGGGGGTGGTTTCAGGGTAGGAAAGTGGCCCCGTTACAAGTTTTACTGCAGTTTTGCGGCTCGAAACTGCGAGCGCGTAACGGGCAGCAATTGAATTTAAATATTCAATTATGCGATGTGTAAATGAAATAGAAGTCTTATGCAAATGGCTACACGTTGAGGGTTGTTGCAAATTTAAAGGGTTAAATATTTATTAGCCAAGGGTTAACCGAGATTTATCATCAACAGTTCCGCCTCATTCTCTTACTTGTGTTTACTCAGCCGATATGCAAAATTTCGATTTTCCAATTTTTCAGTCCATTCTCACTGGAACCTCCGCTATCCCTGACGCAATGGGTACGTGAAAATTTCACGATCGACACTTACACGATATAAAGCTAGTTACTTAAACTTACATTCTAAACACCATCATCCTACGGCAAAACTGTTTTCTCGCGATGAAGGAATAGGAAACTTTTGTAAAATTAAGAGTGAACCAGACAAAATTTTTAACTCAACAAGGCTAACATTTATTTATAATGAAAATACGCTGATTGAGACAATAGTTTAAACAAGTATCATTATCGGTAATATATCGTTACTAAAATTCTAGTCGTATACAATATTCGGGTGAGTTTCATTGATTTTTTTCTTAAAACTAGTAAGTTGTAAATCGTTATAACACACATACATGTACAATCTTCGTAGTCTGAAAATTCTTCGTTTCTTTACCGTTTGCGCAATGCAGTCTGAATATTTAAAATCTAATATATATATATATATATATATATACATATATATATATATATCATAATATAATAATAAGAATAATAAGAATAATAATAATAATATATACACATACATATATGTGTATTTTTTCTTTTTCGCTGTGTGTGCTTTACGTATTTCATTGTATGCGTATACGCGTTTCCTGAACTCGTTAACAATCTCAAAAACAATACGAAACAAAAACGTAACTATATACGCGACATTCTTAACAAATGCTCTCATCTGACGTGTGTGGCAGTGTGACCGAGGAAATGGGAAATTCAATTGCAATTCAATCATTTTCTGGCAATCAATTTCCCTTTTCCGTAATTTAACTTTGCCGAACGATCTTAAATCTATCGAATCAAAATTAATGTATAAATGCGACAAATTATATCACCATACAAAGTAGCCATATGTCTTATCGACAGCTATAAAAAACTTGAGCAATTCAATACAACTTTAAAAAGAAATTATACTGAAACAAATTCCACCAATTATACCTTCAGTTTTCTCTCTAATATCACCGTGGAATTATGCCTTTCGAGTACTTATCAATATATCATAATTATTACATATATTATCAATATTATAATAATAATAATTAATATTATTAATATTATATCTTTTACTAATGTTATTATTAATATGGTTATTATTTATCGTTATCGTTATTACTTTTATTATATCATTTATCATTATTATTATTATTATCATTGTTATCATTAATATTAGTATTAGTATCAAGTATTAATAGTCTTATTACTCTTTATAACTGCAGACAAGACACGCCACGATGCAACTTAATCATTATACAAAAGGAAAACGATATCCTTCCGTTCGTTATAATCATTTTCCTTTAGATATTATTTAATTAAGTACACAGACACGACGCTAGAAAGCGTCCGCTGGAACCTATGGCACTAATTATTCACGTTTTCTTTTTCACAGTAATCTCAATTTTCCGATGAGACGTCTATGAAGACGTCTTATTTCAATAGGCATTATCCATGCTTCAATTATGTATAATTCTTTACGTATTTCGTTTTTTCGCTCGTTCGTATAACGTATCTTAAACCCATGAAGAACATTAGCAAAAGAAATTCGTAATTTGGCAAGAGTCTTTAATATGCGAATAATAATGATAAGAATGATTTTTAAAAACCATAACGTGAATGTAGGTAAGTTTTGGTAAACGCCCGAATAAACTGTGATCCGCTAAAAAACAAAGTTAAGTAACTAAAATACCGGATAAATATTAGAGATCAACGAGCTTTTTACTTGGCGTTTTATTGATCGGTGAATTGTACTCCCCTTGTGTGTGTGTGTGTATATGTTTGAGTGTATGTGTAATACACAGTAATGATCTATGAAAATCTCGTACGACGGAAGACACGCGAATGTATTATACATAAAATATCGAACGATTAGTACACGTATACAGAGGCTGATCTTCATAAAATATATAGGTACGATAAGTACGAAGATATCCTGATTCAACGTTGAATTCTTCATTCTTGTACTTACCGGAAGTTTCCCTTTTCTCTTCTTTTCAGTTGTAAACTTGAAAATTGAAAGTGGAGCCAAATCTTGGTTTTCTTTTAGTCTTAATTAAAGACCGAGATTCATTTCTCGGCCCTAGGTTCGGCACTCGTAACTAGGGTTCCGACCAACTGGTGCCGAGTTCCACCTACCAACCTCCGTACACCCTTGCATTTTCATTTGATTTCAGCTTGTTTTTAGTTTATGGAATTCGTCGAAAGGTGGTCTCCTCTTTGGTTATGGACCGCCGATCGACATTCATCCATGTTTCATAATGCTAAGATGCCTCCTCTGGTGTTAATTTATCCTTTACCTTTTTTCAATGTTTAACCTGTTGAGGAATTGCTGTGATACATGTTTTATGGCTTTTCGTTGTAAATTACTTGGGTATTTGCACAACTCTCAAGCTTTTACAACTACTGGTGATCCATAAAATCATTATATTTTCAACGTTGATCATTCACCGGCATACTAGTGATGCAAAAAAATTGATATGATTTTTAATAAAGAATGATATTCTACACTTCGGCAAAAGTGGATAATCAAATTATACTTTGAAAATTCTTATTCAAACAGGCAATGAACTTTGAAAAGAAGGTGGACAATATAAGAGGCATCGTTTTTCATTTGAGACATTTTTCATTGTTTTCCAACTTTGGTTAGAAATTTTGCAATTCAAGGGTTGTTTAGTACGGGGATTGGGGATGGACCTCGCGCGCCCTGTCGGCCAGGACATGTACCTCACACAACTCCCTAGTTACGAGTACCGAAACCTAGTGACTAAATAAAATCTGACTAAAACCGCATACATCGCTCTTGATCTATCCTGAGACTTCCTAATATCCTAAATCAGTTATCAGTAGAGTCCTTGTACCAAAGTGTTACTCAGCTTTCTTAATTTACCGTATACGCTTGTGTTATTATAGTATTTTATACTTTCAAAACCTTTCCACAATGTGCTTAGCATAGATTTAAGGACTGAAACTCACGCGTAATATAATTTTATCATTATAGAAACTATGTCATATTATATTTTGTCTGGTTCCTTTATTTCCTGCCTAATTCACGACTTCGCTCAGATATTTCATTTTTCTCGAATCCTTATCAGTGTCGCTCGCTTCAATCTATTATCGTTAGTCGAAGCTAACAAGTTAAAAACTAGACTAAGCTCTCCTAAATTCTTTAAATTGGATAACACATCACTCTATTCCGCAAACACACATATTCACTCATTCTCATTTTCTCTTCTACTCTTTCGTTCCCTTTACGCAATTCTATTTCGCGCATATCCTTAATCTAAATCCGAGCATTCGATTTAAAAATAGACACAAATTCATTTTGTGACGTGTATAGACTTAAACCTATTACGTATATCCTGATCACGATTAACAGTTGTTAAGAGTAAGATCGCCGCCCGACAATCCTCGCATTGACCAACAATCATTTTTGCTTTATCGTTAATACCGCGGAAATTCTTTTAGCTCAGCACGCACGATACGTATATAACGCGTGAGTAAACGTTAAAGACTAATTCGAATAAAACACCGTACAGACGACGGCCTATCGCCTGCCATTGAAACACGCCTAGCCCTCTAGTAGCATCAACCCGTGATGTTGCGAATAGAAAATTTTAAGATTCGTCCGTGAAAAAAAATACCGACGCAATCACATCAAACTCGCATACCCAGTCTAGAAAAATCTAAAGTATTCTCAAATGTACATGCGGAGTATTGTTTCTATGCGCAAAAAAACAGATCGATGCCCCTAAAAAAAGAGCTCACGACCGATATAATGCCCGCTTTTACATTGACTTGTGACAGACCTTTGCACAGCAAAGAAAGAAAGTAAAGAAGAAATGGGGAAAAGCGTAAATCTCAAGGGATAAGGAATAATGAGATTTGGATGTGAAGATATTTTCTTGGAGACTTTAACGCGATTAAAATGTTTAAAAAACGCGCTCCTCTCTTTAAATGGTGCCGAGAATCCATATCAACGTTTGAACTGCGAGAAGTAACATACATGAACTTAAAAACCAGCCAAGTGCCAGAAGAGACGATAAAAGACTCGTCCTTCGTTCGGAGCAGTGCGAAACACTCATTTTACTCAAAAATTATTAATTACATTATTTACAAAAAAAAAAGGAAAAAAATAGAAAGAATTTCCGACAAGTAGCGCCAGTCCAACAATTCTATACACTCGCGTCACGCGACACCCACGTAATTTACCAAAAACTCGACTGGTTCTTGTCACTGGAGTTCGAGTTATCACAAGCATAAGAAATACTGAAAGACAAGTATCGTTATCCGATAATATTTGTTTGGCTGACCGTAGTCTCTCTTTTTCTTCCCCCTTCCCCCCTCTCTCTCCCTTCTTCCCTTCAATTAACAGAAACGAATTGTACGCCAAAATGAGATCATCCAAGAGTCTCCCACTGAAAACTGCCTACAGGCATTTCCAGCATAACACTTTGAAGAAACAATTTGGAGAACAATGCGTCTATCAACCCCTAAATATTTCCTCACGTAATTTCGGAACTATTTTCTATTTGAAACAGCCAATGATCCTACGTTTCGTAGCGCGTGAATTTCGCGAAAAAGGCCAATCGAAAACCGACGTAAATATGGGGATGAGGACAGGGGGTTGTGGAGAACGGGTAAAATAAGAGAAAGAAAGAGAAAGAGACAGAGAATGCTTTTGAAAATATCGGAATATGGTATAGGGAAATCCAGTGGGGTTGGTGGTAATGGCGGTAAGGGGGTGGTTTTAACGAGGCTAGCAAGAAATGGGTTTCAAGTAGAAAAAAAGAGAAAGGTCATGTCGCGAGATCGGTTTTTCGCGACAAGGTTCGAATCGGCATATCGTGTCGTGATATATATGGCATAGTAGTTGTACAAGTTTAGTTGCGACTTTGCGTTTGGTTGCGCGTCTATTACGAGCACGGATAAACGGCCGAGCTGATGGTGTGGTATGCGAGGGCGGCGTGCGCGTGCGCAGGGGGCGCGGATGCGGCTGCGTGTGGCGAGGAGGCCATCGCGGATGCCGCCGCGGCTGCCATCATCATCTGCTGGTGCGTACGCTTTAGGGAGTTGGGAGTTGTGGCGGCGCTACTTGGGGTAATAGCAGTAGTAGTGGTGGTGGTGTTCGACTGCGGCGGCGGGTGGTGGTTTTGGCTTTGGTTTTGGCTCAGTTGCAGGGGGGTGGTGGTGGCGGTACTGCCGATACCGGCGTGACTATTAGTCTGATGATGGTGATGGTGGTGGTGATGGTGATGGTGGTGGTGAGGGGTGATCGCGTCGTGCGGATAATAAGATGATGGTGAGGTACTCACAACATCCGGCGTACTCGCTCCATCCGTGTGGCTGGTGCTGTCAGCTGTGCTCCTGGGTCCGCCACCATCCAATCCATTGCCCATCTCCGGGGGCTTCGAGCTCTCTCGGTCGTCGATCACCAGATCGATCGGCATTTTCCCTTTCAGGCAACTGATGTATCTGTGGCAGAAATTATCGCAGAGCTCGTGCACCTGTAAACAGAACAACGATTTTCTTAAGTTTTCGCGCATTTTCCGATTTCCCTCCGTCCTCTCTTTCCTATTTGCTCGTCTTCAACGATTCTACAGCAACGCTTTGCTTCGAGAGTAGCTTGAGAATTTTTATTTTATACGTGTGCGACTAGGACTTGTGCGCGCGTTCGGCATTCTTCACTCGATCGGATAGCGCCTCGTTCGCGTCCAAATTAGCCGTGTCCAAGAGCATTCTGTGGGAACCAAAGAAAATTCTTTGGTGTTCCAACATCGGCATATGTTAGGGACAAAGGTAGTGGTAACCGAGGACAAGATGACGAACTACGTCGACGACGACGACGACATATCAAAGTATCGATACAGAGAATTGGAAGGATGAATGCGAGAAAGAGAAAAGTCTTGACGAGCGAGACAAACGTATGGTGCGCGCATCTCGAGGCCGCAGCAGAAGCGGTCCAGCAGCAAGAGTCTCTCTCGATGCTGCAGAGAGGAGGTCTGACCGGTGTCCAGTCGACCAGAATGTTATGTATGCAAATGAGGGCTGACAGGCCTATGGTATACCCGGTTGATCCTCCTCTCTCTTTCTCCGAGCTGTCCTTCCCCGCCCCTCGCGACCCACCTTTCTCTCTCTCTCTCTCTCTCCCTTCGTTCTCCGTCTCGCTCTATTTTCTCTCGAATCCTCTAAGGAGAGGACCAAACGTCAGTGATTGGTTTTAGAAAAAACCCCCCAAAAAAAGAAACTATTATATAAGCAAGAACAAGTAAAAATTGTTGTCTCGTTAAATGCAAATTAAGAGAGAGAGAGAGAGAGAGAGAGAGAGAGACAGGGAGGAGAAACTAGTCTCTCGTGCTTTGTACAAGCCAGCAGCGATGGCTCCGACTCATTTACCTAGCAATTGCTTATGGCGCTCTTCTTATTAGGCATTTATATGTTACAGAGAGACCACAGCCATCTTACCGTAGGCGGTACTGGACAATGCTAAAGTTCTTTGGTCCGTAGACCACCATAGACAATACTTGTGCTTACAGCGCATTAACTGTGCGCAAGTAACAGCCGACACAAAGAAGCCCTCTTCATTTTTTCTACTTTTTTTTACTCCACCAGTAGTTGAACTATTTGCTTCTGGAAACTGGTCGAGTTAACTGGCGTCCAACGATGCGTGACACAATCCCTAGGATATGAGCGGCAGCATCCACGATGTAAATGGTTTTACGATAAATATGACGAGCACGCGAGGGGGTAGAAAACCTGTGCGCAAAAGGATTTAAGAGAAAAGTCTTGAGAATATTGAAAAATGTCGGAAAATAGGACAGAATGACTGAAATCCTCAAGGTTTGAACTAATCTAATGAAAACGTGGCTTTGAGCATCCTTTTTCCTTCTTTCGAAAGCAAAAATTGGCAGGCTCTGAAAAACCTCCGGTGCAACCGTGACATCGTTGGTCAGGATTTGTTACGCTTGTTTACCTAAGCGGAGGTTGCGGTTACCACGACAATAAGGTTAAGTCTCCATCTTTTCATTAACCAACTTTTTTTCTGGAGGCCTCGCCTAAATTTTCCCGCGTGCGGAGGCAAGGTAACACAATGCATCCGGAATGACTAGACTCTCTTTAACGCGGCAACGAAGGACGAAATACCGAGAGGGCTCTGAGGACCCGAGAGTGGAGGACCTCGAAGGACAGCGGCTATAATGCCGAACTGGTTAGAATTTGATCCGCCGGGAGTCGAGTCGAACCGGCCGACAATGCTCAGCGAAGAAAAGAAACAAGGCCTACGGATTCACTCTTACTCACTCTCGCTCTCGCTCTCACTCTTTCTCTTTCTCTTTCTCTCCCTTTCTCGCTTCTTCACTTTCGATCAGTCCCGATGTCCGAAAGAACTCCCGCTCTTTTGGTCGCAGAATACACGAGGACTTCACTACTACAACTCTCTCTCTTTCTCTCTTTATCTCCCTTTTCTCTTCTTTCCTTCGCTTTGTGCGAACTCAAGCACACACAGAGACACAGTCGCAAACGAGATAGATATCGCGAGGCGTCTCCCTTTACTACTCTTCTTTTTTGGCTTACTTTTTTTCGGTTGTAAAATCCTCGGCTGGATTGGATTTGGTAATCTGTATATTCCGAGTGTAATGAACTTTCTCCTCATTTTTAAAGGTGTCTTGTTTGTTTTTAATGGCGATGGTGCGTTAACGGGTAAATTTTCAGGAACAGTTTAATGCAAGTTACGCGAGAGTATATTATGTTGTAAAACGTTGAATAAATAATCAGGTCTTACTTTCTCTTTACTGCAGGTATCATTCGAATTATTGCTCCTCTCTTCCGATATACCTTCGCGCACGCAATGTCGTGAATAACGCCATTACCGGAAGACGACTGGCCACCGCCGAAAAGATACTGAAAAACGGGGAGAGGGATACAACGCCGCTCCAACTTGAGTCGAATCCTCGGTAACTTGAGATTATTCGCATTTAACGGATAATTTAACAAAGTCCAAGTCTCTCGAGCAAGGGCTGCCATTTTTAACGCGACCTGCGTCTCTTCCGAAGCGCTGGATGCATTTGGGGTGAAATATGGAAAATTGAAAATTTGGCCTCCTATCCGATCGATGGTACGATGGACGATCAATGCTCGTTAAAAAAATATAGAATGATCTGTTATTTGCAAAACGAGTTTTTCGTTCAAAGCCTCTTTAAGCGAACTCTCATGCCTGGCAGGTCTCTCATTTCTATCCACTATCATTTTCCCCACTCCTCGCGCTTCCTCCTCCCTCTTACGAGTGAAAAGAGGAGTTCCGCATGCGACATTATACTACCGCGAGCCGTCCTTTTGTTCGGCTCTAAAATTACTCGAAAATTTACGTAAACGCTGGAATGAACGGGTAAACGTTCCCCTTACCCCCTACCCCAGCCTCCTCCACGGAAAGGCAAACGTTGAAGAATGGGGCGGATCTGGGGTACGTACGAGGCTGCCTGTAAAAAAACGCAGGAAACCCCATTTACGGTACAATGGACTCCTTTGAGGTCGAAGGTAATGAAGGTTTCGGGGTGTCTGTCTCAGCCTCGCTCGGTCTACGAGCCTCTCGCTCGCTCCTTAACTTCAATTCACAACCTGACCACCCCTTGCGACACGCACAACTTATATACCGGGTACGCTTACTCCTTCCTCTCTTTTTGCAATCCACAAGCGCATCCCTCTATCCATAGACCGTTTAGTCGAAAAAATCCTATCCACCCCTTTGAGGGGTGGAAGCGCTGCATGGCCCCTGCGCAAATGCTCGGAAAGCATCGAAAGTGCATCGCTCATTTTCTAAATATAGAAACATAAACACATTCGATTCGTGTCGGTAGGCTGAAAAATGTTGGAATTAATCTCGCGCAAGCAGATCAAGTCGATCCATCTTACATGGCAGTAGTGGCGTGTGCATGAGGCCGAGATTTGAAAATTAATCATACACCGTGGCAACCTCGACCCCGCGTGGTCTCAGTATCACGGGCGAGTATCTTCGAGACCATGGCGAATAACCGCGAGGATCGTATGTATACAAGCAAGCAGAGCGGAGAGTCGTGGACAAAGAGAGTAGAGAGTAGAGAGCAGAGAGGAGAGAGGAGAGAAAAGATGTGGGGGGTACACAGCAAGATGGCAAAGACGCGGAAAGGAGGAGAGGGACGGAACATGGGTTAGAACCAGTTTCCTCAAGTCCACGGAAGGGGGCGAGAGGGTCCTCCGCGCCGCGTGTTATACCAGTATGAATCCCGTTGGTATGCACCGTGCGCCATAATACCCCATAAGAAATTTACCGCTCTCTAACCAGTGACGGCGTATATACATCGGCGGGGGCTTAGCGCAGACCTCGGTAGAAGGAAAATGCCGGGCGAAGCACGAGGCAGAGAAAAAGGGATGCGCGGCGGGGTGAGAAGAGTAGAGGGACGAGAAAAAGGAGCACGCAGGGAGACGCGGTGGATGGGACAGGGAGGAAGAGCAGAGGACGAGCGGAGAGAAAAGGAGATGGAGGGAGGTGGAGGAAGATGGCCCTTCCTTTCGCGCACCGGGCCCCGGCAAAACGTAATTATGCTAATACGCGATTGGCTCGAAAATGTTAAATGCAGAAGGTGCACCACCGCGGGCTAGCACGGTCCACCCGATTGGTCCCCCCCTTCCCCCACTATGTCGCCTCCTCTCCTTTTATCGGGCTGTCTTGCTCCTTGCTCGGGCTCGGCTACACAGATATTTATGGAATCTTCTTCATCGCGCCCGCTGCATTCCGCTCTCGCTGCCCACCAGCCCTCCTCGGCTTTCGCGATCGGGCCCCATGGGACCAGAAAACGTTTCAATCTTCATTACGTCGATGCCATCGTGCCAAATTGCGGCCAGAGTTTTATCGTCCTTTTCAAGAATCCTGTAACCGGATATCGAGCAATCTACCGCATAATCAGCCTTCTTCATATTTCAACACCGGGATCGCTGGATGCGGAACGCGACACGGCTGGCAAATTGGCAAATTGGCAAAGTGGAAAAATTAATTTTAGCTCTTCATTGTAGCGCTACGATTTAACTTTGTCGTCGCGGCAACATCTGCCACTGCCGCTGCCCTTGCCTCGTGGCAACCCTCCTCCTCCTCCCACTGTTACAACCTCCGTTCCACCTCCCCCGTTGCACCTCCGAAGAAGATTCGGCTCCCGATAAGTCTCGCGCTAAATTTATGCGCAACGCAAAATGCCCAACGTGTTTTCTAGTCATTTAATTTACAGGTATTATGGTGCACATCTGCTTTTTGTCACGGCAATCGCGTTACTGAAAGCACTAAGTGTTTTTTAGTGGGAGCTCTCCGATGGAATTGCGATTTCGCTACGGGCAACGCAACTCTTAATTGATAAAAATTATATAATAGCCGGACTCGAGAGCTTGCGATGGCTCCTAGGCAATATTGTCGATCTTGGAAGGATGTTGCTTCGACCGCTAACATAATATATCGCCCGTATTGAAGGGCTCGACGCGTATATACGGGTGGATAGTCGAATTCGCCGCGGGTGTCTGGCCTTGTAATAATGTAATCGACGCAAATGAGGAAAATTGCTATAAAATTGCACGATCGTAGTAGAGTAGCATGCCGAGAGTGGCCTGCCGACGCTGGTCCAATGGCCGCCGCCGCCGTCGACACTGCCACAACCACCACCACCACCGCCGCCGTTGCTCTCGGCTGCCATTTCGATGGAAACGCGATGGATGCTCCGATATTTTGCACGATAAAATATTGCCACAAAAAGCCTCTACCGCCCTGCATTATGCAAACCAAACTTCCCTACCTGCAGCTGCATCCAATTATAATTGCGATAATGCAATTTCCTACCAAAAACCAGATTTACGACTGTACCTATAGCAACGCGCGGTCTTGCTTGATAATTGAAGACAAATTTACGGTAACTTCGTATCAATTCGAATAGCCTTGCTCAAGTAGCGATGGGTAAATACACTTTTTTTCCGAAGGAAGCTCGTTTCCTGCGATATTTTTGCGGATGTGTGTGTGTCAAGCTGAATCCAGTATGGTTGTCATTAAAACTTACATAAGTTGTCGATGACAAATTGTAATTAGAGAGGTGTACGGACATGACAGTGACGCGATAAAGTGGTTCAATTAAGTGTGACGATATAACTCATCTCTGGTATATTGGCAAGCCTGTTGTTATAGGTGCGGGCATAGCATTTCTTTTTTTAATGGCACGCTGCAATAATTAGACCGTTGAGGAAGTATTCGTCGTAAAAACTCGGGAAGAAATGGGGTTGAAGGACTTTCACGGGACACTACTAGGAGGTCCTTCTGGACCTCGTTAGAATATGAGACGAGAAATGCCGGCTCGACGAATCGACGTGCCACAGTCCCTTTCCTCCTTCTACCCTTCTTTCTTCCTTCCTTCCATCCCTATTTTCTTCTCTTGGAACAAAGAGAGCGCTCTGACAATCTAATCTTTTTTTACTTAAACTTTTTATCTTCTTAAAACTTTCAGAATCTATTAAACCTATTAGTTTTACTACATGTCTTTCTAGTTTTCCTTTTCTTGCGCGAAGGAAACGCAAAACATTTTTAAGACTGGACAAATGCCGGAATACTTAACATTTCTTTTACTTTATAAATAAACATTTTGAGAAGAGTTCAAAAATGACCTAAGAACATTTTGAAGCGAACGTAATATTCATACCTTTGATTTATTAAGCAAATTCTTTTATGGAGTTGTTTTGTACAGTTTCCCTAAAAATTTTTCAAGTTGCTTCAAGTTGCTTATGGGGGAAAAAAAAAAAATACGAGACATTTCTTTGGCAAGGATTTCACTTCAGAGATGCTAATACTCCACCTCCGCGAAACTTTTATGTTCGCCTATAAAGAGAAAGGAAAAGAAGGCCGTTCTAAGTCAAACAACTTGAACGTGGCAGTATTCTGTCTGCCATTGGACAACTAAATGACTCCACTTACGTAGTCTCAAGCTGCTCTCGATACGATAGACTATACCATAGACGACGAACCATGTTAAGCTTTCACTACAATTACGGAAAATTGCACTCAATCATAACAGTTGTTTTCAGACTTGAAAGCTATCTTAGACATTGCCAGCCAAAGGTGAAGCTTAATAGAGCAAACTAGAGCAATTTGCAATTCAACGTCTATTCCCGTAAAGTGGTCTCGGGCAAATTCTATCAATTTCATCAATCAAGTCTGGACTTTGACTTTCTTGAATTTCTACCGTATTCGACGTCTTTCTTCGCGAAAATATATGAGCGTGAACGTTTGTATTTGGAAAGTTACGTATGCAGAGATCGGTAGACGCGTACTCACCTTTTCAAGTTCGAGGAGATGAAATCGGAGGACTTGGATTGCTTGAACCATCTGAAAGAAGAAGAAGACAAAAATTGAATAAAAGACATTTGACGGAAGGCACGAGGGCGGAGAGACGGAGAGGGTGGAAAGAAGGACACGAAACGGAGACAAGCGCAAAGTGTGCCTGGACAGGCGTACGCGGCTACACGTCAGTCGTTCGGGAATGGACCAACTCCTCTCCTTGGGGACTCGACTTTTCAGTTACACTCGTATTTATCGCTCCCGTTTTGACTTCTCTTTCGATAGGTGTGTACCCGCCCCGCTAGTATCTCCCAGGGGCCAGTTTCGCGTTGCGGTTTAACGGGAATTAATTATTATCGGAGCGGCATTCCACTAATTGCGTGGCTGGTTGGATTCCACGGGCGATCACGGTGGCGTGGCGGTAGTAAAAATGGAAAAAGAAGCAAAATACGCGCGAGGTATTAACGATCCTCGACGTTTGTTACCCGAGACTTTCTACGAGTGGCGCAAGAGAGGCTGCACTTTTACAAGTGAGCATTTCAGAAACGCTCGCACACGATATAATCGTTAAGTTTACGGCGCTTATTTCGCTATCTCTTCTAACTTTTCAGGCAATTGCGCGTGACGTAATCATTGATATTGCCCACTGGAAGTATTTATTTTTCAAGCGCTGTGGGGAAGATTCGCTCTCGAACGATCGCAAATACTTTTCATTCCCGATTAAGGCGAACCTCCCGACAGCCAAATCGCGTACGGTTGGGCCATTCGCATAATTTTCCGATACGCCATATTACTTAAAGTACGACCTCCCGGACAGTCCCCTCCCGCCTAAGAGCGGTTGAACATAGTGGAGCATGCCCAGCACCGGACCCAGCGAAAGCAGCGATTCAATTAGGCGGCCTGGTAATCTTAATTGTTAATTAACATTATATTTATGCAATTATAGTCCATTATGACTCAGCAAGCTCGATAACGGCGCAGCAATGGGCGCTCTCTCAGATAGCGAGTCTCAAAAGGGTACTGGGCTCTCCTCTCCGAGATTCCCTCGCCCTCGCGCCCTCTCCCTCAATTTCCTCCAGCAGGATTTCATACGTGACTTAGCGCTGTTACACGCAGAAACGCAGAGTGATATACTGCCGCGTGCAGGGATGTATTTTGCTTTAAGAGTGCAAACGTGTAATCCCAGGCGGGGATAAACGTTGGATGAAACCACTCTTGGAACGGGGCCAGTGCTTTTTTTCGAAAAATATTCCAAAAGCAATTATCTTGGCGCAGCGCTGGCGGGGGCGAGAGGGCCCGGCACCGAAATCTTTCTATGCCCGGTACATTCCATTTAGCAGGAAACAAAGCAGAACGATGTAATTAGAACGCGCGGATGCGTCACGAAGTCCCTCGAGATATCGTTCTAGCGAGATAAGTATGCTCGGTATTAATGAACTTGTTACTGAACAAACAGGAGAGTTCAAAGACCGGGGAACGGCTGTTTCTCTTTCGCTCTCTCTCTCTCTCTCTCTTTCTCTCCTTCCCTCAATCCCTTCCTCCCTCCTAAGAAATAATTTCACGTCATGCGCAAGTAATAAATTGCATAATTAATGAGAACACGTGAATTCTGATTCCTCGCGCAATCACACGCGTTCATCTACCGAGCGAGCTTTTCCTCTGCCGCGGAGGAATCGACATGTGAAGCCGGACGAGCGAATGTGCGAGTCGCGCGGCAAAAAAAGTGACGTTTCGACGTAGACTACACGCTGGATACTCGATACTGAAAAAAGAGCCTCCCTCGTCGGGGAATTTGCGTTCGAGAAGAAAAACAGGTCGGAGGAATGGCGAAGATGCGTAGGCAAGAACAAGAAAAATCGAAGGAAGATGAACGAGAGTTGGATTTCCCGTTGAATGGAAGAGAAAAGAGATGAATATTCGTCGTGGAGTAAGAAACTGCGGGCCCTTCGATCGGGGACCGTCCGAGAGGAGGGTCCCCCATGAATATTAACGGCAAGGACAATAGTGCGAGAGACAGAGGAGGCACGAACAGTATTTGCAGGCACGCAGGATTTGTGTCCGTTATCAAGAGGAGAGAGGTCTATTGGCTAGTGCTGTTGGAGATGGTGCGGGAGTCGAGTGAGGCAAGACGACTTCCCCGAGGGGGGCACACGACGTGCACAATGTGTTCTCTATACTCGCGTTTGCCGAGCTACCACGAGTGGAATCCCTCGGCGGTATCCGTACGCACGTCGCTTCTTTCGCTTCTAGCCTTCTCATTCTTCTTCTTCTTCTTCTTCTTCTTTTCTCCTCCTCCTCTTCTTCCTCTTCTCCTTCCACTCCTCCTTTGCCAGGCATGACTAGCTGCTCGTGATCTTTCGGCCCCAGAGGTTTTGCCGCGATCGCTCATCACGTGATATTAATTAGACTCGCGAAAGCCGGGGCAGAGCGGCCGGCATGAAAAAGCCAGAAATGCAAGAAGAAACCAGGAGATGGTGTTATTTATAAGCCGCGCGTCAGGGACGCAGTCGGAAGCTCGGGCCCCTCTTTCTCTTCTTTCTCCTCCATCCTTCCACCCAATTTTTTTCTCCTTCCTTCCTCTCCCATTCAGGCACACACAGCCACTCCTCTTTACTTTCTTCTTCTTCTTGCTATCTTCGAATTTTTTCCTCTCTTCCCTTTCCCTTTTCCTTTCTCTCCCTCCCCCCTCGTCAGATATAGAGATATACGCACAGTAGTTTTCGCTGATACATCTGTTCGCTCTATCTGCTTTCGATTTTTGCCTCTTTTCATTCTTCTCGAGCGTGACTGGTTGCGTATGTGATGCATGCGCGAGATACGAAACCTCCACGTTCGTGCGTAAACGAACGCTGTGTCTTGCGACTCGCGGTGGATTGACGCCTGCGAGAGTTTCGCGCGATCTCCAGAACGGCTGGACCCTTTTTCTCCCGGCTGCACTGACACGCCGCCGCTAATCGCCAGCCAAGAAGTCCCTCCTCTCTCCCTCGTTTCTCGCGCGATACACTTTATCGGATTCCGCCAAGTCGGCGAGCTAGCTTCAATCTGCATTTTTTCCTCGCGCGCATCGCACTCGCGCGATCGCAGGAATGCGAGAGGGGTTAAAAAGTTTCCAGCTCCGGCAGCGTCAAATAACGCGTGACGAAAAACAGCGGATTAATAATCCGTAAGTATTATTTGCCACGCGTTCAAGCAACACCCACGCGCGTCGAGTGCATTTCTTGCCCGAGGAAAAAAGGCAGCTCTTCCTCGAGGAATCAGCACGCTCGAATCACGACAGAGAATATTAAACAAGATTTCCTGTCTGCGCGAGAACGTACGGCGTCGTAAATCTGAGTGCACGCTCCGTACAAGTGAATACGAGCCACGACCGCGAGGTGCAGCGTTCGGCAAAAACCGCCTAACAATCCGCCAATTTTCAAGGCCGACCTCCCGTTCGAAATTCCCGGAATTTGGAAGGAAGCGAGCGGAAAGGAGAATGCGAGGAGAGCAGCCGTTCTCTCCAAGGATAGCGAGAGCAGAACCGTGAAGAGGAAAGAGGAATAAAGGAAATGGGAGGCAAAGGAAGGAAAAAAAGAAGGAAGCAAAAGTAAAGTTGTGGAGATAAGCAGCGGAAGGAGGTGAAGAGGATAGAGGAGGAAAAGGGGGAGAAGGAGAAGGAGGAAGAGGAATACATTTGGCAGGCACGGGGAAGAGGGTTGAAATTCTTTCGTCGATTAAGCGCAGCATGTGTACTCGTAAGGAGAGTCGTTAGTGTCAAAGACCCACTTGATAAATGCACAATTAATCGGATAAGCAGGACCGCGTGAATATTAGCATGGCAAACGGGACTCGAGGAGAGGAGAGGAGAGGCAAATCGCGGCACGCCTCGTGTTTGAAGCCGCGACGACACCGGGGCGGTATACGTGGAAACGCCTGCTCTAATGAATGCTCATTAATTGTATCAATTATTAACGAGGAACATGGCACGGATGCTGCGACCAGTCTTATCGATGCTCGTTGATTTACGAGCCGACCGTGCCTCTTTGCCTTTACCTCTCTCTCTCTTTCTCTCTGTCTCTCCCTTATTTTCTCACTACGATTCGCGCCGTATGTCTCTCGCTTCCAGCAGCGTCCACTAGTTGACACTCAAACGTTTCATTATCGCGCCTTGCCAAGTGCTAAATGCCCGGTAATAAAAGTATCCGCCGCGGAAGTGCGGAACTAGCGGCATTCTACTGGCAATAGCGAAGGCAACCCGAACTCCGTCTCTATTCAACATAATTGATTCAAGTTACGCGGAATGGATCTCTCTTGCTGATATTTCGCGATTCCTACATTTCTTTTTCAATTATCCATAATGAAAGTTTTATCGTCGAGCCTGATTGTAAATTAATTAATACAGAAAAATAAAGTTTCTTTTCGAGCAAATCACGAGTCACTAGTTTTTTCCTCGTTTGATAAAAGAGAAGCGATAATCTTGAAAGAGGGAGAGAGAGAGAGAGTTAGAGGTTTTTCGTAAGAGGAAGGAAAGAAAGAGAAAGAATAAGAAGAAGCCGAGGAAGGAGCTCAGCGCGATATACGGTAGCAAGAGCGCTGTGCAAGCAGAGGACAGTTTATCCACGACCCTTCGGTTGCCGGGTATGCAAAGCCACTCAAAGCGACAATTTCCAAATATTGTTAAACCGCGAGATACTTGTCATCGGCAAACACGCTCGGACCCCGAGCACTTTCGTCAAGAAGAAAGCAAAGAAGCTTGGTGTAACATTCTGACACTCGTAAGCACCAGGAGAGGCTCGTTGAGAAAATTTCAAATCCGAACGCTCAAATTATCCGAATAATTTGAAAGGGGGATTCTCTCTTTCGTGGGAGGCTCCGGATTCGGGGCGATTTCAATCTTTCGAGCTTTATTCGGTCTTTGCTCCGCTCCAGCGGGAAATTTGGAGCAGAAATAGGAAGGTAATTGCCGCGATTCCCGAAGGCTTCCTCGAGAAATCGCGCGTAGTTTCGCGCGAAAATAGTGGAGGAGGCTAAAAATAGAAATAACGATGTCAGGAAGGCCGCAGCAAAGTGCATCGGCGTGCACTACACGAAATATTAAGATGATAGTGCGTCCTGGCACGGGCCATCAAAACGGCGAGCCACCGTCTTAATAGCCGGAGATTTATAGTCCCGTCAAGTCGACGTAACGTCACGAGCAGAGACGCTACTAGTCCCGCTACAACCCAGCCTAACCCGAGCAAACTCAAGCCGACCTGACCTGATGCAAGTCGAAGCGAACCACCACCGGAGTCTTTCTCGCTTATGAAGAAAGTCAGTCGGTCGTTCCGTTTGCCAAAGTTCTGCTCTCTTCCTGCTACGCGCAGGCACACGATCAAGGTCGCGTGGATGTAGGCGTTATGTGGATCAGCAGGCCTCGTTGCGTGTTGTCTTATCTCCAATTACTGTACTTGTACGTGTACTGTTCGAAAACAGTGGAAACGCAACATTACGATTCATTTCCCGCCATTGTTACCGCCGCCTCCGCCGCCGTGCTCCGAAATGATCGCTGTGAAATTGTTGCGAGCGCTATGAAATTCCAGCTAATTACCGCGTGTAATTTTAAGTTACGCTTTCAATTTACCGGCAGGGCAAACTATCGTTTAGGGGTGAGTTTAGTCCGACGCACCGATCGCCATGGAGTGGTGGTGGCCCATAAGACACAGAGAGGAGACGAATAATTGAATGGATCTTGCGCTGGGAGACACGTGCGGGAGAACCACGCGTATATTTGTCTATTCTTATCACGTATGCCGATAGTATTGGATAGCGCGGAATTTAATCAAATCGGCTGTATTGATACGCGATGACCCATGTCGATAAGCGCGAGACGAGAAAATCAGAGTGCGCGCCAAGCCTCTTGTTTGTTTACGTCGCGGCGTTGCTTGTAAGGTGATACGACGCGAGTTTATGGTCAAAGTGCACAGCCAAATGATATCGTAGAGTTCCATTTACACGAGCAGCACTCGTATAATTCGCATTGAGAAAACGGATCGTATATCTTCTTTAATGCTTTAATGGTTTTCGCTACTAGCGCCCTGACTAAAATAGTGAATAAAGTTCAGCCGATATAATGGAGTCGTTCCATTTCATATCACTCCAGATAGTGATACGAAAATAAAGGAACCAAAATACTGAGAGAGAGAGAGAGAGAGAGAGATTTCCTCTCTGCGAAGAGTGAGAATAATGAGGGGGCCACTGGCTAATTCCAGTGCGAGCTTTCCGAAAATTCGCCTCGAATATAATAATGCAACCTCGACGTCCCCCGTTCTAAAACGCAGAGGCAGGCACTTTCTCGCCCGAAGACACGACTTATTTCTGGTTCCAAGGCAGCGAGAGAGGACGAAATTGGGTTTGCGCGGTAAAACGAGCCGCGAAAGGAAATAGACTCTGCGCGAACCCCTTGAATGAGTTTCTTTTTCCGCCGCTACTTCGGGGGAGGTTTCTCCAAGGAGGGGAATACTCGATCTACTCCAAGTTGAGACTCTTGCTCGCCGTAGCCTTATTGATAGTTGCACGCTGCACGCTGCATGCACCACGCAAGTCTGGCGAGTTAAATGCACGGCACAGGCGATGTATCGTAAATCAAGTAAATCAATCAATGGGGAGGCTGGCTGTCGACGATACTCAAGAGGGATCGGCAACCCACAAAAGTCCCGCTGCTGATAATTGTTCTCCTCCTCCTTGTAACTCCTCCTCGACTCGGTGGGCCCCGGTAAGCTACAAAATTGCAATGATTAACGGCGGCCCGCCATCAATAGCCACGATAAGCGCGTGCAAGATTCGCGTGTACCAACGCTGCTGCTGCTGCTGCTGCTGTTGCTGCTGTTGCTGTTGCTTTCAACCGAAGGCTACACGGATGCACCAGTCCATCCATCCAACTTATCGTTCGACTATGGAAGGACACGCGGCTCATCCATAATTATAAAACACGCAACTCTCCTACTTGCTAATAAGATATTCCGACAATAGAAAAAACTAGGTTAAACGCGCCCAGGCCAATTAAACGGATTACGCTATCATTATAGCGTTTCCATCTTTTCATTTTCTAACGATTCTTTTCAATAGCGCGCGTCTCGGCTGAACCGTTAAACGTTAAAAACGAACACTCGCACGGCGAAACGGAAAATTAAGCAAATTAACGGAGAGAGAGAGAGA
Organism: Sclerodermus sp. 'alternatusi'; assembly: GCA_037305995.1. Lineage (NCBI taxonomy): Eukaryota > Metazoa > Arthropoda > Insecta > Hymenoptera > Bethylidae > Sclerodermus > Sclerodermus sp. 'alternatusi'. The sequence goes on from CM074550.1 coordinate 2,833,919, forward strand.
GAGAGAGAGAGAAACATTGTGCGATTCGCGAGTGTCCACGACGGACAATGCCGAAGGTGAGCAAGGATCGAGAGCGAAGGGAGGAGAGTAAAAGAGCGCTTGGTTATTAAATGTCAAAAGGGCCTCTTCTCTCCACTTCTCCTCTCTTCTCTTCTCTTCTCTTCTCTTCTCTCTGCCTCGGTGCAGGTTTCACTCTTGATCCTTATATCCTTGACTCGAGAGTACCGTTACGGTGCTTCAATACCGGCTTCGAGAGTAGGATGCGTTTCGCGGCTTTTATTTAGGCTCCGCTCTCCCGACGCTACCTAGGGTATCCCTACGGAGCGCCGGCGAGCTTCTTCGAAGAAACGAGCCCGCTTCTAAGCAAGGGGATAGGTTTACGGGTGAAAAAGAACTATGTTTTTCGAAGGAACGGAATCAGCTTGGATTTCAATCGGCGATTATTTCACGCACGGTTCCTGCAAGTAGTCGTGGAGAACTCCGAAAAAGCTGAATTCGTATTGAAATTTCGCGAGCCTGCTCTATCCAATACTATCCTGACCTGTCCTATTCCGTTCTCCTCTGTCCTGTCCTGTCCTTTCCCATGCCGTCCCATCCCATCACAGACCAGACCAGACCAGCCCACGTGGAGAGCCCGAACGAGCACAGGTTTATATGGTCCGTCTCTCCCTGCGGAGAGACGGCAGGACGTCAAAAGGATTTCACGAGGCAGCAGGACGAGCGAGCAACGCTCAGAAGTGAAGTGCCCTCGCAATAATTATTCTCCAAACGCAAGACCGGCAATTAGCATCTCATTGGCTCATTTCTCGCTTATGCTAATGGAGAATATTATTTAAGCGCGTGTGCAAGCGCGAGTGGCGGCCTCTCGAGAGCCACACGGCTCGCTTCTTTCGCATTTACTTTGCTCTCTTCGACTCTTCTCTCATCCATGCCTTCTTCCCTCCTTTCGTTTACGACGTCCACGAAGAAGCCGGAGACCTTCGTTTGTCCGCCCACGAAGAGTGCCACCACGAGTGGCCTTCTCCACGAGTGGGTTCCGGTCTCTCCGATTTGGAAAGTGTTTCTCTCTCCCGAAAACACCCTCCAGGCACGTTCCTCAATAACGATATTGCCGTTTAGCTATGTCGAAACGCGGATGTGGAAAGGAGAATCGATACCGACGGATGCTCCGCGACCTCGCGACGAAACAGGCGTGAAATCAAATCCGAGGATTTGCATATTAATAATGGCCGGCGCGCGGCAAACAAAATTCCGAGGAAATTTCGAGTCGTCGCGCCGATCGTTCGGCCGAGTAGGACAATCGATTCGAGTCCGAGAGTCCCTTCGAAGGGCGCCGTGGTACTACGTGCAACAGAGTTCAGTCCGGTCCCACTCTCGAGTCAGGAAATCAAGTTTTGGTATCCCGCGCGCTTCCGATTTCTAAAGAAGTAAATCGAGCGAGAAATCTTAACCGAATTTCACAACAGTGTATTGAGAAACCCACAGATTTCCCTCCGAATGGGAAACATCTAGGAGCGAGCACAATCTTCCAACCTTTTCTCTCGGCGACTTTTCCGAATGCCTCCGCGGCGACCCCGGAAGAACTTGGACTGGCAGCTGCGTCGAATTATCTGCCACTCCGAGTCTTTTGATCACCGTGCATTCGAGTGTGATGGAAGCATCGAGCGAGCGTCGAGGGCTCAAAACAGTTTCCGAGGCAACTTTCCACAACTTCCCAATAAACCAGCTCGACATTTTTCCAGACTCGCGGAATTTACCGTTGTGCCATCTCTCGATTTGCATAAAAAACTCAACTTGTACGCGAATGCAGACGCGGAGGAGGAGGAGGAGGAGGGAGAAGGAAGGTATTCGACGGGAATAAGACGAGAAGGAGGAGGCGAGGAAAAAATGGGAGAAGGAGCTAAAGTCGATGGCAAAGTGCGGGGGAGAGAGGGTCCGAGGGCAAAAACCGCGAACGTTACGTGCTTCTTTACGATAGAAGCTCATTGCTCGTAGATTGCGATTTGCCACGGGCGTAATGAAGCCACGGCAACTTCTCTGCCATGAACACAGGCAAGCGCACAGCCACGTTGGATAAGCCTTGTTGCCGCTGTTGTAGCTGTTGTGTAGTCGTTGCATCGCCGCTACTGGCCGCAACCCCAAATTTTTACCCAACGAGCCCATTTAACTTTCTCGATTTACTACTCGTAACACCTGCCAACGACGGCTTTTTGCAAATATTCCGCCTGCGATTCGCGTCCCAATGCCTCGCGATGTCCATCCTGTCGCTCAACCAAAATCTAGCGGCTGCCATGGCAAAAAATAATACAAGTTATGCAACCGACAGCTTTTTACTATTTCGACTACAAATCAGACTCTCGCTACGAAATTCTCGACGAACGCTTCGGGGAGAACTAACGCGGGAAAAAAGTGTGTTTGTTTGATCGTAAAGAAATTTAGTAGTTGTCGCGAGTGCAAATTTATACTGCAACGAAAATGATCCTCCGCGTAATGCGCGCAACTATCGTTACGCGCGCGACTTTATTTTCTTAGACACGATTAGAACGAGAGCTTCTGTTTTCCCCGATGGACTTTTATTTTTTGCGCACCGAGGCCAACTGGCAGTTGTGACAACAGAGAGGAGAGTGAGCGCAGAGTGTACGTAGCTGCACCTTGCGCGAATTTTCTGTTTGCGCGTAGCTCTCGTCATGCAATGCCCTGACAAGTCACGTAACGGGTGACATTTTGAAAAATTGCGCGCAACGATGAAATGCAACGCGTTCCCTCGCTCGCTCGCTCGCTTCCTTCCTCTCAGACCCGTGAAAAATGCAAAAGCGACGATACATCGATTCGGCATTAGCGCGCCTCGCCACAACCACAGCCAGCAGCAATTTCAGATGACCGCGTTAATTATCGCGCGATACTGGTCGCGCGTTCGATGAAAGCTTCATCGATCGATCGAGCTTCGAGAGACGAACCGCGAGAGGCGAACCTCTAAAACTTTTTAGGAATTAATGTGCAAGGTGTTGCGAAAATGATTACACGAGTTTTGAGAATCGAAGCGCATTTGCATCGAGCGAAGCGAGCAATTAATTCTTCTCTACAATACAATGGAGGCAAGTCGAAGATCTGTGTCAGTGGAGGGCAGAGACAAAAGTCTTCAAGGTAACCTTAATGGCGGCTCGCCTTTCAGGTGGCCGCGCTACACCGGTGGCCCCGCGCGTCCTCGACCGCTGGAATACACCCGAGTTATTTAAAAAGCCCACTTCCCGTTATCTCGATCGGAGAGCGCGTAGGGTCGTTTGAAATATTTCTTCCTCCTGCACACGCTTTGAGCCAGAATGGCCAGCCGTCAGGTAAGAAGGGATCGCGCACAAAACTTCACGAGAGAGAGAAGGCTTTCTTCTAATTACACAGGCTAAACTCCCCAAATCGACCCACATTGATTTCCATCAGAAACAAATCATAATCCACCACATTTCCGTACCAAGGAAGGCGCGTATCGCATTTGAATCTTGGAGATACGGGAACCTCGAATATCGAAGAAAGCATTTTTATATTTCCCACGGAGCATTAAGGGAATGAAAATCGTTTAATCCAGATAAGAATGCTTAATTAAAGAGATTAGGCGATAAAGGGATAAGGGGATGAGGAATATGAGGAAGAATGCTTTGCGCTTAAGGAGAGACTCTTTATTTCACAGATTTATAATGAATATAGAGAATAAAGTACTTACCAACGAATCCACCTCCGGATCTGCTATGTAGTATGGCTTTTCCTGTCTAATCTGAAACACACAAACGGAAAGATTTATTACTTGGATCCAGCGATAATTGCAATATTATACAGAGATGATTCTATCACGCATCGTTCCCTCTGGCTGTCGCTCTGCTAGTGGCAAACGCACTTTTTGCATTTCTATCTACGTGTTTCTTGTCTCGACGATCTTTCCCTAAGCTGTTCCCCTGACGGGTGCGTTTCCTCTTAATTGGACCCCCGCTGTTTCTTCAGTCCAGGCATGCAGACGAGGAAAAGAATCGGAGGAGACTACTAGTACGACGACGACGACTACTACGACAACGACGACGACGACGAGTACTCTCAGGTATTTCTGCGGTGTGAAGAGGCCGGGGAAAAATGAGGATTACCGACAGCTTTTAATTAACCCCGACTTTATTTTCGCGCGAGATTGGAAAAAGGAAAAGGCAGAGCGAATGAACGAAACACCTTGCGGGTTCTGACGCTGGTGTCATGAACCCAGTTCATTAGCTTGGTTGAAAAATATTTCCAAATTGGGGGTCTGTTGGGGTGGAAAACGGTAATAACGCTAATACTGCTCGGTAGGAACAAAACGCTGGGAGAGCTAATCGATCTATGGAAAAGCGTGACACAAAGTCATTTGCTTTTGCGGACGTGTCAGGCGATATTGTAAATTGATCATCGGAAACGGCCACTCTTTAGCGTAGTGCATCGGTGAACTGTGACCCGTGGTGATTCGCGTTAAAAGTACTTTCGTCAAGGTTGCCGCCGCTGATTTGGCATTCCCTTTGCGGCGGCTTAAATCAGGACCGAGGCAGGCGTGTTCCGGTCAAAGAAACGTGTTCTAGGTAATGAAATATACTTGTGCCTGCGACAAGAACCTATGGACGGGAGCGCGTATTCATGAGACTGAATTCTGAATGGGATTTCCTCGCGCGCATCGGGTGTATTGGTAATGAAGGTGTCTCCTACGTCGAAGAAAACCACCGCAGTGTCAACTCTCTCGCGGAGCAGACGGAGGCGGTGGTGGCCAGTTCTTGCGCTGGACCTATCAACTCGTCGATTGATCGAGTATCGTCGGCTGGTGACGAAGCGATTGGATTTTTCTCCCTCGATCAATCCATCTAATTTCAAATGGGCAAATAATCATTGACCTGGAGGGAACTGCAGGGAGAATTGAGATATCGCGCAAAGCGGAAGAGAAAATAAACCGCGCGTGAACCTGCGCGGATTATAGAACGCATAAGTTAGGAGGATGGCGGTAAAAATATTGTGTAATAATATTTAGAGAATGCCTTCGTTCCGGCACGCACGATGTCTGTTTAGGAAAGGCCCCCGCCGGTATGCATGTACAGCGTATGCGATACAGATAGCAACTAACACGTGGAAAAAGTGAAATACGAATATCCAATAGTGCGCTAGACTCGGGTCGGTGTACGTGTGTGCGAGTCGATCCTGCCGAGAGATATACGAAGCAGCTGCCGCTGCTGCTGCTGCTGCTGCTACTCTTACTGCTCTGCCCCTTTCAATCCCTCGCCCTCCCCTCTTCGTTTTCTATGCAACGCGTCTCCCAAAAAATCTTAGAACGCTAAGAACTATTTAAGAGCTTCCTAGAATCTTATCGGTATTCCAGCCACGGTGAAAGAAGAGAGGAAAGCATTCCATAGCTACTTATCGACTATTCCAATTTTCTAGTTCATTTGGAAGAGAGTAAACTTAAAAAATTCATTCCGACTGTAAGTAAAAGTGAAAGCACGTAATCGTGTAGGAAGACCCTTCGAGGAGTCGAAAGGCAAGAAAAGGAAAAGAAAAAAAAGAAATAAAAGAAATAAAGCTTAAACTTTATGACAAGTCATCCCCTTTCGGAGGCCAGTGACTTCTTCTCTCAGGGGAGGAAGCTTGTCCCGAGGTGTACACAACAGAGTATCCCAAAGGTGAGTTTTGTAGGCTTTTGTCAAGAAATCCGAGGGTAGTTGAATAAATGTAAAATAATTGAAGATTCGTTAAAACAAGTTGATTTTCCGGTTGACCAGAAGTAAGGGCGCTGGGAAACCGAACGAGTGAAAGATCTGGTTGACTTTCTCTTGGGGTCGCCTAGGTACCTTTCCGTTTTTCCTAACTTAAGGGTATCTCATAGGCTAACTGGCTCATAAAATTCTTTAGAAAGCAATTTCAGGAATCCATTGGCTTTTCCAGGGGCCAACTTTTGACACAGAGTCTCGGCTGTACAACGACTTTTCATCTGGAAACCTCAAGCTTAACTCTTTCAGTAGAATCTTCGAAAAGCACCCACGCTAAACTTACATGCGAACAATCGAGATGTGTTTCTCGGTCTGGCAGAAAAGGCATTTATTTTCACAGTTCTATATAAGAGGTTTCCGAGAATACGCACGGTACTCTGGTTTGTTTCATTTAATGGACAGTAAAATTAGAAAAGCGATAATAGAGCTGGAGATTCAGCATTCCGCGATAGTTACAATGGGAAATGATGACGTTCCCCATACTTTCTTAACTACCGGCCGCTTCAATTAGCGTATACAAACGACAGAACGATAAAAGGATAAAGGTTTCGAGTTAATTCGTACAATCACGCTACTTCTGGGAACATAAATAACGAGTTTCATACGCGAGTAGTACATTTCTCTCGGCTCTGCGGGATCTGAAAACACGTTGAACTTTAAGCAAATATCATCCGTGCGACGTGTCGCGGATGACTGAGCTGGCTAGGATGCAAATTATCCAAAGTAGTAGAGTTAACGAACGGTTTCGAGTGCTCGAGCCAGCATTCGAAATATTTTGCTGCGACGAAAGCAAAAGCGAAAAGCCCTGGGGATCGTAGTGTGAGAGCGTGCGTGCGTGCGTTGCGCAGATTTCAGTCGGTACGTGCCCACAGTGGCAAGATCGTTGCTGGAGGTTCGTCGGCAATGACTTCGTGACTCGTAACAAGGGAATTAAAGCATCAGACGATTGGACTGGACGCGCTGGATGACGTGATGAGGCAAAACTCGTCGAATAATAGGCCAGGCATCGGCGAGGGATGATCTTACGAAAAGATCTTCAATTTCATGCTCGGATCGCCGTATTGGACGTTGGATTCTCTCGTTGGTCACTGAACGGCGTGTACCGATGACAGGAGGTGACGTCACATCCCGCGAAAACCGGTCGAATGAGAAGACGTCGCTCGAAGATTCCGAGTCTCGCGTTACGACGCTCTTACCCGAGTTTCATTTCGTTAATTGGCTCGAAATGGTCGTTGAAATTCAGGCGCCTGCCCGGCACACCGGTTCCCGTAACGGATCGTTGTGATTCTCACCAGCAATATCTTTTGTTTTAAGTACAACCCGCGAAGCTGAGCAACCGAGAAAAAGTTAAGCAATGAATTTTAATTACCAAACACACCGCGGCGCTTGCCTCTGACGTGGTCCGCTCTATCCCCGCATCTCAACCCTTGCAGTTCCTCCACACACACACACACACACACACACACACTCGATACTATCTCGCAAATGGATTGTAAAAACGGATATTACCCTTATAAATAGCAGAAATTTATTGTCTAAAACTCCGAGTTATATCTGCTAACTGTGGCGAATAAATGTAAAAGTAGGAATTAATGGATTGTAAAAATTCAATTTACATACTCTCGACCAGCAGTTTCAAGGAAAATGAAAAAAATGAGACACTCGAGGAGAAGCGCGAAGATTCATCGGCGTACTTTGGGTTATTAGATCGATTATGCGAGTGCAGGGATCCATGGGAATTGTCGTAGAGAGTGGACGAGATACGCACTTTTAGGCAAAATGGCTACGGATGTAAACGTGGCGCGGGACGCTACCGCTGCTGTTACTGCAGCGCAGCTATTGAGATGTTTCATTCTCGAGTTTTAAGCGAGAGACTTTTTCAGGGGAATATTTTCAGGTGAACGAGAAACGCATGTGCAAGGAACGCGTTTGTCTCGCGGTCACATTAGTCAAGCCGTCAGTGTGGGCCAACGTTTTACGAGGGTTTAATGCCCCCAGATGGTGCATTCTAATTGCACCAATAAATCCCAAGCGGGCTCTTTCTCTTTTCGTTCACGATCCTGCCGCTCGCGGACCGCGTTCCCTTTCCGGCTGTCCTTCCAGGGCGGCTCGCGTAATCGCAACATCCTGACGAGTATGCCCGCACGCCCACACACTCTCCGGCTCTCCCGGTTTTCGACCATTCTTGCAGCGGGCCGACTACATTAAACTCCTTCAATTACGACGAATGGGATCTTAAGAGCGAACAAGTTGCGTTGTCATGCGTCGTCGATCCTGAAATTTTGCCGGTCGTCCGCAAAAAGCTTGTTGCGATCCTGCATCCTTCGCGATTTGCATTTCACCGAGGCGAGAAAAATCTGTGACAGTACGCTAGACGTTGGATCATTGCGCAAAGATAAAAACCGAACATGATATCGCGCGCATTCCTTCTGATTCGCGATAAAACGCGCGCGCTGGCTCCTTTGGCAGCCAGTTTTTAATTCGGAGGAACGAAAGCGAAATTCTCCATCACTCGCAAGCAACCACGGCAGAAAGTGGGACGACTCTTCTGCCGAATAAAAAGGGCACAACAATGGATACAACAGGGCACAGCGGGGTGTCCCGTGCTGCCACGTAGCAGTCGAGCCCGTCGTCGTGCAAAAGGTAGAAGGAAGAGGAGAGGAGGAGGAGCAAAATGGTGGATCGAGCGAGAAAGAATGCAGCGGAATGCAACGAGGGGGAAACGGGGAGAGGGGAAGAAAAAGGGGGGAAGGAGAGCGAGAGGGAAGAGGGGTTGGAAGAGCATCAGGGTCCCATAGGGCACTGGACCGTACGGGGGGATAATGGTGGACCATTGAATAGATCAATTTACAATGGCAGAAAATGAGCAGCTCCTCAGTGCCGGGGCACCCCTTCTGCCTACCCCCACCGAGTGCACGAGGCCTCGTACGGTTGGCTGCTTCTCACGATTCGACCACGGTGGTGGCCGTCGCTCGACTAAGAGCGCGCCAACTTTATGCGCCTCGCGCACTCCCCGTCATTGCGCCTGCGTTCTCATTCGCGCAAACTCCAAGATAGCAAAATCACCTTTTTCTTATGTAATCCAGCAGGAAAAATCATCGAGCGAGATCCATCCGTGTCATTGCGAAACGTGCCGGGAATTTTCTCGATGATCCACCTTGCAGAAGCAAGGCGACAAAAGCAGCTAAAATTTTTCTATAGAAGAAGAAGAAGAAGAAGAAGAAGAAGAAAAGGAAGAGGAAGAAGAGAGAGGAGACTCGAGAGTGCGAGAGAACGCAGGGAAACGCGTTGGTTGCGCCTGCGTGGTAGGTCTTGTGGCAAAACAGCAGGCAAGAGGGTCAGGGGGAGGTAGGGAGCGAGCGAGCGAACGAGAGAAAGAAAAAGAGAAAGAGAGAAAGCATAATCCATGCGCAGCGTGCGGCCCTTTGTCGTGGGGCCCTATCTCACCGGGACTATCGGGGGCAGCGACGGCGGCAGCGGCGGCAGGCCCGGGGAAACGCGACACGCCTCGAAAACCGACGCAAGAGGATTGTCACCTGCTTATCTGGCCTTGCTCGCCAAGTTGTGCCTTGATTCCGCTGTCGACAGATCGACACGAGGATGAGGCGCTTGCGAGTGGGTGCGAGAGGCCAAATCGCCCAGGGCAGATTACACGAAGATTCTTTCGAAATCGAGTGTTATCGCCGGCAGATATGCAAAGCTATGCAGGAAAATATCGAGGATGAAAAGTGAAAATGCAAAATTCCCTTGACTTATCTAGCCTATGCAAATGCTCGGCCGCCAACTAGCGAACAAGGAGGAAACGAGAAGGATCGTACGCGGATACGCTGGAATTGAACTGTTTCCCCGAGGTAGTCGGTGGCCAGCCATAGCCAACCAGCCAGGGTGGGGGAGACAAGTCGAGTCGTCGAGGTATTTTCTGGATAATCACCGCGTGGAATAAAAACATCTCGAGTAAGAGGAGGCAGAGGCAGAGGCAGAGGCAGAGGCGGTGGCGGCGCAGAATTTGCTCCGTGATAGAGCAACGAGAAACGTCAGTCGGTCACTTTTTTTCCTTGGAGAACCCGGCACGCCGTTTTGAAATTTACCTTATATCCTCCGACCGAGTCTTATTAAGATGCAAATGTCGTGTCAATTTCGCAACGCTAACGGTCCCTTCGCGAGAGTACACGGACGCGGAATGTAACGAGTTGTCGCGGCCCAACGCGTTTCTTGTCTCGAGCGAATAATAGAAACTCCGTTGGAACAAATAAAAGAAGCCAGTGATTAATCATCGCACGTGAATAGGTTGACGGAAGATGCTGGAAGAATACTTATTTATCCAATGATAATGAGATGCGTGTGTAAAATCACGCGGTAATTACGATCGGTCATCGATGGAATCGACCAGCGAAAAAATGAAATGAAAACATTCCAGATTCTCCTGGAAGAGAAGAGAAACGAAATAACAGGATACAGCGAGAGAAAGAGGCGACGGTGATTCTTCGTTCGCGAATCTTTTCGTGGTAGAGCCGAAGCTAAAAGTTATAAAGCAATGCGAGAGATTCACGGCAAGATTCATGCGACTACCACCTTGCCTTATCCTACCAGGCGTCAGGGCTTAACTCTTATCGTTATCTCGGTATAACACTGTCAAAGTCGCTGCTACTGTGTTACCGGTGCCCCACATTTACACACAAGAATTAACCAACTTAAACTGTGGAGTAACGCCAGAAAAATATCTACGAAATAACTCAGCGAGAGTCGGGAATAAATTTCGCTGAGAGATTAAGGTTTTATCGGGTTAACTTGCAGTGGGAGCAACTGTATCGGTTGGAGGAGAACCAAACGAGTAACCGAACGAACGAACGAACGGCGCGAGGTGCTTTCCGAGTGACCGGAAACGATTTGCGTATCTCTGTTCGCACAATATCGGAATGGCTATTTTTATCAATTTCGCTGGAATCTATATTGGCAGGAAAAATTTCAGGTTGCCATAAAAATATTCCACGACTGGCGTTACTTCCGCGGAGGAGGCGATGTTTTTCTACTTTAGACGCGTATAGGAAAACATTGCGAATATACCTGGGCAGTCGACCTACGGTGCTGAAGAATGTGGACGGCGGAATGGTATGTTTTAAAAGGCCCAAATCGTTTCGCGGCATGCGGCCCGGGCTCTCGGGTTACCTACGCGTGTCCTTGGGGAGCTGCTGCCTTAGTTGAATTACTAGAAGAAAACGAGTGACAAGGAGGCATGCGAGGTGAGAGAGAGATGAAAAAAATCAGCGTTGCCTACGAGAGAGGGAAGCGTGAGCCTCCTCCCGGCTTCTTGCACTTTGCCTTGAAAAACCCTCCCCCTGTCGCTATGCCCTGTGCCCTGTGTGTCTTTTCGACGTGTGGCCTAAAAATAAGTTCCACGCCGAGGTTCCTCGCGTTCCCAAGCTTCGTGTCCTCCGCTGGGAGGACGCTTCTTCGACGGGAAGGAATATCGAAGAAGGTATATCTACACGGTAGACCTAGCGATTCATTTGGAACAACCGAAAATCACTGTGAGAAGAATTTTTGGTCCCTAACGCGTTCTAGCACGAGAACCTTTTGGACAAATCGTGGTACAGGTTCTTCGGAAATCGGACGATGATCCCTTTTTGACCAATGCCGAGATTCTAATTATACGTTGCGTTCGGTATAACGAACCCAATCCCTTCTGACGAAATATCACAACACTGGCATCAAATCACAAGAAACTTGTGTGTTGAGAACCAGTTATCTTTCCCGGGATTACAGTGTAGAAAGATCAAAGACTAAATTTACAGCTATCAAAATTCTACGCGATATACCACGAGGAAGAAAGGAGGGAAGAACGTGCTTCCCCACCTCGCGAGTGCTTTCCAATGAATTTTAGCAGACAACTGGACATTGTCGTTCGGTGCAATTAGCATAAATTGACGGGGCGTTGATTCTAGCGATATTTTGTCAGAGGGAAACGCGAGTGTGTACAATGTCGCTGACAGACTTACCTGTTTGGAGAAAACAGCGATGTCCTCGTTGAAACTCTCTGACGAGCAAACGTCACCTCCCGCTACTCCTGGTTCGCGTGGGGTACACGTTGCTAGCTCACATTTTTCAAAGATCAATGCGAGCAGTGGAAACAGGGGGTGTCTGCAAAAGAGAAAAAGATAATGAATGAGAGGGGCAGGAAAATGGGACGCGCAAAATTTCGAAATCCACTTATAAGCGGATAGTTAGCTTCCCGTTCTCACAGAGCTGATCGTTAGTGACTTATTTCGCAAAGCGTTTGCACTGGCCGCAACGAGCATGTTAATTAAGCACACGATCTTTCGGCTCCAGATGTCGGATTGACTCGGACCACTTCTCGAGGAGCCGATAAAGTATCGTCCATGCTTGTAATAATATACTGCGTTGCACACGATCGTCGTTGCGAAATAACCTTGTTCGGAACGAGGGAGGGATAGATAGACGGATAGATAGATAGATAATGGAAAGGAGAGAGAGAGAGAGAGAGAGAGAGAGAGAGAGAGAGAGAGAGAGAGAGAGAGAGAGAGAGACACACACAAAGAGAGAGGAGAAAGAGAGAATTCCACTAAAATATGTATATACGCTGAGTAAGACATCCAACTCGTGATTTTCCAGGCATTTGCTTTGTTCTCTTTTCTAAGGAATATCTCTCCTCATAAGCATCCTTTGTGCCAGTGAACGTGACTCGGTACTGGGAAAATAGTTGCCTCTTACTCTAATAATTATCATGCAAAACGAGATGATTTGGTGCTTCTTCTTTAAAAATCACTACGATATATTCATCTTGCAGGCAAATATTGTTAAATTCGATTCAGTTTGGAGCAACCGAGTTGGTAGAGCCTTTAGAAATGTGTTCTTTCCTCAATTCTTTCCTCGTTTAACTTTGAATCGTATCTCGTTCGACCTGGCACAACTGACCAACATAATTTCTGTCTACATCTAATAGGTGCTTTGGGAGAAAAAAGGGAAAAGTGTAGGATCCATTAGGGAAACAAAGCACGTGCAAGGAAAGTAGCGATTGTCATCGAGAGGAACCTGGTTCCAGACCTATAAGGTCTTTTTATCTCGGTGGAGGCTGAAAGGCCAGGCCAGTTAGTGCTACGAGGACGCAATTAACATTAGACAAGCGGCTGCGGGCAAGAAACGAAATTTGGCGTGAAGCTGCCAGCCAGAAAACGTGCCTTTCCAGTTTGGACCTTTTCGTGCGGTTAGTTGGCTTGCTGTTTGGTCACTCGGGCTGTCCGTGCGACGGTAACCGTTCGTGGACCGTTTCTTGCGAACCACGCGAACTTCACACTTCGCTGAGAATGATCTTCTTCTCCAGTAACAATTTCGATACGGCCGACACGTCCCGTCGAATTATCAGTCGCGGGGGTTGAATCAACCAAATGCACCTTACCCCCGTCCTATGCACTCGAAAAAATGCGTCCTCGATGTACCCGCGCGTTTCACACGATTTATAGTTAACACGAGACATTAGGAGGATCAATGGATAAGATAAGATTAAGTCGACGCGATAGAACTACGTTGCAGCAAGGTGGCAACGCAGGTTGGAGATTCATAGGTAAGTGTAGAAACAAAACTATGGTAATCATGGTGGACCGTCATAATTTTCACTATTGGTTTTCACCGAGTTAAAACGGTCCAGCGTAGGGTGGAAGGTAAATGCAGGGCAGGCATGGACGATGTATGCGCATGGTAGCGGGTTGCACCTCGCAGCATGGCGGACATAAAACGATTCGGAACGAATTTCGACAAATTGACGTAGCCGCCGTTGCTGCCGCCAACAACGGCCTCGCGAACCAAACCGCAGTACCGCCAGCTAAAAAAGTTTCACCGCCGCCCTCTCTTATTTCCCTCCAGGCAGAGGCCTGTGCTCGCCCACCCCCGTGAAAACCGTAATACCCATGGCACGGTTAAATGTCTAGTCTCTACCCTGCTCCAATTCGCTTCTAATTCCAAATCATTCGGTACGAATCTTCAAGAATCGTTCCCTCGAGACTCTGACGTCTGGTCAATTCGCGCGGCAACGTTAATCGATTAATTGCCAATCCGTAAAGTGGCAGCGTTCTCCGTCCAACGTTCTAGAAAATAGGGAAGAATCGAACGGATACGGAAATCGCAGAAATCGAGAGAATCTCGCGATACTTATTCGACGGGTCGAATCGATCCTGTGCGAAGCGGAGCACTCGCGGTTGGCACTTTATACGACGAGGAAAACCACCAAGTACAAGGTAGAGGAACGTCACGGGCGTGCGGACAACGTGCACTTGAAGCACGCGGGACTCTTAAGCGGTTGCGGGCTACAAAGTGCAACGTCGATGACAAATGACGTGCATCGAACGAAGTGTAGGGACCTGGGACCGCAGAGGGTAATGATATGATTGGTTGGGGGATGCTTGTGGTTTTGCGGTTTCCGCCCTCGATTCCGAGCCTATCGCGCAGCCCGCGTTAAACTCTTTTCCTATAAAAGCAGCGCATCGATGATTTCACGCCAGTTTCTGACGCCCCGTGATTTACCGGTGAAACGCATGGGGCCGCGCACCTCGCTAACTCCCCGAAAACGTCTCTCTCTCAATCCCGATTGAGGGGAGAGAGAGAGAGAGAGAGTGATTATAAAAGAATTTCTTCAGCAACAACTGCGCGTTTACCCAATTCCATTGGACACGACATTTTAATAGAAAAATCGCCTGACTGAGAAGCGTCCATGAAGGAGACGCAAAGTCAACTGGTCTCGGCGCCATTGACCTATGATGACTGTGGAATTTCGCAAATTGACATCGATAAGCAATGCTAATATGGAGGATATTCCGAGAGGGAGGGATGGACGAGAAGACGAGTCTAGAACGTGCGATTCGTCTCGTAGGTGGCGAAGAAGCGATGCAGCAAATTTCACGCGAGAGAAGAGAGACTCGTTATTTATTATAATAAATTTCATTACGCAAGAGCCCCGGCGATCCGGCCGAGGAATGGACCACGGAGACTGTATCAATTAGTCGCGACATGGCCTTTCGTAAAAGAATTTCCAGGCGTGGAACGAAAGGCGGGAGAGGCGAGAAAAAAATCTCGCTTTGCATATCGCTTCTGTATTTTGATTTTATCGTGCCTAAATTAAAACTAACGGGGCCGCGCAACGACGATAATGAACGATAATGAACGATAAAGGCATCAGGCGGCGAGGTCGTAACGAAATTTACTAGTCTCCGCCGAAAATGACGAGAGCAGAAAATCACGGCGTAATCATGGAATTCGTTAATCAGCTCGACCACTTTTTGCAGCCTCGACTAATTTACCACGTGCAAAATCTAAATTCCCGGCCAGTGAAATTTGAATAAAAGAAAGCTATAAATTCGAATCATTAATCGTCCTTCCCCTCCCCCCGGAGGAATTCTGATTCGTGCTTCGTGAATTAGTGGAAAATAAAAAGAGGATGAAGGGGTTGTGGGAAGGGAGGAAGAAGGAGGAGAAAAACAAGGAGGATTGCAGGCATGTATAAAGCGATTAGCGCCGTCTAATCCAACGAAATTGCATTTCACGGAGTTTTGCGTAAGACACGCGAGACATCTAATCCATAAATGACTCGACCAATCGCGGTACTTGCATAAGGAACCGAGTTTTCCGTGATTGGCAGATTTGTCTGTGCATTACGTCTCCGGAGACTTACGTAAATCTCTTCCGCGGAGAGAAGCAGGCGACTGAAGGCAGTGGGAGGTTGGGAGGGGAAGAGCCGAGGAGAGAACACCGTGTGTAAGAGAAAGAATCGCTGCGCGATTTTTCTATAAGACACGTCCGTTTCGTGTACAAACATTGATACGGAGTTAAAAACGATTTCCGTGGAAGTTGATAAATTCATCGCGTTCGCCAACAACGACGTCTTCTTTCATCGGAAGCTCGGAATAAAAGCATTTCCATATTTAAATCATCAGTCAAGCATTTTGCAACGCTACTAAAAATGCGAATTTCTTTAATAGAAGAATACTCTCCCAGCGCGAATCCGACATACTGCTCGCACCGCTCGTTCGTCCCTCCCCCTCCCCCGCGATTGGACTGTTCGAACGGGTAGAACGGCGCGGCGGTATTGCAGAAGTATATGTGAAATTTCTCCGACGTCTCAATCGAGAGTGAAGCACGAGAAAAAAGGGGGAAGGAGAAGGAGAAGGAGACGGAGAAAGAGAGAGGTAGCAGTAGGAAGATCGTGGAAGAGAACAGGAAGAGGATGCCAAAGTTGAGGCAAAGTTTTGCGTGTTTCCAAGAAACCGGGATCCGGGGCACACGACGAGTGGACAAATTACAGGGTGCGCCAAATAATGAGCTCCCGGTCTAGGATGCAGCAGAAATCGGGCCATCTCGCGACTATAAATCACCGAGCAACGCGGTCAAACCGCTTCGTAAAACGGCTATTGACGGGCTCTCGGGTTCTCGAGCTCTCGGGCTCGGGCTTGGGCTCGGGCTCGAGCTGGGGCTGGAGCTGGAGCTGGAGCTGGGGCTGGGGCTGGGGCTGGGGCTGGGGCTGGGGCTCGTATAACCGATGGCACGAGCACAAGCCTCCTGTACACGAAGGTAAATTTTAACCGGCGAACTGGATCTCCGAACGTTTACACAAGCCTGCTAGATTCCTCCGGTGGAATTTTTTATACTCCAAGCATGTAATTCTTTTTCAATCGTTAGACCTCACGCACCGAATTATTTCTAGACTAGCCTTCGTCACGCAACTACTTTGTATTTCACATTAATTAATGGTACCGCCAACGTCCCAGGTACGGGGGGGCCGACTCAATCTCGAGATTAATTTCTCCGGGCGAATCGCGTTATTAGCACGAGCAGAGTTACTTCCCGTTGCTCCAAAATGAACCGATGTCGACTACAAAGTGCAATGGTCTAACTTTACGGTACGTGACAAATCACTGTGAATTGCAATCGGGGAAACTTTCTTGTTGCGTGCGAAGAAAAATCGACGTCGAGAAATAAAATTGGAAAAAGGGAAGAGACAACAACTACGACAGCTTTATCGGTATCCAAGGAGTAAGCGAGGATAAGGAGATACTCGATAAAAGTGTACCTCTCTCTCTCTTTTGTAAAAAAAAATTAAAATTTTTCTTCACTTACCCATAAATGGCGTCCTTGTCACGTTTGTGAACATCGGGCACTGCGGACGCAGCGGCCGCGGCTGCCGCTGCGAGGACGTGTTGGGGTGGTTGCGGCGGAGGCGGTGGATATTGGGGATGGGCTGGACCCATGCCCCCTAGGTGTGGACTATGGTGCAGGCCCGGAACACCGCGGGCACTTCCGTGGGGGTCGTACAGTCCTGCACCCCCACCCCCACCACCGCCTTCGAGGTAACCCCCATGCAGCCCGCCATCGTCATACTGAAATAAAAAAGCAATAAACATCAGACACTCTATTAAAACGAAAGCACCAATTAAAATAAAGTAAAGTAAAGTATAGTCGAAGGAACTTTGCGCAAATGTTCAAGAGTCGCGAATCTCTATTCGCCTATCCGCGTATCCATCTGGCCAGAGCAGCAGCTACTTTGCCATTTGCAGCGTTTAAATATCGATTGTTGCACGCGCAAGAGATGCCATTAAATAAAATAAAAGAGCTATCCTTAAACTTTGCAAAGTAGAGCGTGCATCCCTAGCGAAATAGTTTTAAGTCCACTGCTACTTTACATATTTATGTTTAGCCTAGCGTTTCGCCTGCTATTTTCCCGCAGCGCAAAGTTTACACGGGGCAGCATAGACATTCTCTAAAGCATTCGCATCTGAAAGCGATACATAAATGATGCGCGGTAACACATGCGGCGCATATTCCCTAATCGATGATGGGAAGGTGACGCGAGAAACTACTTTAATGCCACATCTTTTTATAACCAATGATAATGGTTTCAATAGTAGGACGACCAACTGCCGCAAGAAAGTTCGTGCAGTACGCGACAGCTGCGGATGTTAAGGACAATGTTCTAAAACCGGACACATAAGCCGTATCATTAGATTTAGCAACAAAACTGGGCCAGTCCTACCGGCCACTATAATCATCCAGTTGCTCCAGTTAGCATCCGTTTTCAAGCTCTTCCTAATAAAGAGAGTAAAGTGCTATCTCGAAGCGCCTTAAGCCTTTTTCATGAATGTAATTACGAGTAACACCTCGCCATCAGCCTTGCTACGACGAAAGCCTAATGATGACTCTGCTTTATTCTATTTTTATTAACTCGCATAATTTATGTAAAATCGGGCAGATAAGACGGGTAGCGAGGAAAACTGGAAAAATAAGGAAACAATGGAAAAGGGGAAAACGGGCAGAAGGAAGGGGGGAATGGAACGAGGGAAAGAGAGGGAGAAGGGCACAGGGACCGAGCCTGAAGAACGGAAATTCTCTCGCGTTAAAGTGCGGCTGATCAGGAAACACGTGTGCGACAAGTAAAAGTTCATTAATTGCTAGACAAATTTCAGGCTGGACGTATCGACAGGGGATACTCGGGGAACTTGACGAATGAAAAGTCAGGTAGATCGATCAAAGAGAGAGCTCGGAAGCGACGATTTTCCGTGCTCGACGTGCATCTCTCGTCACGGAAGTCTGACCGGAGTAATTATCAATGCTAATTACTTAATCCTAACGCGTCACAACAGAACCAATAATTTTATTAAGAAACGGGAAACCGCGATGAAGTGAGTTATCAACGCGCACCAGCATCATTGCTTCATCCACGAATAGGCGCAAGATCTCTGTGCGTTTCTTCTATGTAATTGAAAAAAGTCTTTAATTAATTATAGTTTATCAAATTAATAAGCAGCAGCAGTGGTAGTAGGTAGCAGCAGCAGCAGCCACAGCGGCAGCTATTAATCGGGAGTAGCGTGTATCGACCGAGACCGAGGCTAGCCTATCCATTTTCATGATCGAATCAAACTTGAAAATCCTTCGAGAGATCGACAGAAATGGCGCGCGACAGCGCTGAAAATAAATCTTGGTAACTATCGTTGACTTGGCGCCTGAAACAAGATCCCGCATAAAGATAGAAAAACGTAGAGACCGTTGGAAGGCTTCTTCTTCTTCTTCTTCTTCTTCTAAACACGAGGAGAGTGTGCAAAAATAAACCTTTTCTTTTTCTTGTATGAGAAAATGCGACGTCTCGGCGGAAAGGCGAATTCCGACGCGAGGCTGAAAAAGCCCCGGCTAATAATTCACGAGACTAGCTATGAAGATATCACTCGGCGACCGTGCGAGGGGGAGAAATCCAAAGATATAAGAGAAAACCTGACTCTGTACACCTTGGCAAAAACAGCAAGACCCTGTGTACACTTTATACACTGAGAGATTCGTTGTCTCGAAAAGCCACGACACGCTGCAGCTCCTCCGTTTCGTTCAATTATTCAGAGGAACACGAGATTCGTGAATTTACAAATTCTCCAAATTATTCGTTGCACTTGCTCGCGAGTGATCGCGACGGTTCTTCTCGCCGCTCGTACTTTGGTCCTTTCGCGTCTTGAAATCTTCATTCGTTCGAGGTACTAATGTGCCAGTAATTTCAGGCAATTGAGCAATGACATTTCGCATAATTATCTTTGCGCGGCAAACTTATCGGGGAGCGATGCAAACTCTAGATTTTTGCCAAGTAGCAAAACAAAGCCATGTTTGATTGCGTAACAGCGTATTATCACTTGTCAATCGAGCGAATATATTGAAAATCCTATCTGTCAAATTGATTGCAACGGCTACATCCAGCTGCACCGAAGATATCCGATATTATCGTAACATAATGACAAAGTAGAAATCACATCACGATTCAAACGTCGTTCCCAGATGGGCTGGGTCAAGGCAGAAATTTTACATTATTGCAGGGATTACTGAAAATCTAGTGAAAAAACGAGAAGGAAGAGAGAAAAAAATTGTGCGCGACGCCAGTATTGGGATCGTCCGATACCGGGCAAATTTACACACATCGATATTTCCACGAAGGGCAACTCTATCGATCGGCGCCGATTGCTCCGAGGACTAACGAGAGTCTGAGGTTTTCCTGATATTTTCCGCGTGTACAAGGTGGTGAGGGGAGCAACGGATGAAAAAATTGACGCGCAAAAGTACACGGGAATACGCGTACCCTCTCCCGTTCGCGCGAGTATACATAATATTGCAAGCAACTTAGGTGGCGGAACACAATATGGCGGCGGACATTCCAGAAGGGAGAAAGAGGTGAAACTTGAGCAAGAGGCAGAGACGGGGGAGTTAGGAGGGAGGAAGGAGCACAGGAGTGGACCAGCCGACCATTCGTCGTTGCTCCCTGATTGATGTCGACATTTGGAAAACATTGCGATCCACGCGTACGTATCGAGAACGGCACATGTGCTTCGTCCATCTTGGAGACACGTCGCCATTCCCGAAACGGGCGAACTCGTGGGATTGTCGGAAAAACGTCGAGAGTCCTCTTACCGACGGGACACGGGAGGGACTGGAAGATTGACCATCGCGAGAATCGGCGAAAAACGAGTTACATCCGAACAACACTGGTTACCTCTAATCTCGGCGAGAGAACCGATTAGCCGAGAACGTAAAACTGGCCACGAATTTAAAAGCAAGTCGCGTCCAAGTATTTGAGGACGCGTAATCAGTGGCGATCGATAAGCGACGTTGGACGGGCCGAAGATTTTCCCGGCAAGCACGCGAAAAAGATTTTAGCTGGCACGCAGGCACGTTTTGCTAATTTCGCTGGAGACGCAAAAGCGTCCATGGTACATTATGGGAGGAGAGGGACGCGTGCGTGGGTGTAAGCGTACGATTTGCAAGGGCGTTTCTTCACCCGGCTGATAGCGCGCACCTCTCCGTTTCTGCTCATGCAGGAACACAACCCCGTCCGTCACATTATCAACTCACTGACGAACCTTCGCTAAAGTCCAGGATGATTCTCTGTCCCGGCTCGACGGAGGATACTCCGACGCGAAACTCCTGGAGCACGGGAAGAAAGCTCACGGCGATAGCTCGCGCGGGACTCGAGTTAAATCACAACGGAGCCGACGACGACGACGACGACGACGACGACGACGACGACGATAAGCGGCACGTCAGCGGCTCGTTGCGAACTTGGCGGAAACGTTTTGTCGCGATCTGACAGTCGGAGGATAATATCGTCGGTAAATATTCTATCGCTATTCTGATTTTGTTATAATCTGCAGGCGCGCGTGACGTCACAGAAAACGCGCAAACACGCAGGTGACTGTCGTTATCGATGATCGCGCTAATGTAGCTTCGCGCACAGTTCGTTATCACTATCGAAATCGCTTTTTCAACTTTGTCAGCCTCGCTAATCGAAGTGTCAACGTTGTTGAGCTGGAGTGGATGTTCCAATTCGGGTTAACGATTACTTTCGAAAAAAGCAAAATAAATAAATACGTCGCTTCGCGTAATCGCTGGAATATCGCGGCGACCAATGGAAGTCGCGCGCGATGCCGCTACAAGGAATCACCTGCATCTCTATCGATATCGGCTGTCCGTCGGACGGAAGCAGCAACGAGCGCCGACCGAACAATACCATGGGGCGTTATTGGGAATTTATGGATCCCCGCGATTAGCATCTGAAATTTAAATGTGCGTGTGCGACGGGCCCGCGGCTCACAGCCGTCGGCTTTAATCGTGCAAACTGCTCGAGTTTAACTCGCGGATGATAAGTGAAATCGGTATCGCCGAGAGAAAAAGCCCGCGCGCGTTCCTCCAGCGAGTTTCGACGTCGACGTCGACGTTTCGTTTCGTTTCGTTTCTCCAAATCAGTGGCGCACGCCAAGCGATTGAGCGAGCGAAATTAACGGTTTATACGATACTCTATATCGATTTGCCTACCGATTTCTGATAATCGCCGCTAACCGCAATAATGGGCCACTCGTGGCAGAGACTGATAAAACTGATTGAAACTTAACGATCGCGACGGAGGAGAGTCGCTCGTGAGGAATTGAAAGAAAATCGGAGTCTCCGCAAATTGGAGCACCCGCCTGAATGGAGTCGCGAGAGGATATTCCTGGTATCGGAGCACCGGTCTTTCTCAGTCTTGCATAGGTTCGCGCTGCTCTATAAATCCTAGACATACTCGCGCGCGATTCACACTTCCGATGCAAGTTTTAAAAGTCACGCGCGGTCGACTCGACTGACTAAAGTTTGTTGTTTTAAAAGAGGCGCCGTCGCGCGCGCACGCGGTCAACGATTTCACGACAGGAGATTGTCAGTGGCAGTTATCGCAGCAAATCAATTCTATAATTTTCCTATTTTTCTAACCTCGAGCTGGAGGGATAGGAGGTTTGTCATTCCCGTGGATCGCCGAGACTTCAACACCTCGCGCGCGTATCGCTTCGCACTCACTTTGTCGCATCTCGCTGGCCCGAGCTGTGTGTGTGCCCGAGAGAACACAAAGCTCTCCCTCTTAGCTCATTCATGGGCATGTAAATTTTTCGGTGCATAAACGCCTTGAATTTTAACACCCCTCGCGCGATGGCCAGAGGCCAGACCAAAACCGGGCGACTCGACTCGAGTTATCCCTACGGAGAACGATCATCCCCCTCGATCTTTCCTGCTACGATCACTACCGACAAATCCACGAGAAAACGAGAAAACGAGAAATTCCCACGTGCCGCCATTTCGAGAGTCTACCAAATGAAACACTGTTCACAGAACGATGGAACTTTTCGCGAAACTTTGCTCCGTTCTTCGTTATCGTAATTGGTCGAAGAAACGCACAACACAATTAAATTACGAGAGTACCTTTAGTATCGCTTGATTTTTTGAAAGGGGATGATGCTTTCTCTCACTGTTCACGGAACAAAAGACAGTTTCGACTCCTTTTCTAGAATCTCTCCGGAATCTCGCAGATGCCACTGAAAGCGCGGCATCTCGCGATTCGCGCAAGATTCGCTCTGGGAAATATTGGATGGAAATATAAAATAAAATTCGCACGTACCCTTGGCTGCGCCATGAACGCCCTGGCCGCGCCGGGGAACTCTGCGTGTTGAGCCACCGTAGCGGCTGTATTTTCCCTCAGTATCGACAAACAAGCCTCGACACTTCTTTCACACTTACTACTATTTCACTCGAGTCACGTTATCGCGTAAAGCTCAGACTTTTCGTTGAGAGCAATTCGTTTTCGGAAAACTTGCTCAAGGAGCAGAGCACCGTAGAACAGATCAGAGCAGTAGCTTCACGAAAGGTTAAGTCGGAGCGGTCTTGAGTAAGGGCTCGAGAGCACTGGAGCACAGGGGCACTGAGTAATGAATAAGAAGAATAGTAAGAGAAAGGGACACTTTTCTCTGGTATTTATTGTTAAACTGGTCGAAGGTATAGAGGAGAAGGGACTGTAGACTTCTTGCTTGCCGTCGGCAGTCCGTAGCACCTGCACTCAGCAGTGGAACCGTCGTCGTCGAGGCCCTCGGGAACTACCACTTGCACGAGCCAGTAGCCGACGGTTCGTCAAGCTCGTCGATCTGGCTATTTCCCGGGTTGGGTTGGATTTATCGGTCCGTCGTCCTCGGATTCAATCAGGGCGTGTATGCGAGCGTCAGCAGGCGCTAAGAGCGTCGGACGTTTCCTCTAGGATTTTGACGACGGCAGTAGCCGAACAGGTGTTTCTCCTCATCATCGTTACTCAAGAAGACGCAGAGCAGAATCACTTCCCGAGCGTGCGTGCTCTTATGAGTTTGTGCGTGTACGTGATGAGGAGCGTACGAGTGCGGTTAACGCGGGCCGCCACGTGTCTTTGGGTAGCTCGGGCGCGCAAGGTCTTCTCTCGTTCGCTCCTGCCTTTCCGTGACCTTGAAAATCCAATGTGTCCGGAAGTAGACGATGCGCGTTCAAATTCACTTCACTCGGAAGACAACGGGTCTCGGAAGGACTTCTCTTTCTTCACGAGAGATGCAAAGAGAAAAAGACACAGAGAGATATAGAAATAGAGAGAAAGCAAGAGAGACAGAGAGAGAGAGAGAGAGAGAGAGAGAGAGAGAGAGAATAATAAGAAATAGAGAAAATAGAGAGAGAGAAAGAGAGAGAGAGAGAGAGAGAGAGAGAGAGAGAGAGAGAGAGAGAGAGAGAGAGAGAGAGAGAGAGAAAAAGAGAGAAATAAGAGAAAATTCACTGAATCACACCAAAAGACACGCGTACTATTATCATGATCATCATCAACATCATCATCATCTTCTTCATCATCATCATCAACACCTATGTCACTGACAAGCACATTACATCCTCCACTAGTACGACACAACTGGTGGACGGCTGTTTCCGTTACCGTCGATTAAGCGCGCGCGCGCGCGCGCCTGGCTGTTCCTCGCCAAAGACGAGCCTTTGGCTGCAATCGCTCCGAAGGTGGGAGTCTTCCTCCTCCTCCTCCTCCTCCTTCTCTTCTGCGTGGCTCTCGTGGTAATCCACAGACGCACGACGATTATCACCAAACAACAACAGCGACGACGACGACGACGATGACAACGACGACGACGACGACGACGAAAACGACGACAAGGAGGACGCGCCTTGCGAGTACCCGCGCGGCACACCAAATCCCGAAGGACAGGAGAGAGAAAGCAACTGGGCAAGAAAGATCGTGTATCGATGTATCACGCGGTCGCGTGTCTCGCGCTACTGAACCACCGAACTGAACAAGAACCCCGACTCCGTTAGAGAGGAGAGGAGATGCGCGGCGGCGGAGGTGGTGGCGGAGGTGGAGGCGGACGCGGCGGCGGCGGCGGTGGTGGCGGCGGCGATAGCGACAACAGCGGCGGCGGCGGCGGTAGTAACGAATAAGAAGTAGTAGTAGTAGTAGTAGTAGTAGTAGTAATAGTAGTAGTAGTAGTAGTGGTGGTGGTGGTGGTGGTGGTGGTGGTGGTGGTGGTGGTAGTGGTAGGAGTTACGGAAGAAAATGAAAAAAAAGGTATGAGCGAAAGAAGAATCGGAAGATGAAGAAGAAGAAGAAGAACAAGAAGAAGAAGAAGAAGAAGAGAAGAAAAAGAGAAGAGAAACGAGGAAGAAGGAAGTAAGAAAGGAAGACAGCTCTCGTGCTGTCCGCGGCGACGGCGACGGCGACGGCGACGGTGGCGGCGGCGGTGACCCTCCTCCCGTGATATTCAAGTGCGTGGTGCACACACCACCGTGGGAGCTCCGGAGAAGGCGGCGTGTGTATGTGCGCGCGAGTAGCCGGCGACAGGCAGAGCGCGCCGATTGAGTTCAGTCCTCCACGAAAAAGCCACCACGTACGGAGAGCTAGCGTGAGCGTGAGCAGCACCTAGCACGTTTAGATCCTGCGCCGTCCGCAGTCGTTCGCTAACTGTCAATCAGCGCACCGCTACCCTGAGGAGTGGGAGGCGTCGAGCACACGCCCATCGGGCCCGGCCAATGCGCCTTGGCACCGCCTCTCGCTCTCGTGCTCTCCTTCTCTCTCCCTTTTTCCCTACTCGCTCGTTCTCTCTTCTTTCCACCTACGGAAACACTCCACTTCTCTCGCGGTACCACTCCATCCCTTCCATTCTCTCTCTCCCTCCAACAAATCGACTACAGCGCCCCTATCAGCCGACACCCCGAACCCATGGATCCTCCGCCATCGCGACCACCACTACCAATACAACTGTCGACGAGCGACGACGCCGACGACGACGATGATGACGAAGACGACGACGAAGACGACGAGGAGCGTCCGTCGCCTGTGTTTGCAGATACCTGCCGGCTACCTACTACTCTCGTGCTTCTCTCCTCGTCCACTCTCTCTCTCTCTCTCTCTCTCTCCACAACTACTACCCTCTGCTCCTCGCCATATCTCCTCCGATTCTTCTCTATGTTCCCTTTGGCAGGACGATTTTATCCGTGCGAACTTGCGCGGAGATCGCTCGCTTTCACGCTTGCCTCTGAGCCGGCCGCCAAATCCCCTTGGACGCCGTTTATCGATAGCTCGCGCGGTCTCGAGTTCCGAACCGAAGCCGAGAGACGAACAACCCCCTTGCATTCCGTTAAACCTAATTAATGTGGCGCATCAACATGCTCCGCTGGAATAAGCAAGTAGCTTTGACAGCCCTAACGGCCTTTCACGGCAAAGTCATGGGATCGTTACTCCAAACTTTCTTACATATTATTATAGTTATAGTGCTGGAGGGGGGGAAGGGGATAATAGCATTTTCCGCAAGTACGCGCTTTCATAACTCAACTGCTAATAAGATGTGACGAGCAGACTTGGCTCGACGAGAAAACAAAGACTCGAGGTGCCGCAAAGCGCCCAGGTACCGTCCTCCATCGGGTTCGAGGAAGAGTCTCTCCCGCATCCCCTTCCCCTCAGACGCGTCTTTCCCTCTTCACGGAGCTCTCCACGCGGGAAGAAATTCCAAACGGTACGCGAGATTTTATGGGAAATTCGATGGGACGGCGATCGGACAGCGGCCGCCGGCGCTCGATCGCCGACCTCTGAATGAACGACGGCGAACAGCTGATTCCGCGGAGGAATTGGGTCGCGAACGTGTGCGGTTTCGAACTTTGAATGGTATTCGGCGTTCGTTGAGTAATAGCGACGAGAGCTGCACAGGAGGAAGAGGGTAGAGGCGAGGCGGCTGTCACCGACATCACTCAGTGTCTCCCTTCTGGCGTTCACTTCGCTCGATTTTATGACTCTGTCTCTCCACCCGCCTTCCTCCTTTCATCCTTCTCTCTCATACCTCCCTTCCTATTTTATCCTATCATTCTCTTCCCCATTCCCATCCCCCTCCCCCGCTATATCCACCTAGATCTCTCTCACAGCCGCCGCCGCCACTATCGCCAACGCCAACACCACCACTCCTCCCCCCTTCCTCACCCCCAACCATTCGGTTCCGCATAATATCACAAATTGGTACATCCGCTTTGGAGCATCGATCGCCATCGCGGAGCTGTTGCGAGGTATCGACACACCGGTCAAATGTACCGCGGACCGATGTCTCTCGCGAACAGCATCCCTTCTTCTCGAAACGAAAAAAAAAAAAAAAACAAGCACGAATCACCTCTTTTGATGCTACTGCCACTTACTTCCACTGCTATCGCTGTCGATCGCGACACAATTTCAAATGCGGGATTCGAAGGAATCTTCGGTGCCCCCATAAAATTCAATGATTCTCTTTGGAGTATATTGAAACGACGAGATAGGACACTTTATATATGTAATTTGGATATAAATTACTTACCATATATTTCATCAATTCCCTGAACATGGTATCTCAATATTTACCAGTCGGCTCTCCAGTTTTAATGGGTGCAAGATTTACGCGCGTGATTGTTTCAGACAGATGTTTTTACGGTCTGGCCCTTCGCTTGAGTGACGCGCGTGTAACGTTGTTGCTGACCGGTATGAATATCCAACTAGCCCTGTTGCTACTTAGTTGTAAACTTTCATGAACATCTCTATAACCTTGTCTAGGATTCTCCGTGTAGACAGAAATTGTACATTGGCCAATAGTAGCGCTAGGCCGAACAATATACATTTCGAATTTAAATAAGCAGAAAATTTCCAAAAATATGAAACTAACAACTTTTCAACAAAAATGATCTCTCATGAAGAAAGTCCACGGACACAAACTGGCGAGCTATAAATAATTAAATACATTAATTGAAATACAATTTATAAGAAGTTCCCGATTAATCTGTCTGTATATATATATATATATATATATATATATATATATATATATACAAACTTTAAAATCTTGTATTATACAAATTACCTACTGCTATTTACTTCTTATATCATCTTTTGGGACATACGCTATTATTCCATTGCTCATTTACCGACCTTCATTTCAATGCTATTTCAATAATCTCAGACCCTGGTAATAAACCTTAGCCACACCACAATAGTTTTTGTGAAAGCCTCTAAACAAATCCCTTTCACATTTGTGAACATAATACATTTCTTAAAATTCTTAAATACAAAATTCATTCGAGAATTTCATGTTGCCCTTTTGGATTGACTCCCTCGAGACCGTATTAAATTTCATTTTTATTGGACCTTTGCAGGAAAAAACTTGGAAAATTCTTTCATATGACCAGTTTGCGTTAAAAGCACCTATGCTTCCCTCGCAGTAGGAGAAAGTCATCGGTATCAGAAATGCAGGGGTAGATTCGATAAATTCGATTCGTAAAATTTGCAAGTGATCCGCGAGTCGAGAGGAGCGGGACTGATTTAAAGCGGCGAGCGAATATCGTAGGATGGGAGATCTCCGGAGGGTAGACGGCGGGAGAGTGGGTAGAGCCACCAGGAGGTAGGAAGGAACTTGGCCATTCTCGGAGAAGGTAGTAGATGCGTGTACACGAATACTTTGGCCTGCTGTATTATAACGCAGACCAAGGGTGGCTGGAGCATGATCGATCACCCCGGTGACTGCGACACCCCTTCGAGCACATATCCGCGCCCCATTAAGTTCCTGGCCCTTAGGAAGCGGTTCGCACGTAGGCAAATAGACACAGTCGTATAGCGAGGCTCGAGCGACGATGGCAATCTGGCCGATTTTCTTAGTCCCGCGATCAAAAACCAATAGAATTTATCGCTGGCGCGTTTGACCACCACGTTTATTCGGGAATGACGCGATTATTGTCAGGATTTCTCACGCGTAAGCAGGCAAAACGGGCATGTTTATCAGGAATTTTATTAGGCAGATACGCCGGCAAAGATTAAACGGCCGGTATGCCGGCGGCTCGCGTGCGAGGACTCGTTGAGGAGGACTAATCGCCGCTCGAAACATAAATTCGATCGTGAGATATCGATCGGTCGCCTAGCGGAGCCGATGATGCTTCTTTTTCCGCCGAATCCTTCTTTCTCGTCCGTGTACGCGATAATCGTGATAGACAGCTAACGAAGTTACGTGGGCGTCCCAACGACGTGCGAGCTCTGTATTCGGCATAAATTATCATCCAAAATGAAGCTGGAAATCTGATCTCGTCATTAATGCCACGTTCTCGCTCGGTTAGGCTAAAATTCTCATTACGCCGACGCATTCGCCTCCTACGATTCGGGCCGCGACTGTACGAGTAGAATTTATCATGGGTTCTCGCCACCCTTCCGCCGCCCTTAATTTCAAGCAAATTCCGACTTAGCGAAGTTGTCCTCCCTCCCCGTGCTTTTCGCGCAAAATAAGTTTGCCACTCGCTTCCTCCTTCCCCTTGAACGCATCGAGCGCGTTTTTTTGATCCTGACACAACGCGAAGATCCCACCGCCGCGCACCCGTCTAATTTAATTTGCGCTCGGACAGTCCGATCTCGCCAACCGCTGTCGAATGTCCCTCTCTGCTTTCGCGCAACTTTAATTAAAGCTCGCTGTGCTTCATTGTCGCGTGATCCTGCGCGAAAAAGGAGAAGGAAAATCCGAAGGATTCCAATCGACAGCCATTAAACGTATTAAATAAATAATTAATGAGGGCCAGAGTGATTAATCGGAGCTTTGAGCACGCTAGGGTGAGAGAGCTCCTCGCCCGCACAGTTCCCCTGGCTGAAAAATGGAAATAGCGACGGTATTTGGCAACGGTGAACTTTTAGTTTCGAGCGAAGTCTAGTTAACGCTTGATTGGAATAAACATAGGAGACTTATGCGAGCGATTAAATCTCGCTAAATACTTGTGTGGTTCGAGGATTCGTTGAGATTCCTCGAGATAGCCCATCGCAAGTTTTGACCTCGCATTCTTTGCGAGCATCGACGTACTCGGCTGACCAGAGAAAGGGGAAGAGCATACTCTCTCACGAGACGCACAGCTGATCAGGGAACACGAGCGATCGGAAATCATCGAAAAATTCCAATATGACCGAGGAGCATGGCCGAGTGGCAGGTCCTCTCGGTATCGGGAGATCTCATTTTTTTTTTCTTTTGCCCAAAGCAACCAAAAGGAAAGCAGAACCAATGTCGGGACAAAGTCCTGTGTCCGAAGTCGGCGTCAATCGAGGGACAACTTTCCATTTGAGATTTTCACCGCGCGTGGGAAACCATGACTCGCGAAAATGTTACGGTTTTCCATACAGCCATAGAAATCGCGGTTCGCCAACTCGCAAGGACCGTGTGCCTCCTAAATTGGTAATGCGCCTGATAAGCGTTCGATGTACGCCGTACAGGCTGGATATAAAATGTTGAAATATTGAAATATAAGAAAATCCGCGTTCGCTGTAAAATGCAAATCAGTCGGCGTCGCGCGCGAAATTATCTTCTGCGAACTATGCAAATCGCGTTATGGCTTCTCCTCGCTGAGGCTAAACGCGGATCACGTAACTGACGGATGTTCGTCTCGGACGCATCGACCTTTACTACTATTGCACGAGCGCATCCTGAAATTACGCTGGTTGGCTACCAAGCGAGAATCGTCGCTGGAACGTTTCAATTTACGTAGCGAGTGAAACGACCTTATTAATTTCTATTTGGACGTTCTCGCGATTCTTGCGGAAGAAGGAAAAGAGTCCTGCTTGCGTTATGCGAGTTCGTTCATACGCGACGGAGAGCCTTCTTCGATGAGAGTGCGAGTATAAGAACAAAGATGGTGGCAAATAGTTTGGGGTTGGGGGGGGGGGGGGGAGGTGACAAGCGCCTTTTCTTGCAGGGGTCATTCTCCGTTTCTGGTGACGGTAATGCCCCTTCGTGGGGCTACTTTATCTCGCGGCGAAGTGCGGAGAGGCCCACAGGCCGGTTAGATGCATTTCGTGTAAGGTCGGCCCATACGTTTTCTAAAAAGACCGAATTACCTGCCCACTTGTCTGTTCGCCCACCGGCGCTCGTTTTCGCTCGGCTCTTTCTCTTTTCCCCTGGTTTCCCCTGCCCTCTTCTATCCCTGCCATGCCTACACCCGTCTGCCTTTCTTCCTTCCTTCCTTCCTCTCCCACTTAAATAGCAGCCAGCCTCTGCCAGCCGCGAGAAATACGCCTGGGAAAGAGAACAGAAACGGACCGTCGATCCGTCGCGTCAGGATCTATACCGCCAGATCGACCGATCGAACAACGATCGAGTTCTCGATAAAAAAGCGATTATGCGTCCCGATGAGAGCGAGCCTCGCTTACAAGAATAGAATCTTTGGGAATTCGGTGAAGATTTGGCACCGTCGAGGAAATTATCGTAGGTCCGTGAGAGTTTACGCGATAAAATGAGGATCAATTGTATTTTCACGCTACGCTCGCGTATCGCCAGTCAAAATGGTAGATCTTGATCCGGAGAGATTTCGAAGCCTTTCACTCTGGGCCCTTCCCATTTGAAAATGCTCGAGCCGCGTCCGACCACCACTTAGCGTTCTTTTGCCCAGGGTTCTTTCAAAAGATGCAAACTCATTCCGGCTAACGCACTGCCATATCGAATATAAGCTGGTCTGCCGCTAGACAATCCGGCGCGGCACTTACAGATCCATCGATCTGACAGAGTCGTTTGTCTCGACGATCCGATCAACTTCGATATAGCCGAGTCTTTAAAACGTTTCAATCTTCCAGCTACTCCCTCGTTACGGCATTATTGATTATCCGATCGCTGATCGATACTCCGATTCTTTGCGCAGCGACCATTTCACGAGTCAATAACTCGTCTTCCGCGCGACTCTCAAAAAACTCGTGGAGATTCTCCCGTTATTATTTCTGGTACACGAGTCCGCCTTACGAGTATTCTTTCCTTTTGACAAAATGTCATTGCGCGCTGTTAATTATCAAAAGCAGGGGATACGGATAAAAGCAGTGATCAGCGAATGACAAAATATAGTGTAGTAAAAGTTTATATCCTACACTCGAGAAGCTACTTTAGTTATTTACGAGATGTCTTGAGACAGGTGACACGCGCCCTATACCTGGCGATCTGTGGCAGCAATAGCAAATAGGCGGTCGCTCGAGGTACAAGACAAACCCAACTATAAGCACCCCATAATTACGAAAGAGTGAGTTATGGCGGTAAAGGTATCGCTGTACACTCTTCTTTTCGCCAAACGTTCTAATTCTTATTGCTCTTATTGCTCATAAAATAATATGATTCTCCGCGATTCTCATTGCGGCTACAGAATTATTATCCGCCGTGACGTCTACAGTCCATTGAAATAATACAGTGGCTGCGGCAAGTGGGGTACATCTGGCATAAGGTCGATTAATGCGATTACGAGCGTTCGAGCTTATCGGACGAATCGAGCTTGAAGTTTACAAGGATGTCGGGGAGATGTCTAGTACCTCCCCCTCCTCTTCCACCTCCCTGGCTTGCAGAGTTACTTTTTACAGGTGTGTCGAGGGTTGCAAGAACGATTCTTTGTTTTGACACGAGTGAACAGTTGAGTTATCTCGCGTGAGAGGACGATCGTTCTTCCCGAATACTCGGAGACGTCGAGAGAGTCTTCCCGAGAAAGATTCAGCGGTCGGTGTAAACACAGCCGATAAAAGGACAAGTGCGATCTGGACCGGCAGGGAAGAGTGATGTGCCGCGGGAAACCATTCTTTAAAATCCAAACCGCTGTACGAGGCTCCTCTGTGAAACACGGTCGGTCACCCGTGCTTCGAAAGAATGCTAGCCACCGGGAAAACAAACTATCATAATACTCGAGCGTGAAATTATCATGGAAAAAGGAAGTAAGGAAGAAAGGAAGAACCGAAAGATCTTTCAAACTAAAGAGTCCTAGGAAGAAAAAATGGTCGTTGAATTGGACATGAGTCAGTCAGACAGTCAGTCAGTCAGTCAGTCAGTCAGTCAGCCAGTCAGGCAGGCAGGCAGGCAGGCAGGCAAGTAGTCGAACAAGACGAGATAGGCATTCAGTCACACACACACGCACACACTTGACGGGAGACATTATCGCATTAAATATCGACAGGAGGTTTTCAACGATGACGATCCTCGAAATCGAATTCGAAAGAAAAATGCCCAAATCTGTTCGCGACTCCTTTGGCGAGCTCCACCCCCGCCTGCTGTGTTTATAATAGGCTCCGAGAGAGGCTAATACCAAAGTCCCCCTAATTCCTGTCCTTTTCCCTTTCTGCCACGCCATGGCCTTTCTTTCCTCCATCCGTTTGCCATCGCGGTCGCCATCGGTCGCCATCGGTCGCCATCGGTCCGAGAGTTGACCGCTCTCTCCTCCTCGAGAATAGTCGGGTCCTGTAGCTACTCATCTCCCTTCAACCTACCCTGCCTTTAAGAGGCTCGCAGTTCTCATAGATTATTATTAGAATGAGCGTCCGTAACCCAGCCAGGTAGATGGACACTGCTCCGCCCCGAGAGAGCCTGTGCATCCTACACTCGCTCTCTTCGAACCCCGCACCCATCTCCTCTCTTTTCTTCACTACTACCTTTTCACTACCTGAAGCATTCCTCGGCTCGAAATCGAAACACACCGGAGAGACCAACACGATGACGGAATTATTTCTCAGGAAACAAGTTTCGATTCGTAGTCGTGAATCATTCGACGGGGCTGCTCGATAGAATTTCCACCCTGCCACCCTGCCACCCTGTGCCAGAGAATTTTTCATTAGGATTAATTTAATTTTAATGAGCTGCGATGTCGAGTGGATGACGCTCCGCTCGTCGCCATGAAATTTTTGCTGATTCAGCGTGAAGGAGGCGAGCGATTTTCGACAATGGGAGAAAAACGCGGGAGGGAGGGATCGGTAATTTCCGCGTTTTCAATCGAACACGGTCGCCATCGTTCCTACCACCCCTGAGACGTATCGCGCTCGAGCAGCAGGAGGGTGCCCATTAATAATTATCGTTTTCCGCGTCTACGGAGCACGCTCGCATAAATATCACGATTTTCCGTGACTTTATTTGCCACGGTGGCTGTCCCTTTGCGGCCAACTTTTCTAAGTAATGGCCATTTTACGGGCGTGATAATGAAATTCCGAAACTATCGGTAATCGGGACATTGATTGGTGGCAGTCACGCTTGCAGCGTAAGTTATGCGTCCGAAGCGGGTAAGCTGCCGGCGTTTGCCGTACGCGGTTCCATGTCAATTTCGAATAGCCCGAATTCCGTCCGACGAAATCAGAATTTCGTGCCATCCATCAACTCTCCTTCGGCTCGCTAGAGCGCAGCTCCTCGTAGAATTTCGCTCAAAGACGCGTTTCATTAGGATCGCGATAGCGAGACAAATAGCCGCGCGCGGTCGCGTTACCCGCTCGTTTCCGCTATTCTTGCGAGTGATAAAACGCCACTATCGAAACCGGCGCGGACGCGGATCATCGTAAAAAGAGGAAGATACGCCGATGTTTTACTACCAATGAATAATTTTCACTGCGAAACAGGATCGTCTTCCGCGTCTTCCAGGCCAATTAATGTCCGTAACACTTTTAACTTGAAATTGTCACGAGTGAGCATAATTATTGATTTACACGTGGGTTTCGTAGTTCGCTAATCGCGTTTTGTCTCTTTTATCTTACAAACGAGTCCCGGCAAAGGAAACCTTGTCGTCATCTCACGGACTCTGTTGGAACTAGAAACTCTCTGGCACCGCCGGTATTTTCTTCTCCGTGTAGAAGAGGCGGCTGTCGCTGCTGCTGCTGCTGCTGCTTCCCATAAAATCCTTTCTACGGCGGATATCACGTTATCGTTGGTCGCGTGATACCACCAGGAACTTTGCCCGTACCACTCTCCTCGTCTGATTGGTCGTCGGCACATTACTTTGACCATTGCGACAAACACAGTGGCGAAGTAGCATCGAATTCTAGATAATTTCAACGAGCAGACTTTTTTCTCAACAGAGAATATAATCTACCTTGAAATTTGGAAATTCCCCGTGGAACAGGACCTGTCTGTTTTACCCCGTTTCGATAGATGAATTCAAAAGCTCCAGCTCCAGCAGCAGCAGCAGCAAGACTTTTAATGACGCCGGATAATTATTCATTTTAATGATACGCGTTGGTAAAAAGTTGAGTCTCGGATTCGAGAAGAGCGATCGTTATAACTTCAACACTAGTCGTTAGTTATGATCGAGCTGTGGCATGAAATCATAATACCGCGGCTTAGTAAATGCATAGAGTCGCCAGTTTTCAGGAGAGAAGGAGCTCCGTAAAATATTCATAACTTTTAGAAATCCCGTCAATATGCAAATGAAAATGCTAATCGCGCGCTGTTCGCGCCTATGACGAAGAACGTGGCTCGAGCTCGGACTCGAGCGACGTATTCCTAAAAAGATTTTGGTTTCACCTCGGGGAGTCTGACTCTGCCAGTGGAGTTTCTACTGGCTAGCACTTGATAGGATAGTCCGCTAAATATCAGAGGACCCTGCTTCTCGTTATTATGCCGTTCTGCCATTCTGCTATTCTGCTATTCTGCTATTCTACTATTCTAATGGCAGAATCGATTTGCGGAAACTCTCGCGAATGGCGTGTGCGCATGCATTTATGATGGATTCGAAACGATGGAAAGTTAATTATCTTCTTATACCCCCTTTTCCCTCGATGCTCCTTCGCGTCCCGCGCAATCCCCGTATTACGCTTCGATAATGGGATTTAGATGAAGGCAAAACAAAATAGTGATAAGTCCGAATAAAAGTAGGCGCGCGCGCGCGGCAATAAATTGCGAGTGCATATATGCAGGAGTGTAATGTGCACGATTCTAATGCAATCTTGAAAAATCTCGAGTGCGCTCGCGCGCCTGGGGCGATATATTTATCGCGCGGCTGACGTACCGAAATTGCTCGAGTCGTACAGTCAAAACTCAAAACACGTAACGAACGTAACATAACGAACGTAACGAACGCACAAGGGAACGCGGGGGTAACGGTCGGCGCGTGTCGCCGTTTCACAGAGTCGGCGGCCACAAAGGACACCGTACCACGCCATACCATGCCACTCCACACACAGGTACACGCTCGAATCAAGTCCCGATTAAAAATAAGCCAAAGCAATGAGGTAACGAGACGAGACCTAAGGTGCGCCACAATTTATGGTTCCCGCCTTTCAAACAAGAAGATGCCCTCTTTTCTTATTGTCTCTGATCCATTTTCCACGCGTGCGAATATCAAAAGAGGCTTGCCGCAAGCTTTGTCGTTATCTGCCGGTATCAGGCCACCGTGTCCGATGATATAGCTGCAGAGGCTAAACGACCACGAGCGAGAAGATCACGCACCACCCTTGAAACGCTCGAGTCCCCTAAATCTGGCGTTCTCGATTTCTCGACTACGCTCAAACCGCGCGATTACGCTCGACTTGCTGATCGCTGCAAATTTTTCAATGCTCCTTCTCGTGCCAATTAATGATGTCCTATATTAGGATTTAATCCGTGGTTTAGGGCCGTCGGCACCGTCGGATTGCCAGCAGGTTGTACCGAGAGAAAGCCCACTAGGGGCTAGTAAAAAATGGCCGCATAAATATTGCGAGCGCTTTTAAAACTTTTAATCCCAGACATTTGTATTGGGACCGGGGCGAAATCGGACGGTTGTGCGCCGCCGAGGTCCGAAAAAGCAGTGAAAATAAAGAAATCCTCGTCGTTCCATAGCGGGAAAGCGCACGAGGGTGGCAAGCGTCCTGGGTGCTGGTGCTGCTGGACCCCCCGCCGTTAGTCTCTTTAATCGCGCCGCGAATAATTAGCGGACGACGATTAGGGTGATTAAAGGGACGAGGGACCGAGTCAGCGGGACGATGCAATTAGCCGAATCACTTAACGACTGCTCGACTAGCGCAAGCCTTGTCGCGAACGATTCGGACATGTCTGCGAATCCAAAGGAAGGAAGGAAGGAAGGAATCCTTCAAGGATTTCAGTCCCAAGCCAGAGAATTCGAAATTCGACTGCATCTCTGTGGGAGGGAAGCCTCGTAAAGTTTGACTTTATTTTAACGAGAGAACGCGATTATTTATCCCCGAAACTTCTCGAGGATGACGTACGCGTAGCTGAAACGGAAGAGGCGCTACCAGGACTGTCGAGCAAAACCAGGAACAGAAGAGGAGTCATAAAGAGCTATAGTTTTGTAATCCTTCCAATCTAATCTTCTCGTCATTAGAGCAGTATAACGTGCTGCCAAGTGTCTCGGCGCTACTTAGGGACACCATTCACGTCGCTCGCTCCAAAGAATTGACTGAGGAAGGGTGTTTTTCAGCTGCTCAGATAATCATCTCCCTGACATTGATATTTCATTATCCAGAAATCTGGGAGCCAAAAGTCTCTCCCGTTTTGATAGTCTCGGGGAAGCCCTCGATATTTATGTGGAACGGGTACTGTTGTTTCTCGGTATAGGGTAGAGGGCCGGGAGGGGGGGAGGGGAACGAGGACAGGGCGCGCGCACCTTTATCTCCTCGTCTCCGGCGGCGGGACTCCTGGATCCTCCTCGTCGGGGACGTCGGTGTTGCTCGCTCATCTACATAAACATCTCTCGGTAGCTGGTAGGGCGGGGGATCCAGAGGGAGCAGAACACGAGCGGCAGTCGAGTCCCCTCGCTCGGTACTCCCGATACCAAAGCTCGCTTATGCCCATCTACATAAACCTGTAGCCCGATGTTCCTGCAGTCGGGAAGCCGCACATTCTTCACCGGGACGCGCAAAAGGTCGTTAAGTTCGAGTCCAAGCGCAACGTACTCTCTCCTTTTTTCCTCCGTCTCTCTCTCGAATCGCCTACTTGTGCTCTCCTCCGCCGCTCTGCTTCTTCTTGCTCCTTCTTGCTGCACATCCTATCTTCTAAGCGACGCAAAAATCTACCACTGTTTTTTACTTTTAAAACTTAGTGGTTCTCGTTTAAGGCCGGTCATAAACGTCCCACATATTGCGAATACTTAACGATAAACCATAAATGCTTCATATAATTTAAATCTTAAATGTAAACATAACTAAGTTTTATAAAGGCAAAAGCACCGGGGGCTTGCCGAGCGACGGGCATCATGGCGCGTTGCTCGACTGTCAAATATGCAAATATTATAAATATGCAGTAGCACAGGGGCTGTGCACATGAAATTAATAATTAAATTTAAAAACACCGCAGTAGAGAGATTAGCGAGATTCTCGCTGCTGGCGCATGAATACCTTAATGAATCGACAGATGTTCCGAATTGAGATGGTGTACTGCTTCCTAGGTGAGAGACTCACTTTCATTTCACTTCTGGCTTCTAGTCGATAGAAATCATGCGAGAGAGACATCATTGTCCTTCGCGCGAAACAAGCACGGCCTTCTCGTACTTCTTTCGTAGTTATTTCGCAAGAGGATTAGCTCAAGATTTGATCCTCCGGGGGTCTGTCAGCCGATTAAACGCTTCCATCTCCGCCATTTTATCCTCGCATAAATTTCCATTAGGCCGCCGCTTGGGATATCGGGAGGAAACGACGAGGAGAGCCATTAGACAATGCCGCAGTTCCTGTTCCGTTCAATGAGGAGCTTCGCGATCGTCGACGCTCGATAAAATCTTTCGTGAAAATCAGTAGGAGATTTGTTTGCCAACTCGATGGCTCGCGCAAACCATCGCGATGCAAACGGAGCGCGCGAGGATCAATTTTTCCACTGGCCTCTTATCAGGCTAAACTTTGCTACTTATCGGAGTAAAGTGGAAACAGTTGTTGCTTTCTGAATTTTCTCGTCGTTCTCCAGGGAATTACGCTAGCGCGAGAAATCCTCCGCGACATCCAGCGGGTGTCTCAGTTTAAGGCAAACAAACCGAGCAGATAGTGGCACGGTAGCCAAGAGATTAAGTTTATTTTACAGCGCGTGGTAAAACTGTCGCGCGGCTCCTGCAGCCGTATTTAAACGCGGCGGAATCCGCAGTTTCGCACACAACAGGAAGAAAGCACCTACGAACGGAATGTTTTATGTTTCGACTTGCGTATCAGGTACCTGGCCCAGCTGCCATTGTTGCGATAGTAGCGCAGAAAAAATATCATTAAGCAACGAGACAGATAAGAGAGGAGGCCTCTTTTGCCATTCGCAGACGCGATTCGCGTCACTCTGACAAATGAGACTTTTGAAACTGGCCAAGAGATGACACGATTAAGGGCAACCTGCCACCTTGCGAGAAACCAAGCCAAAACTTGCTAAAATTCCCTCTCTCGATCCTCTACTAGATAATTCCATCGGTGCGTTAGAGCGAAATGAGTTTATCAGTGAAATATAACGATACTCTCCGAGTGCCACCACCGCCGCCACCACCACCAACACCAGTTGCCGAAGAACGATAGCTTTGAAATTTCCTTTGATCCAAAGTTCCCTTGGAAATTTTATCCAGATAGCGTCCTGTGGCCCCGAGTGTTTGGCTTGACAAAATTATTTGTAAGAGTCGAGATAAGGAGGGTCACAGAGAGAAGGGGGTTGACATTTTCTTTAGAGAATTATCGCGCACGATCGGAAGGGGTAACGCGGCGATAGGAAGAAAAAAGTGGAGAAGGTCATGGCCGGGTAGTGGCGCGGAGGAACACGGATAAGAAGCTCAGTTGGGTCGACGGGACAGGGTGACAGGTGCGGGTGACACCTGCCCCAGGATTACGAACCTCACCCTCCCACACAAATCGAGCTACCGCGTTACCACGCGATTCATCGCGTTTGCACGCTACGAAATC
Source organism: Sclerodermus sp. 'alternatusi' (assembly GCA_037305995.1). NCBI lineage: Eukaryota > Metazoa > Arthropoda > Insecta > Hymenoptera > Bethylidae > Sclerodermus > Sclerodermus sp. 'alternatusi'. The sequence goes on from CM074550.1 coordinate 2,873,117, forward strand.
TAACTCTAGGAAGCCGAGGCTGGATCTCCCGTGACTGTCTTCTCGGGGTAGCAAACTTTTTATGGCAGAAGTCAGATCGAGGGAATAGAAATACTTTTGGTCCTTGTGATTCATCAAGCGAGAGTATGTAGAAGATGATGGAGATTATTTAAGGGGTTCTCAAAAGGAAGATTATTTCGCTCGTCATTGTATACTCTCGTACGTGTGCATCTGCATTGTTGCACCGGCTCGGTCCGCTTGCATTCCAAAACAGCGTCCTATGCAGAGTCCCTGCTGAAGGAACCCTTTTCGGGAGTAATATATGTGCTACGGGGACGTCTCGCGGGATAATTCTGAATTATGCGAGTCCTCGTCGCCTGCCGCTTCTTCTTCTTCTATTTCTTCTTCTTCTACAACAACAAAAACAACTACTACTACTACTACTGCTGCTGCTGCTGCTGCTACTACTACTACTACTACTACTACTACTACTACTACTACTACTACTATTACTACTACTACTACTACTACTACTATTATTACAACTACTTCTACTTCTTCGAGTTCGCGCGCCTCACCTTTGTCAAAGTGTACGCGGGACTCCGCGGGTCACCGCCATTCTTATATCCAGTTGTGCCTTCGATTCGTTCCCTGTTCTCGTCTCTCCCCTCGCTTAATGCTCATCGCGCGTCCATCTTTGATCTCCCTCGGTTCCCGATCCTAAACATTTTCAAGGGAAAGGAAACGCCACCGGTCTCACAACGAAAACATTCGAGGAAGCTCCTCCGTTCCTATAAATATGATTTCCTATACTTTCCTCCGGTGTAGCGCGTCTCGAAAACGAAATAAAAGATTCTCTCCCGTCGAATCCTAAATGTCTTTCCAAGAGGCGCTTATTTATACATAAAAGTTTGGCGTGGTACATTTGAAAGGGACTTGAGAGGACGGAGGGAGCGACAGGGAAAATATGTAGAATACTCGAGGTAAGAAGTGCAGCAGCAGAGGTGAGGTATTGTAACCTGCCTATCCTGTTGTCGATTAGGACGCAGTTACTCAGACAGCATGGGATTCTGGCGAATCTCGGATGCTTTCGTTTCTGCGAGCTGGCGGTATTCGTGGAAGGGGTAGCAAGTAGCGATGCATCTTTCGATCTCGGTTCGATCGGCGGCTCCGTCTTCCGCGGAGCGGACAATTATTTAAAGGAGAAGCCGAAATCCAAAGCAACCGAGCGACTGGCCGACGGCCCGAGACAAAACGAAGAGTTCTGGTCTGAGTGGCACCGGCCGATAGAGCCTAGCCCCCTCAGAAGGATGCCGGAGAAAAAGAGAGAAGAGAGAAAGAGAGAAAGAGCAGAGTGAAAAGACGAGAACTCACGCACACAAACTCGTACCACCCGCTGAACTAAAGCAACGCATGTGTCTCCTTCCATTCTGGCTGTTCTGGTTGTTCTGCTTTCCCTCTCCCTCTCGTGCTCTTTCCTTCTTTTTTTCTTTCTATTTTTCTCTCTGCCTCCTTTGCCTTTGCCTTTGCTTTTGCCTTTGCCTTTGCTCTTGCCTTTGCGTATCCGCGCGCACCTTCACGTCCATTCAATCGGATACGCTTCACTACGCTACTTTTATTCCTCGACCACAACGAATTCTTTCTCCTCCATCCATTTGCTACGATATTATCATTTTTATCAATCTATTCCATCGGCTGGTCTCTTCCCTCGATATACGTTGTCTCTGACTCGCGAGGAATCTCACTATTTATTTCTACGCGTACTGATGTCACTTTGTTTCGCGGAACTCTCAGTGATACGAGTAAACCAAAAACTCTAGATTTCTCGAGAGCTATTTTAGCCTGTGTGAGATAGATAGACAGATAGATAGACCTATTTTATATTGAGTCGATCATGCCCAACGGACTAGTTCCTAGCATTCCCAAGACACAGTTGTTTTCTCCTCTATCTTTTGGCATCTCCTTTTCTACCATCGAAATCTATGGATTTTCGAGCCTCCCTGGAATTCCACGAACAACGACGGCCCGTGACCCGAGCCCGAAAAGAAAAAGAGATCGAGGGTAAAAGTTCCCGTATAACCGTCGAATGCGACCCTTCTGTTTCGATCCCCCTCCCTCCCCTCTCTTCCTGTCTTCTATTTATCTCGCAGTTCTATCCTTTAACCCCGCGTTGTTTTACCCCTGTTATATCGAGAAACCGGACGAAGATTCAAATATACTATGCAAATAGACTGACGGCCAGTTCTGCGCTGAATAAGGTCTTATTCTCTTCATGGAGAAGATCGTCGATTGAATTTATAAATGTTCGCCAATCGACCGATAGTTTACACGTCATCCTAGTGCCATGCAACTCACGAAGGATTCTCGGTACACGTAACGCAACAAGCTCTAATAAAATGGCATCTTACGTGTTCATGCCGACTAGTAATTCCAGCGACAGCAGGTGCAATCGACATTTCTATCCACCGCGTGTAAATTGTAAGCGCAAATAAAGGAAAAACGTTATATCTTGATATTTATGTTGGTACTTTATATGCACGCGCTCATGGTTTTTATTCGCCACCTTTGCAATGCTCACATCCAGCAGCTGCGAATTTTACATCGCATACTGAACTGTAGTTATTTGCTCTTAAGATTGCTAATTAACGATTGAATAAAATATAATTCGATGTCAGACCTCTATAAATGCTTCAGAAATTCTTAAATACGACCAGTTGAACAAAATATGCACTGTCTAATTATCTGAAAGAATTTCTCCAATTATCTACAGATTCGAGGTGCCGCTTAATTAAAAGTGATCCGAAATTCAAATTCCTTATGAAATTTTAATATAAAAGTTGCCAAATCTCTTTAGAGCTGATTTAGTTTGAATCATCTCTTATGGAGGTAAGAAAGTTTTCGAATAACTCACAAAAATGCAATGGAGCCGAAACAACAATATTGTAAAAAGTAATTAGACAAAAGTAATACCTATCAACGTTGTTTATTGATGCAATAAAACTGAGTTCTTCCTTTTTTGTCCAAGTTTTCGATCCTACAGAGTCATAAAACTTAACTGCATCTCTAAAACTCTTGAAATCAGACTTTTCCTTTCATTCAAAGCATAGTTATAATAATTTTGGTAAACTGCTACTAGTCTCTACTTTACAAAAGATTATATTGTTGAAATAAAAACTATAAATTATTATAAAGAAGCGAATGGGGATAATTAAATTATCACGATTCTAGACATTCCACTGTGTCCACAAACACGTTGAGTAAAACCACAATACATTATGAGCAAGTCTCAAACAGTGATCAGCAGATTAGAATTGGTTGTGCAAGAGAAAGCAGTTATTCATTAATTATTATGCAGCAAATAGTGAGAGCAAAGGAGAAAGAAGGAATGAGAAAGAAAGACTAAAGTTGGGCGACTCTTGAATTATTTATGGACTGCACTACATCGTTATGCACTTGACCATTCTGTTTTATTATCGTGCAAGAAATAAAAAAACTATCAATGTTCCACCATCGAACCTAATTATTATCTTACCTGGATGTACCCAGATACACCTGTAACACTCAGAAGACATTATACGGAATTGCACCTCTTTCCTCGTCGAACATGATGTCAGTTTGTAACGCTCTTCTATAGTTCCGGCAGTGATATACAACCATCACCTTTTTATTGCACCAAGCTATTCTGCCCAAACGTGTTCACATCTATGATGTATCATCTCTATTCTTACATTTTTTATGCTTAAGAGCGTACGTAGTTGCCCAGCCAATAAAAATTAAAAACTAAGACGTCATTTTTTCTCTCATTTCTGATAAACTGATCATTTGAGAATATTTCTCCGGATGCTTTTCCATTTCTCCCAATGCCATAAACTCCATTTTTTCCCAAATTGCTAATTTCCTTCATTCACCGAGCCCAAGATTCAATTCCATTATTGAAGCAATAAAGAACAGAACAAATAAGAGGCAGCAGAGACTTACTAAAGTTTTACTTTGAAAATATCTTGAAATTACAAGGGTTATTTTAAGAGGGTCTAAGAAAGCAGTAAATGGAAAGTATTAAAAACTACACATAGATGAAAAACTCGAAACCTATTTCTAAAGCCTGAGGTTATTTGAGAAAATACTTTAGAAATATCGAAGATTTTACTAATGATCGGTCATAAATTCAAATTCATGATAGAAAATCGATGTTGATCAAAGTTCCTAGCACCGGCAATCATCGTCTAATAACGAGCGAGTGTATGCTGGCGAAAGGACAGGTCAGAACGATTCGGATCTTCTACATATTCATGCAGGATTAAAGTCGGTCCTTGGAAGTAGAAGGGAAGAAAAAGCAAGCAGAGGAAATATAAAAAGAGAGCCGATTATTCATGATGCCGAGGGGTATAAGGCGATACTACGGGCAATCTTTGTTTGCAGTTTGCATGCTCGGAACAAACACACCTTGAACGCCTCCGTTGTTTGCGTGCATCGTGGACCACGTGGATTTCCGGCAGAGAGATTTATCGCTCAAACTCCTCGACGCGGTGAATTAGTCGGTGCACCGATTTCAATTGCACGCTTCTAATTAAAGGAATTTTGATTGGAGTGTAACACCGCTGTAACGATACAATAGGAGCAATATCAGTCCAGTACCTGTCCAGTTGAGATCAAGGTGAAATTATTACCACCGGTGCTATACGTATAGATAAAATATCATCATAGTTCTCCTCGACGGTAACTTTGGTGAAATCATCAGAGTAGTGACGACAAGAGTAGTAAAGTATATAGTGTAATAGTGGTAGTCGGGATTTCCGGTTCTTGGCGATAGGTAAGAACCTCGTAGATAGGTAAACTCGTATCGTATTTCTCACGCACGCTCCTGCCATGCACTCTTTGATTAATTGTTAGGGAATATCTGGGGTTCGTACATACAGCCAAAGCACATAACATAACACAGCATCTCCCTCTCATCCCGAGCGACTTGTCCGAGGGGTTGGTGGGTTACTCTCTTTTTTTTAATAGGAGACAAACCCCTCGAGCTGTCTTCCGCGTCCTCTGTAGGGCCTTCAATTCGGTCCATATTTCACGCGCATGGTATTTTTAAACCGAACGGAGAATGAGTAATGGCGGAGTGTTTCTAGCGGCGACCCCTTAAGCACGACCATCCAAATATAGCGACGTGTGCAAACCCAGAGACGAATTTTCCATGCGTGTCGAATAACGGTATTGACTTTTCAAACACATTCCAATGGCCCCTCAAGCCTACGCGCGCCAACAATATCTTCGTTTTATCTACCAGTTGAAATATCATCCATGAAAGCAACTCGTCGATACGACGACCGATCCTCGCCGTATTAAATCCTAAGCGAGAAACTAAGAAGCCGAGGAAAGCCCTTGGAAAGTTCTGTAGAAAACTCGTTTTCAGCCTTTGCAAAATACTTTGCATTTGGAAAAATCATGAGCTAAGCACCAATTATCGTGCTGATGACCAATAAGCATCTTAAAAGGTAAAGCTAGAAGGTCAAAGCCATAAAGGCGAGAAATGCACATTTAGCAAGCCATATAAATTTTTGCATTGACTAAATTTAGGGCGCTTAATGGTCTGCTGTAATCCAACAGATAATTTGAATTGCATGGTCCTAAATCCTACAATAAATTTGAATTTTCAGAGGACCTACGTGCCGCGTTATGTCCAAGAGTCAGGTACCTAGGTTGGCCAATGCTCTCGAAACAACGCTAAACCCACTGAGCTTAGTTCAACTCGTGTTTATAGACCCGATACAAACCTTTTGTTCTACACGGGGAGACTAACCACTTGTAATTACCGACAAATACTAATGTCACCATTTTTACTATTTATCACGCCATCATCCTTTTGCGATTTACTCCATTTCGCGAGCTCATCAACTAATGACGCAATTCACGATAATCGGAGAATCCTTACGTAACATTGCGACTTGTTGCTTTTGCGCAACTTATTACGCAAGAGTATAATATGCATGTGAGAAGCTTAAGCAGAGAAGTTGTCACGCAGGATTCTGAATTTCAGAAACTACGGCAAAAGTGAAATCAACTAGTTAAAAACTAGTAACCAAAAAAAAGTGTCAGAAAACTCAAAAAAAAAAGCTCTAATGAAACAGTTATTCATTAAGATAATGTTCTTCAGTTTCTGAAAGTTGGAATTTTTAAAAGTAAGCGCCCATCTCGCAAAAAAGTTTCTTTCGATTAATAATATATATATAATGGATAATAAATAGGTAGACTTGCACGAGAGAGAAAGAGGCTAAAAGAGTGCGAGTTAAAGAGGAAAACATTCTAAGCATATTGAGTCACTAAAGACCTGTCAGCAACTTCTGCTGAATCGAAAGAAACGCTTAATGCTCATTGTTACACATGACTCAGCGAGTATAATGCACTCTTAAAATTGAAACTTAGCCCGGGACTCTTGAGAGGGTCACGGGTACCACTAGACGCCGCCATTCTCAACAGGTGTTCGTCTGCAGAAATTACGAAGGATCAGTCGAATAATCGGTAATGATGGTAATTACCGGTTTCTTCAAACTCCGAGCCAGATTTTGGGTTGGAAGCGAACCGAAATTATCTCATTTCATTTAAATTGTCTTTGGGGCCATCTCTCACGCCTCGTTATGGTAAAATGTCGGAGTTTAGGCTGAGAAAGCTGACTATAACGTCTCTAGATGTGACTGCCGGGGAAGAGATTACGATCGAATTAGCATGAGCCGATCTGTGGAATTTAGGAGAGATACAATGCGACGGGTTTAGACGGAGTAAAGAAACAAAAAGGAGAAGGTAAAAAAAGAGAAAGAGAAAGAGTCCGAGGAGAAAGCAAAGCTGCAGGGGGATCACCCGCAGGGCTGAATAATGCCCAGCAAAATGCGGTGGGCCACCCCTTGCCACGCTTTTTAAAACTATACGACCCGGGGAGAGGGCAGCGTCAATGAAAATGGACGAGTGCGAGCGAGAGGGAAATAGGGACCAACGCAGGGTGGAGCTAGACGGCAAAATGGAAGTCAGGATTTCAGTTTAAGTGCCCAGAGGTAACCCGCAGCCGTCAAATGTGGGCGGATGAAGCACATTTCACCTGCTGTCAGGGTTATACCTACCCCGTATACCCAGAGGCCTTTGGATTTTCACTAATTCTTTAGACGAACCATCACTCTCCCACCGCAGAATGCGGAACCGATCCCCTCATCGACTTGTGTGTGAAATCTTACCACCATCGTGTTTCGGCATCCACGGTATTCTCTGATTTTTTCTTCAAATTTCTTCACCCGATCTTTCCCCTCGTTTCCCGGAAACGTCGCATCGCCCTATCTTGCAGGATACTCCTCTTTCTACTCTTCTCGTTGCGACTATCTAAATAATTTCACTTATTTTTGCGCTCTACGCTCACAATAGAGCTGAGATGAAATAAAAATTACCTTTACACAATTGCTCTCGCAAAGTCCCATTTTCGACTTACGTACGTTTCAACGTGAAGGAAACCCTGAGGAAATCCTGCTGAGCCTGGCTTCAGTTTAACGCACGGGTTAGGATAAAAGAAAGCGATACACCAGTGACGTAGCTGTCAACATTTGTAAACATTTTTCAGAAATGATTAATGATTCCGAAGTTTTCGGAGGAACCAACCGTGTCATTGGATCTTCGGACAACTCTCTTTTGACTATAACTTGCAAAATCAAAATAGACCATTGAGCATTCTTTGGGGAAAAGAGTTAGAGCAAAGGGGTTAAGCCGGAAAGAAAAATGATCGACTCGAGTACCGCAGCCACACTTCGAGAACAACTTGAAATTGGTTTTGTATATTCCCTTTTTCCCCATAAACAATAATCCAATCCACGATATGAAAAATCTAACAAAAGCCCAAGTTATAGGACGGGGCGAGACGAACAAAAGGAAAACTAACGCGATCCCCCATCTCTCGATTCCTGCCTCCGCCACGCGGATATTTTCCATTTATGCAAATAAGCTTGGGCTCGGGCGCTATCGCAATTAGAGACGCAGTCGCGGCAGAACGCGCGAGCGCATAAGGGTGTCGTAACTTCGGTCAAGAGGCTTTCTCGTGTAACCAGAGACGATACTGCAGCCCCTTACCGACCCTAAACGAGCGCGTTTCGCACCCCTCCCCTCTTTCCCTAATGTGTTAAGTGGTATGCGCTGTTTTCATCCCACGCAATCCGAACTTCCTTCGTGCCCCGCCAAGCGATTTGGTCGGCGAATTTTAATTCTCGCGAGGTGATTGAATGGAGACGACTCCTCCTCGCCTCGCCATTCACTTTGATCTCGAGGTAGCAGCGCCGGGTCCCCGTGATCCGAAGGAGCATTATCTTCACGACGTGAGAATCGTTTCGCGCGTACTCATTCGGGCAGACACGTGGCCTCCGCGTTCGATAGCAAGCGACCGTGATAGTCGCGAGGGTTGCCCCGCAGCGCAAACGGGTCACACAGTTTCGTTAGGGAAGAAGAAGAGGAGGAAGAAGTTGCGATTTGCTGGAGGAGCCTGATCGATGCACCAATAATGCACGCGATAGGAAGGGGGAGGAAAAGGACTTTGGAGGGTTCCGCGAGAAGGGAAGGTGAGAGAGACTCGGGAGAGACCGCGCGAGACACGGGGATGGAGAAAAAAGAGAATTCTCTTTATGATAGGTACATGGCACAGCGCTCATTTGCGCCGGTACCTTCCAGAGCCTACCGCCACGGCGTATCTCCGTATTATTATGATAAAATATTTTTTCGGCCATAAATACACGTCGAGGATGCGAGACCCCCGTCGAGCGGGCGACCCGACACACGTTGCGCCTCGCGGGAAAGGCGCGCACCGCAACGCACCGCACGACTTGCACGTGCGCTCTCGCGCATTACGAATGCATCGCGGCGATGAGATGCGCGCCCTTGCAGCAGCGCACTGCCGATGCAAAAACGCGAAAATGAAACGCGCGACGAGGACGCGCCAGTCCAAGGATCGCGGGAACGCACACGTCGACGCGTTCCATTAAACGACCGCTCGTAACCTTTCCTGCGGTCGCGCGACAACATATTTTCCCAGGATTTTATATACCTATACAATATTGCCAGGACATTCTCGTATTCCCTTGCCACCGCAATTATTTATTCCTTACCGAAAACCCTCGCTCTCCCTTTCTTCTAATAACTACTAATTTCACCGGCCGGGAATTGCCGGAAATCATTGGGTGTCACTGGGAATCGCATTGTCGGGCAGTCCGACAGAGATTTGAAATTTTTATGGGAAACGCGCGAGTTTTGCGCCGAATCGATGATTCGCGCGTCACGGAGGGCTAATGCGGAAACTCTGGTTGCGCGGACCTCCCCAAAAGAGGCCAATGACGGAAGGACGTCGATGCGATCTCGATAATAATAGTTCTATAATTCGACAAAGTTCTCGAGCATTTTCGACGGCGAATAATCGTGCTTGCGCGCTACAGGAAAAATATACACGGGTCACGTTCCAAGTAGATAATTTGTTTTCTCTACTGTTGGAGATTTTGTTTTGGCAGCTATAGCTAGCTCGCGCAAAAATAAACATTTTTCGCTCCGAATCTTTTCCCAGTTGTCACGAAACGTATAAATGCGTACCATCCAATAGTTTTAAATATAGAGAAAAAGGAGAGAAAGAACTGGGAGCATCGATCTTTCAACTATTAACTTTTACATAACTCATCTCGTTTTAGCCATCAGCCAAATTGGCGACGCGATCGAAATCAACTTTGCGCTCTCTATTCTGTCAGACCGCGCGTTTTGTTTCATCGGTGATTTACGGCGGTAACCTCAAATTTCACGCGTCCGGTTATCTGGCGGATTTCTTTCTTTCTTCTTTTCTTTAACAGCCAGGCCATTCCCACACCTTATTCCCAGTTCAACTGCATCGATTAATTAATGCTCGAGATGCAATATTACCCTTCTAGGCTTGAATTCTAGTCTCGACTAATTGTCATAATTATAGGTTTCGGAGACCAAAACATCAGTCGAAATCTCTGGAATTAAGGTAGATATAAATTAAGCCAGAAAGCTCGTTTTATGCAAATGCAGGTTTTCTTCGAAGCAGGATAGCTGAAAGATTCTGTCGGTCTATCCCGAAACATTTGGTTCTGGAGTACCAAGTGTTGGGGTGAGGAGGACGAAGAGATGGGTCGCCAGAGGGATGCCCAGAATTCCAAAAAGCCTTGCACTCTTATGGGCGGACCGTAACTCATAAATACTCACGGTGTAAACACGAGTCGGCGATATTTAGCAGAGAGAACCCGTTTTTGCCACAGATTCATCATCCGATGTAAATCTCCCGACTATACTAACTAGGGATAACAATCCTGAACGTGCGCGCATCGTTCCCGATCATTCCAATCAATAGTAAGCATTCTTCTCGATTAATCGGATAAAAGTATAAATACCATTCAAAGTCAGACCTTTGCAAATTAATTGGAAAGAGATTCCTCCGGTCGCACGAGAATGTTTCATCCTGGTTTCTGCAACAGCACCCGAGAGTCAATGCCTGTAGATCTTTCATTTTTCTGACGAAGGATTATTAAATGTACTGAGAAGTGCAAAACTCGCTGCGCGCGATTCACCAGAGAGGATAGAAGGCGATCGTATCTTACGTCGATTACACGTAAATAGAGTTTTGCCAATGGAAATTATTGCAGACGCCCGGAATATTTCCCCGCTAAACTGGCATATGCCGTAGTTATACGCAGATACGATCGTTCGTTGTCTGCCACTCACTCTCTCTCTCTCTCTCTCTCTCTCTCTCCGACAAAGTGAAGTCACTGCCATCCTGTAATTTTCTTACTTTCCTTGCGCGAAACGTCATGATTATAAGCACATGACACTCACTACTACACCGCCGTTTCGTTTGGCATACCAAGTACAAGTAGAGGACTTAGAATGCGTGACGTAGCAACAGTCCAACGTTGAAATGCCATTTGAGGATTAATTGAGCATTATCGTTGCATTTAGTTTCCTCATCGGCACCTTTAGCAAAGCATCGGTTCAATGTGATCAGTAAAGTCACTGTCGAGTACTCCTTCGATACGATTGAGCGTATAAGAGAGACGCACCCCTAGCCGAATCTTCCTAGCCTTTCTCGCAGCCCTTTAAGAAACCTGATTTCAAAGTCAAGTTTTGCGTTTGCGGCGAGATACCGCGCGTTTGACATCGCGCCAATCAATTTGTTTTTCATACAGGAGAGAGCGCGGATTGGTCGTATCTTTTCGCGACTTTTCGCGAGTATTTCGCGAGAACATTCGCCACCCGAGCAATTATTCCGAGTGTTTAGACGCCAAAGATCTATGAGACAGTTGACGCATTTACGGGAAAATACAATTGCCGTCGAAGTCGTTCGAGAGAAACCGGCAATTACACGCGATTCGCGTAATCGTAAAACGAAATGCTAGCAAAGAGCAAAAGCCTGCTTACTTTTTGAGCGCATCGTGTCGCGTCGCGCGAGCTAACGCGCTGTAAATCAGCCACGTAGTAGAGGCAGCGCCGGGAGGCAGCGCACGCAGGATAGATGCTTGGGTGTAAACGCATCTTAATAATCATGCTTCTTGCGCGCAAATTATCCACTTGTCCTTTCTACTTCCGTGTAATTACTGCCTGTCTCGAGCGGCTTTTTTTTTGACCAGCCGCTCCGTTCGCACGTCACGCCTCTGTATTTCGATCTTCCCTCGAATCGATCTCTGTTCGGAGTCGATTACTCTTAAACACCGATCCCCGACGAAGTACGCTAATGAATTATAAAACGGCTGAATAGAATCTCTATGTTACGAGGAGCAAGCAACTATCTATCAGGAGCACGAATCGAATAAATTTTGCATGAAATTATACGTCAAGATTAATGAGGGAGAAGAGGGTTCGTTAATTAGAATAATTATTATGTAATCGGTACGGGTGCAATCGGTTGAAATATAGCTGAGTTTCGAGACATCTCTCGAAGGAAGGGAAAAATGGAAAGGAAGCAAGAAAGAGAAGTAGAGGAGGAGGAGGAGGAGGAAGATGACGAAGACGATGACGATGGAGGAAGAAGAGGAGGAAAAGAAGAAGGAAAAGAAAGACCGAAGAAGAAGAGGAAGACGACCACCACTCTGGGGCGAAAAGAGGTAAGGACGGGAGAAGTAGTAGTGGGAAGAAAGGCTAACTCGCTTGGTCGCGGAAAAGAGTGAGAAGAGTGAGGAGTGAGTGCTCCGCCCCGGTACCACGGCAACATGGCCGCTGAGGGACGGATTGGCGGAGGCCAGCTGCGACGTCGACGTCGTCGTGACGCCCGCGCTTCACTCATTTCGGTTCAAACTTGGCGGCCTCTACGGCACTCCTCCTTGCCAGATCGGTTGCCGCCCATCCTAACATCCCCCACCCTCTACAACCAACACTGACACGAACATCTACCTTATGCACCGAACCCTTAGTCAATAACTAAAATTGATTTTTTCTAATCTATTCTTTATAATTATTTGCTACTTTGGCACTATCAATTTTTCTATCTCTCCCTCTTTATTTCACGCGCTAAAATGTTTAGTTGCAACGCATTTCCTAGCTCAACAATTAATGAAAATGCGCGCAACGCTCACATATTATGCACTTTTAATAATACTAGTGAACAGCTACTTTGGCTTTCTTTTTCATTTATGATTTTAGTCAATAATCATGTCTTAATAAACTTATTATTGATTTAAGTATTACTGAAGTAATGATAAACTAATTAACTTTTTGTAAAAGAATAATCAATAATTTATATTTATATATAAAAAGAAGAAAAATTTATAAAAAGCATTATTTTTAATCAAATGTAATTGCAGTTTCTATCGATGGTGGCAGCACTTAATAATGGTGTATCGAACGCCATCTGTTAGAAATTGCTTTCATTCAAGAGAGCTTTGAACGATCAATAAAATTAATACACTGTTTTATTTTACGAATTAACGAGTGATTATGCGATTGTTGGAAAATCTTAGCAATTTTGTAAAAACAATAGCATCTCGTGAAGGTATTGCTAGGATCTAGGCAAAAATATCAGAGGTTCCTTAAGGCAATCCAGATCAATTATTAGGTCTGTTCGTTTTACCTACATTTTCTACAACTTTTTGTGTTTTGGTAATATTTTGCGTCACTTCGATTGTATGAAAAATACGAAAAATGTGGAAAGTACAGGTAAAACGAACAGACCTATAGTATAGAATATTAGAGGATTCTGAAGTGACAAACCGACTTGTCCACATTCAATCTGCGTACGACCGAATTGCACACTTATATAACTGTACACGACCGAAATGTGCACAAATATATTTTGTTGTTTTTTATCATACATGTCTTCATTTGCTTAAAATGTTTATACATTTTCATATCTCAATTGTGAATTATTTATTTATACATTTCATATCTTAAACATTGTCCAATATATAGGGGTTGAAACACATACCACCAGATGATAACTACTTACAACTTGATGTTCATATTATAATTTTAACTCGGGTTACAATAAATCTGTGTATATCTCGGTACCACTTGTTTCTGACTTACCTTACTGAGGTAAGTTGGAAACTACAGTAACATCTATAAGCTAATCGGTCAATTGATTTACACTAATCATAGTGCATATCTATGAACAATTATCCTCAATTATCAATTGGAATTGATTTTATAGCTTTGTATTTATTTTTTGAGAAAGTTTTGCATAAACGACATATACTATACATAAAAGTGCCTGTGTGCATTGTCTTCGCCTTAAGCCTAGAAGACATGCGTGGTGCATACTCCTAAAAGAATCATCTGACTGCATTGTTAGACTAGCGCCACTAATAAACTGGAATCAAACATAATCAGCTGATACTGGAAACATTAGAAGACTTGTGTATATATAAATACAGTTTCGATTAAAAAGTGCTGGGCCTCGCTTAAAATTTATTAATAATATCAAGTAATGGTGGATATGAAGACTACCGTAAATTTTGCATGCCAAAGGTGCTTGCAGCCACTTCGGCTAGATCCAAGTTTCAATCATCTTGGAGAGCACACTCTAGCTGAATTAACACGTAGGTAATTCCTATTCCAAAATCATTATTAAACATTTTCTGCATCTATCATTATTCTTAATTTAACATAGTTCAAATACTTTGTACCATCTATAAGTGATTTGTGATTTCTCTTTATGATTTGTATTGTTTCAACTAAATCTTTCACATAGATAATAACACTCATATAGAAGTTATTAGGTAATATATTGTAAACCTTTTATTTAATATATACATAAGCATCAAGCAGAAATATAAGTATTAAGTTATTTCTTTAATTTAAATTTGTAAAATCATTTTTTTTTTAATCGTATTGCTCATTATATACGACTAGTAATTATGTTGTACTAGTACCTATACAACAACAAGTCGTTGGAGAGATCGAACCTCAAGGTAATAGCTTAGAGCATTTGGTTCCACCATTCAAATTAATTGATTCGGCTAATGGAACCAATGGATTTATGTTAGTTGGTGACTCTGGAGAAACAGAAAATGTGAGCCACCACTTACATGTAAGTTTTATTTAAATATATATAACCCATATGTATATACGCATATGCATACACACAATAATTTAAATCTAAATCTTGTGTTTTTAATAGGTAAGAGCAACATTATTTGATATTTTAAGTAGCAGTAGTTCAGCAGATCATCCATTATGTGACGAGTGCACAGACAGCCTTTTATTATTAATGGATCAACAGTTACGAATGACAGAGGGAGAATGGTCAGATTATAATGAATATTTAAAGAAATTAGAAATTGAACAACAGAAACAGGGTCATGAAGATATTGAAATGGAAAATCTCACAAAAGAATTGCATGATGTTAAATCGGAAGAAGAGAGAATGATACACGAACTAGAAGCTTTACGTAAAGAAGAAACAGCTATTAAAAATGCAATTGCAGAACAAGAGAGAGAAAAAGAGAGGTTACAAGACGAAGAGGAGAGGTATTTAAGAGAGTTCACAAAACATAAAAGAGATATTTTACTAGCAGAAGATGAATTCCGAAGGTAATACTTTATATAAGCATAATGAGATAATTAAAAATTTTAATATATTCATTATCTTATTTAGCTTGGAATGTCAACAAGCTTATGCAGCATCTCAACTTGAAAGACTGAAAACTACTAACGTTTTTAACGCTACATTTCACATTTGGCATTCTGGCCACTTTGGAACCATAAATTCATTTCGTTTAGGGCGTTTACCGAGTGTACCAGTTGATTGGAGTGAAATTAATGCAGCATGGGGACAAACTACTCTTTTGTTGACTGCCCTCGCACGAAAGATGAAACTTGAATTTAAGCGATATAAATTAGTTCCCTTTGGGAATCATAGTTATATAGAAGTACTAGGTCAACAAAAAGAACTTCCGTTATACGGTAGCGGAGGTTTTAAATTTCTCTGGGATACAAAATTTGATGCTGCAATGGTGGCTTTTCTAGACTGTTTACAACAATTTAAGGAACAAGTTGAGCAAGGAGATAGTGGATTCTGTTTGCCATATAAAATGGACCGTGGAAAAATTGAAGACTCTGCTACTGGGAATTCTTATTCGATAAAGTATTGAAAGAAAAAATGAATAAAAAAACTATCTTTTGATATTATTAGTCTACTAACATTGTTTTTTCGTTTTCAGAATTCAATTTAACTCAGAAGAACAATGGACCAAGTCCTTAAAGTTTCTATTGACAAATTTAAAATGGAGTCTTGCATGGGTTAGTTCCCAATTTACAAAAGATGATGTCTAGCATTAAATTACTTTAGAATCTGCGCTATGATCATTTCAAATTTAATGATGTACATACTCTTTATTTGTGAATAAATTTAAGTAAAAAATTTTTATACTTCGAAACTAAGTTACTTAAGCATGTTAAACCTAAAGACTTTGTTAACAGTGACAGTTTAATATATTAGTCAAAAACCAAGAAACACCATAAAGAAAGCATGGTGGACTTTGTACTTCCTCAGAATTAATGTATTCCTTTACTTCTTCAATGCTCAATTCCACAACTTCGATGAGCTCGCCCTCTGATTCAGCACCCCCTCCTTTAATGTAATTAATTATTTTGGAAATAGACATATAAGCAGTTAATGTTAATTGCCAAACTTACCAGGATAAATGTGCATTTCATCTGTAACTTCAACGTAGAAAAGTGTTTGCTTGGAAGCTGATGAACTTACATATCTGTAGCAGAAAAGATGCGCTTATTAGAGTACTTCGAACTTTATTATTTGTTATACTATTAAAATCATAGGTAACAAAAAAGCTTAAAAATAATTATAAAAGCATACCTATAGGTAGTAACTTTTCTGAAAGCTGATGTGGGTGCTTCGTATCCACATTCTTCTCTCAATTCATCTTTAGCTATTTCAACAAGAGGTTTATCCTTGTCAACGATACCCGCGCACAATTCTAAAGTCAAGCCTATTGTCGGTGGATATCGTTCAAGATCAACCAAATCTTGTTTTTCCGGTAAGCAGGAGAAATAGGATGCTGGCCTAAACTGTCTGACAAACACAAGTTTCTTTCTACTCGTGTTGAAGACGATTATACTCACGCTATCATGAGAACGCATGACATCCCAAAGCTTCTGTCTTCCGTCTTGTACATAATGAACACGTACTGGCCTTAACCACGGTGAATCCTTCGGAAATGGGCCAATACGAACTTCCCTTAAATCTAACATTCTTTGGCGCACGATGGCATTTCTTTCTGCTTGAGTTTTCTCGTTCATCTTTACATTTAAAAGTAATCTAAACTTAGAAACTAGCGATCTCTCTAATAGCAACCGCAACGCGACAGTTCGGACAGAGGTTGTCTGGTTTGTCGACTGCTACTCATATCGCGCATGTCACACTTATATGGCGCGATTATTCGAAGCTCGCTCATTGATAATAAAAAAATACAAATTACTGTATTTAAAAATACTTATATGGGGAAAATATATTCTTTAATGTTTTCATTTTATAATAAAGTTTATAAATTTTATCGGCAAGGAAAGGTATCTTTCTTTTTCTTTTTCTTTTCTTTCGGAAAACCCATGGCATCCAGAATTTCCTGCTGTTTAACTTGCGTAGTCGTATGAATTACATCTGGCTTTTTGCGTTGTCTTTGAATCGCAGCAGGTGGTGAAAACTCAATTTCCATATCAGATGCCGCTGAACTGGATGTACTACCATCATCGTCCTTATTTTTCACGATTTTAAATTGTAGAGGCTTTATTGGTTCTTGCAAATGCGTTTCATCCTTAGGTTCCTGCCTAATTGGATACATTGTCACATAGTAGGTACCATCCTTCCTTTGAATATGTAACGTAGGTGGCTGTTCTTCTTTCTTCGATGAATCCTTTTTCAAGGACATGTTACTCGCTGCAGATTTTGTGCCCTTTTTGGCTCTGGATGGCAATGATTTTGTTTTAATGTCAGATGGCGATTGCTTTAGTTTCGAACCGCCTCCTGACATTCGTAAGAATTTAGATGTTTCTTGTTGACGTATCTCTCCATTTCCACCAGTGACAGTAATAGCAGCAGCAGCAGCAGCAGCAGGAACGCCATAACCACCGCTACCAGCAGCATTACCATTACTTCCTAGCTTGACATTATCGGCGTTTTCTAATTGATTTGTATTGGAATCTTCCACATTTTCCACGTTGCACGACTGCGTTTCTGCTTCTACTCCTTCTCCACCGCCTCCTCCCAATCTACTCACTTTACCTTGATTTGTTGGAGGTTTATTTGATTTTGATTTATCGTCTGTCTTTGCTGGATTTTGAAGCGTTTTCACACCGGCATCACCCGCTTCTCGAGGTGATCTTGGTGTGCCGACAGTTTTGTGAAGAATTGATTTTATAGTAGGATTGGTATCCGAACCTCCACCACCTTGTCTATGCTCAGACTTATGATCTATCGCCTTTTGAGCTTCCTTTTGAGCTTCCGCTTCAAAGGCAGCTCTAACTTCTACCATTTTCTCATACAAAACACGAGGAATAGCTCCAGGCTTCCAACCAATTCTTGGTTTCAGTTTACCTGCGATGGATGAAATATTCCATCTCCAACCCATATTTGCTGGTACAGGTAAAATTGGATCAATGCAATCTCGGTGGCCATAAGCAACACCCGGATAATAGTCACCAACGGAATAAACGAAACGCATAACTTGCTTACTGATTTTTATCGGGCACTTGTTCAAATCTATGCTAAAATCGCCACTTGCCCACGGTGACGACGACGAACCTTTGATTCTCGCATCAGATCTTTGCGTGTACTTGCCTCCAGCATCTGTATCGTAAGGTCTTGACGTTGAACGACCAATGTCAGCTCTACTTCTCGACGACACTTCTGCGTATGATCTACTTTTCGATGTTCCGTAATCATCCCTTCCTTTTCCAAATCTATCCTTTCCGTCATCTCTGCCTTTACCTTTTCCCTTTTTTCCTTTACCCTTCCCCGATTGTTTGCCCTTCGTTTTTTTCGAAGCTTTCAGCTGAATTGCTTCTTGACCTTCATCTCCCGGTATGATACGTCTGGATTTACACAATGGCTCACCGCAAGGTCCTGTTTCAATATTGATCGGAGCAGTGGGTTCATCTTCCTTTCTATCAGCCCTTCTTCTTGGTCTTCCAGGAACAACATAACCAGGCCTACTAGGATCGGGTAATGACGGTATGGCTTCTCGAACAATACCCGCACGTCCCACCAGTCCTGTAGGTGATGGTACCGGTGTGTTAATATCTACGATTGGGGTCCCCAATGGCGTATGCGTCATCATTGCTGGATTGCACAGAGCTGTGCATTGCGGATTCACCGGACCTTCCATCGTAGGACTTCTGATGTCTTCGTAGCTCTGGACTCTACCGAAAAACGGACTCTCCGTGGGATCCATTAAACCCAAACCAACGAGACCGGGAACTTTCCCCAAGGAGTCCACGAATTCTTGTGCTTCTTGAAAGGCGCGTAATAAACAATCGACACCCATGCAGGGCTTTTTCGAGCATTTGGCTGCTCCCCTCCTCGCCATGGAAGCCTCCTTTCCAACGCAAGTGCAACCAGGCATTTTTAATTGAGGTGGTTTACTGCCTGGTTTGCATGCGTTCAAAATATCCGTTTTAATTGGAGATACCGGTGTAGTCGTACAGGCACACACTTCACCTCCTCCTCCCAACCGAGGCACATTGTTTAAATTATTGGCGTACAATTTATAATCCATGCTATAGTCGACCCAGCTCGCTCTGCTGGGCTTAGGACATAGACCTTCTCCACTTCCTTCTCCGCCCCCTCTCATTCTTAGCACACCGTTGTAATTTGTGCCGCAGTTTTCTAAACACATCGAACTAAATTGTGGGAGTTGTGCGCGGCAGATAGATATATTAGCGTTGGACCTGCTTCTTTCGTGCAGCACGCCCGGATTTCTCAAGCTCATGCAACAGGAACGGGTACAGCCAGCTTGGCAAATCATTGGGTGCATCGATTGGCACCGTGGCAGACAAGAACAAGTAGGTTCATCCGGATAAGATCGATAGACAAGATCGCGATACCTACTATCGTTCAACTTCTCAGCACTCGTGAGGTTCTCGAAACCAGGTTGATCTATAGAGATGCGCGGTGATGACTCTGGGCACTTTAATGCGGGTCTCTCCCTTAGATCCAAGTACCGTTCTAGTGGTAGTTTACCGGATATCGGAGCAAGCGGCGTACAAATGCGAGGTGTGCTTTTTAAAACTGTACTCTCCTCGATCTTGCGGATAGACATCGGCTTTAACGGACTGTCATTCGTTACTTTTACATAATTGAATTGTTTCTTATCCAAAAGGTTTTCAAAAACCAGTGATTTCCTTTCTAAAGCAAGGTCCGTTAGAATCGAATTGGCGAAATTGGTTAATCGAATGCTGGTTGAAATTGATCCGCAGGATTTCTCGCGTTGATCGGACAAAAGGTAAGTAGTCTGAATGGTGGATGGTATTGGCAAGCCGTCAGAACCATAGGAGATATCGTTGATTTGATTGAAGAAGCAACAAGGTAAGGGTACTTTTGTCTTGCATAAAGGGCTGGAGAGATTTTCATCGTTTACTTTAACAATCGCGATCTCCAGGGGTAAACATTTAACAGACGTTTCAAGAGTTTTTGGCGTTCTATTAATCAGAAATGTTCTACCATTATTTATAGGCACAGTTTTCACTCTCGAAACGTGATTTTCCTTGTCTTCCTTGGCATGATTATATTTCTCAAGCATCGCCTTATCCAGAGAAATTTCGAAGGGCGATATATCGATCAATTTAATGCAAATGCTCAGGTTGCTATTGCCAAGTGTCGATAGTTTCTCAGAATTTATTTTCAATTCCCGTAGAAATATTTCAAGCATGTATTGCTGCTCGTACCCTGACAAATCCATTTTAGAATCCATGTTTGACAATTTATGACAGAAGCAACTACTCATTATTACTGCACAATTATATAGTACAATACAAGAATTTAGGCCACATCTAATACACGAAAAGAAATCGACGTTAAACGTGTATTAATTACGCCATTAATTTTGTTGCCATTTGACGGCTATATCGAACGACCCGATGACATGCTCGTAAGCTTGTCAACTAAATGGACATTATGTCAGCTGTTGTCGTGGCAATGTTGTCCTGGTAATGTGTGTATTCGAGATAACGTAATCGTCGAAGAATCGATTTTTTAATTGGCGATACTCTTAATATGTATGAGGGATCACCATTGCTCAAACTGAAGGAACTCTTTCAACCGTGAATATAGATTGCTAAATATCTTAAGAGGAAACGAAAGGACTATTTTTTCTTTTTCTTGCCTCCTTTCCCTTCTTTTTTCGCGCCTTTTCCCTTCTTCTTCTTAGGTTCCGGGGGTGGAGCCTCCACTGGTTGAGTCTCGCCAATTAACCCCGCGGGATCCACTTTTTTTACGCTGAATTCACGGTCTTTATCTCCATTTCTAAAGATGAACGATTGCGGTCGCAACTCGTAATGTGTGACAAATAAGCGTCCAAAGCAAGTCAAGCGTAACTCCATATCTAATTGGCCGGCAGGATTGTCACCGGTATCCTTGAGATGGAAACCACCCTTAACGGAGAATGGCTTTGGCAAATTATCCAGATCATTCGTGGACATTGCGATTTGATCACAAAGGCAGCCTGGCAGACTTAGTTCGGCTTCTGCGATAGGATAAGTGTCACCCACGCGAAATATGCCAACAAAGACCGGTTTTGTTCGCAAGTCGTGCACCAGGTCTCGCGGTTGCCTGACAAAGATGCAGCTTCTGCCTATGAAGAATTCCATCGAATTATCCTGCTCGTTTAATGGTGTAGGCGTTATACAAGCAAAATCTTCCCGTGTGATCTCGAACATCGGAAACTCCAGAAACGAAACCTTCACCACCACGCTATGCTTTCCGATATCTTTGATTTTGGCAGGAGTCAATATCAATTTCTCTATCATAATTTCAATCAGATACATTTGTTCATCGTGACCACCGAAACAAGATGCCATTTCGTTACGTGATTGAATCAATTAATTTAAGCGAAAATAAAAATAATTTAATTAGAATTTCTAGAATTTCCAGATTAAAAAAAGGTTTCGAAATTTAGGACCAGGAATAAGAAAGACCAAAAACCAACATGAAGAAAGTAATGAAATCTTAGAAAAGTGTCAAATTGATCATTAGTGGTCGATATCACGCGATATGAAATTTTCATGAGATCGCAGATCGATCGATCGATCGATTACGTGGAAAATCGCGCGAGCATAACAGATTTAATTTTCAGTTTGTCGACCCACGTCGGCCGATTCACACGTAATTTTACTTAGCCAGTAAGACGCGTCAATATCACTCTATTAAAGTTTAAATTGATACCTGGCGTTTAATGAGGATTCGCATCTACGCGTCTCGAGAGACAGGAGTAACTATCAGGAATTAGTATCAAAAATAGGTATAAACATTCTTACAGCAGTGCCTCGTTAAATTTAACAGAAAGCTTTGCTGAAACGCCTGTTTAACCTATGATTAACGTTGGAAGCTGGCTGATAAGATAGAGTTTGATGGTGTGTAATCAATAAACTTTCCGAACTCTGGGTAAGTTATTCCGAAGACAACTAAATACCGCACGCAACAACCTCTTTCCCATCTATGCGCGAGTCCATCGACGCCTCGGATATAAAAAAGTTCAAGTTACAAGCACGTAGAACTCATCGATCGTATATGCGACTCTTTGGCGTCTCTACTCCGCACCATTGGCGGTTATTACGCGGCTCCCAGTACCACGGCGGTATGTACTTAATCCTACAGTGCGAAACAAGCTGCTAGCACCGTTATAACGAACAACAGCGCGCAGTATCGTTCGTCCATTTTCACTGCGTCTGTCCAAAGAAATCGAATCTCGGATCTCGGATCTCGGATCTAGAATCTTGGAATCAAGAATAATGCCCACTACTCTCGACTCGTCTATAGAATCCTGCATTTTCTAGATTAATTAAGAGATCTCAGGAATCTCGATGATGGTATTACCTGAAATTCTTTTCTAGAAGGGCTTTTTTAATCTTTCCAGCACTCCGCGAGCCCCTTGCCTATTTATGCTCCCTCGTCCATCGGTTAGCCAACGCCGGTAATTAATGGCACATGCAGCCAGAATGAGACGGGATTAGTGTGCCTAGAGATTACGCTTCCCGTCACGTACACGTGCACTTATCGAAGAATATATACTTAAAGGCATTGTTGAATCGCTGAATTAATGTTATTGCGAGGATTGCCGTGCGCGCACTTAATTTTGCAGGAGGGCCGCATGCACCGTTACGGAGAGAGAGAGAGAGAGAGAAAGAGAGCGAGAGCCCAGTGTGCGGCGGGGGAACCTTGGACACATCGGCCTGCAGGATCATCGGACCCTTTCGGCCGTGCCGGAGAAATCGCTCGACGATTTCGGAATTAAATATGCTAAACCGGTCACCTTGAGCCGGGCCCGCCCGGACTCGCGGATTCTGGAGACTCGACACGGCCGTCTCGGGGTCCTCTCCGGGCTCCCCAACACCGAGTCCAAGTATGCACTAATTGGTACGGGCGGTCACACACGGCGCGCACACAGGCACATCGAGAGACCTCGGACGAAAACAGATAGACAAACCGATGCAAGAGAATCCGAAGTGAGAAGGATAGACGAGGAGGAGGAAGAGGAGCGCGGGGAGCAAAATCGAAAAGAAAGGAAGAGGGAGAGAGGGAGACTGTCGCAGGTAGAAGACAGAGGGAGAAGGACGCCGATGAAACACCATGGGCTCTTCGGAGCCTGGGGAAGCTGGCCAACCCAAGTGAAATTCCGGCCCAAGCGACACGGCGGCTCGTTAAAATGCTTCTGGGAGTTTCGGCCGCGGGACGCCCGGGTAATTGGTGATTAGCGATTAAAACGAAGGTATCCCTTCCTCTTAGCGGGCCTGCTGCACGAATCTTCACGTGACAAAGACCATACTGGCCCTTCCGACTCTGCTCCGATCCATCTAGTCCCTTCCCTCCCCCATTCTCCTCCTCCACTCCTGAAACGATTCATTTCGCCTCGTAGTCCTGATGAGACGTCCATTCCGTTTTTCTCTCCTCGAAAAAGCTTGGATTTTTTAAACGCGCGACTGCAGCTCGCCAGCTCTCGTCGGGCCGAGGCTACGAGTGATTTCTTCGAGGGATGCCTGGGAATCCGATATAGCCCCGCCACCCCCGCGCGCTGCCTGATTCACCGAGCGGCCGGAAATCAACGCCGGAATCGTCGGACGTTAATTGGCGCCCGTTTCGTTCCGCTCGACGATAGTTTGTCGGAACAAGTTCGCCTTCAAAGCTCGAACTCTCCGTTCAGGAATGCGCCGATGGTTTTTCGAAACGAAAAATCCTTGCACGGTCGCGTGTTCCTCCGATGCAGAAAGATCTACGCAGCTGCATAGCCAAACGCCGCCGAATTAAAGTAACGAAGCTGGCGTATGCGTGGCCAGCCGTGAGCCACCATCGCGTTATCTTTCATAATGAACATTTTTCCTCTTAGAATGCAGCGGTATAATGCTGTGCATTCTTTGGCATCATCCTTCTTTTTATTTCTCCTAACTCTCCACCGTATAATTAAGCATTAATTAATATGATGAATGGTGTGGTGGAGTCTCGGAGCTGTTCGTACAGTATTATACCTGTTATATAATCCGTTAGTTTGACGTCTAAAAACGCTTAACCTTGCCTCGAACTTTCCTATCGAGTTAGTCATCGAGGATCTAGGGTGAAGGTGCATCTACGGATCTATACTATGTAGCAGCCTTCTACACACATACGCTCATGGTGGATCCTGACCCAAATATACCCGGAGTGTCAGGCCCATTTTCTCCGACAGTTTGTTGGAACCGCGCAGCTTCTTCTCTCTCATAGGCATTTAAGGAGAAACCTTGATCGTGCACGAAAGCATCCCACGACGTCGCTTCCTAGACTGGATGTTCGATCGCTCGCACACTTCTTCCAAGTCCCGATAGTTGAGAGCCAGAAACGTTTTGAATACTTTGAATCGCCTTCTTACGAAAAATTCTCTCGATCTCTGAAACTGTTTTACGTCATCATGGAACTCCTCTCCTATGCTCGAGAGAGATATTTTCATTCGAACGCTTTAATCGAGATATTATTCCTGGAGGCTCGAGGAAGCATGGGCAGCAAGATTTATATGTCCAGTCGAGAGAGAGAGAGAGAGAGAGAGAGAGAGAGAGAGAGAGGAGGAGAGAGAGAAGTAATAAGAAAATAAGCGGCTAGATCGGAGAATCGGCTGATTAAATACAAAACCTTGCAGCGACTTTTACTTTCACGATCTGAGAAACGGCCACGGAAAATTAGCCAATTACACGAGTGGAGCTCGTGGGACGTCGATGATTCGCTGAAATCCCGTTGGAAGGTGGCGAATTGGCAGATTGCATCTGCGCCGGAGCATGCTCTCGTGGGTTCCCGCGGATTTTCGATGATCCAGATCTAGGTAGCACCAGGAAGCCGGGACCGAAGGTAAAATTACCGGTACCACAGGAAGGAGGCCTCGCTTGCTCGGCTCGAGAGGTCAGAGGGCGATAGCGGTACCTTCTTCTGGAAAGCCTCACAGCCTCCTCGTCCTACCACATGTCTCGAGTGGTGTCCGCTACAATACGGACGCGAGTTGAGCGCACGTTCACCAGCGCACGGAGAGTTGGACGGTTCTTCCATGGAGAAGAACGTCGTCGAGCCTCTAACGATCGTGTAACGAATACTCGGGAATGCCCGCTGGCTACGTTCGTTCTACGAGAGAGATAAGGAACGAGCACTCCGAAGTCTCGAAAGGAAGCAGGACGCTGCTAATCGAATTAGAGGGTACTCTCCCGCGGCGCTAGATGAAATTTGTCAAGCATCCGCTGGGCTCCAATTTGTTTCCCCCCGCATCTCCGAACGGTAGGTGGCATTCATGCTCGTTTTGCCGGACGATTGCTAGATTCTAATTGGCTACTACTACTACTACTACTACTACTACTACCACGCATTACGAGGACAAAACCCTCAGACTTTTACCGACGATCATTAAGAAACGCAAGGGGCCACGATTGAACCGAATCCTTCGAGAGTACTTGTGATAAAATTACCATAAGACTCTATTAAAAATGCTCAAACTGGTAGAAGGAGACAAGGCGAAAGAGGATTTATTTGATTATTTTGTTTACCGGACACGAGTCCTGAGATCATTGTCAGGTTCTTTATCTTAATTAGCGATCTCGCTTCTAAAAAACTTCTTTGGAAAAGGCACGAGGGGATGGGAGGAGAAAGAGGAAAAGAGAGTTTAGAGAAATGATTCATATCGTGCGTTTAATTGGCATTCGCTCAAGAAGGTATAGGAGCCGAGTCATCGGATGTGTTGAACGTTCGTGGAAAGTCTGAACTTGCGGAATAATATTTTTAGAAATTTAACGAGGCGACAAAACTACGAGAAATCGTGCCAAAGATCGCGTGGATACCTAACGTCGTCATCGTCGCCGCCACCACCATCACCATCAGGAACATCCTTAATTGAACGGCCCTCCGTTTTCGCGAGACCGGGACCAAAGATGTTTCGTTAAATATTGATGAAACGACACGTGGGTTTGCAGATTGCGACATAGTTGTGCGAAATCTCCAGTCCACGTTGGCGCGATTGGTTTGATAGGAGCTCAACGATGATATCGAGAGTTAGGAGAAAATGCTTATCAGCGAGATTCTTCGCCTGGAGAAAAACCGCAAGCTCCACGCAACTCCACGTTCTAATTATAAGGCAGATGGCTGATGTCGAGGCAAAGTGAATTGTCTCGCCGCGTTAACGCCAAGAGACCTACGCCAGATTCTTAGAAAATTAATTATCACCTACGTACCGTTGCGTACTTTAACGTACGTTACTTGACTTAAGGTACGCACGTTTACGCACTCGGGAAGATACAAGTAATTACCGAGGAACATCTTCATATCTATAAACAATCTACATATTCCATCCACGGCAGGTGGCTGTTAAATATTCATTAATTCATTCAAATGAGCGGTGATTTATCTTACCGGAAGAACCAGGAAGTCGGCACTCGAAAATATTGATAAAAAGATATTTTGGAAAGGCATCCGTCCCGTCCCGTCCCATCCCGTCCCGTCCCGTCCCGCCCCATCTCATTCCGTCTCACCTCGTCCTGGAGTTTGGACGGCTGAAACTATTTAACGAATTCGTTCTACGTGCTACTTTATTTAGGACATTTAACACAAAGCAGCATTTTCAGGTTCTCACTCGGAGGTGTGCTACAAATTAAGAAAATTAATGACCTCAGCTGTGGCCAGTGACGACAGCGGCTCGGCAGCAGGCCGAGCAGTACGGGCGCAGGTAATTGCGTTAGACTTGACATTTATTTTACGACGTTCTTCTCCGGCGGTTGTCTCGTACGTAACAATCGTGTCCGTTGCAGACGGCGGAGAGACCCAAACCATCAGAGGAATAAATGACAAGTCTGCAGTTCAAGGACTTGGCAGTGACGTTAAATCCTTATCGCGCGAGAGAGGGTAGCCTCGATAAAATCTCTAAAGGCAAACCTATAATTTACTCTGGTCCATTTTGGGGAAGGTCCAGCGATCGACATTGCACGCTGCAAAATTATCTGGGCCAACGAAAGTGAATCTCCGCAGGGAGGAGGAGGAGGAGAAGGACGCGCGGTCCTTCACTGAAAAATTATCAATGAAACGCTCAATTTCTTTAAGAACGATTCACCCTTTCACTCCCTTGACGATGATTCAATAGAGGCGCATTAATGGTGAACGCGGTGTTTCGTTGTTGAAATTGCTGGGCGAACATTACGTCAAGTCGATAATGCGTTGCGTTGCGCCGCGTTATTTCGCGGTTGCGATTACGATTCAATGGAGAGCGACGAACTCGATAGGAACGAGTTCAGGGACATGTTCGAATTATTCAATAACGCTTACAGAAGCTGCAAC
Source organism: Sclerodermus sp. 'alternatusi' (assembly GCA_037305995.1). Classification (NCBI taxonomy): domain Eukaryota; kingdom Metazoa; phylum Arthropoda; class Insecta; order Hymenoptera; family Bethylidae; genus Sclerodermus; species Sclerodermus sp. 'alternatusi'. The sequence goes on from CM074550.1 coordinate 2,900,601, forward strand.
GGCGCAACATCGTGAGTTCTCTTTAACGAGGTAATGATGCCCGCCCGGTACATACGTCGACGCTCTTTATATCATCGTGTGCATTTCAATCGTTTCGTAGAACGTCGCTAGTGGAGAATATACCGTCATTACCATGTTTCTCTTTATTTCCTTCTCTTTTTCTTCTCCCCCTTTTTTCGACGGCCTCTCCTTTTCCTTCGAAACTCCAAACTCGGCCGCCTTTATTTATTACACCGATGACGACTGTAACGGCGTTGATAAAGACACTCCTCATAAAACATGACACCCAACAAATTTACGTTTCCAGATTTCTAAACGTTCCCTCTCTCTCTCTCTCTCTCTCTCGCTCCACTCCCGAATATCTTATTCCTACGAAAAAAAGGAATCCGTTGATTTATCGCCACAACAAACGAGTTCCGTCGACTTTCCTACGCCTCAATCGCTAAACTTGGAGTGGAACTTTCGAAACTGGAACGAGTTAAATAATATATTTTATAATCGGAAAGCCCCCTCATATCGAGTTCCCGTAAATTCGCAGATTTCGTGTAACGAACGAGGGAACGCATTCCCTCGGATCTCATGCTGGTTCAACTGGAACTAGGATTCCATAATTTAGAGCAGATTTTTATCGAGATTTATGGGGGATCGAGGGAATTTATCGTGGCAGGAAAAATCAAAACTAGAGCTTGTCAACGACTATATATTTTATAGCTCCGAGCACCCCTCGTCCCTCTTGCTCTCGATAATTAAAACTTTAAGTCCAATTAAATCGGGATAACTAGAAAATACGAGAGCGCCGAGAAATGCCATTATGTATAGGCAAGGGCTGAGTTCCGAATTGGAGTTTTTACATGCGTCACGTTGTTTTCAGTCTGCGGCTACGTAATTGCGGTGCAATCAAAATAAATCCCGGTGCAATTCGCGTAAGGAAAGAGCGCAGAAACGCACACGTCTGCCAATTTCCAATGTCTTCTCCGAAGGAGGGAAGGAAGAAAAAGGAGAGGCAGAAGGAGAGAGATTAGCAGCAAGAGCAGGATTTTTACTTGCTTCTGGAAGCACACGTGACTTTCTCTGTAACAATTTTACAGCAGTGACTCGACCTGCGCTTGTGCAGGTGCACGCGTGCGACTGCACGCGCACGGCGTGCCAGTAAATCGCGACTATCGTAAAGGACAAGCTCCGATTCAGCGGAGGTGGTTGAATCCAGGATGATTCTGCTGGAACCGGGTTATCCACGACTAGAAACGTGATCCGCGACAAAACTCGTGCGGGAGAAAACGACCTCCAACTCCAAGTTTCTACAGAAACTTAAAAAAGCACAACCGAAGATGGATATGAATCCCTGACGTCACCGACATGCCAAGGCGAGTCAAACATCGAACAATCATCGATTCTGCATAAAATGCGTTCGATAAGATAAAAGTACAGCGTAACGAGTATAGCGTTTCTCTCTATTAGCAAAATTCTCCAGCTGCACGTCGTCGATGCCTCAAGAGACTTTCGGTCGTTCAATCATGAAACTTGAAATATTGCTCGGTTCTTATTGATATTTTGATTGGTTTGAGTTAGCGAATAGTGCATAGCACGACTGACCACAGTATTCGTAGTGCTGTTAAACGCGCATTGGCCTAACTTTATGGCACATTATATCCATCATAGCGCCGTCAACGAGCATTACCATACCTCGCTCTTTTTCGATGCGCGCCGGGGGATTTTCCGAAAGGCTTTTCAGAAGCGAGCGACGAGTGTGTCAGGGGGTTCGGAGAGAAATGTTTCTCGAACCTTTTGGAGCGGGATTATCGGGGAGCGCGGTTCGAGGCATTATCAAGTTTGTTCGAAGGTGCAGCGGAGAGATCATTGGAGAACAGGAGAATAGGAGGAAAGGAGAAAACGAGCGGGCACTCGCTTTACTCGCTTCTTCTAGAAGCTTTGCAACACTTTAGCGGAGATTGAAAGCAGTCGTAAGGAATATGGACTACGAGTTGCAACACGGGCGAATGCCTCCTAGGTAGAATATTTTCGCAGGGAGCCCATTGCGTGTCGTGCGCAGAGTCTACTCGCCGAGAGAAATCCCCGGCGCTAAGACAGCGCTGAATTTACGCGTAACCGAGGCATTACTTTTTACGATCGAGAATCTATGTAAACATACGACGGGGACCTTAATAGAAAATCCGATTTCAGTTGGTTCTTTACGAGTCTGTATAAATCTCGCTCCAATCGAAGTGCAAAGTGAACGCGAATAAGGTACGAGGTAGACGTGATAACTCGAAAGTAATTTTTGCCTCTGTTCCTTCCCCGGGTATCCTCGCTCTCGAGTCCCGATCCAACAATAAGTGGCACAGCCTCCTCGTTTAAGCTTCCCCGAGTAGGCCTGAATAATGTGACGGTACCGTGACTCCTAAGTACTTGGCTCTTGTAGTACATATGCCTATGGACACGGTGCATAAGCTGTAAATGTGCGTACGCTGCGGACGCGTGTGTTCGTGCGGATAGAATTATGTCATTTTCCAAAAAATATGAAACAAAAGCGTCGCTTGATGTACGGTAGGAAATTTACGCTACGAGCTAAGAGGACAGTTGAATGAATGGTCATTTTTATTTTTCTTCCTGCTGGCACTTTAAGCGTGACTAGTTTCTACCAAGGATAAAGACCGTAAAGATTTCTATATGGCCGAAGACATTCTTTTATCTCGAAGAAGCTCTTTCTGCTTATGGAAACCAATTAAACAGGTGTCACCACAAAAATTTCCACCATCTCTCCTCCGGCTAATATTCAAATTTACACAATCGCGACTAATCATAACTAATCGCAACTAATGCCCTCTCATTCGACGAGAGAATCTACTAAAAACACATTGTGCAAGCAAAAACTAAATAATCTCTTTAAACGGACGTTGCTTGAATAACAAATTGAATTCTCCTTGGAATTTTAAGTATAACCATATACTTGGAGAAATGTTTTATCCGTGCTAAAAACTTCGTGCGAGTGCTAATGAGAATTAATAACTGAGAAGTAATTACGAACAAGAGTCGTAAGACTGAATAACTGTTTTAATTTGATTCTGAGCTTTGAGCAAGTGTGCGCGCACACGTACACAGGGAGGACCCTCGTAGCACGTGCTGGATGTTCTAGCGAAGGTACTCGGATGAGTTTGCGCTGGTGCACGCACGCATACCATCTCACGATCGCGAGTCCTTCCGATCGCTAAGGTCATGATCGCGAACATACGACGGTATGTGCGGAGAGTCTCCTCGAAAACCAGGTCAGCCATATCTTTGGCTTCTTCCGCGAGAGAGACCCATGACCCTTGATATCCGTCAACTTCAATACAATGAAGCACAGAAGAGTAGAGTAGAGTAGAGTAGAGTAGAGTGGAGAGAGTAGAGAGCAGAGAGCAGAGAAGATCGACCTCGCTCGTGTACGGTGAGATAGCGCGCTTCAATTTTGACCTCAGCGAAGATTCCCAAGATGCGCCACGGTTAATCCCGGTTGCTTGCACGCACCTGGGACCAGATTTAAATGTAAGCGGAGAGTAAAAAAGGTCCCCCGACTCTTTGTTCGGGCTCTGGCTTTCAAGTTTCCTCGGTTCATCCGTGAGATTCAGGCTGGAAGGTGTAGTTTTACGCGGTGGAATTCCAAGCGCGATTAGGGGAATAAAAGAAAATGGTTCGTGGCAATTTTCGAGTGATCTTGCGGGGGCAATATCGGGCGATTCCGCTCAAGTGAAAAGGTGATCGCGAGCGATGTTGCAAATCCCATGGCAGGACGTGGATCTCGGGTCAGAGCGGGCGAAGCGCCATAACCAGGGCTCATTGCGCCTAAGCGTAACGAGGATCTCGAGAGGCAAGGAGAGAAGAGGAGGAAGGGCAAACAAGGGGAGGGGTGACGAGAGAAGAGAGAAGAGAGGAGAGGCAACCTCTCCCCGTTTGCCGCTCGTCGGGGCGTTGGAGGCGAGTTAGGCGAAGCACAAAGGGAGAGAGGAAGGGAAAAATGTTTGGATAAAAAGAAAGGGAGGAGGCAGGCGAGGGGGAGTGGACCGCGCAGAGGTCGCGACCCTAAGCCCGCAGGCTCCAGTGAAAGGCCCGACGGCGATCCGCATCCGCGGGCCCTCACCGGCCGCAGCAGGAAGAGCGAGAAAGACTGTATAACATAACATAAGAAGCTGAGGAACTTGCCAGAAGGGGCAGGGAGAGATAGAGAGAGAAACATCAGCCAGGAGGAGCGCCCCGAGCGAGTAGAGGACGGACTCGGCCGAGTGGCGAGCCTGCGCCGCTGCCCGTGAGCTGTTTCTTAAGATCGCGCGCGTTCTTCTTAGCGAACCCACTGCCATCATGGCGCACTTAAAGTGGCAATCGTGTGGAAACCAGCCTGCCACAACGCAACAGCGCCGGTTGCGCAACCTCTCTGACCCCACCCTTGGAATCCCTGTGCTTCCACCGACGCAATGCGACGCGACGCGATGCGACGCCGCCACACCACATGCTCACGCTTAAGAGATTCCCCGATCAAACGTTTTGCAAATGCCTAATTAATCGAGAAGGCAGCTGCCACACGCTAGAATTCAAGGTAGCATTCCCAAGTCGAGAATTAATTCATAATTAGCGGGAGGACTCTCTCGTCGAGGATTATCGCTCCCCCCTCACTCCTCGCTTTTATTCTTCGGGGAGAAAGAAGCGCAAGGCTAGGGCAAGGGAGCGAGAACATAGCGCGGGACCGGAACTCTCCGGAGTTGCTGGCACAGAACTCTAGTCGAGGAGGGCAGCGACGCAACTTACGACCACCACATAAGAATTCAGAGCGTGCGTTGCGATGGGAATGAAGATGCGCGCCAGCGTCTCAGACCGTACGCGTTCCTACGATAGGACGACGGATCTGACGTCACTTTCCTCACGACCGGAGGACGGAGCAGCTCGCATTAGCCGAGTCGAGAATCAGCTGCTAATGCGGTGGAAGGAACGACTCAATCGGCAAAAAAGTCGATTAACGTCAATCGGACGGCCATAAAGCGACCGGTTTGCCGACAGAAGCGTTAATTTTAATTACACGTTATCGACGCCGAGCGGGATATTAAAGCGCATAATGCTAGCGACAATAATAATAATCATCAGCCGAGCTGCTCGCCGTCTAATTGGTTGGCTCTTAATAAGCGATCTCGGCAGATCCGTACCGATCCAGGCTCTCTCTCGGCAGGAAGCTGAGCGATCGATGTCAGTTACTCGCGATAATGATCTATGGATCGGAGCGTTTCGGTACTTGCGATCAAAGTCGCGAGTTTCTTTGACAGAATCGCCGGAGAGAATCGTCAAGGAGCGGGAAGGGAGAGGGAGAGGAAGCGGCGGTAGAAGAGTGTGTGAAAAGAGTGCAGCGATGGCTGTGGCGGTGGCGGTGGCGACGATGGTGGCGGTCCACTCTTCTCGATGAGCGAAGCGCGGGGAGTGGAGGTGCCTCGTGCGAACTGTGGGAAAATGATCCGTCGGCCAAAGAAGCTAGGCGACGTGATAAAAAGCGTTAAACTTGTGATTAGACGCGGATTCGCGCATGCCCTTGCTCTCGCCGCGGGTCGGGAGGAGTTCTCCTCTCTTTTTGCAGTCTCCGGATCCTCTCCCGTCGACAGAGCAATCGTCTTGCGAACGTCTCGCAGCCGGTAAATCCAGTATGATGTTCGCGCCGGTGGACGGGAAAAGCGATTAACCGAGCGAGCGGCGAGGTGTCCATTTCCGCGTCTCTCCCAGCGCTCTCGTGCTGGAAATGGCAAAATCGCTAATGACGCGTCTCGACGTCGTTCGCCCTGGACGACGCTACTGCGGCGGGAGGAAAAAAGAAACGGGGGGAAAAAGAAGGAAAATGAATTTCGCCGTGTCCGTGAAACAGGAGGAAACGTCGCGCGGGAATAAATTGAAATTTATATCGGCGAGCAAGCATGCACCAAAGATCTTGTTAAGCATCCTATCCAGATCTACACGGATGCTCGGGAGCAATGTCGCGGTAGAGAGGACGACGATGCCACGGCAGCATTTCCCTGTTGCTTTCAGTCGCTGAAATTTATTACGGAAGAGCGAACATAGTTAACGGCTAGTTGGCGGAGGAGGAGGGGCAGGGAACGCGCTTCCGAGGAAGAGGATAAGCAGTTCTCTCCTCCGGGATCTGGGATCCGGAATCCTAGATGCGGGGATCGCGCATCGATGCTGCGGTAAACGCAACGTGACTCAATCGCGTGACAAATTCATCGCGTCATGCCTTGCATCTGCTTTAAGGAGGAGGAGCCACCACCACCAGCTCGTAACGCCGCGTACAGCGCTGCGGTAATGATCGTCGTGTGGTCATTGCCACATAAGCCGCATAAACGCGCTCGATAAATTAAAACTAGGAGAAACCGAGCTATTAGCCTTCCATTAACGAGCCTGACCATGCATGACTCTCGAGCTTCGAGTTTCAAAACGCGCGGCGCACGAATTACACGCTCCCCCGCCCCGTCCCACCGTTCCTATTCCCTATTCGGCCATTCAAGCTTTTTTCTCTCTCCCCTCGCTACTACTCTGTTACTCGCTTTCTTTCGCGAAGCCTCTCTCAATGGCCCTCTTCTCATCCGAGATTCGCTTCTTCGTCTGTCAAAGCTCACTTCCAAGGGATATCTACTCTCTCGACAGCTACTGCTCGTCCCTTCATTCTCTCTGTCTCTCTCTCTCTCTCTCTCTCTCTCTCTCTGTCTCTCTTCCACCTCTTTTCTCGCGGTACGGTACCAGAATCACTCGGACAATTGAATTGAACGCAGCTGCCTTATTACTTTACGGCTCGTATTAAACATTCATTTTCATGCCCCGTGAAACATTGCCCCGAGCAGAGGCGCTGATTTTCATTAAAAGATATTTATTACAGCCATGAAGTGACCCATGATGGATGAGTATTAATCCTGGACGATCCGCTGAAAAATGTGTGTGCCGCGATTTGCCCTCTTTCTCTCTCTCTCTCTCTCTCTCTCTCTCTCTCTCCCTCCTTCTCTCTCTCCACAAAACAATTTTATGGATACTCTATCGATAAATGATATACGAGGAATATAGTAGAAGCGGTAGAAGAGGAAGGAATATCACACGGAAGGAAGGCAATTCGAAATTGGCTAAAAATCGTAGCATGATCGTCCTGCCAGGCGTGCACCGGTGGCTTTTGCAAGAGGCACCTCTGGTGTTGGTATCGCTGTTTTACCAAGTACGCCGTGCAGGTATTAAGCGGCGGTCAAGAGGAGGTTGCACAGGCAAGAAAGAGCCAAGAACTCGGTGGTGGTGATGGTGGTGGTGGTGGTGGTGTGGCAGTACCGTGGAAGTTGGGTTGCGAGGGGTTGAGCGGTGAGCAACCAGGGGCGTACAGGATCGATACATCATAGGGCCCAGCGGGGGGCCCAGATACCATCTTAGTTAGTATCCTCGAATAGACGTGTACGTACCTCGTTCGAACGAGCCAGCCTCGTCATTATATCCCTATCTGCCTATCTGTATCGGTCCAATATCCACCAAGAGGCCCGGCACCGTCTCGAAAGTACTGCGCTCCCGCGGGGTCCGCTCCACCGGTCCCGATAAACCCGCTCCAGCTTCAACAGCCGACTCTTTTAATGTGCCCGGTTGCACCAGCCTGGCTAATTTCAAGCTTCGATTCGCCTCCGCGCCGCATCATGTCACACGCAGAAAGATTCGCGTAATTATCGTTTCTTCGCAGTCACCGTGAGTCACCGGAAGAGATCCTCCTTCTCCTCGTCGACTTTGCGAAACTGCACTTTCTTGTTCTGACTAATTTGGCCAAGTGTACTTGTGTAAGGTACTTAAAAGTAAGATGTTATGAGTGAGATGCGACGAATATTGCTCGGAGCGGAGCCACGTTATTTACTTTACTTTACTTTACTTTACTTTTATTTTATTTTACGGACCCATCACATATATGGCGAAAACGTATTTAGATAAGGTAACGGTATTTATTACAATTAAGAGTAATTTTAAGGGGAAAAGGGAGAGGAGTGAGCAGATAAGAGAGGCGGAGAGAGGGAGAGCGCTCGAGTATCAAAATAACCGGTTTTGCAAGCGCTACGTCAATGCACCGATTGCACCACCCGCGCTAATTTCTTCGAGGAAACTGTGTGAATACATCCTGTGGGACGTACCACACTATTGTTAGCGAACTCGGTTCCTGAGACTCGTTTCGACATTGCTCGTCTAGAGAGCTCTCGGTGAATGCTCCGGTGTCATAGAACAGTCCGCGATGCCTCCTTTTGACGTTTTGCTCAAACCCTTTCAATTAAGTAAGAAATTACGTAAATGGAGCGAGAGCCTCCCCGACGACGAGCCCTGCATCGATCCTTTCTCACAATGAGATCTCACGATGCACTCGCGCGTTTATATCGATTTCCCATAAAGTCAAGTCCAATTTGGCTAAGGATTGGATAGATGGCCGATCAGTCGTTGAGATTAAGGAAATTGGTAGCAAACGCGACGACTCCCATTGAGAAAAGTTAACCCTCGATGTTGGAGATACGCTCTCGCGCTTGAAAATAATGCCCTCGGATGTTATGGGTTTATATAAATTTCAACATGGCAGAGCCTGGGCAGCGCCGCAACTTCAAAAGTTGCGATAATCGCGTCAGTAGAGCATTCCGCGGGCCGCCAGACAATAACGGAGATCAGGACGTGGTCACGCCTACGGTCTGTCTCGTTACAAAATCGTCGATCCCAGGGATTAAGAGGTTAAAAACCAAGTCTACTCTCGATCCGGGAACGAATATCAATAGCTGTCTCCCATTCGAATAATAAAAAGCAGGCCTTACGAGAGCAAAAAGTAATAACCTGTACTACTTATTTAATTCAGAAGGAGGCTCTCCCCCCTCCCCGGTAATTTCATTATCATACAAACTATACGCTCATAGCCCTCTTCGGTAACGAAGACAATATATATTTTAATTAACATCGCCATATTAAGGCTAAGGGTAAGGGACCTTGGCAAATTAATTAGTTAATTAGCGTGGAGTCTCGTAGGGGTAGATATTTATGGCGGCGGGTATACACCCGGTTTGACAAATTTCAGGAAAAACTGCAAGTTTCCAGAGCTTCCAGGCGAATCCCCTATCATATTGGAATCTGATTTCATTGTTCCTCTCGTGACGGCGGCCGTTCTGGAGGAGAGCTCCACTTCCTCCTGTTTAACCTCCTCAGCGAGGTCGCGGCGCAGCAAGACGTGCTTCATTACACGGCTGCAGCCTCTGCCTTATTGTTCGTTACTGTAATGAGCGCTGTTATTGCATTTCGGATTAGCGGCGATCAATTAGCTCTCGCGCGACGGGGTAGGAAACCCGAAACGCGAACATGATTCGCGAGGGGTGGCCCGCCTGTCCTAGATGGGCAAGGGGCGAGGGGCGGGAGGGGAGGGAGGGACAACTCGCATTCAAGCCGGGTATAATCGACACCGAATTCAAGAGAATGCAAGACACGTGTATTAATTTCACGGGACGGCTCGTAAAACTCGTACCTTTACGATTCTAGCGCAGATACGGCATTGCCAGTCCGACATCGCTGGGCAGTCGCTCGAACAGCTAGTCAGGCAAGCCAGACGCAGGTAGGTAGGTAGGTAGGTAGGTAGGTACAGGTAGGTATGGCGCACAGGGCCGTATTACCATCATCCGCGGGGGGTCTCTCTCTCTCCCTTCGTACCTTTTCGCTTTCGCAAGAAAGAAATTTCGCGAATTCTCCTCGGGATTATTTTCCTACGAGAAACAAAATACTTTTCACTGCAATTTTCAATTCGCTCGATCAAACCGAGTAATCCCTTCTAAACGATCGTCTCGTTTCTTCGATTCCGCAACGCGCCGATTCTGCTCCGCTCATCCACCGCGCGCAGGTTCACCGAGAAACTTTATTAGTCCAGATTCTATGTTTCGAGCTTCCTTTCTAATATACGTGGAAGAAACATAAATGTGAGGATTTCACGATGTGAATAACCGCTAAACGTATCTCGAAACTAGTATTACGGTTACCGCGATTGCGGATTTACAACGGGCACTACTACTTCGCGGACTGACATACGCTCGCTACCCCAATGAAGTTAATTCTCTTCCGTGCCATCAGCTTCTTCCACAGGAAGAGATAAATGAAAATGCAATGGCGTCGTCCCGGTCGTCTCGGTCGTTCGGCGATGCTCCACGCGTGTATTTATGATTTCTGTGGTCTTTCGCGGCAGAGATCAGAGTTCGCAGGTCGAAAATTCTTGTAGTTCGCGGGCTCGACTATCTTATCCATTCGCGAGGTACAAGCAGGAAACGATGTATTTAGCGGGCCCTGCGCGATGCCAGCCCGGGGAATGCGAGCCACACGCGTTAGATGCTTCGTGGCTTGTTGCTGCAGCACAGGAGGATTGCTACGCCTCTGCTACAAAAGACGAGAGATGCACACCAAGCATAACTACCACCAAGAAACCAAGTGCAACGGCAAAAGGGAGATGTAAAGGCATTGGGAGAAAGAGGATGAACAAGTGGAAGAAATGGAAAAAGTCGTGGAAGAAAACTCGGGAGAGATCCGACCTTCAACGACATCGTGGATATCTTTTCTTTATCTACCGCCAAAAGGTAGAGACCAAAGACTACTATAACGCTAAAATCTTTTAATTTCACAAATACTCTCGTGATGCGTATAATCGAATGTTAGCACCACCACCACCACCACTACCACTCGATATTCGCCTCAATGAAATTAGCTCGCAAAAAGTCTTGCGTCGTTCTCTGTTGAAAATAAAATGACGTCTCTCTCTCTCTCTCTCTCTCTCTCGCCCTTGTAGGAACCTCAACGTTCACACGACTAGCATTTATTTTTGGATTTTTCTTTCTTTGGAGACACCACCTTTCGGAGACCCAAGCTTCGCAATCTGCTCGCTAAGCCCCGGCCATTTTACTCGTTAACCGGAATCCTCGCGAAATTTGCAAGCGGCAGTTCTCTTCTCTTAATTATACCGGGCGACTTAGCGCATGGTCCCAGAACTTCTCGTTCTTGCTGGTCTCGCTCCGACCGGATGAAATTATTAGGATATTAGGAGCGTGTTTTATTGGTGCTGACGCGGCGATTTTTTCAGACCGAGATGCATTTCCAAGATAAATTGTAGCGGCTGCATCAAGTATTTCTCGTTTTATCAGGGAGCTGATGGTCACTTTGTTGTCCGAGGCATTTTAAATATTTATACAATCTAAACGTATCCATTTAACATACTTTTTCGGATTAAATGAATTTCTAGACTAATTTATAGTGATTGTCGTATTTCCTTCGGGTTAAATTTCGAGGGTTGAGAGTTTCTCCCGCGTGCTCTTTTTGCGATTTGAATTTATGCCATTGTGCGAATGCTGAGCCCTCTCAAAGTGGTTTCTTTACGACAGCGATTACTTGTCGAGTTGTGGATGCTTACGGAGCATCGCGTCGAGGAGTTCCGTTATTCGAAGCAGCGATCTTCCACGCGGCATCGATTTGCCCTCGAAATCGAACTGCCATGGCATCGATATAAAGTGATCGTTCTTCTTGTAAGCACCTGGTAAACCTGCCATAATGCCGAGCCTTAAAATTGAGGCTACGAAATTGATGGGATAACTTCATTAGATTTACCCACGCATTAACATTCTGAAAATTTCTAGTTTACAGTGTATTAAGAAACACCTCAATAAATTGTCTTCGGCTTTTGCAGTTTTAACAAAATTGGCGCTAAAAGTAACTGCACAGCCATCGTTAATTAACATAAAGTAGAATTTCGTCTTGAGAAAATGCTAATGAGTCTAGTGCCGAATGCAAAGAGCCACGGATCAAAGGTAAATTCAGAAGCTTCTTATTCTAATTATAATTGATAATAACGAAAATTATGACAAAATCGTTTCAGGACCCTGTTAACGTTATTGACTTTGTATAAACACATTTTAGCTTGTCTGGAGGCAATATCTAATTTATTCGGATGATCGTGTAGACACCGTCTCCTATACTACCTGCGAACACGTTGCGTGTACCTGGGTATCCACCGGCTTATAGGCGGCCTCTATAAAATGGCCTACTAATAATGCGTCGATGAGACTCGTAAAAGCTGCCGAATGAAATCTGGCCGAGTCGGTTCCCGATCGCGCTTTTAAAATCTTTTTTCACTACACAACATCGGCATGGACCTCCCTGGTGTTTCGCCGGTCGACGCAGCAACACAGCGACGCCATCGATACGTCTTCGATTATCGTTCTCAATAAATGCAATTAACGACTGACAGGAACCTCTGGGAGTTGTGAGAGACCTTATTAACCGGACATTATTTTTAATAGCACGTATCGCCACGATTAAGACGACACCGGCGATAAATTTTTTATTTAATTACCGGCCGCTCTTGTTATACAATAACGTGTTTTGCCGATTACTGAAAATTTTAATTCGACGCAAAACCCTCGGGGACCAATCTCGTAACGACCGAAGCCTTCCTTCATCAATGGAGCAGTTAACGTGATTTTAATTAAATAATTAATTAATCAATTAATTTTTCGGCCAACGTTTTATAGGTTATACTTTTATGCGAGGAGAGAGGACGACGACGACGACTGCTTTTATGGAACTCGAGCTCCCTTTTAAGAGCTTGCAATAATTTATGAGCTAATACAAAATTATGCCGAAATTAGATTTCGTGGCGATAGTTAGGGCAATGTCGTAAATCCTTTTTAAAATAGCAATGCTTATTTTTGCGCGCCGAAAAACATTCCAGCATCCCGTTTCGCCTGAGAGGAATCGTCACTGGATGCTCCTCCTCGCATGCTTTGGCCGTTCGGCCTGCCCGATTCCGATCTAATCGTCGCCTCATTAACGATCCACGAATGTAGCATGCAGCGCAATATTATGAGCCAGTGCTTTTCTCCTCTGTCCATTACCGGCCGATCAAGATCTTCCGGTGTTGATCGAGTAGATCACCTCGCCGGATGTTCAGCCTCGAAATCGTGAGATCCGGTTGCCTCGAATTGATGAATAATTAATGTATATCACATCCTTGTAAATGTATGTGAAATTCCTGCTGCGCCCGTTAAACAAAGAAGCCGGAGCAACGATCGATATGCTCGTGTACAGTCGGATAGGATCATTTCGAGCAACGCAAAAGTATATTATTTTCATCGCTGGTCATCTCTAGTCATCGCTGACGAGTCACTGTGGCAACTCACAAGTTTTTAACTTGGCACTGCGTGAAAAGTGGCGAAGAACGACGAGGACGAGGACGAGGACGAGGAGGAGAAAGAGAGGCAACAGCGTCTCGAAAGAGTCAAACGACTTGGATGGGGAGAAGAACGGATCTCGATCGGCGAGTAATTACGAGTCCTGCGTGAAGGAGCCGTGATCTCGGAGGAGCTCGTGCCGACAGGCGTGACCCTCCTCTGCGAGAGCTCTACCCCTTTGCTTCCTTCCCTTTGTTCCCTCGTTCTCCTCGTGATCTTCTCCTTTTTCTGCTTTTTCTTAGCCCCCGCCGCGCGGCCACTATCCTCCGCACCTACCTCGACGAATTCCAAACTTGCCCGACGCGTCTGTCACGGGAACTTCACCTTTCTATCCCTCTTCAATATTTTACATCTTTCTCTATCCAGAAAATTCATCAACGAAATATTAACAATTCTTTCGATTCTCCGTCTGTCAATTTCTCTACGACACTCTTACTGGTAATTTGCGTTTTAAAAACTCATGAATAGTAGACAGCAGTTGTGCCAAAATTGATTTTTTATTTAAGTATAATGACGCTTCGGATATTTCACTATAACTAGATTCCTGATTTCTATATTTTGGCAATGAGAGCGATGAAATGATGTACAATCCATGAGTCACTCGATGTTTGTCAATATTTAGGGACATCCGAGTGTGGGATTTATAGTTTATCTTCGGAAAGCAAGCAGGCTAGTTGTATTTAAAATGTTTATATAGCGTATTGTTTAATTGCTTTTATACGTGTGAGTGATGTTTTTGATGATTATTTTAATCACTGGACATATCTAATTTCTACATTTCATTGTCGCTTTTCTTGAATTGCAAATTTAATGGAGGACACGACATCGATAAACGGTAAGTTTTTAAATTCTATTGACGCATTTGTTGTTGATCTTCCTATAGACTTTGATAAATCATACGATACTCTGTATGTTTTATCTCAGGTAATCTAAAAGGCCATTTCAGAGAAATAATGAACAATGCGATGATTTTACATTCGGACGATACTTTATCCAATCATGATTTTTCTTTAAGCTCATACTCTGATTCATCTATCGACAGCACTATTGATAATAAATATATGGTTTTAAAAAATTCTACACCTCAAAATTTTTTATGGCTGAATGAAATTAATCAAGTAAGTTAATCGTGTACGTCGTTTATAAAATATTTACGTGAATAATGCTAAATTATTTATAAAATTGATAGATTAGTCCGATAAATAATTTATCTGATATAAATGAACGAGAATTAATAAATAAGGCCAATATCGAATCATTGAATGATGATTTTAAAAATTATCAGACATCAGCAAATGGTTCATCAGTAGATCTCCCGCTAAAGCAGGGCTTGTATATAAGACCTTTTTTAACTAATCAAAAATCAAATGTTTGTCAGACGATAAATAGTATTAATACTGACAAAAATCAGGAAACAAATGATAATTTCAGTGATTATTATAGAAATGATGATTCCATGAATAGTTCTCTATCATTTAAGAACTATTTTATGGAAAAATTATCAACCATTATAGAAGAATCAACCTCACTGGAAAACAATAAGTCTTTAAACCTAACAGGACAAATTCTTGATAAACTCTCATCTGTCATATCTAGTTCAGAAGCCAACAATCTATTGTCGAGCTCATTACTCTCTGATTCTACAATATCTTCAAACTCCTCTTTATCAAACTCTGCAATAATTTCTGCTTTAAAATCAGTACAAATTAGTAGCACATATAATTCATCTGTAAGTTCATTTAACGATTCATTATCATTATCAAAATTATCACCTTTGCATTCAATTAGTGAAGATGATAAATCGAATGATTCGAGCCTTACATTTAATAGTGAAGTCTATAGTAATACTTCAGTTTCATCAAACTTTCAAGAATGCAGACCAATCACTGGTAGGCAACAAATATTTATCTATTTGTATATTTAATATTAAAACTGAAATTGAAAAATTTGTAATTCCAGAGAACTCACAGAAGTTATTAAATAATTCTTTTTCGCTTACAAGTAAAAATTGTAATGTACATTCAAAATTTGACTTGAATGTACAATATAAGAAAGATAAAAGTCCTTCGAATATTATTTCACCAAACACATCCAGTAAAGTAACATGTGCTAAAACAACCTGTAAGTATAAGTATTTAATCGTTTAATTTTCTCATAACTTTTTATATAATTGAAGTAAAATTATTAAAGCTCTAAATAATGGAAAACTAAAAAATTTAAGAGTTGCAAGAAAATCACCAAATAAAATGCCCAATTTTGCACCGCATAGCAAAATAGCCACTAAAGTTATAGATAAATCCAAAATGTTTGAGGAGAAAACTGTGAAAAACAGTAACATTAATAAAATAGAAAAGCTTCAAAACACTAAGCAAAAGAATAGCTTTCAAAGTATACGTGAGTTTGAATACCATAATTTTGTTTTTGGTTAAATATGATGTATGCGCAATGTTTTACACAGCTTGTCTATATTTAATTTTTTTAGCGTCAAAACCCAATGTTTCAAAGGGTATTGTTAACAAAACGGTAAACGCAAAACCCAATCACTTGGCTTGTAAAACACTTGCCCTTAAGAAACAATCTCCATATAAAATAAAAGGTGCAAGTAACATTGTCAATTCAATTTCCTCTAAGAAACAAATTTCATCGCCAAGTATCAGTGTTTCTCCTATCAAACCAGTATCGATATTAAAGGATATGTTTTCCGTAAAAAAGGATATCAAAAACTGGAGCGATAGAAAAAATAATAGAATCCCAAAGAAGTTAACAATACCATTGATATTTGTTACAAATCCCTCTGATGTTACAAAATGTGTCTTCGGTAAAAAATCTTAATTATTTATTAAAATTTATATATTCTTATTTAATATGTAATTGTAGTTTATATAAGTAATCATTCTTCTTAATAAAAAATAGCCAAATATAAGAGAAACTTGAAAAAACTTTCTCACTCCTTTTTGTTGAACGACTGTAGCTTGTCAAAAAGTTTTCTGTGCATAGATAATGCATAATACTTGCATTGTTGAGGCTACGATATTTTACTCATATTTCGATACTAATCTTCGTGGCTACAGGTATCCTGGATGCAGGAACGCTTACCTTTCTGTCCTTCGACGAGTATAACCGCGCAGGCACCTACGAGATGATTCATGCTCGTGCCTACCTATCCATGTGGAAGCCGAGGATACAGATTCTTCGCGATCACACGCCTCAGCATATCCGTACAAGATACGCATTCACAGCATCAAGAATTTTAAGCACTCCCCCTTTATTACGTCGTGTCGTAATTAATAACAATAATCGCATTAATCCTTGTCCTTCTTACTACAAGGACGATCCTCAGCGATAACTAAGGCTCCCGAACGAATACAACAATGTTCACTCTAATTAATTAATGTAAGCGGTATGGAAATAGCGGTACGATTCTCTAAAAAAATTACAGTCTTTCCGAGAAACTACTAGAGATTATTGCGTTGTCTAAAAATACGTGGCGTTATGTGTCAGTTGGCCACACGATGTAGGCATCGGTAGTTGAAGACTCGCGTAAAACTTGTTTCGCTCGAGTAATGCAGAAATAATGAGAAATCATGGAAAGAGGTAAATTATCATAGAAATGGTGCTGCGAAAGGTTCTCTTGCTGAACCATTGGAATGTTTCGTTCATTGTTGTCACGAATTCATCATTGCAATTCCTTGCGGATCGTCGTTGATTCGTCGCTCGTATCGATCGGGAATTAACCGATCCGAAGATCAGTTGATGCCTCGCTAGAGATTTTAATAGCCGCACCGCAGCAACTCGAGTAATTATTGCCGATTGTTGCGCTGTACTGCTTAAATCGGGTCGAGGATAACGCGCGCCATCGACAATCGATTTCTTCTCGCTGTTGGCTATTTGCGTCGCCGGTGGATTCTACAGATTCATTGAATCGAATTCAACGACTCGCCAATTCATTCGCAAAGTGCTAGTTTGTAACAAGAGATCGTGCACTGATTGAATGCGATAGATCGTGTTTCTACTTCTTAGAAAATCAGTGTATCGAACTAGCGGAGGGAGAATTTACGTCGATATCTAGCTAGAAAATAATAAAATTAAAAAAAGTTAGAATTTAATACAATTTTTCTACTTTCATATCCTGTTTTTGTAGGTAAACTTTTTTTCTACGAGGTATATAGATTACCACTCCTAAGAAATACATTTCTTAGGTTTAAAGGAAGAGAACACTTTTTGTCTTTGGAAAATCGGTTCAGTAGTTTTTGAAATGCTGGCTTTTAAAGTCAGAAGCCAACAATCAAAACAGAACCCTTCATCTAGTATCAACTCAAATTTGCATAAAGTTTAAAAGAACTTTTTCAAACTTAGCAATAACATACTTCAGTTCAATACAAAATGATTCATGTGCATAAATCCACCAATTACCCTGGATAAGCAATATATAAAGTGCTTAATGCAATAAAGACTTGCCTTTGTTGAACCCCATGCATACTTTCAAGCTAGAAAAGAAAGAAACTGCATAGAACTTTTTCATATTGAAGTCCCTTATATTAGTGCTAAAGATGAAGCTATTTGTGTATATAAACCCCAAAGTTTAATTGGTTAAGTTATTTATAATGTATAAAACATAATCAAGATTCATAAACCAAACCCTTCATTTAACATTAAAACAAACTACAATAAAGGTTAAGAGAACTGTTTCATACTCATCTGTCACATAGTTTAGTTCAATACAAAATGATTCATGTGCATAAACCCACCAATTACCCTGGATAAGCAATATACAAAGTGTTTAATGCAATAAAGACTTGCCTTTGTCGAACCCCATGCCTACTTTCAAGCTAGGAAGGAAAGAAACTGCATAGAACTTTTTCATATTCAACTTCCTTATATCAGTGCTCAAGATGAAGTGATTTGTGTATATAAACCCCAGAGTTTAATTGGTTATGTTATTTATAATGTATAAAACATATTCAAGATTCGTCAACCGAACCCTTCATCTAGTATTAAAACAAACTACATTAAAGGTTAAGAGAACTTTTTCATACTCAGCTGTCACATAGTTTAGTTCAAGACAAATTGATCCATGTGCATAAACTTACAAGTTATTCTGGATAAGCAATATATAAAGTGTTTAATGCAATAAAGACTTGCCTTTGTCGAACCCCATGACTACTTTCAAGCTAGGAAGGAAAGAAACTGCATAGAACTTTTTGCTATTTAACTTCCTTATATCAGTGCTCAAGATGAAGTTATTTGTGTATACAAACCTCAAAGTTTAATTGGTTAAGTTATTTATAATGTACAAAACATAATCAAGTTTCGTAAACCGAACCCTTCATCTAGTATTAAAACAAACTACAATAAAGGTGAAGAGAACTTTTTCATAGTCAGCTGTCATATAGTTTAGTTCAAGACAAATTGATCCATGTGCATAAACTTACAAGTTATTCTGGATAAGCAATATATAAAGTGTTTAATGCAATAAAGACTTGCCTTTGTCGAACCCCATGCCTACTTTCAAGCTAGGAAGGAAAGAAACTGCATAGAACTTTTTGCTATTTAACTTCCTTATATCAGTGCTCAAGATGAAGTTATTTCTGTATACAAATCTCAAAGTTTAATTGGTTAAGTTATTTATAATGTACAAAACATAATCAAGTTTCGTAAACCGAACCCTTCATCTAGTATTAAAACAAACTACAATAAAGGTTAAGAGAACATTTTCATAGTCAGCTGTCATATAGTTTAGTTCAAGACAAATTGATCCGTGTGCATAAACTTACAAGTTATCCTGGATAAGCAATATATAAAGTGTTCCACGCAATAAAGACTTGCCTTTCTCGAACCCCATGCATACTTTCAAGCTAGAAAAGATAAAAACAGCATAGAACTTTTTGCTATTTAACTTCCTTATATCAGTGCTCAAGATGAAGTGATTTGTGTATATAAACCTCAATGTTTAATTGGTTAAGTTATTTATAATGTACAAAACATAATCAAGTTTCGTAAACCGAACCCTTCATCTAGTATTAAAACAAACTACAATAAAGGTGAAGAGAACTTTTTCATAGTCAGCTGTCATATAGTTTAGTTCAAGACAAATTGATCCATGTGCATAAACTTACAAGTTATTCTGGATAAGCAATATATAAAGTGTTTAATGCAATAAAGACTTGCCTTTGTCGAACCCCATGCCTACTTTCAAGCTAGGAAGGAAAGAAACTGCATAGAACTTTTTCATATTCAACTTCCTTATATCAGTGCTCAAGATGAAGTTATTTGTGTATACAAACCTCAAAGTTTAATTGGTTAAGTTATTTATAATGTACAAAACATAATCAAGTTTCGTAAACCGAACTCTTCATCTAGTATTAAGTCAAACAATAATAAAGGTTAAGAGAACTTTTTCTCATTTAGCTGTCACATAGTTTAGTTCCAGACAAATGATCTATGTATATAAAAGCATCAGTTATCCTGGACAAGGAATATATAAAGTGTTTGAAACAATTACGACTTGTTTTGTCAAACATCTTGCATACTTATTATATTGCTTATCCAGGATAACTTGTGAATTTATGCAAATGGATCATTTTGTTTTGAACTAAATTATGTGACAGCTGAGTATGAAAGAGTTCTCTTAACCTTTATTGTAGTTTGTTTTAATACTAGATGAAGGGTTCGGTTGACGAATCTTGAATATGTTTTATACATTATAAATAACATAACCAATTAAATTCTGGGGTTTATATACACAAATCACTTCATCTTGAGCACTGATATAAGGAAGTCGAATATGAAAAAGTTCTATGCAGTTTCTTTCCTTCCTAGCTTGAAAGTAGGCATGGGGTTCGACAAAGGCAAGTCTTTATTGCATTAAACACTTTGTATATTGCTTATCCAGGGTAATTGGTGGGTTTATGCACATGAATCATTTTGTATTGAACTAAACTATGTGACAGATGAGTATGAAACAGTTCTCTTAACCTTTATTGTAGTTTGTTTTAATGTTAAATGAAGGGTTTGGTTTATGAATCTTGATTATGTTTTATACATTATAAATAACTTAACCAATTAAACTTTGGGGTTTATATACACAAATAGCTTCATCTTTAGCACTAATATAAGGGACTTCAATATGAAAAAGTTCTATGCAGTTTCTTTCTTTTCTAGCTTGAAAGTATGCATGGGGTTCAACAAAGGCAAGTCTTTATTGCATTAAGCACTTTATATATTGCTTATCCAGGGTAATTGGTGGATTTATGCACATGAATCATTTTGTATTGAACTGAAGTATGTTATTGCTAAGTTTGAAAAAGTTCTTTTAAACTTTATGCAAATTTGAGTTGATACTAGATGGAGGGTTCTGTTTTGATTGTTGGCTTCTGACTTTAAAAGCCAGCATTTCTAAACTACTGAACCGATTTTCAAAAGACAAAATGTATTCTCTTCTTTTAGACCTAAAAAATGTATTTCTAATAAATTTTAATCGATATACTTTGTAGAAAGGAAGTTTAGCTAGAAAAACTTCAGATTCTTGAAAGTTTTTCTACTTGTATTTTTTGTTTTTGTAGGCAGACTTTTATTCTGTGGGGTATTTCGATTAGAACTCTTCAGAATTATTTTTCTTAGGTCCAATGAAGACTATAACTCTTGGAATTTTGAAAATATATTGGGTACATTTTGGAATGCTGTATTTTTAGATGTGGAGTTTTTAAAAAAGGCATTGAACTATAGAACTATTTAGAATGCAATTGGAACTCGTGAGTTTTTTTTAAATGCTGATAAAGGCAATGCCATTTTTACAGAGGTTCAAGAGGAATCTCTGAAAGGATAAGGGGGGATTCATATCGCCTTATCGACTGTCGCCTCGGAGCCGGGCCACACGGGTTATCCGCACGTCTGGCCCCATCAGGGTCTGTCGCTCCGGAGGTAGTTACTCCAGGGGGTTCGGGGGGCTGTTTGCATGAGGTAACGATCCGCAGGGTCAACTTGGTCCTGTCGGAGCGGTCCACGATCGGTCGCGATCCCACTTGAAAGGAGACATAAAATGACAAAGACAACAAATAGCCGAAGTGAGGGGACCCAAGCGGGGGCGGAAAACCTTCTTCTAAAGATCTTGAGATTCGATCAGTGTCCGAGTGTCCGATGACTGCTGTAACATCGAACAGGTCCCTCACAAAAGGACCTACCGTAAGCCCGATCTGAATCACTGCGAAAAAACTTACTGCGAATAGCCGAACCTGTTATTTCTTACACGTATTCCTACTAAAAAATGTTTCAACGCTAAAAAATTCCTCGCGTTTAGATAGATGGCGTAGGAAAAACGAAGAAGGATGAAGAAAGATTGGAACAGAAGGGAGATAGAAATTTAGAAATGATTGAAAGATTGTAAGAAGTGGGATTTTGTAACAAGGTTTGAAGAAATAAATTTGGAAATACTTTGATTTTACACTGTGAAACGAGACAAGAAAAGAGGAATCGTTAAATAGAGGGCGAATAAAGAAAGAAAGTAAGGAAGGAAGGAAGGAACAAGATGGAGAAGGAGGAGGAGGAGGAGAGTGAGAGAAATCAGAAGTCGGAGTAGATGTCGGTATTCTTCTTGGCGGAGAGGAGCGGATACAAACTGGCGAGGCTCGCTGGACCACCTACCGTCCCTGATCCGATCTCTGTAACGCTCGTCCGTACGTTTATCTGTCCGTCTGTCTTTCGCTCGTTCACTCGCTCGGTTGCCCTACCCCGCTGTCCTCCATCAATAATGCTTATAATATCTAATTAATCACAAATTATCTAGATCCTTGCTCCTCAAAGCAAAAATGCCAAAACCAACAAAGTGTCGATTTTTTGGTTTAGCCTCTTTCACCGCTAACTCGCACATTTCTCAAAGACTCTGAAGACTGTAAGAAGGATGGAAGCTGTTTAATTTGGCTAGTCGAATTTCTCTGTAATATCAAGTGCAAGCGAAGCGCCAGTACGGTGACGATGCACGTGGACCGGGACTCGTATAAACGCTATGGAACACGTGGCCTGTAGATTACGGAACGTAGAAGGTCTCTTACACGATACGCGACACTTATTTATTGGAGCAAGCCAACATCGGTATCGCGAGATACGGGGATTGCCTCTTAAAAGTAATTAAAACCCACCGGAAAAGCCCCGTTAGCGATAAGTTCTCGTAGAAAGAAGAAATTTTCCTCGAAGAAAAATTAATTAAGCATTCCAGCCATGCGCATCGGGCGCGAGAATCACAATTCGCAGTATTTCTGTCCAATTGAATTTATCTCATCCAGATTACGAGGCTAATTGCTGCCGCGATCACGCGAGAGACAAAATATCGAAGGAAACGCTTTTCCAAGGAGATTTTTTCCTGGGAGTTTCGAGGCTCTGGAGGCTCGAGGAAGAGTGAGAAGAAGAGATATTAAGAAATCATTTAACTTAGAAATCTAAAGTGGCTGCGTGACGAATGGGGCAAGATCGGGTGCAGGTGCAGGTGCAGGAGACAAAGTGCACGAAAGTTCCCAGGATTCCCTGCATCGAGTCGTGGTTGGAGAACGAATAGGATATTGGCGGCAGGTATCCGGGAGCCCAATTAAATCCATAGCATGTATCGTGGATATAGAGTGTGGTTTTTTGTAAGCTGCTGGACCGCAGTGGGCGGGCTGGAAGGCCGTTCCCGTGCCTAACGCCCTGGAACCGATACAACGCCTCGCCGTGAAGGAAGACAGCTCTTCTGGCCTCCTCCGATCTCTCAGGAGACTCGGAGCGCTTCCATAAAGACCGATCAAGAGAAGGAGAAAAAAAAGCGGCGGAACGGTGAAATAAGAACGAGCTGTTAATCGAATAAATGACACGCCCGCGGTGGGCATCTAATTCACCGTTGGAGGCAAGCGTGCCAAATCACTGCTCTAAGAACTCAGTTCGTGCCTCCCTCACTTACCTCTCCCTCTCAACACTCGTTGTCCCTTTTAACGTTTTTCTACCAGACTAATATACGCCATCAAGGCCTGCTGCTTTGACTGCTCCAGATAAATTTCTACTTAACTTCCCGCTTACTTCTTCTCGAGCGTTACCTTCTAATTTCAAAGAAAACACGCCGAATCTAATTTGATTATGCTGGAAAGCTCAAATTGAATTTCGATGGGCCAAGCCATTATACAAGGTTTACGAATGATACCAGATCACTACTAGATCATAAAAACAACTTCAAACGAGATAGAAACGCAGTCCTGTGAAATATAGTTTTTACTACTTGTTACTCCTGTTACAGTTTTCGAATTATCATTTATATTATCCTACGCTACCGCCGTCATTTCGCTAATACGACAAGACGCTTGGTGCATTATGAAAAACGAAGAGCTAACAGGAATTATGAATTTCCTTCGTGTTCTTTTATAATCTTAACTTACCCGCTGCTGCAGCGTCGCGGCAAAAAGTAACTTTGAAAAACTTTATTTACACTGCGTTTCACTCATCTGAATTTTATTGATTTCTTATGTCTCGCATAATGAATTATGATAATAACTATCATCCGAACGCATTAGATAATATTATCTTGTTGGGTGTGGAGAAGTTGCCGAGATTTTATAAACGGCAGCCGATACGATGTTTGTACTACACACTAATAAATATGAAACATCGTCTAGCATCTATCCTATTATAAAAATTTCAGTCACACATACACGCACACAGAGCCCGTTCTTACGCCTAACCTGTCTACCATTATTATTTAATAGACCCATTATTGTAATTGATAAGTAGTTAGCCCAGGCGTTGGAGGAAGAGTTGCAGCGGCAAGTTTTATTACGTCGACCGGAGGAAAAGTGCAGCGCCTCTTCTTGCATGTTATAACGAACAGGACTGCACGTTAACGTGACTTGATAAGAAATCGAATTATCCCCTTAGCCTGTATATTCTCCCTTGACGTAGAGACTCTTTCATAATACGTGCAAGAAGAAGCTGATTACAGCCGGTGCATTTATTAAATGAACCTAGAGACAGAGAGAGAGAGAGAAGTGGCATAAACAATATCTGATTAATATAGTGAGTTACTTAGGGGAGTAGGAGATCTCCCGTGAGAGACTGGTACTATATGCTCCCAGCAAACTTGGTTAATGTGACAAAAACGAATATATGGGAAAGGCAGGTGCTAAACGTGTTAATAACTGTATTTAACATTGCAATTTTTTATTCGCAGGATAGGAAAGGACAGTTTGACGCAAGAACGGAAGATGAACTGAAAAAAAACGAATATCCTTTCAAGTACAAATACCCTTCCGCGCGTTGCGGAAAGTTATAGTCACATCCAAAGACCGGAGTGGTTCGTGAAAAGTGGGCGCCACAAATTGAAAACTAGTTTGAGAAACGTGATCTCTTTCTCTCTCTCTCTCTCTCGCTCTCTTTCGCTGCTGGTTGATAAAAAATAATAGACGCTAAAGTGCAAACAGCCAAGTGGATAGCGATCATCCATTTCAGGGAATTTATTTCAGCGGCAAAAACGGAAGCTAGTTTCGCGGGGATACGATGCTTCATAACGTGAGAAGAAAAGCACATTCGCAGGAATGCGAGAGGAGACGAAGAAAGCAGCAGCAGCAGCAACAGCAGCAGAAGCAGCAGCAGCAGCAGCAAGTGGCTGTTGCAAAGTCTCAAGTCTAAAAGGTATAATACCGAGTAAGTTTACTGTCGCGTCCGTTGGAAATATTGCCGGAAATTTACTCGAGCGATGCTCGCGAGCCGACACGATGGGAGCGGAGACGAGGCCCTTTTGCGCTTGTATATACTAGCGTAATGATGGTTTATGGCCAGCCAGCGCAGACCCCGTAGCGGCCGTGTTGGACATGCGGTAAACCGCAGAACGCAGCGCGGCAAAACCCACGGCGAAACACCGCGGACGAGAATCGTCGGTGGCTGCCTTGTGAGTCGATGCGCGTTAAGCTTAATTACCTCATCCCTCCCCTTTCCTTTCTTCTCTCTCGCTTTCTTCTCCTTCACCCTGGGGCAGCTACATCATCCCTACACGAACCGTGTCGCCGCAAAATTCATACCGAATTTTTCACTTCGGATTCGATCACGGATCGCGCCGTATTGCTTAATACACCACGTGCGCAGCCTCAAATTTACGGGCTGCCATTACGGAGTATCGCTACGCGTAATAGGGGCTGGCTGGCTTGCTGGCTCTGGCTGGCTCTCCGGTAATGCGCTTTATCGCCTTTTTATGAAATTATTTCCGAAACTCGTTCCCAAACGCGCGATCATCCCCGGGAGATGGCGATGATACCCTCGAATTAATTTCCATAGCTAATTTCGCGGCCGTCCAAGGAAATCGGGGGAGGGAAGGCGCGGGGCGTAGCGGACGATTAATTTATTCGCGATGCCACCCCCGCGCGAGCATCGATTTATTCGAAAGTTCGTCGGGAAACGTCCAGCGACTCGAGTCGAGAGAGCGGGAGAAGTCGGGAGAGTTTGCAGGATCGATTCGCTCATTTATCGTAAGGCAGACATCATCGTGTATACGTCGTACTTAAGGTGAGGTTCAGGGCCCGGTCGTTTGATCGAATGCCGCAATGATTGCCTCGACTGATATCTGCTCCCGCATCTCCGGCTAATGATTATTAGCCGTAAGTCCGTCCTTACTTCGCGTACCCCCACCCAAGGATGCACCGGCAAAGCCGAACATCCTGCGCATTCGTTTGCATTCGTATGCAAACGCCAGGTATGCTCGCGTATTCTTACGGTACTGCACCACAAGGATATAACCCCTCGGATATCCAGTCATCCCAGCCAGCAGCAGGCCGGTGCACCTTGCGCGTGTATCGACCCGACCCGATCCGATCATGACTTTCGGTTTCCGGTGCAAATCAAGCAATGTAATCAACTACGATTGCGAAACGCTTCTCGCAAATTATTCCCGAGCGAGTATACTTGCACGAGTCTTCGTTCCCCGGTCGCGAACCTGGCTTCTTGCCAAAGAGTAACCGTGTATCAGTTTGTCCGTCTGTCTGTCTGTCTGTCTGTCTGCTGTGGGCGTGCGAGCGAGCGAGCACCGAGGGTGTCTCCGATTTTCTCTCCGATCGAGAAACACTCTCGAAAAGTCACGGGAACTCTCGACGAGGAAACAAATGCGACTGACGAGAGAAATATTAGATAAATTTCTCGCTATATTTCCAATCGGAAAACACGCGATGGTTGGCGTTTAAGTAGGTGTAGCGGAATGCTCGGCGTATAATTTGATTGATAGAACACGAAATTTAATAGTAATACACGCTAATGCGAATTATCGATCATTAATATTATTACTACTTGACGTGAATCCATCTCACTTATACCAACTTATAGACTTCCAGCGCAATTTATTATAATCGACTGTGAATAATTGACGATCGCCCGGTCAAGGAGCCATTCCTCTCCTAAGGTACAGCACCCTCCTCCCACCTCACTCCCACCGTAGTTTGCTCCTTGCGCTCAAGTCGGTAAGCTACGCTTCGACAAAAAGAGGAGTAAACGTGTATTAAGAGGTCGGCGAAATCAATAAAAAGCAAACGTTATTTCGAACGTCGCCCAAGACGCGTCAATGTCCTTATCATCAATCACCTTCGAGTTAGCCCGCTCGGCGAAATCAATCTCTTTCTATAAATGTAGATTGGTCAGAAATCAGAAATTTGCGAAACCGCAGCGTACGCGCTCGTTAACCGCGACGAATCATAAAAACCGAGATCCGTTTCTGTAATTGTGGGAAAATGCTAGAAAAGCTCGCTGCCGATAATCGAGATAGATAATCGAGAGATTTTCCTGCGCGATTTACCGCGACGCTCACTCCGGTTTGTATTCTTTTCGAAGGCAGGTTGAGCTGCGAAATTAAATTATCGCAAAATAATTAATAACTCGATAGGCCGATAACGACGCGGACGCCGATCTTCCTGGCGATACTAATCGCGGCGCGGTCGCGCCGGCCTCGGGAATATTATTATTATTATAAGAGCCGCTGATTGCGCATACGTTCCTGTCGCAGGGTCAGGATCGTTAACAGGCCGGCTTTAAGCCGCGGATTCGAATAGCGAAGCGAGTGATGGATTCCGGCCTGGCAATAGGAAGCTGCTAGCGATAGAAATTAATGACCCTGAATATCACTGGCCGCGAATGATCGAGCTGCCGCGACCTGTCCGCAATACGCCGGTGCCACTTAACAAAGTGTCTCTTCCGACATGCCCGACTCTTGCGTCAGCACCAGCCAGCCAAGTAATCCAATAAAGCGATGACTGATTGCGCGCGGTTCTCTCGAATCTCCGGGAAAAAGTAGCCTTCCCTTCTGTTCCCCTCTATCTCTCTCTCTCTCTCTCTCGCTCTCTCTCTCGCTTCCCAACGAAAGTATCATCGGGATAAATGAACGATTTTGCAAAAGTGCCTGTAAAATCGCGAACGAAAGAAAGCAGATCCTGGGAAGCCTCTGCGTTGATTCGCCGAGACGGCCTCGCGTAAGTGGAGTGAATAATGGATTCCCGGTTAGGAAGGTAGAAATTAATGAGCCTAAATCTCTCAAGTTGATTAGGATCGAGGTAGTTTGATCCGCGATATGCCGTTACACTTGGCGAAATGCCTTTCCGGCACGGGCAACTCGCGTCGTTACACTTTGGCATTCGACGAATCGATCGAGGGAGCTCGTTTCAGATCCTGGTTACGCTGCCTGAAGGTGAGCACTGCGGAAGCGAGGTGCGATATTTCTTAACGCTGCGCATCGCGTGGATTTTTCGGACACACTTGACTGGCGCCACATCATCGCGAATGATCGTTCGTAATTTTCCAGCATCAGAATCGCGAGAGCTTCCGTTCAAATGGATTCACTCCTTCGGAACGACGACGTTCTAAGCCTCGGACCTGTTCTCGCCGAGATAATACACATCGCGGATACAAGATTCCATAAATATTTTGAAACCCTAAGCCTGAACGCACCACGGCGATGATCGGCTGGCACGAGCATCCAAAGATTCTATTCTGCCTCGTAGTCGGAAAAGATCCCGCTGAGGTTTCTCAATGCTATTATAGGGAGGCTCGATGATCCTTGCCATTGGCAAGGCACAGGGGGCCATTTAACGCGTCGAGGCGACTGCTCTCCTCTGTCACCGAATATCCTGCCTGGATAACGCGCGGTTTAGGCAGTTTCAGGTTCAAGGACGTACTCGACTAGCGTAACGTGGCTGGATGAAGAGAGGAAGGACCGGCTGTCGCGCATGGGAAGAGGACAAGTGTCCTTGTGCTACCCTTCCTCCGATCGCTCGACTCCCCTACGCGCGTAACGGGTGAGTCCTGAATGGAAGCACCCCCTCGTCGAGATGCTCAGCGATCCACATTAATTTTAGCTGCGCCAGCTTATCTAGTCAGCATCATGGTAACCGAGTCGAATTATATCTCTAATAAAATCTATCGCACTCCCTCTTTTCCCCGTTCTCTCGAAGATATACCGCTGATAAAATGAGTTTGTTGCTTTAAACGCGCGCGCGTAGTTGGTCAAACTCTTCGAAATCTGATCAGGGTAGGCACGCAACATTCTTCGGACTTTCCAGGGGAAATACCGAGTGATATCAAGAAGTACTTTTGTTGGAGTCGCTATCGCTCCGTAGCATCTGCTTAAGTAATTTCACGGGAATACAGCCTACGCTTTTTAATTGAATCTTTCGCTTTGGAAGATGCTCGGATAACGAGGTAATCTCGCTCAAAAGAGTACACGTGTCATCTTTCCACGGTCGCCCGGGTTCACGAAGGAGAGATTTTTGAGAGATTTTGAAGAATCTAGCGATATTTAGGGAATGGAGCGCAGTGGGAGGGAATGATGAAATTAGAATAATTACGAAGTTAGTTTCACGTCGAGGGACGAGAGATGAGAGAAGATAAGAGAGAAGAAGGGTGCTAGAGGGAAGAATGATGGGGCGAGAGATCGAGTAGAGAGGTGGCAGTTTAAATCGCCCCCGCTCGAAGTAACAATGGCACTGTGATTGCGACAGATGGATGGAAGCGCGTGTCCCTTTAAAAGCAGATTTCGCACCCCTCGACACTCGGGCACTCGGTTCACGCCCCCTGCGGGGCTCTCATTCATCGCTGAAAAACATACAGGTGCGTACCTCGGGGTCCCATTGACCAGGCACCTCTTGAAACTCGCCACGGCCCAGATGCGAGTCCGATCCTCTATCCCAAGCTCTCCCGAGCTCTCCCGACAAGCGAACGCGCACACGCCTTGCATCTGGCCAAATAATCCATTCGTAATCCAACCTCGACTCTCCCCCATCTCTTCCTCCGACCTTTCATTCGCCACAGCTATGTAGCACGGGAAAATTGATCAAGTCCAAACCGCAATGAGCCGAAAGATCGGCAATCGGATCTTCCCGGAACACGAAACACGGAACGCGGAGCATGAGAAACATGATGATTTTTCAGTAATAAAAGATTCACGCATGTCGCGAAACGTGGATCGGAGAAATTTGTGTAATAATTGTTTTGGAAAATCAATATCCTGCGGTTTCAACGATCGCGCTACATCGCTTTCGATAATGCAAGCGTTTCATTGCTACTCCACTGTATTACGCGTAATAACATCGTAATGGCGAGGAGGGAGAAGGTATTCGATTCTGCGGTAGAACGAAGTGACTCCCTTGGGCTGTTTTCGCTCATTATCGGTCTCTCCCCGGAATCGACCAGGTGCGTCGGTGAATCACGGCGAATAAGCGAGTCCCGCGGGCCACGATCGTGCGAGCTACCGCACAGCTAGTGCATCTGCTCAACGCGAGAGGAGAAGAAGGAGAGAGAGAGAGGGGGAGAGAATCCGTAACCCGATCGAAGCTCGCACTACCCAGGAAACAGTGAGCTGCCCCCGTAATATCTGGCGACTCCATCTGCGATCCTATCGAAACTCGAACAACCATTGAGCAAACAGGAGCTGCGATATCACGCTACAAACACTCTTGAAAGTGTACTTTGCGTTCATCATTACAGCCTCCCTCCAGAGTTCTTTCGTCGATTCTGAGAAACTGAAATTTCCACGCGAGAGCAACACCACCCCCCTTTGGCGAACGGGACGCACGGTTCTCTCGATTGGATTCACTTCCCTCAGTATTCAAGAGCGCGACAGCGAGAGGCTCGTCGTTCTCGCGACATTCCGCGGCAAAGAATAAAAAATTGCCACGAGGGTGCCAGAGCGCAGTGTCGGTCGGTGTCTATGCCGGTAGCCGCGCGCGGCTCTACGTTTTCCTCGTTTTCTCCTGGAAGTCCCAACGCGCGCACGCACAAACGCTCTATCGAGCTGCCTTAGACGGCCTCGTAACAACGTGTACTTATGGTTGTAGCGGCGTAGGTTGCCGAGTAACCCGATAATCGGCATATCCACCGAGGGGCCTGGTGCACCTATTAAGGCCCAATAACGACACGTAATGGCTCGCCGCTGCGGAAGGTTTCGTCGTCCGGGAGGGAGCGAGAGGAAGAGAAGCAGCCGATCATCAAGGAACCTCGAAGAACAAAGATGAAGCGGGATATTTACCAGTGTACAGTATGTATAGTATGCGAGGAACACGGCGCGCGGTGCACGATGCACGGGCGCACGGGCTCGGGCACGGGCACCGAGAAAAAGAGAACACGTGGATATTTATGTGTTCGAGCGTGTGAGAATGAGCGAGAAATGGACTCATTGCAAAGCGTGACTAAGCCGGGAAGAACTGACGCGGGAAGGACCCTCGCTCCCGTGTCTTTGACAGGTAGCCGGAATTCCACGGAATTTCGGGGTTCCGGGACCTCGCTGTTCAATCGAGAGTCCTCGGGCCACCCTGAAATTATGCCGTGTCGCCCGATTAAAGAGCGTGACCGGCATGGCTCGTCCCAAGAATGCAACCCTCTCCTTTCTTCTCTCTCTCTCTCTCTCTCTCTCTCTCTCGCTTAATTATGAATATTTACCGAAATTATTCTTCGACGGACTCGTTCCCGCTAAGGAAATTCTGGCTTTCTTTCTACTTTTCTCAAGTAGAAGTCAATCTAACGTAGTATGTGTGTGTTTGTGCATAGACCGATAGGGCAAAGATGAAGAGGCAAGCAGCATCATGGGTTGGGAGTATTATAGCGTGGGGTATCGCGGCGCCTGGGATAGTGGTGGCGAGTATTATAGGGCTTGGTCTTCCCTGGCATGATCCGCATTTTTCAGGCGTTGTCTGTGGGAGGAAAATTAAGAGATCGCTAGGTATAATCCGGGTTCTTTCCTCGAGCCTCACGAAGCCGGAAGGCAAGTTATAACGAGGTCCTCCGAGGACTCCCCGAGGGGTCCTTATCACGGTCCGGCTATCCCGTTATTATTGTTCCTGCTTTGTTGCGGAACGTGCAACAATAAACTCTCTTTCGGACTTGTCTTTGTCGACCCTACCGAGGCTTTATTCGCGCAGCGGCGAAGGGTTATTAAGAGAGAGAGAGAGAGAGAGAGAGAGAGAGAGAGAGAGAGAGAGAGAGGGAGGGAGAGAGGGGTCGGCGAAGAAGTCTTTTTCTCATGTTTTAATTATACGAAACTTTGCACCTCGCTAGTTCCCCAAATTATTCACGCACCAACGACACTTTAGTGTGTCTTCCACCGAGTTTTCCATAGTAAATTTTCATTTATCTCTCGAGATAGTTGATGAAATAGAAAAGTACGAGGCTTCTCCGTAGAATGTTGCAATTTTTAATTTGGTAGATTCCCAGTGGACTTTGCGCAGACTTTGTTCAGCGAGTGATTTAAGAGAGACTCGGCGAGATAAGGCAAAGGGCTTCTTCCCGCAATCGCGTGGTCGGGAAAGCTCGCAGAAAATTAGCACGGCTCACTTCACGCTGGATGCCGGCATTCCACGCTAGCGTTCATTTTCTATGAGTAGCCAGTTAACTATTTCGCCGCACGTAGCCCATCCCCATTTCCAGAACTCACCTCTTCTGTTTGTCCCGCAATTTCAGTTGGCAACGAAATGGGACCTTGGTGCACGGTACTTATTGCATTTCGCAGTAAAATAATAATGCGGCTAATACCTGCACAGTTATTTTTTCACGGGATACGCGAGAACCGTATCGCACGGTTTAAGAAGGGAAGGAAAACGAGGAAGAATGCTAGGCGGCTCGAGCGGAGCAAGAAGAGAATGCGTTATGAATAGTAATACTCCTATAAGTATTTAATACCGTAATAGGAGGAAGGAACTTTCGCACGCTCATTATCGTATTTCGCGATTCCAAGGAAATGCCTCCAAAAGAAAATAACCATTTCCCCGCTGGTTTCACTTTGGCTCGCTACTTTTCCACGAGAGATTACCCTCTGACCTCTCACCCCATCCCCTATCGTCCATTAATTTCAAGTTCCTCGTGCGAAACGGTCAACGGAGAGTGACCAACCGGAGGAAACGATTGTTCTCCGTCGAGTTCCTGAGGTCGTGAAAGAATCTTAGGTCTGAGCAGGCGGAATTCTTCTCTCCGGACGTGTACGTCGTTGACTCCTTCGCAGATTGGGATTTTAAGCGAGGCATAATAGGATGATCGAGCCTCGGATAAGGTTGACGCGAATATCTTTTCCGCGTATTTAGCCGTGGCAATCCAATTTGTTTCCTCAAGCAGCATATCAGGCGAGTTCGCACTGCCCTTTGGTAGATCGCGCGAGAACTCGCTTTGCTAGAGATTACAGACATAATCCGTCCGGCTCTCACATACTAATTGCTCGAAACGATGCGCGAATAAGTTATCCGACTGCGAAAGAGCGAGAAAACCCCTCCTCCCCCGCAGCGTCGCTGGTGGCGGTGATGGTGGTGAGCCGCCGCATGAAAAACACACATTCGAGCTGGGATAAGGGCAGGTGTTAAAAATAACTTAATTAATGCGTGCTCGAGGCGGATGCGATAATTGGGTGGACCGGCGCAAAGCGCTTAGCTGGTGCTATGATTAACTCGGCGTCCAATTAACTCGTATTAGGGTACTGCATTAACGCTCACGCTAGCTCGCTCTCTGATTCGCCCTTAGCCCGCTCGCGCGTTCGAATTTCATGGACTTACGATTTCATTAGGACTCGGATCTGGCCCTCCCGCTGATGCGCACGTGAGCGAGCGTGCGAAATGCCGAAACTCGCGCAAATTCTCATTTCGCGATCGAGAATCGTATGGCGAGAATGATTCCTCGTTATTACACAAATTTCAAACACAAACCCACGCACACATATCGCGATAACCAAGTGGCAATTGTAGCCTTCTCACGGCTTTTCTTGTATCGTGCTCGCGCCCGTTCATGATCGAGTCGTACTCATTATCGTTCGGCTCGCGGTTCGACGACTTCTTTTTTCCAAGGCTCCAACTTTTTCCTCCTAGGAGCGATGTGGACCGGTCCGCGCGAACGCGGATGCACGCGCCAGGACGCGTTACGCACGATATTATTAGTGGGAACTCGATGAAATGTTGCTGCCTCCATTGCACCCTCCATCGGACCGGCCGTAATTGCGCAATAAATTGTTGCTTAATCGAGCGCCTAAGTCGACCGATTTACATCGTGCTTTCACTTCTTTCATAAATACGCGAATCGCTGGAAACACGAGTCACCGCGTTTGCCCGAGATGAGACGATGAGAGGAGGAGGAGGAGGAGGAGGAGAGGAGAGGAGAGGAGAGGAGAGAAGAGAAGAGAAGAGAAGAGAAGAGAGTCCGGAGATTCTCACAGGGATGCGGTAGCGGAAAACCGCCCAGAATCGGAGCAGAAACAGCGGTCGAAACGGGAAAACTGATTAGCGCGAGTGTTCGTAGAAAGCCGATACGATATCCTGGGGTAGGGAACTGTGTTTTCGTTATCGCGGAAACGTCCGAGAATACCTTGCATTTTGGAATGGATGTCTACTACCTGTTCCCGACACGCTAGACCGGTGTAGTTCGTGCGCGCGTTAATTGCTCGCCACCGCTGCGCAACGGAGCATCGTCGTCGTCGTCGTCGTCGTCGTCGAGCATCGTCGGGCACCGCTCGGCAGGCCCGACGCTCTGCTCTCCTCGCTACTTCCGCCATGTAAGAGAAGAGTTTCCAATCGAGCGCCAAGTTACTTCGTCATTCGCCGCTGAGCACGCTCGCTAAGGCGGTCTCGACATCGCCAGCGACAAGCATTTCACGATCGCTTCATCGTGCTGCAATCTTGTCCTCCATAAACAATACACGAGCGAATCTCCTTGAGATCGGCAATAAGTAATAACCCTGGCGGCTAAGGCCGAGCCAGTCCGGTGAACAACATTCTTATAGGGGTCAGCCGCGTGTCACGGGAAGAAAAAGTGGAGACTCGTCCGCGGAAAGTACGTCTGCCGATAAACCAGCCTTTCCCGCTGTGTAAGTCCGCGATACCGATCCCCCGTCTTTATTATCGAGAGTCCTGGTGCTCTGGTGGTCGCCAGATAAGCGCTCTCTATTTTTATCCGATCTTTATCTCTCTCTCTCTCTCTTTCTCGATCTTCTTCCTGGGATCTCTCAGTTTTGACTTGTTTTCCCTCAAACTTCCCTCCCTTCTCTTCTCTTCTCAATCACGCTCTTTTCTCTTTTATCGTAAGGTTGGAGTTCTTGGTTCTTGTTCCGCTGGAACGAAAGCCCCTCGCGATTCCAGTCGATAACTACTCAATTACTCGAACGTTGCGAGAATTCCCTCGCGCCTTTTACGGCTGCAACCAAATCTTGGCAGTGAGACTCGTGCTGCCGTGGCCTTTCAAAGTTCATCGACTTGGCGTATCGATTGCTTTTTCTCCAAATTAACCACAGAGACCGGTCCAAAGAAATACGAGCACAATAGTGTCGTCGTCTGAAAACCTCGCTACGCTTTATCCGCTAGCCGCTATACTTCTTGTCTGCTCGGCCGCCACCGAAAAGATCCTTCAAGGCTCAAATTGAAATTCTTTGAAAGCCGAAATCGAATCATTGGGACAAAAAGCGTAATTGAATTACGCGTAGGCAATGGAAAAAGTTCCTTCGCGACCTTCGAAATGGATCGTTAATCGCGTTATTAGGCGCGCGAGTTACGATTTGCTTGCGCATTTGTCAGATCGCTAACGAATTCATCCTAATGACCATTTAGGTTTTTAGCAATTTGCATTTTATGGCGCGTTAAGTGAATGCAATAAATGCTACTTCCGCCGCTTATGCTTAACCGCGCATAGTAAATCTATCCAGGTTCGTTGATACTCGTAAAATTTATCAGGCGGTAAAATGTGTAGCAACTTCCGTCGGCACCTTTTAGAAGGCTGCTCATTCATCCTTTTATCTTCTTCGTTATTCTATCAAAGCGACAACGCCGAGCCACTGTTACCTGTCGAAATGATACGTTCCACGAATCTGGCCCGAGGCGACCGGTGTCTCCTGAATGAAACTAACCACTTTTCGTCGTTTAACGGCTTCCCCGAGCAAGAATTTCCGTTTCTACCAGACGTATCAATCTGCCCGGGAGAGAATCTCTCGAAAAGAGAGGAGAAAAAATCAATCGCCTTTAAACGAGTCTCCAAAGTATTTTTCCCCGGACAGAACGGGCAGACCTTCTTCCCACAATCGGATATCGTTTACCCAATAAAGAGTAGCTAATCGCATCTTCTCTATCAGCATTCCCACGAGCACCGTAGCCTTCACAATAAATTCTCCGACCTTGCATACTAATTACCCGCCTTATCCGAGCTGAAGAAAGCATCGACGGAATGGAGTGGCACACTTGCCAACGCCGTAATTTTCCTCAAAGCTTTTCCGAAGTAATATTTACGATCTGTCACGGAGCACGTCGATCACCGACGGAGCTAATTGCGACGATGAGTTGCGGAATAAGTAATCAGAGTACGATAGTGGTGCGTGAGTAATCGTTCGATTGGTACAGTTACTTAATGTTAATACAGTGCCATTGATACTTTTACGGAGGCGTGGGCTCAAACAACAGATTCCACGCAAGCAAGCATTATTTTCTGCCGCTAGGGTAGTGGTGGTGGTGGTGGTGGCGTTGCTGCCGCTGCTGCCGCTGCTGCTCCTACCTCGAAGAAACCGACTCTGGAATGCTACGAGTCGATCTACTCTATAGTCCGGATCGCTCCAACCTGTCCGGCGTGTACCACCGGAGAGTAAGTCGACGAAGAATAAGAAAGACCAAGGAGGATGAGCCAAAAGCGAGTGAGCAGGAGCCTCCGAGAGTCCGAGGAATAAAAGGAGAGAGGAGAAATCGCTTTATTGCACCACGGAACCCGTGGCCCTTTGTGATGATCAAGGCAAACACGTATATGTACGTGTAAAGGTCTATCGAGGCTAACTCCACCGTAAAAAAAGTGCAATTTGATAGTCACTCCAACAAACTCGTCACGTTTCTTTTTTCTTCGTAAATTTCAGACGACTATTTAACTAATTACCACCTCCCACTAATTAGGCTTTTAATTAGCTATCCTTTAAGTGAGTTTTTTCTCGTAAGTTCTTAATTCTCGCGTTTTCCCTCCAACCAAGCTTCAATCTCGATACCCTTCATCACCGAATATCAGTTTTGTAGGATAAATCGACCGGGCATACAGAATTTTATTCGCTAGACTGAAAGATTTTCGAGGGATGGAATCAGAAGACGAGGGAGAGGATGGTCAGAGCTCGCCGGAAGAAATTTTTATGGGTCCCCTGTTCGTATGGCGCGGCCAACGAAAACGCGTGGAATTTTTCGATCCATTCTCACTCGTAAAACTGCGCGTCGTAATTAAAAGCCTAAAGATCATCAGATCTTCATGTCGGAGAGTCTTCGAGCGTTCCTGTTATTGCGTGCGGGAGCTTAACGAAAATCCGAGGATGTCGCCGGTGCTATAATCCGCTGAAGAAGCGAAAACGTACCTGGAATAAATCGACGCTGACACTAACAAATTATGCGCATAAAATTAAGAATTATACCGGAGGATGACACCGCCAACTAGGTTTACAGCGACCGCACGAAATTAAAGGAATACAGCCGCTAAAATGGTTATTTAAAGAGTGCGATTACACGAAAGGCGTGCCTATCAGATTTTATTAAACGAATAGCTTGCGCGTGTAAATAGCGGTTAATCGATAGTCCTGTCACTTTCGAGGAATCAAAGTTTCAGTCGGATCACACGCGAGATACTTTGCCTTGCTACGAAATAATTATACTATACGTATAACGCGTCAGGGATAGGGGATCCGGAAAATGAAGTAAAATAAGAGAACCACCGACGAAGGATCGAGGTGGAAGGAAGAAGAATAATCGAATCCAATGAAACAGAAGAAGAAGAAGACGAAGAAGAAGAAGGTGGAGGAGGAGGTAAAGAAGGAAGATGTGAAGAAGGAGTAGCGGGCGCGCAGAGAAAAGCAAAAAAAAAAGTCGAAGAAGGATGGACTACCGAAGACTCTGGAAGGATGGAACTATGGAAGCAAAAACAGAAACCAGTCTCACTGGCTCAAGGCTGCCTGGCTTCGCGGACGGGCTACCTGGGGGCTGCCCGTGAGTACCTGTCCGTCTCTGGCGGCAGCGATTTCTCGCGAGAGAGGCACCTTCTTCCCAACTCAACTGCTACCAGCTTTATCCTGAACCAAGGCGACCACCAATGTTTTTTTCACGCAAAATCATCGCGCAGCGCCTTCGGGAGCAGAGCCATAAAGAATCCACTTCTCACCCTTTTTCACGAATCCCCTACGAAACTCGATTCTCTACGATCTACGATCAATTGAGATTTTCGCTCATCTCTGCATTATCCGCTGATATTTATCGCTAAACATTTCTCGAGTACGCTTCTTCGTCGCACTAGTTTTTGTCGAGAAATCTCTTCTGGCAAATTGCTACCAATTTTATCCGTGGACCACCGATACGAGTGGTCGTTTCACGCAAATTCAACGGGAACGCCCTAGGGAGTACGGCTGAACTCGTTCCTGCTTAAAACCGTGACGTCGAGTCCCCTGCTATCGTCCCTCTTTGATGCCTCCTGACCAAAGCAAACTTCCAGTCGACTTCGCACAGCCCTCACAAGGAGGGGGCGTTCGATTCTTTCCATGTAATTACGCGTTCATCTTGAAACGCAGATTAAGCCACGACAGGACCTCACCGTGGTTTATGCATACTTATGCATTATTCAATTCAGGGGACAAATTTAAAAAGACCCAAGAGTATCGTAAACCAGTATGGAAAAAGTCACGAGTCCAGCCTGAACCTTTGGCAAAAGTGCGCAGAAGCCGGCGGAAGGAGTAGACTCTCTCTCTCTCTCTCTCTCTCTATCTTTATCCCTCAGTTGTGAAATTTAAAGACTTTGGATTCTTAAGATTCTTCGAGTTCTTCGAGTAATTTAAATTCTGTGAAATGTGGAAATGGAAAACATCGTCTAGTGGTTGAAGAATGGACGTTCGATACGTGTAGTCTTTGAACGTCATCCCGAAGTCCTTTCGCTTTGACGCATAAATGTAGTACCAGAATGTGAGGGAAGGAGAAAAGCGAAGGAGACACGTTCGATTCATTCTAGGTAATTACGTGACTCTCCTCGCACTCGGAGACTCTTGCCCGTGACGAGACCGTGACGGACGGTACCTCGTTTTACGAGCATTCATGCGCAAGTTCAGGGTGGGTCAATTCACACGACAATTATTGAAAACGAGCACTCTTCTACGAAAAGATTACGGTGAGCTACGGCATGCATAATTCGACGTTCCAAAAATTCATCCCTCGGTGTTTAACGCACGCAATAAATTAATCTCGTTACGGACCTCTGCACCAGCAACGGGAGTCCCAGGGAGAACAGAAAAATGTTCGCTTTGCAAATACCCGCTGTAATTATCCGGCAACTCGAGCAATTAAATTTCGTCCGACTCGAGTCTGCGTTTCAATCAAGTTTTCGTGATAACTTTTTCGGTTATCTCTCCCGAGCATCCCTCGTAATTAAATTCATTTCCGAAAAAACCTGCCGACGTACGAGACTGGAGCGATGAATCAAAAAGTTCATTGTAATTAATTGAAAAGTTACGTTCGCAATTGCGAGAGACGAAACCGGCGGCGCCGGTACCGCCTAAAAATACTTTTTCTCGCTGTCCCGACTAATTACGTCAATTGTATCTAATTGGGCTAATGCGAGTTGTGCGACGTGTAGTCGTTGGTTCACGCCAAACCGCGAAAAAGCATACCGGATCAATTTCCATGCGTGGGAGAACCGTTTCCAGTCGTTATCAGATTTGCTCGGAGCTTGTCGTTGAGTGACAGCGCAGCGATAGTCTCTGGGCGCCACGACTACCTCGATCATTAAAGAGGAGGCGTGAGGAATATTGGCCCCGGCTACCACGCTTAATACAAGACGATCGTCTTACGCAGGCGAGATAATCGTTGGGCCGACCGGTATCGCACACAGCGACGCGCGGAGTATCGAATAGTTGTTAAATGCACCGCGCCAACGTCAAATAAACGTCGGCACGTCGACGCGTGAAAGCTGTCGCAAGAAGACCTCGGGAAATTCATGTATCCGGTATGTCACAGTGCATGATTTCTCCGGCTTCCAAGAAGTTTGCAAACGATTTTTCCTCCCACTCGTGGAATCCCGATGCGATCGATCGATCGACTCATTATTTGATTGATCCCGAACGAAGTTGGAGTCGCGCGAATGACAATGACGGCGAAAACGCCGTATCTCGGTCTCGAGCGAGTTTCCTCGCCCACCTGGCGAGGAGGCGCTTAAACCGAGGAAGCGGAATCAGGAATAATCTTCGGTGCGGAAAGTAGCCTACATAATAGCCTCGGATAGTCTCGTGGAAGAAGGTAGGTGGAAGCGAGAAATACGTAAAATGAATGGATCATCCATTTCGTTCGGTATTCATCATCTGCTTAGAGTAGTTTTTTTTTTCATGGCTCGAGGTAAAACGTCGCCGTTTATCAAAGACGACGCGATCCGACGACAGTGAAGAAATACGAAGACTCGCAAGACGCCGGTGAATGCCATCGACGGAGGCGCGCAAGCTGCGTTGTAATCGCGGAATAATTGAATCCGCGCTCACCACGCGTTCCATACACTCTTGCGGTAACCCCCAGGCTCCGAGGGGACCACCTCTACTCTTTCACGTCCTTCTCCCTCTCTCCCTCCGTCCCTCCATCATGTTAATGCCTTCTCTCTTTCTATCAGCGTGGCCCTTTATTTATAAGCGCCTGGAGCTACCGACATAAACGCGTCGAGGACTGCATTCATAAAGCTGCTGCACCGCTTTCCTAGGCTAAGCTGCTGCTGCTGTTGCTGCTGTTGCTGCTACGTCGTTGCTGCAACCAACGACCCCGTTTACATCGACCAGGGCCCCAGGGCACGCTACTTCGCTTACACGAAGCCCAGCCAGGCCCCTTTTTGCACGACACCTCCACCAGTTCCAGAGAGACCGGACTCGCCCTGAACCTCCCACTCCTCCAGTCTTCCGGGAATCACTTCCGGCGTCAAACAATTGATACCATCTCCTTCGATTTTTCCTTTTACCGAGGATATTTATGGCGGTGATCGTATATCAAGTACAGTTTCATGAGCTAGACCACCCCTTTACCTTCCTTCCTTCCTGCCTAGTCCGTTAACCGAATTTTGCTTTCCGGGATGATTCACTCGACTCCGGTGAATTCGATTCTGCTCGGTATTGATCAACGATGCGGATGCTGCTGCGAGAGGTCTGGTGCGACTTAATCGAATTTCCCGTCCTTCCGCTGACTCTGATTAACGGCGATCTTTAGGAAAAAGCCCGCGAGAGCCTTGGAGGAGGGTTTTATGGGGAAAAAGACAGGAATAGCGTGTCCGCGTTAGTTTGCTCAACGTCCCATGTCCGCGATTAGCTGGAAAGTATGGATGCAGCGAGTACAGCGAGAGGCGTCATCAATTTTCAGGGCGGTCTTCCGTTCTCTAGCCGGCCAAGTATCAACATGCGGGGCGTAACTATATTATTTTAATAACGTACTGTCGGCAGCTCTCCCGGAGTTCGCGCTTGCACTTAATTTGCGGCGTACTACATACTCGAAGAAGCCATTACGCGCGTGGTATATGCGTGCACGGGGAACGGTAACGCTTAACGAGTTCCGCGCGGCTCTCCGGATCGGTAAGACAGATCAATAAAGATGAGACGTGCGCATAACGGTGACCTGAATAAACGGATTTAATATCCCGCCGGTGCAGGTGGAATACAAATTAGCGATATACTCCCCCCTCCCCGTATTTCCCCGTGAGCGATACACATAAGAGTATTTAGCGCAAATGGCTCCATAATTGGGAGCATCCTTACCACGTAACGAGGCCATTAGACTTTTTTCGTTTTCGGTTCCTTTCGGCCGCAATTTTTTCATTATCTCGCGATGAGCCTCGAGAATTCTTTATTAAAAGCTTGTATCCCATCGGGGAGGTATGCCCTCGATCTCGATGATCCCAGGTGTTGCGAGAGAGAGAGAGAGAGAGAGAGAGAGAGAGAGAGGGAGAGAAAGAAGCGAAAAACCCCGATGAAAAGATTCACGAAAGGATCTCCCTAAGCAAGACTTTCCACTTTGAACCTTCACCGTTGGTATTCTGGGAAACGAATGTACGCCAGAGATAGATCGAGGAGCACGCGGAGTAATTGATCGGGAATGTTGGATGCTGGGGTATAAAGCGAAGCGAGCAAAGCAAA
This sequence comes from Sclerodermus sp. 'alternatusi', assembly GCA_037305995.1. Lineage (NCBI taxonomy): Eukaryota > Metazoa > Arthropoda > Insecta > Hymenoptera > Bethylidae > Sclerodermus > Sclerodermus sp. 'alternatusi'. Next base: position 2,942,433 of record CM074550.1, read on the forward strand.
GCTAATAGCGAGAGACAATGGCACGGATGGAGGCAAAGTGGTACGCGAGTGATTTTAGTGAAGCGATTAGGTGAACAGGAAGGTGAACAAATGCTCTCGCAAAGTGATACGGGGCTTCGAGAACGGGGGCTCTACAATTTTATCGGCGGTAACAATAGCGCGGTAGTTTCGGAATACCTTGATGTATTATTTCGATCGTCGGAGCGGAAGGGGGAGGAGGTGGATGGGAGGGAAGTTCCAGGCACGCAGGAGCGGTTTAACGCAGCCGTGCACAAGTCAAAGTGGCGTAAAGAGTATAGGAGTTAGGTATCCTTGAATGCAAAGGCTATTCCCTGGCCTTGAATGTCTGTTCGTTAGAGACGCGATATGTGGAAATGCCTCGCTCGTTATTTTCCCGATGCAATTCAACGAGACTCCTTGTGTAATGAAATTTCTTAACTTTCCAGAAAACTTTACTGCGCGTACTTTTAATTTTTAATTTGACCGGATTTACCGGCGCATTATGAAACGTATCCATAACCGCATTTAGTGCCGAGTTTAACGAAACGACGGTATACTTTTCCAAGACATTAATACGCACTTTGCGACTGTGCGACTGACATAAAACTTTGCTCGTAGAATCCGTGGGATGCGCTTTGACTTTTGAATAATCAGCCATTGAGGAATCTCGATAATTAATTCCATAACGTAACAGCCAAAGGGCAACCGGAGGGAAAGTTTGTCCAAGGAGCATGTACTCGAGGGTGCGCTCCAGAGCAGTTACTTAGTCAGAGATAGATGAACTCGAGGGAACCCGCGGGATCTAGTCGATCCTTTTAGCCGCCTCTGATCCATGACGAAATATTAATTGACAGAAAAGAGCTAGTCTTTCTAGTCGCTCCGTCACCCTCCTAAACTCTTCTTGAATCATTCGACCGTACGACATTCGTACGGATCTTATTATTCTCATTACTATCATTATTATTAATTAATGATCTGACATGCGCCGTGCGCGCAACCTCGCGCTTTGTCATTAGCTTCGGGCTATCATTACCGCGCGGAATGCTAATTGCCGCACGGGGTCCCTCCGAAATTCATGCAACGAGACCAAAAAAAGAGGTACAATAGAAACGAGTCATTTCATTGGCGATAATTGCGGCGACCGAGGGTGGTTCGCCTCCAGACAAGTCCAGGTAGTCCGGTGGTAATCATGAATCTACGAATCTACCACGAATGTAGACGAATATAGACGTCTTTATGACGTATCTATTAGAGTTTGGAGGCGCAGTTTTGCGGGTCGCTTTTTTTACTGGCGAAAGGTCCCCGGGCCTTTACGGCTGGGGATAAAAGCCGGCGATTTACGAGGAAGCACCCTTTCAGCCGTAAAAACGTGGATTCGTCCGGGGACAAAGGAAGATGCCATATAATTTTACAGTTCGTGCTCCCGTTTTCCATGTTGCACCCTTTCACGCTTTGGTAGCAGCAACAGCGTAGTAACCCGGGGAACGGCGGCACGGCGAATCACAACGCATCGAGTATTTCTTCACTCATAATCCGCGCGCAGCGGCGTTAATCCGGTTATTCGAACGCATTAGCCGCTCTCCTACGGTCTCCTACGAATGTCAAGTGGTGTGACAGGTGAGAAAGAACCGGCCTGAGAAAAGTTCTCCCGCTCGGGCTCTCCCAGACGTCCAGCACGGATTCCGAGAGATTCCGAAATCCTCTAACGGGAATCTCCTAGTTTGCCCTAGGCCGCGCGTGCGCCGCGAATTAGTGTCCTGAAAATTGCCGCGATATTTCAGCGCCACTCGGCACTCCTGCCTACGGAATTATTCGCGACAAGCTAATCTTGAAATACGATAACTCGCGCGCTATTTACATCGAACGCCATCCGTAAATCATACCAGATAATCTTACGGCAGTTTCGGGTTTCCATCCCGTTCGATGGAAAATTGCCAGTTGCCGAGGGGTGATCGCACTTGTCACTTGATATCGCTTTACCGCAAGTGGCCGATCGCTGACTCCAATAAAACCTACGAGGGATACAAATAAAATGAACTTTATAAGCCCTAACTACGCGTAAAATCATCCTAGAATATTTATGAAGCACTTGCAAGCTACAAATACCGCAGTATTCGTTTGTGGAATCTCGAAGGGTCCGCTGCGCGCATCGCTTGGCTTATGAATCGATAAATCTAAATTATGCGAAAATCGAAAACGATTCGAGGAAGACGCGGAAGGTCTCGGTGATTCACTCGAGTCGAGATAGCGCACCCCGGCTACTTTCCTGGCTCTCCGATTAGTTGATTTTCATTGTTGAAGACCGTGTTTCCGTATGGTAATTGGAAAGTTCTAAGCGGAGGGTAGAATGAAGGGAGGAAGAAAAAGAGAGGGAGAGAGAGAGAGAGAGAGCGCCACGATTCGATGGATACCAATCGGATAGCAGAGTCGCCGGAGGATGTTCGTCGACGGGAATGTTAATTAGTTAATTAAAACGTTTTGGTTCGTTTCCACCCCAGGATAAATTTAGATAAGGCGACTGTCCGATATCGTACACCTTTCAGCGAGAACTTGCCGTGATTACATTCTGACCCTGTACACTGGGCGAAGAGATAAGCCGAGGAGTCGTCTCGTGAGGTGGCCACGCAGGTCCTGCGTCCATCGCGCACGGCTGTTGGGCCCCGCCGACTTGCAAATTCGAACAATTCGATTATCTTTCGCCAATATTTCACCGCGCGACTCCCTCCTTGACTCGTCCTTGACTCCCGCGTCGCCTTTCTCACTGGAGTTTCGTTTGTCCCTCCAAATTCTGCCGGGGCTTCAGCCACCGCTAACGTCGTTGCGTCGCTACTCCATCGGCTCTGCCAATTACGCAATCTCGTCATTTACATTAACCACCGTGGCGTGTCATTATTGGAAATTGCGACGAGGAATGAGCAAGCGAACGAGCGAGCGAGCGAGCGATTACAATCTTGACATTGATCTCAGATAGCACGTAACATCGGCGTCGATGATCGATCATTGATTTCTATGCGCGCGCGCGCGCGCGTCTATCTGGATCCTCGATCCTCCACGGCTCAGGGACATTCCAGCCGGTGAAAACTGGTGTCAGTAAATTTGAAGGAGCGAGTCCGGCCCATGGAACGAGTCCAACGCGAGTGATATAAATCGACAGTCTTGTAAAACACGCGGCGCAAATGTCTAGCCGGGCAACGGAGCTGTTAATAAAGAATCTTAATGTCCCGCTGGAACCATTTAGATTATTTCGATGTAATTCGAGCGATAAAGACGTTACGTCGTCCTTGGAGGAATTCGACGAATGCAAATTACCGCGAGGGCTGCGCCATGCTAAGCATGCCGAAGCAAAAATGACATTGTCGATACGTCTTTATTTATTTAGAGGAAAGGGCGGGGGAGGATGCAGCTGCTTATGCGCGGGGAGCGCGTGCATCAAGTCGAGCAAATTTATTCGGCAGCACGCAATGTCCCGCAAGCAAGCAGCGTGTCTCCGAGCAAACTCTCGGATTCGGGGAAAAGGTCCGGGAGAAGTACGATGTTCCTGGTTGGTCGGTCTGTCCGTCGGTTGGTTGGTTGGTTGGTCGGGTCCTCCGGGAGGACAAAGACCAGATTTGCGTGGGCCAATGCACCGGACCGTGGCAGCAAAGCAATTACTCGTCGATCCTGTCGGGTACCGGCGGGAATCTTCATCGGTCATCGGCGATCCGAATGCCCGTCACGTGGCGGCGTTTTGTGCGAGCACCTCCATAAGACCCCCGAGCGAGCGGGCCTCGTTCAATGGGGGGCCCGCCCGGCAGCGAACGAGTGAGCGAACGAACGAATGGATGGGCGGACGACCAACGACTGCGACGACGACGACGACGACGACGACGACGACGACGAAGACGAAGACGAAGACGAGACGAAGAAGACGACGAACAAACGAGAGAAGAGAGAAAGAGGAGTCAAGTAGACTTGGCAACCTGACGGCAACCTCCGACCATGCAAACGTCGAGACATCGCAGAGTACAATGTGCCATTCCCTCCTTGCTTCTCTTCCCTATTATCATTCCGCTCATTATTATTATCAGTATGCACCTGCGGGACACGCAGCAAGCACATTGCGGCATTCTGGGAAGCGTAATACTTTCGGCCGAACACTTTCAAAAGCTCTCTGGAAATTAACTGCGTGTCCGCATGGCGAGAGATAGAGCGAGAGACGGGGAAGGGAGGAAAAGCGCGGTGGTTCGGGTGAGGAGCCGGTTAGCAAGAAATTCCTGCAATTTAATGGGATTCTTTGATTGGTACTTGATGCCTGATCGCTACGCGTCTCACGTATTTCAGAGTCATTCGTAAGAATCCCAGTGTGTCCGCCTTGTCAGGGATTTAGGCATCGAACGCGAGGCACGAATTTTTAGGTCCTAGCCCCCGTGAAACGAGTCCCCCCGGTCAAAGGGAAAATCGATAATCGCTCAATCTCGCTTACTCCACTTCCACGGAATTCCCACCTATTAATCATTTACATAACTGTCATCTGCTTCCGCTGCTTCCATTAGCATCGCGATGGCGATTCATCGAGCTTGAGCAGGACGAGGGATCGTTTTCCTAACGAAGGAGCCTAAGACCAGTCGTTAATAACGAATCGTGCCATCTAAACTGGTCATCGACGCACCGTCCCTCGACTTTTCACGAGGAAACGGACTGCGACGAGCCACGACGACGGTATACACCGAACGCTCAATTTCCTGCACGGATAACGATCGGTCCCACTACAAGGCAGTTTAGGAGCCTAAGCGTAATTGACAGGTGACTCCTTCCTTCATCGCGTAGATCTAGCGGCTCGACGCCCTTAAAAAACCTGAAAACCGACAGACGGGGACCCTAATAATTATGAGAGTCACTTCACTACTCCTATTCTAACCTATCGGTGTCTTCTCCACAGCGGTGGCCCTATCTACTTTCATCTCTCCCCTCTCCACCATTTACCTTCCGGTCATTTCCGTCGTCTCTCTCGCATCTCTCATATCTCATTTTGCGTTACTTCTCTGTTCACGGCGGCGGCGGCTTCTTTTCCGTTCTTCTGTTAGTTTTCTGCTAGCTTGACTCGAACCCTATCCCTGACTACTTAGGATCTTTGTTGTCTTACGCTTTCCCTCTTTAGAGGTAACTATTCGGAACGTTCGTTTGTCCCCGAAGGCGCTAAACGGATTTCAATAAGTTCTGGCCGCACACAAGACGCCACCAGGTAAAAGACACCTGTTCGAGTGTTGACTCCGGCAACATCGGAAACGGTCCCTAACGCTTCTCGAGGGACGAGGGAGGCACCCCTCCCCTCGTCCCCCACATTTCCCTCGTTAAAAAGCCACCTTGTTCGCTTCCAATATATCACCCCCGTGGCATCTACACGCTGACATCTCGGACGATCCTCCAGAAATTCAGGCTCCTCGCTAATGGGATTTTAACTAACGATCGGTCCCGCGAGGGATGGGGATGATGTTGCTCCGCAAACTCGTCCCGTCCTCTTTATCGATCGATCGATGCCCAGCGAAATTACATTGATCCGTGTCTCGGAACTGCGCTAAAATTTGCCTCGGGAACTCACGTGCATGGAACGATTTCCTTCGGAACGAGATTACGGGACGAAGATTCTGGGACTTTATCCAATCAACGACATTAAAGTGTTTCAAGTGAAGAGAAACACTCGCCACAGTCCCAGCCAAAGTGTTATAGCTCGATATCAGCGGTTGATCGAGTCAACGGAGATACATTGGACTCGCATGCAGGGCGTAAAGTACGAAACGCCGGGGATGCGAGAACTGGAATGGCTCAGAACGCGTTCTGGCTCATAACGCTGGAACTCCTAATGATTCCTCTCGCGAGGCACTCGACTAGATTAGATAAGAGTCTGCTGCAGCCCGAACCCTATCCTCGCTCCTTCGCTCCTTCGATCCTCGCGCGATTGTTTCATTTAACGAGTTTCATATGCATATACAGGAGCGGGAATTTTGATGAAGCTTATTGCTCGCGCGCCCGCGGCTGGCGAACCTTTTATTCTTATCTCGACTTCTTTTAACATTAATTAACTTGGCTGCGAAATATCGCGCGAGCTCCGCTGACACGAGGAGCCTGCGTAAAACCGTCCGAGGACCAGCCGAGGAACCGTCGGCGCGAAAATAGATACTCGTATCTCGGGAGAATTAAAATTTTACCGGCTCGGGGAATTTCTCATTTCTCTCACGACACTCGACCGACCTTGTTTCCTCGGTTCCTCGGTTCCTCGGTTCCTCGCTACATCGCAATAAAACTCGTTGCGCGCGTTCCACCGTAATGATACGGGTGGTAGCGCGCGCAGCGGCTGGAGGGAGAGAAGCTGGGATGATTCCGATAATTATTATGCCACGGGGTTGGAGAGAGCGAGTATCGTGCGATCGCACGACAAATTTTGCGCGTGTACCCCTCCCCGTGCGTGCCATATCGAGAGGCCAAACTGGGAAAGCCGTACGGTGGCTTCGTCTCCATGTCGATCGCGTACCGATTTTTCTCGCGCTACTCAACAGTCAATGTGCTATAAATGGACACGCGCGTCTCGAATCGATAAATCTCTCTTATCCGACTGCCCATCTACTTCTCCATTTGTCCGAGCACTCGTCTAATCGTTATTGACAGTAGTGTCACTGAATTAACGGGACGGCAAATCCTTCGGTTTTTCCTGTCGTGAGGGCAAGACCTCTGTTCAGAGAGCAAATCGAACAATGATCTTTCGGGAGAGTCTATGATCGTACGTCGCACGCCGGACGATATTTCAAACGTCGTTCCGCACGCTGCTTCCTTGGGATACTCCGGGACAACGCTAACAAAGAGCCCGCTGGCAGCCTCTTGTGAAAAATAGAACCAACAATGAACTTGGGAATACTTCCTATCAATAACCATTAGCTCTCGAGCTCCTCGAGCGATCGGACGTCTCTCTATTTTATCCGATCCGTTGGCCGTGGATCCCACCGGGTCTGGATGACCCGCATAATTTTATTCGCGCTCTTTCGTTTCAAAGTCCACCGAAGCGCCACTGATTATTCCTTTCCGCTAATTTGCCTAACGAAGACACGTACGCAGCCCGGGGAGGGGATATCGACAAAAGGATCAGAAATGATTTCTAATAGAAAATCCTCGAGGCAGCTATGCACCGGGGGCTATCGGAACTTTTCTTCCTCTCTTTTAACCCGTTTTTTCCACGTAAGCGTACACGTGGCTTATGTAAGTTAAAGTTGATTCGCGAGCCCAACGAAGCGTCTCTAATTACTTCATTTCCCTAATTTAAATATCGATTCGGCTCAGGTAGCCCGATTTCGCGCGAATGGCGGAAAGCAATTGCACGCGGTCTTGCTGCTACGTAACGGGTCACGCATCTCCGGTCTTGGCCAATTAGTCAAGCGTCGAAATAACACCCGAGGACTATTCGCGAATAACGGATATAAAGCCAGCGCGCTGTCTTTGATAATCCGCGTAAGCTCAAAGGCAACAAATTTTCCAAACACCATAAAGGAGAAGAGTTATGCTTGAAGAGCCCCGGCACCGAAGCGCCACGGTAAAAGTCCACGAGATTAGATAACAATACTAAATTATGTCTCTGGAGAAGCATAATACCGAGCTACCGGAAAATTTATGCCGACTACCAGCTTCCAGAGTAGAAGCAAATCATCGTGTGAAATAATTCGCTTATCAGAGGTCGCGGGCCAAGTGATTTGCAAAGTCTGCGGAGTATCCGCGACGAGAGAATCGCAAGGGAGAGACGACGATCATCCGCCGCAGGGTTAGGATACGTGCGTAAATTGATGCGAGAATTATTGCGTACTCTCTATTAAGTACACATGTATAATTAACGCGAGGAACAATAGGGGCAATAAGAGACAACAAGGATGAACATGAGTGCGTCAAGAGGCTTGGAGCCGCCGGCAGTACCAGTACCAGTACCAGCACCAGCACCAGCACCATCAGCGGCGGCAGCAGCAGCGGCAGCAGCAGCAGCAACGGCAGCAGCAGCACAGGTGGAATCTGGTATCTGACTCTCTTGGAACGGTTCGAGCTGGCAGTGCAGTAAAGGAGCAAAATGAACGAAACTAGAAGGAAGGATAGGAGGGCGAGGAGAAGCCGAAGAAGCCAAGGGAGAGACGAAGGGCATCGGTGGAGGAACGAGAAGGAAAACGAAAAGGAAAAGGAAAAAGAGAAGAAGGAGAAGGAGACGGAGACGGAGAAGGAGAAGGAGAAGGAGAAGGTGCACCTAAATATCCTTGCATGTACGCTAGCGCGTTTTCTGCAACGTGCAAAGGTGCGTTTCGACGCGGGCCTCCCTAACCCCCTTCTTTTGCGCCTGTAATAATGTGCTCACATATTGGAGTACCTTTGGAGTGGGGAGTAGCCGTAGAACGCAAAGCTCGAGAGGGGTCTAGCAAGGGTGGGGGGTGGAAGGGAGGAGCCCCCCCGGAGGTTGGCCCTCCGTGTACGTGTGCGGCAGCATGCCCACATGCCCACGGCGGTAATAAGAGAAAATAAGTAAAACCCTAAGGTACAAACCGTAGGGGGCATAGGGCGGTGGGCGGGCGGGAGGAGCTGAACCTGTTCCCGAGGGAGTTCCTTGACCCTCGGGGGCCCTCTTGCGCGGTTCGAGAGTCAGCGAGTAACCACCATGATGCCCGCCAGGCTGCGCCAGAGGAGAGGAGAGGAGCGAGAGCAGCGAGATGAACGCCAGAGGAAGACGCGAGACGGTGGACGAACAGAAGGAGACTCGGCAGCGGGGCGGTGCGCTGGAGGGAGATGCTGACTCAGCCGCCACTCAGGGCGAAAGAAAAGGAAGGAAGATTCACCACCGGGGGAAGAAGGTACCACCACCCAGGATCTCACTACTGTCCACCCGTCGTCCATCCACTCGATCGTCTATTCGGACGCAAACCCGGTGTACCACCACCATCACCACCGCCATCGCCACCAACGCCATCGCATTGACGAGGAGCTACAGTCTATCGACTATCTACCAAGCTGAGAAAAAGAGAAAACAAATATGGTTCGCCATGTCCGTGGAATCTCCAAGGAATCTGACCCTACGGCCGGGAAGCTGTCCCGCCGTGCTAGAAAACCTAATTTTACCAATAGAGTTGATCCGTTAGCTGGCGGCCAATCTCCTGCTCCGAAATGTTCGCGCGATGACATTGACGAGACGACGATTATAAATCACTGACTGTCTCTCTGCGGGAGAAGTCGACTCTCTCGCGATCCGCGTGGGCCACGGGAGAGAAGCGACTCAAGGAAAGCGCGAGGAAAATCATCGTCCGTCTCGTGGATGATTGACTCGTCGCGTGACATCCTGACTTTTGATCGCTAGCGTTAATCAGCTTCGTTATCCTTCTCGCAGTTTGCTCGGGAAGATTTTAGCGAGTCGTCCCTTAAATTCGCCTCGATTTCACTCGCGCGAGCATCGATGCTCGCGTTCCGCTCTGTGGACGCGAATTACGTAAAAATACTGTTATTTGATTTTACGTGCTCGAAATTCAGTGACGATCACTGCCGATGGCACTTTTGGGCGGCAGCGCGAACACCCGGTGGATGATCACGACGACGCCTATAATGGCGATGGACACGCGACAGGACTTATCCATTATTCATCGGCCCAAATCATCCTCGGAGAATGTACATAATTTCGTCCTAGCAGCAGTTGGTCCCTACCGGGAACTTTGCTCTCTCAGTCTTGCCGGTGAACAGTGGGTTATCAACCCGGGCCCGGGCCCGGGCCCGCAGCCGAGCCTGGGAATCTTCGAAATAGACGAGGATCAAGGAACACCTGTTAACTCCGTTTGGTCGATTGCAATATGGCACAGGTGGAATTGACTGCTGGATCTCGAGTATCCTCCAATCTCATGCTCACGAGATACCTTTTTCTACTGCAAGGGGGTGGAGCCTCGTTTTTCCCGTGAGTTCGCAAAAAATTTCACTCGTAAAATGTCTTTCATGGGAGAAGGATCCGCGATTTTCTCGTATCGAGGAAACCTCGCAGGCGAAGGCTCGGATTTGCATACGGATCACAGGGGTGGTGGTGATCAATGGGATCGAAGCATCGATAGGAGAAAACTCAACCGTTAGAGCGACCATCCATCCATCCATCCTTCGCTCCGGCATAACAGCTTCCGCGGTAAATCAGCGATGTCCGCGAAGCCGCTAGGTTCGCGAAACGTGTACCTGGCGAATATAAGTAGCGATTCGCTCCTTTCTCGCGCTGGCGAATTCGAGTTCCGAGGTGAGAATACAGTCCTGCGCTGTTACAGACGCCCGTGATGAAACCGATTGTAAGATATATATGTATAGTGGCCAGCATCCAGCAGGGCACAAGTGTACGTCGTCGTCGTCGTCGTCGTCGTCGTCGTCGTCGTGTAATGCCTTATAGAAAGGCGCACGGAGAGCAAAGCGCATAGGTATGCCCTTCGCGCGCGCGCGCTCGCGTGTGTGTGCGACGAATACAGACAAACTCGCGGTTATTACAAACACTTACCGCTCCTTAGGAGCGTACTCAGGTACGTGCGATTGGACAATCGTGCCCTGATCCGCGTGCGTGTGCGGGCCCTCCGCTGAAACGCGGAGAGCGCACAAACACAGCTGGAGAGTTCGCGTGGTCGCGAGCACACGAGCGCACGATCGCGCAGCACACGTGTACGTATTGGGCACACATAGAGCGAGAGATGCCAAGCCACGACTCGGTGGAACACGAGAGAGGGAAGTAACGTGTATAAAGAGTGGAGGAGAACGGCTCGAGGATTCACGGGACGAGCGCGGCGCGGGGGCACCTTGGCGTCCCGAAGGTGGGGGCCGAAAAGGGGGGAGCCCGCAGGCCGGCCTGCGGCTCCGAACTCAGTATCCCCGGAGCAACCGTCTCGTGTACCCCGTCCAGGTATCCTCTGTTTTCGTGCCTAACTGCTCGGCGTGTTCGCACACAAACGCACCGACACAGTGGCGCGCACCCCACACACTCTCGCGAGCTACCCTGCACGCTCCTGCGGACCGTGCACGCACGCACCCCGCGCGCACCTGTTTCGCGAGATCGCGAGTGCTCATGCCTGGAGGGAAACTTTGGCCAACTGTTGGATTTCAGTTTCCAGGAACAGGGGATTCCCGAGTGAGATGCGCGAATGGTGAACGAGAGCTGCGAGTGGATCCAGCGGAGGATCTTCCCAGTTGGAACATCGGGGGGTAGTTTTCCCACGTTTCCACGAGAGACTAGCAGCGCAACCCCACCGTCGTTTTATCGCGATCGCTGCTTTCCACCGTTCGGCGAATGAATTTCTTCGTCGCGTCTGCCAGCGCGTTGTCCCGCTGCTGCTTTTAGGGCGCCGACTGCAGGAACAAAGCGATTCGCGCGACCAAGAGGAGAGACCAAGTGGACTCCGGCTTGGAGATCCAGCACCTTCGACCCCCGTCCCCTCCCCGGCGCCCGGGGTTTTGTAGCAGCGTGCAGTGCGAGTCGAGTGCCAAGCGCTAAGTGGAGCGCAGGTCGTGGGAGCCGGCGATTTTCTATACACGTGCGCCTCTCGGATTCATTTCTCGTTAGCTACGAGCGACTAGACTCGTTCGAGAGCCTCAGCTTTTCAAGGCGACAGCCTCCCGGAGTTGGATCTTCCTCGACCGATATAATGAACGCGAACCTGCCGCTTCCCACCGCTCCATGATCCAGGCGCGTTCCCGCGTTCCCTTCGAGGTGAACCGGTGGTCGAAACGGGGAAAAAGCTGGCAAGGAGAAAAAGCCGAGTTTGGTCGTACGCGAAGAAGCAAACTCGGGAAAGCCTCCCGAAAGCTTCCAAGGTTATAATGTTCAGTTCGGTACTCGCGAAAGCAGCCTGCGACTAGAGTATTTATGACATTAGTGGTAGGGGTTCTCGCGAAATAACGTGGCGGGGGATTGGATGGGAACCCGGGAGCATCGGGCTAGATCCAACTGAAAGTTGTTTCGCAAACCGAAAGGTGATGTCGTGACTCGACGGAGGCAACAGCATGTAGTAAACTTCACGTGTCTGACACACACGGTGAAGTGGTTTTCCAGCCAACGGGAGAGTCAAGATTCTTCTTTGAGAGAGGCGAGGAGAGGCGAGGAGAGAAGAAGAAAAGAAAAGTCTTGGAGGAGCAGAGTGCCAACTTCCGGGGTCTTAGTTCAACGACCAAGGATTCGGAGTTGAAGTGATTAAGTGGTCAGTGGTGGGGGATGATACAGTGACACCTTCGACTGGGTAATCTTTGTTGACCAAAAGTGTAGAACCAGTTGTGCATCGGAGTGTGCGAGAATATCCTCTGTCAGGTATCCGAGGGAGAGTGTGGTGCTCGACGACGGATGGATCAAAAAGAGATCCGTCGCGGCTTTCAGTGAGTGTGTACATCGACGAACCAGGAGGAATCGTCTAATTGATCATTGGATAGAGAGCGAGAGAGCGAGGGGGGAGGAGAGCGCGGCTCCAACTGGTACCTACGGGGAATAGTGATGCGGTAGTCGAGGGATTCCCCAAGGAAGACATGAGGGCGGCCGCCGCCTACGTCCTGTTCCTTGCCCACTTCATACAGGTACGTAGACACACGCACACGCGCACACTTGGCAGTTTCTTCTTCCCATCGAGCGATCAACTCGCACAAAGGCCATAATTTCGTTTCCACGATGAAATTCGCGTTTTCTTCTCTTTTCTCTTCTCTCTCTCTCTCTCTCTCTCTCTCTCTCTCCCTCTCTCTCTCGTTTCCGCTTGCTCTTGGTCGAAATTGCTCTGATTGATGTCCCTCTCGGAAGAGACAAGAAGCATGCGCGGCAAGAGACTGTGTGAGTTTCGACTAGCTCACATGTGCTCGGAGTAACATTTCGCTCGTGCACTCCAAGCTGCAGCAGTTCGTTTCTGTGCTCCGAGTTGTAGCTCGTCTATCTACCCTATCGCGCCCGCTGGATTCTCTTCCGTATTCGACTCATACGGGCATGCACCGCAGTGTCACGCGATAAACGTATCCGCCGTGAGGTGTGACCGTGCTCTGCCTGAACTAACTCGGTTGCAAGCATGTGAATGAAACAGCCTTTGGAAAACGCTTTTGCTCTTGCTCTTGTTCCGGTTCTTACTCTTACTCTTGCTCTTGGATAGCGCGTCGAGCTGATTGACGTTCCGCTGATTCTTGCCCGATACGTGTAATCACGCGTGTCTGGCAAAGCTTTGCTCGGTGATATCACTTATTAATCGTGTATTAGCGAGAGAACTACTCGTGCGTGAAATAACGGCACGACGCATACGGCGAATTAATAAATAATTACCGATTGCCAGCCAATCATCCATAATGTAGATTTACGCGCGAACATGACATAATTGTGCAATTTTTTATTGTTTCCATTAAACGCAGCTGCGAGTGGAGATAGGACCAAACTTACCCGAGAACGTTCCACATTTCTCAATTCCCATCTCTTTCCGCAATTATTCGAGGAGGGAGGGTCGGCTGCCACATCCTCCTTCTCCTCCTCCTTCGCGTTTAATAGACACATACTTGTGGTGCAACCGTGGCCTTTTTACGGAAGTTGTCGCGGTGGCACCTACACCTATCATCTGCTCGCGAGTCCTTCCCGCATCTTACAAAGCGAAGAGAAGAATGACTGTACTTTTGCACATTCAATGGAAATTGTTACGGCGAGTTGCATCAACTCACGGGGTTATTTCTAATATTCGCGCATAACTCCAAAGTACCAAAGTACCAATTACTCGAGCGGTGTGTGCCATAATATCACTGCTATTTGTTGTTAATACTTTTGCCGCTCGCGATGCAAATTAGCTCGTATTCGGCTGGCTGGGGAATAACTGCATTAAGAAACGGTACGCGATTAGCTAAAGGCAGCTTTTCGCTCGAAGGACATGGGAATGTGCAACGCGGGAGTTACTAAATATAAATAATTACGTAAACACTGATTCGCAATAATAGCAGTGACTGTACGCATCATTGCATTCACCGTTGCTTCCCAAGCTGACGAGCAGACCGAGCGTTTCCTCCCTCCTCGTTCCCCGGGGAGAATTTGACAGAGATATTAGCCCTAAATTGGAAGATTCTCGGCGAATCGTCGGAGAATTACGTCTCCGATCCGCAGTGTTTCGTCGTAATGGACGCGCTTAGTTTTCGAATTTGCCGACCCAACCGACCAGAGAGGATCATCCTCGTCCTGCGAGGATCAAGAATATTCGAGCAGCGACTTTTCTCCTCGTGGATAAATATAGCCTGCGCGGAACGGAGCCCGAAACTCGTTGCTCCTGCGAGTATCTGCGATTTGGTCTACCCGCTCTGGAATAATGGGAGCTTAGGAGCGAAAAGCTGTTGCTGCTGTTACTGGCGATGGCGGTGGTGGTGATGGTGGTGATGATGGTGATGGTGGTGCCGCTGCTTCGTCGGGAGTTACGAGGGCCCCCTCCCCTCCTTATAAATGACTTTCGAGGAAAGGTTGGCCACGGAGGGTTCCCGCGTTCGCTCGATAATTTCGCTCGTGTGTAATTAAGCGCGTTGCTGCTCTCTTTCAACTCCAGTCTCTTCGGAATTACCGTTATAACGCGTCGAGGTGGTTGCTGTCGAAAAACATCGTTTTTGAAAGTCTTCTAGGAAACCGTGGGCAGTGCGCTGCGTGCCCGAGACGATCCGCGACGTTTTGCACGCCGCACACGTAGCGAGGACTGCACGGTGGTAATCGTGATGACAATGATGATCGTTTTGTAGATAAAAACCGAGAGGAGAATATCGGCCTTTGATTTCCACTCTCGGGCTTGCTTAAAGTGGAACGATCGCGCACGCCGAGAGAGGAAATTCTTGGCCGTCCGTGCGAACGACAGGGATCGTATTTTATTTGATATGCAAGGAGAGGGGAGAGGATCATAAACGTCGGAGCTTAGGGAGTTATAACTGTTTCGCGGGCAACTATCTCGCGGAGCGTATCAGCGAGGTGTCCGAGCGTGCGGATTCAACGCGCGAAACCTTCTGGCCTCCACGGCTCTCCTGCGCTCGTACCTCCTCCTCCTCCTCCTTCTCCTTCATGGTAGACAGGCGTCCGATTAAAGGCGATTTCACGGAGGTTGTCGGTTCGTTCGAATACGCTGACGCATCCAGTCGCGACAACGCGTCGTCACCGAGGGGGCCCGGGTCCGGGTCCGAGCTTGGGTCCGAACCCGAGTCCGGATCCAAGTCCGGGAGTCTTCCGGGAGGCGAGGGGTTCTCGACCACTCGAGACTCGAGCCCAGTCCATTAAGCCTTGAAATTGCAGGATGCTTCCAACAATTATCGTAAACCTCCGTTACGGGCGCTCGGAGATCGATCTACGCTCCCGCGGGAATCGGCCGGGAATCGCGTATGATTCGCCTCGGCCACTTTTATCGGGCCCGCTCGCCCGATAATAATTCATCGTCTCCCATCGGCGCGGCTTAATTACCCGCTGCGAGACGTGCTCTCGATGAATCGCGCGGCAGCATCGAGCACCAACCAAGACCCGAGACCGCCTACCACTTAATTCGGCGATCGGTCATTCAGCCACTGGAAACCACTCGCGAATCGCTCCCAGACTCTCCCAAGAATCTAGAACGAATCCCCGTTTCCTCCGAATTCGCCAAATGCCATTGTTCACTTTCTACTGCACTCGTCGGGCGAACTCGCGCTGTTTTTCTCTGAGAAACTCGGGTGCAGCAGCCTTCTCTCCTCACGAAAATAATTACGGTATCGGAGAGCCGTTCGCTTACTCGAGGTATTTAAGAAATGCTCTCACTCTCTCTCTCTCTCTCCCTCTCTCCCTCTCTCCTCGCGTGATCCCAAAACCTGATATCCTATCGGGGGATCTGGAAAAACGCGCGAGCCAACGCTACAACTATAATACGATGAAATTAGTGTGACAAGTGTTCCTATAATAAGAGTCCGAAGAATTTTCTGGAGGTTTTTTAAAGGATGCCACACCACGTGATTATCAGAATCTAAGATTCTTCGTTAGATGTGGAGGATGAGCGCGCTTATCGGGGGATCTGGTGAAAAGGGAGATGCGACCGCGCGGTATGTAAAATTCTGACTAGACGGTTTCAAGAGATCCAGCAGCAATTCATCAGGAGATGTCTGCGGAGCTTAAAATATTCTAGAGTATGGGTGCCCCGTTACCGCGTTGCCTGTTAATCGCATCGGAGGTTCTTCTTCTTCTTCTTCTTCTTCCGCTTTACTCTGGGAACTCGATCGTTGCTTCACGAACAGCAGCAGCAGCAGCAGCAGCAGCGGCGGCAACGGCAATTCTCGGTGACTTCTCCTTCTCGTTCCTTCTCGCCTCGCTATCATCACGGTCAATTATCGTGCAGCATCAGGTGGTCGGAGGTTGTTAGCCCCGCGGCGAAAACGGAGGCTGATCTCTCGGGGCTGTGGAAAGAGGCAAAGAAGGATGGGAGGAGGGAGTCGGACGGTGGATAAGCCGTGGCACGAATTAAGGAGGATAGAAGAGAAAATGGGGAAAGGCTCGCAAAGTGGCGCGAGTGAGATAAGCCGAGGTCGAGGCCAAGCTCCCGCTTGGAGGAAGAAGGAAGCGCAGAGGTAGCGAGGTGGAATCGTTACGAGTGGTAGTAGTATGCTCGGAGAAGGAGCAGGGCGCGAACGAAACGAAGAGACAGAGAGAAAGAAGAAGGCGAGGCGAAGAGAGGAGAGACGAAGCGAGGCAAGGCAAGGCAAGGCAAGGCAGGAGAAGCTGGGCGGGTTAAAGCGAAGCGTTTAGCTGGCGGTCACGCGAACCTCGTATAAAAATCAGCTTCGAAGCTGGAGAGGCCGATGCTTGCCGGATGCCACGCAGATAGACAGATAATGTGGTCCCGCGCGCGGTGGTGGTACCCTATGGGCTGTGTGCCACAGGTGCGTGCCTCCAAGTCCTTTTTCCCGCCGTCTGCACACAGTACTCGCGCCAATCACCTCCGGGAAGCCGCTGAACTTTTACGGGAGTTCCGGGAAACCCGCTGCGAATCTGCTCCTTTTTTCGTCTCCCGCGTTAAACACTTTGCCGAAACTCCGCTATGGGTCGTTATGGAACCTGGCGAGGATCTTCTCGGTCTTCTTGGCTTCCTCGACTTTCGCCCGGTTTCGGTGCCCGTCGTCCCCACTTTTTCAAGCTCATGCAGTAGTTGATTATGTGCATCTAATTATACGCTGTTCCTTACGTAAATCACCTATCGATCTTGAGCCGCCGCCGCCGCCGCCGCAGCCCAGCCACGCTTCAAAAAACGGAAGGGAGCTTTTTATTCGACGTAGCTCGAGCGAATCCACTAGCTTATCTACTCGCGGAAAACTGCGGGCGGCTAGATAACGCCGCTACCGAGCGTCGCCGACGACTCGAAACAACGCGGTTCTCAAAGTATCGATTAACGAAGCGGAAGAAATTGCTTCATCGGAAGTTTCTTCCTCGAGATAGCCACTCGTCAGAAGAAGAAGAAGAAAAAGAAGAATCGTAATAGGCAGAGCGGAAAGTCACCGCGCGCTCGTGATAAATGAAATTTTTCGCTTTCGGAATAAAAGCTATTAGAGACCCCTGTCCGAAGGAAATGGTTCGTCATTTTTCCTCGCGATACCTTTCTTCATTCGGTACTCTCTCGTTTGACGCTAACCGTGACAAAGGCAGGACGATTTCATGGCCGTCAACGAGTATCGGCAGGTGTGACCGGTACAACTTTATGGCAGTCGATTAGCTCTCGCTCCATTTCGCGGTGATCCTTCGAAAGTTCCGGCGGTCAGAAAAGTTCGTCGGTGTCGCGTCGAGAGTTACGCGACTTTGCTCGTGGCGGGGGAATCGCTCGATCCGCGCTCAGATCCGTCGCGGAATCGATAGCGAGAGGCGACTAGCGCAAATCGCCCTCGTCACGACGCTGACGAACCTCGAAAGGCCGCACCAACCGGAGGAAACAGCTTCGACGATAAATTAGCGTCGGTCCGCCTTGTTTTTCCCAAACTATCCGCCCGATAAAATTACTGAAAATTTATTCTCTCGGAGAATGGAGAGTAGCCCCATTCCCCGCAGACCGACCTGGAGCCGACTCCTTGCTCATTTTCATGCTCAGTGAACTTGAGCAATGCGCCGTCGTCGATTATGATTAAGTGCGCACGTTTACGCTTAGTTGCCATCAATCGTTCCGTTTTTCCTTTTAATTTATTAGCGAGCAGCGTACCACTAGATTTACCGGTGTAATCGCTCAGCCACTGTCACGCGTACATATACAACGTGTAATCGGGAATAATCACTCGCGTAATCTATCGTTCGCTGATTAGAGACTAGGACATCGGTCCTTTTTTTTCCCCAGGGTGACAAGCTCTGGCTCCCGCGCGGAGATACCCTCGAGCTGAAAATTTGACTGTTTTATTGCATACCACCACCTGCGAGGCTGCGTTTTTCAACTCTCTTCTCCTTTTTCCTCCCGCCCTTCTGCCTCGCGGTAGCTTTCCCACTGATAGCGGCGCGCGAAACTAGTTTAGCCGTGTAATTCGATAGCGAGAGGAAGCTGCGTGGAATCAAAAAGAATCTCGGCCATTGTAATGAAGAAGACGACGAGCGTATTATAGAATCTGCGAGGTCTTGGTGCTCTTGTTGGGGAATGGGAGGGGCCCGTTGAGCTTCCCACGCGAAATAAGAGTTTTTAATTATTTCGGTAATTTGTGGTCGATCTACGGTTAGAGGTCTGGCAGCCTTGCCGATGGGGTCGAGTGGGTAGCAAATAATATTAAGTATAGGTCTTCGTCCAGGAGAGAGAGATATATGGACTGAAGGCTAGTCCCTACCCGCATACAAGCGCAAACGTAAGCGTCGCGCACACGGACTCACGGGAACACGCACACTAGGAGAGCGTAAATGCCCGGCACTGGCGAATCGTCCGTGCAGATCCTACGGTATAAAATTAAATGGTCTTCGGCAGGTCTGTTTCACTCGGGCAGGTAGCGGCCACTGGTAATTACTACCTACGACTTAGGAGCTCAAAGATAAAATGAAAGGTCCGACCGATTTTCGAAACCGACATCGTTGCATTCGTTGTTCTGCTTTTTCGTACGTCGCGTCGCGTGAGGCTCCGTGCGCGCGCGATGGGCCACGGCGATTTGCGATAATCCCTCTCGAATTAAGAACGTAATATGCTCCCGCTAATAGCAGGGACGTGTCTACTGGATCTAAACGCGTCTGCTTGGACCTCTAGGAAAATAATCGATTGCCAATTACGATCAATCGTCCGAGCTGCTTGCTCCGATAACAATCGAGTCGAGTTTTCGCACAATTATTGCATTTCTCCCCTCCCCCCGTATTCTCCCGTACTTCTGTCCGTGGCGGTGCACGGGAAAACGATAGTTTCCAATCGAGTTAACTGCAGTCAAACCCATTAACTGCACCGATCCAAAATTCACGTTTTTCATAATTTTTTCTCAATTTTTCTCAAGAACGTCGAAAGGCGCTGAGAAGAGGATGGTGGTGGTGGTGGTGTTCGACACACTCACGGTAGCGCGCACGCCCACGCGTAATTGCGCGGCTTATGCTTATTAACGAGTAACGATTAGTTATTAATGAACTAATTACAGTAATTCACTATTGAGAGTTAACGTCGTTGATTATCTCATCGTTATTATGCTCTTTGCGCGCGGACGACCTACTCCAGACAGCTCGGGATATCTCGAGAGATTCTCACCGCTCCCATGACACGTGTAGACGTTTCACGCTGTTACGAAAGCATGCAAATTTAATGCAGGCTACTCAAGCGCGAACTGGATCGTCGTGAAATCATCCATTCCTATGTATCTCGTATATCGAGAGCGGTGCGCGTATAACTCGTCGCGAATTGATTTCATGCATAAAGATAGACGGAGTCACGACGCAACCCGTCTTTGCTCATTTTGTTCGTAGAAAATGGGAAAGGAGAGGAAAATCCAAAAAATCGTTCGACTATCCCAAGGAAAGGGAAAGGGAAAGGGAAAATGAAAGGGGAGCGGGAGATTTATCAAACCCGCAGTTTCACGCATGAAAAATGACAATGTTGCTCGTCCGGTGAATGGTTTAGCGAAAAATGGGATAGGAAAGTATACGCGGAGGCACGGGGGAGGTATGCCGAGTGGAGGGAACGTAAAATCGGGGAGAAGAAGAAAGACGCGAGGCGGAAAGTTCTCGACGGTGTCTCGCCCACTCTTTCCCGCGGATCTGCCGAACCCATCAAAGAGCCAACTCGTTCCACACGGTGCTCGCCATTTTTTCGAAAGAATAAATTATTCATGCCAATTCCTGGCAACATGTGAAACGGAAGAACGATGGAGAAGAGACTCGCACGCGCTGATTGCTGCCGGATCTCGAATCTCGGAAGATTCTCGTGCCTTATTGACGAGATTGTCACCCAGATACGAGCGGGCAGGGGGGGATATCAACGACAGAGCATTGCCGCTTCTGCTTTTGCCACTTCCCAGAATCAGGATCAAGAAAATGAACGCGCCAGAGAGGGTTGAAGGAAGAAGAGGAGAGGAGAGGAGAGGAGAGGAGACGGAAAGGACACGCTACAGTCGTTTCTCAGTATGCGTTTCGTTTTTTCAGTCGTACAAATTATTCGTATTAGCTCCCGCAACTTCCACGTATATATAAAACGAAGCGCCAAGGTATGGCTGGCTGCACCTTGGCTATGCGGAAAGGAAAGCCTCTTCTGCCGCGATCCTTCGCACGAACACGCAGAGAGCGAACGACTCACACAGTCATGCCCGATGCACCTCTTCTGCGCTCGGTTAGTCTTCGCTGTCGAGTATCCGCGTCTTTCTCTCTCCCTCTCTCTCTTTCACTATTTCTCTTTTCTCCTGCGAACGCGCGCATGTCCGTGTATTTATATTCGCGCACGTAACAGGTTACCCGGGGCGCTTCCACGAGACTTTGGACTTGTTGCAAGAGCAAACTCCGAGTTCAGAAATCAATCTATCGAAAGCGATCCGCGAATAGCGGTCTCTCCTTCGGTCGAAAAGACAGCAGTCGTGGAAGAGAGAAACTCGGTGCGCGCGCGCGCGCTCCGTTGGATTCTTTGTCTGGAAACGTGGAAATGTCGAGAGGCGCGACAAACGAGAAGTTCTCACACGAATCAATTGAACAGCTGCTAAAATTCTAGGCGCGTTCGCCTAGCGGGTAATCCGCTCCCAATCCACAGGTACCACCACCACACGCTACCATCACCGATGAGATCCAACGACGAGAACACAATCGTACAAAGCGTCGATCCCTCTTTTCTCTCCCTTCCGCGTCGTCCTCGTCGTCGTCGTCGGTTGCTTCGGACTCTTCGCGGAGCCGTTTCGCGATAGCACGTGAGTGGACTGTGCAAACTTTAGGCGAGCAAACGCACGTCTGGTCAGTACTCGGTCCGTCCCATTGGTTCCGCTATTCTTTTTCTCCTCTTCGAGTTGAAATGCCGCCACCCCCATCCCCGGCTCCAGTCCCAACCGCGCGCTATTGCCACTGCCGCTGACGCTGAGAAAGCTGCGGAAAGCGACTTTGTCAACGGAAGATAGAAATCAAGCGCTCCTTCCTCTTGAAACAATCAAGATTTACGAGCTCCGACCGAAAACTTGAAACTTGATTTCCTAGATGCAACCGAGAAGAGACATTCTTCCTCCGCTTAGCATGGGAACCCGCGCACGTTGCGCCATTTACATAAGTCATTTACCTATTTAGGTTAGCGCACACGGAGATTTATCCACTCGGTGAGAATTCCCGAGTGAAAATTGACTATCGTTCCAGACTGTGCGCGTCGTCTAGAAGGTGTCTAATGCCGCGGACGTTTGCGCGTTTCTCATCGTTTTCGATCGTCTTCGATCGTTTCCGAGCGTTCTCAAGCGCTCTCGAGCACTTTTAATCACGCGTCTCTTTTTTCACCATTATAGGTAGCCGCGCGCCAGCCTCGACTAGTTTATTGCTTAATTTGTAGATATCCCGACTGCTAATATGCAAATGCGAGCCATAAAATGTAACGGCACGTGCGATGGATTCGATTACGCTAAGAATCCACTTAAAAGATTCTGCGCGTTCCTCCTTCCGAGGCAATGACTTAAAGAGCAATTTGCTCCGGCGAATGTCTCGAGGATGACACGTGAGAAGACTCGACAAACATCAAAGGACCAAAGTTTGCCGCTTCATCAGTCGCGCGCTCCTATCCGCCATTCCGTTTTTTTTCAGAGGCAGGAAGTTACCGAAAGCCTCCGCAAAAGGGATTTTGCCAGCCAACGCTACACAATCGATAAGACCCGTTCACTTTCCAAACACGCCTGGCTTTGCGCAGTACTTCGTAGGATTTTAGTACTAGCACTTGGCTCTGTGGAATCTCACCATAAATATTTGAAGTAACAGCGAACCAGTCATAAAGCAAACTTGAATTTCAAAAGTCCGGCTTGCTTTTTCAATAGAATGTTTTCCGACAAGACGACGGAGCCCCCATTAAAATGATTAAGCAAATCATTCGAAATTGATTAAATAATTGCCGGGGACACACGTTTCCCATGGTGGTAAGAACCGATTATCTTATTAGATATTCCAATCGAGCACTCCATTGGAGAACGCGTTTTCTCTCGGGGGCCTCGTTATTATGGCAAATTTCTAAGCTTCATTTTCCGCATCGTTTCTATCAGCCGACTCGCGAGCGTGTGCGTGCGTGCACACACGTACACGCGTAGGAACCGAGTAAAATTATGCTGCTCATTAAAAACGGAATCATAGATCGAACCAGATTCTCTATCGCGATTGTCGTAATCCTCCAATCACGTAACCCCGTTTCTCCTGCACACGCCAATCACGCGGCACGTGACAAGAAGCGTAAGTTCGGAGCGTTTTCAGCGTTTCGAGCTACTCTGCCGATGGAGTATCGATCCTCCTCCACCGCCAATTTTCTCCGGATCGGTTAGCTCCACGGGAGCACCTTCGTGGAAGCGAAGACAGCGCATTGCTTATGGTTAGTTAGCAGCTCGCGAAAATGTCATTCGCGAGGCGCTTACGTAACGCAGAAGGAAGCGCGTTATGGAAAGCAAAGGCCAGCAGACGATCCTTTGCGCTTTCTACCTTCGATCTTACTCCCGGTAATTACGTAGAGACCCGTACTGCTAGCTCTCCGTACACATCGATTGCGTACACGCGATATTCACGTACTCGCGCACACATTTACCTTCCTCCACCTTTGCACAAGACTTTCCTCGGACTCCTCGCGAGCGAAGCCAAGCAAACTGTACGAAACTCCAGCATCTGCCCCGACGATAAATATCGGGGAATATTTCATTCCGCGCTCGTCTTCTCGGTACTTGACGTATCACCATTTTCCCATGGAAGCGGAGGCGCCAAATTGGTCCACGCGCGTTTTCGCGAGCGTCGACAAATTTCGGAGAAAGCCGGGGGCAGGGGGAGGGGGAGAGACGGGCGTGGAATTTTTCAGAGGGAGTAGCACAGAGAAGAGAATACCGTGTTTGCTTCGGAGCCTAGCACACGGTAAATGGTGTGTGGCTAGGAAATTGCACGCTTTCCGCAAATTCGTGCGCGTGTAGCAATACGCGATGCGTATCGCCTAGAACTCTCGATGGCGGTGGCGGATCGGTACAACCCACTCGAAAATTGCCTCTGCCTTGGCTGCTTGCCGCTCTTTCGAAACCGAAAGGCCGATTTCATCGGTGAGATTGCTCTTACCTTAGCTACCGCGTAAACGCTTCGCGAACGATATCCAAGCCGCGTAACACGCAGGAGACCTCCGGCCTTTCGCTCCTTTGAACACTCTGGCCGCGCGCTTCCGTTTCCACGCTGCTTGCAATACGGAGCTCTGTTCTCGACGAACGAAATTCTTATCTCTCCTTGGAAAGTTTTCCGATAAGCCCTGGCCCCGCCCTCTTCGCTCGTTTCATGCGTAATTTTTCAAGTAACTCCTTGCTCCATTTGTAAATTAGTGAAAAAGAAAAGATTACAATTGCTCCGTTTCTTTTGCAGGCGACTACCGGGAGTGGATTCTTCGAGGTGCAGATTCTCTCGTTGACGAACAACAGGGGCATTCTGGTGGACGGGAGGTGTTGTGGCGGGGGTGGCGAGGGTAGAGGCGGTTTGCTACCGTGCACGACGCCCTGCTCCACGGCGTTTTGGCTATGCCTCAAGGAATACCAGTCGAACGTCACCGCCATTGGCTCCTGCAGCTTTGGCAACGTATCTAGTCACGCCCTTGGCCAGAACACCTTCACCCTTACAGAACCCGTCACTCTTCAATTGCACTTCACTTTCCGATGGACGGTAAGTTGACTCTTTGCACGTTTAACTCGCAATACGCGATATTCCTGTGTGTTGAATATTTTTCGTACACACCGCGGGGCCTTGTATCGCGTAATTTTCTCACGATGAATGATTCTCGGGGCTCCGCTGATGGAAAGAGATTTGATCCAGTCATTAATTTCGGTACAACGCAATAATTCGGTTTACAATGCAGCGGCACGAATCTGTTTATATAAAAGACTGGCCGATATAAAAGGCTAATAGAATCAGTCTCTACCGATTTAAAGTGGACAGCTACGTGCTGGTGGAAGGATTCATTTATCATTTATACCGTTACACGGAGCTCTCATTAGCGATGCCGCCCTCAGAATGGCAAATATCACCGACACTGCCTCTGTCCGTGGCTATTCGGTTTGTGAATCAGCGAAAGTCGCCGGTCGCTCGTAGGATTGCTATTCTTCACCGACGATCTAACAATGCCATGAAAAAACTTGCCGCGAATCTTTCTTTCGTGGATTCGTATCTGTGTGTACGAGGAATCTCGCGTACCTCACCAGCACGCCTGCCCGCCACTATTATAGCATTTAAGAATAGCTCGCGCGAATTTCTAGCCTGATTCCTTTGTCGATGTTGCCGTGCGAGAGTTATCGAATCAAAGGGATTTCCGGTCTGATGATCTTCCACCCATAAGTCTCTACGTAGAATTCCACTTTGGTTCCAGTCGCTTGGCAACCCCTCCTCGTATTCTTTTTCCTAGATACTCGCTGCTGCTAACATCGTACGGTGACTTGCCCTCGTAAAACGAGAAGCTTGGGAAATCGATCGATCGATCGCCACGAGTACCGATTTGTATGCTGAAATTTCATCACGCGATGCCTCAATTTGGAAGACGTCTATTTATAAGCGAAAAACCTATCCGCGCACGGAGAAAGTTTTTCCATCTCTTTTTATTTCTCTCGTTCTCCCGGAGATCAATTTTATGACGCGTGGGTACGTCGTCCTGATCGTAACTCAAATCGAATAAACCAACGCCAGAGGAAATGCAGTTTTCCAGTTAATTTGCTCAATTTAAGTCAAACGGGACGAGATATTTGTATTTTTTTTGTCTTTTTAAGTAAAAAGTAAAATGGGGAAATAGTTGATGTATTCAGGAAAGGAATATTCACTTTGGGTTCGCGCGTACGCGCGCCAGAAGAATTTCGAAGTTAACACACTCGAAATATTTACTAAACTGAAAAAATTAAAGAGGCAAAGGTTGACGAATACGACTTTCTCTCGAGTTAAGTAAAAAGAAAACTAATGAGCGAGCGCAGAGATATGAAAATTTTCGTCGGTGAATCGAGGTTGAAGCGACGCTTTCGTGCAGGTCCTCGAGTCGTTCTACGACGAGCTTCTTGAAGAACTCGAGGAGTAGCACGCAGGTTGTAGTCAAGGGCTCTCGTTAAGGGACGGTTGCACGGCTCGGCATAGCTGTGTACTCCCGTGGAAGCATTAAGGGCCCAAGCTCGCACACGCGCACACAAACACGCGCGCGCGTAAATAGAAGAATTATTTGGAGAGTCTCTCATGTTTGTATATTTCATAACTCGTTCGTGGGCTCTCAAAGGTCCCATACGTTCCGTCTGGGCAACGAAGAATGACTCTCCACGCGAGTTTTTCTTCATCTTCTCTGAGATCTCGAGAACTTTGCAGGGGCATAAACAGATAAATCCCACCCAAATTGTTTCCACCTGCGAGTTTTTCGGGTCGCTGCTCACCCCAGAGACCATTTAGCGTTCGCCAAGCTAATTCAATTATAATGCCATAGACGTGCAATAAAAAAATATGGAAAATAAATAATGCCCGTACAGGCGTTCTTAGCTTTGTTCTTCAACGTGTAAATTTATCCATAGACGCTGAACTGAAAAAAGTCTGGCGCAGGGATAAGGCGATATTATGGTATACCTGCAGGTTACCACCGTCCTGTTAATTGGCCGGTAATGATAGAAAATTTGTTGATGCGTTCAGATGTAGTGCAACATATTTTCGTAAAGTATTAATACGAGACGAGAAGGGATCCTGTTTGCATTTGAGGGGGGCGGTCAAGAAAGGGCCGAGAGGGTTTTCGGACAATATTATTCCATGAAACATAATATGTGTTTGGTTGGAGAGGTTTGCTCGCGGTAATAACTAATAACTATAAAACGGCTCTCCGCGCGCGGCACCTACCTCCAACGGTACAAGCCTGACTTTCATCACTTGCGGATAATTCCGTCATTACATCCCTGATGATTGAATACTACGGTATGCAATCTCTTTCGGCGAATGGGTCTCTCAAATCCTCCCGAGGCACGTTAAACTTTGCTTCAGTACTCACGCACTTTGCTTATTGGCATCTGGGAATCGCAAGTTTTGCAAAAGCCTATGCTAATTTCCCGATAGCCGTGATGTTAACAGTTAAGTCATTAAACCCGAAGATACGTGCCAAGTATCGTCTCTCCCTCTCTCTCTCTCTCTCCCTCTCATTACTATATTACAGTTATAACTCAATTTAAGGTTTCTCGAAATGACGAGGACGCGCATAAAGCACCGAGAAGTACAGCGTCTAATCTGCCTCTCCTTTTTCTTCCCGTTCCGCGGCGTTAATTTATCATTATTATTCAGCCTGGTTCTTGGACCTCGAAGGAGGACCAGTTCGAAGAAATCGTATTTAAAAATCCTGTCAGCTCCTGTCAGATGAGGGTCCGCCGCCGGACGAGAATATAGTTTGCCTTTGCACAAATCTCCCCGACTATAATCCATGCCTGTATGCAGCTCTTGTGGTCTTCGAAACGTCACAAGTGTGTGTTTGCTTCCTTTCTCCTTGCCTGCCTGGCTGCCCTATCTCCTCGCTTCTACCTCCCGTCTCGCTTTTCAGCGTGGAGTTTCTCTATCCCTGTGTCCTTGTCCCCTATTCCTCGACTTATCCTTCTCTCGCCCGATCCTTTTGATTCGCCGCCGACTGTCTCTCTTTCACCTGCTGAACGATCGACTATCGCCAATGCACTCGACGATCCCGTCTATAATTCATGCAGCACCGCTTCTCGACTCACACGCACGTCCCACACCGACCAACCCAACGTACACGCATATGCTCCCCACAATCAGATATTGTTGCACCTACATTCTCTCTCTCTCTCTCTCTCTCTCTCTCTCTCTCTCTCTCCCTCTCTCTCTTTTTCTCAATGTGGGCGCCTCTATCAATGATATGACGTCACAACGAGCGGTCTCACGTGGAGAATGATGGCGTATCATTGTCGTACTCCTGTTGTTGTGTGTAGTCGCTATCGAAATCGCCTGCACGTGCCGAGATTGTCATGGGAAAGCACCGAGCGTGAAATCATCCAGTTGATTAGAATATCGGCTGGATGATGGTAATGTGGAAGGTTGGTGCATTCTCGAACGATCCCACGAGACGCGTCCCGAAGGAAGGATCGACCGGGGGAAAGAGTTTACGAGTTTTGCTAGGATGAGGAGGGTTTTTCGCTACTTTTGTACATCACGGGAGAAGTTATGACTCATGACGGAAGATCAACAGGTGTACTCGTATCTGTCTCTAGGATATGATTCTTGTGGGTCTCTCCTACATACTCCAAGCGAGCAAGGTTGGCACACCCAACTTTCTCACCTGACTTGTTTAAAATTCTGAGGCTACACCGGTAATTAACCGCACAGCTTGCGAGAAGCTCTGATTAAACTCGTAAATCACGAAAATTACAAGTTGAAAATTGAAAAATTAATCTCACGGCTCACTCGAATGAATCAAACTAATTAAACGACATATGTGCACGGGACTGAGGAAATAATTGAACAAGACTTGAAATTAATTATTCCATAACTGTACCGTGAGCATAAATCTCGTGTGAATTCTACAATCGGGCATTCCACGTAACTGCAGTTTGCTGAAAAGAAGAAGAAGGGGCCGAAACGCGAATGTGCGCGAGGGAAATGAGAAAAAAAGACAACGTGCATTCGCGAGAGCACCGTTGGAACACAGTTCGCATGATACGAGCGTAAATCGTTGCTTCGGAACACGGAAGCGGGACTAAGGTTGATCCGGGGGCCTTTGGGGTCTCGGGGAGGAAGGGAGAAGGAGAACCCAAAGTCAGGATCCATGGAAGCAAGTTCGCCCGAAATCAGGGCGTGATCGGCTCCGATCAGGGCGACAGAGATTTACGCTCACGCGGCAATGTGCTTATTACTCAGGTGCATGCGTATCTGTGGGTGGACCAAGGGGTTGAGGGGGAGGGTCCAATATACAGGTGTACAATGGCATATGTAAATAAGGAAAAGGTTGACTGCAGAATTTGGGCGCGAGATGAAAAAGAGAGGTAAAGGGAGTAATGCAAGATGAAACAGAAGAAAAGAGAAGAGAGGAGAGGACAAGTGAAGAGAAGAGAGAAGACAGACTTAAGAGGAGAGGAGAAAGGGAGTTTCGTGCATGTCCGAGCTCACCATGCGTCAGATCTCTCCGCTTCAGGCCCGTCCGTGTGTGAACCCGCTGCGCGCACCGCATACCAACCTCCTGTCTCTCCTCTCTCACCCCCTGCCTCTCGCTCTTTCTCGCTCGCTCAGTTACCAGTTAACCCGCACAAGCTGCCGTGTCTCGGATCCCCGTTTTCTCGAAGCTACACACGTGCACCTGTGTCCCTCACAAACACATCGACGAGCATTTACGCGCTCACCACGCATGAAACGCACGTGTGTTAGTGCAGTTGCCCGGCGAGAGTGTCTGCAGGCATTTAATACGAGGAATGCCGCGAGACCTCGCTTTATGCGCCACTACCACCAATACCAGTATACGCTTTTCGGTCCACACCAATACCACTTGCCTGGTAAGCTCGCGACATCGCCCGAAGACGCTTGGCCTTGTGCCCTCGCGGATATCTTCTTCTCTGACTCCACCACTCCTACCCCTTACTCCCTTTCTACTACTTCTTCCTTCGTTCTTCTTAAACCCTTCTTCTCGCGTTCTCTCTCTCTCTCTCTCTCTCTCTCTCTCTCTTCATTCTTACTCTCCGATCCTGCCGTTGCCTCGGAAATCTGACTCTTTCCTTTTAATCCTTTTTTTCCCTGCTTAGCTTCTTTCTACCTACTCTTCATTTTTTCCTCTTCCCTTCGAAAACTGTACTTCTTCCCTCGATTATTCTCGTTCGAATTTCTTCTTTTTTTTCCCCCCACGTATCCCTGTATTCCTGTTTCTCAATATCCGTCCGTGTTCCTGCTGACAAATTCTTCTCTTCGGCTTTTCTCCATCTTTCTTATTCGTGTTAAACTTTTTCATTCTTTCTTTACATTCTTGCGCTTTGTTTTATTTTCTTCCCATTTCTTCTTCTGCCCCTTAATTCGGTGTGTGTCTGATCTTTAGTTCTATCCGTTCCTTCTTCATTCTAGTAGTCTCTTTCTAGAGTTCTGGGTACGCCATGAGATTTATTAGCTGCACGGCTAATTGGGAAGCGAGGACGAGCAGAGGATTCCAGAACAGAGATTTCCGCCGTGCCCTTCCGCGGGGAATGCGCTCGCAACAGGCTTCGCTGGAATTTCCAGTACTCCCCGAGTCCTACACTCCGTGTGTGCGATCCTTTCCAGCATCTACACCGCCAACGCCAATCGACTATCGCGATTTATCGGTTTCGCGATTGATCGCGATTTCTTACAGACGCACGCCAATTACATTTGGCTTTTCCTCATTTACAACCAAGAGCCCCGATCGGTACACTCCACATCGTAATCAAGGGCACGGACTTTCCAGATTAACCAATCTCCTCGCCATACTCGATCTACGGGACCTATGCAAATTTTGAGAGTGCGAATAAATTGAAACGCGACGCCCGATCGAATTTGCCAGGACTTTTTGCGTCCTTTTTTCTGGCCGTGAGAATAAGCCTTCTGCAATGTTCCTTCGGTATAATTATGTATCGGTGAAAACGATGGGTCCCCCTCCCCTTTCGGTGGATAGCAGCGCCTTGACCGCGAGCAGCTTTGTACGCGTCCTCACGTACAGCTCGTTCGATCTTTTCCGCGAAACCGAAGACACGTCGACTGACATAGAGAGGAGGTGCGTTCTATTCGGCGTACATAAGTACCTTCCTACGTGGCACAGGCAGACACTGCCCGTAACACATTCATGCCGACGTCTCGATCGCTGCAAGCATCCCTGAATATGTATTGCCGTCGGATCGAGGGAAACTTTCAAGCAACGAGCGTCCACTCGAATAGACAAGAATCCGAAATCCTTTGTAAATGTAGCAGCTCGCGACGATAAGATAATCTCGTGCCTTACCGAGGCCAGAAAACGCATCGAGCTGGTCGGCGGAATGTGTGTAACCACTAATGGGTACACGCACAGGAAATTAATTAATTGCTCGTCGCACGGAAATGGCCGAGCGCCAACTTTCTTAAGAATATCTTTCGGATTAATTTGCTACGCCCACCGGAGAGCAAACCCGGCGACCTCCGACAATTATCGATCGGCAGCGGGGTATCGATCGAACAATTGTTTTCGACGATTCCTCTCCGCTCACGGCACTCGCTCTCGCGATTCGTGAGCGAGCAAGGACCTTTGACGAGCCATGGGGAACAAAGAGTAGAGTTCAGACAGAACGCTTTCAATTTCCCCCTAGCTCGCGGTATTAACGGTGAAAGGTGAAATTCGTGCATGCTCCCCGCGAGTGAGCCAAGAGAGGTTTCTAACGAACCCACTGCCAACTGCCCACGCGAATTCCTAGATTCGCGTTTCGCTCATCTCCGCCGGCAGATGCGGCTATTTATTTCTTTTTACGTCCTTAAGGATGAGCGTGACGCACGCTTGACCTCGGACAGCTCATGCATGTAGCGTGCAATCAAATCCTGCATTACTACGTGGATAAATAGTTTTTGCGCAAATGTCCAGAGAGCTTAGCGATATACCCGAATAAATCTATTCGAGCTAATCTTGTTGGACGATCGTGCCAGCTTAAGGATGTTCATCGATTAAAATCCTCCGGTGGGTTTGCCCTGGCGAAAGAGAAACTCGTCGGTCTAGCTTCTCAATGAGGAGAAGGGGGAGGAGGAGGAGGCCCCGGAAGGCCAAAATTAATTGGAATTTATAGCGTTTCCTGCAATCCGAGAAATTTTCGAATGAGTCGTTGAAGCGAGTCTCAGCGACGATTAGAGTGGATTAGATTCGAGCAGGCCGCGACTCTACTCGACGCTGACGTGGTCGTCTGTCCGTCGCTTAGGAATAGATCGGCGAGACAAAGGGACCGTCTGGTCCAACGAGGAGCACAAAGAGCGTCCTTTTCACGAGGAAAGTCGCTCGACGGATGGACGAATTAGAATATATGTATGAGGTGTAAAAAAAAGGCGAGCATGAAAGTCGCGGGCGTGGGAAAGCCGGACCCTGAGCGAGCTACCAATTAACACCAATTAGTGCTCATCTGCTCTAGGTACTACCAACGAGACGAGAACCGACTTAACGTTTAGCGCGAGACGACTCACCCCACTTGAATTGGCCACAACGCTCTCTTTGTACTCGTCGGAGAATACCGCGGAATTCCGCTTTTCCGTTTTTCCACGGAACTCACTCGAGACCCAACCAAATAGCCTGGCCAGCGCACCTCTGATTACTCCCGTGATGTGTGTCATTGTGACCGAGCGAAAGGCAACTGCTCTAAACGAATCTTACTCTGTGGTCGATTCCGTTTTAATAGCAGAGAGAGAAAGAGAGAGAGAGAGAGAGAAAGGGGCGCGCGCGTAATTCTACATGTTAATTTCCAGCAGAGTTTAAAGGAGAGAAGGAACGTCATTAGTCGTCATTTCATTAGGCAAGCAAGCAACTTCCGAGACCACAATCAGCCGTTATTTACTAATGATGCGTGCATCTTCCATATCGAAGCGACGCCAATTTGCAACATCATCCCGGCAAGAGCCTGTCGTTCCCGTCTTTGTCTCCCAAGCACCTGCGTCCCGATATTTCGAGAGACGTGTTTAATCGAGCCGTCGGGGCAGCGTTCGCTTCATTGTCTACCGTCGACTATCTTCTCTCTCATTACGCGTATTGGTACGCACACGCGCAACTGCGTAACACCGATGCTATGGGATGCGATGCGATGCGATGCGATGCGCGCGGGGCCGTTCCTCCGGTGATTTTTTTTCGCGGGACCGGTTCAGGCATCAGGAACACTTCCAGCTTTCTACATGGAACCGCGAGGAACCTCGTTCGAGCCGCGCACTGGCCTCTGCGAGACATCCGCATGATCCGCGTGTTCGGTTCGCTCGCACGCCAGCTCCATTGGAATTTATTTATTGCATTAGCCGTCCGTCACTCAAGGCCCTTGATTGGTGGTACCAATCAGGTTCGCCGCTTCGCAACGAGCGAGATACGAGCTGAACCTAGGAGAGACGCGCGGCGACCGTCGCCCCGACGATTCTCGAGCAAAGCTCCGTAATTACCCTGATTAACGCTCAGTTAATTCCGCACGATCACTCCTATCAATGTCACGACTGGTGACATACGCGGCGCACAAAGGCCACGGAATCTAGCCGGAAAAACTCTTACCATTGTCCATCTCAGACCAAACTTATTAGTTAGCTCAGTCTGTGTGGAAAGTATCGAGAGAAAGAGAGAGAGAGAGAGAGACAGGGGGAGAGGAGAAAATTAACATCTAATTGATGCAATCGGCTGAGATGAATTACCTTCTTCATTGGTCACTCGGCGACAGTCGTGTTTCTTTGCCAGCTTCTCGCACTACTCGGGACTCTGATCAGCGCATGTTCCCCCAGACCTCGACGGGAGGGCCAGGAAGTTGCGTATAAATTTGCAAAAGTGCAGCGTCCAAAGGTCCCACTTAGGGCCTCGCGGTAGACGAGGAATTATTCAAGCTGGCCAAGGGTTAATTGCTAGCCTCGTCACAAAACCCCTTCTCCCCGACTCTCGAACGGACCCTAGACAATGTGACATCACGTTTCGGATTCAATTCTGCTATGTCGAGATATCGAAAATTGCGCCGAAACTTTTGGAAAACCTGCAGTCTCCGAGAGTTATTCGAGCGTCATTCGTTAATGAGAGGATACTCTCGAAGAAGTCATGGCAATTAGTTTGGGTTCTCGGTACGCTTGCTCATCTTGACAAGGTGTACTATTTTGTATCGATTACTCGTACACGCGCTCGGGGACAGAGACACGATCGAGAGGACAAGTGACAAAAGCTCCCTCTCTCTCTCTCTCTCTCTCTCTCCTGAACTAGCTTGAAGCTTAGATCGATCGCGTGGCTCTCGGAAAAACGTGGTCACCTTTTAGGAGAGAGAAACGGTTGAGCGGGGAAGCGGTCTTTCCAAATCCAGCTAACGACGAGTGTTTCTTCGCTTTTTCAGAGGCAATTCACACTGATCCTGCAAGCGAGGGACGAGCTGAGCGGTGGCGTGATCGAAGAGGCTAGTTACAGTGGAATCGTCTTGCCCGGACCTACGTGGCACACCCTCAACCACCAGGGCAAAAACGCGCACTTGGCGTACAGAGTGCGGGTCCAATGCGCCGATCACTACTACAACGCGACCTGCACCAAGTTCTGCAGGCCGCGAAACGACATATTCGGGCATTACACCTGCGACGAAAATGGCGACAAGGTCTGCATCCAGGGCTGGAAGGGCGCGGACTGCGAGACAGGTGAGTGAAAGTTTCGCCGTTAACTTTTTTACCGCTCCGGAGGCTTCCTTCTCGTTATTCGGCACCTTCCTCCCGAGTGCACAATTCGCGTCAACGTGTCCCGCCGTAAATTATCCCTCATTAATTACCGGCACCATTATTGCCGCTGAGTGCGCGACTATTTATGTATACGACTAACGGTGAATAGCTAAGGACAAAATAAGTTTTCAACAGAAAGATTCTCATTTACCGTTATTAACTATAGATTCCTGAGATTGCGCGAAAGAGAGAGAGAGAGAGAGAGAGAGAGAGAGAGAGAGAGAGAGAAGGAAAAAAGAAGAGGATCTCGGGTGTAATCGATGATTCTTGTATTCCCGATCAAAGTTTTAACGAGTCCGAGAGGACCGCGTGCGCGGTGACTGATGACCGTCGATTAATTCGTCTCGTTGTATTTATCGAGCGATCCTCGATGACGTTGAGCAGATTCAATGGATTTAGCGGATTTAGAAAGCACCCGTTGACAAATAACTATCGATTTGTGCGGCTACATTGCGCAAATCACTCGTGTGGCGATGATGGAGTTCTGGGGAGAGACGCCGATAGGCCGATACGCCGACACACCGAATACGCGATAGGTCTCGCGTACTTTGTTCCCGCTAAGCCGCGATTAATTACTTGGTAATTTTTTGTCGATTCGCCCCGGCAAGGCGACGGTGGAGCGTCTCGATGTTAAATCGATCGATTTCTCGTACTTTGTTCCTGTAAACTCGTTACGTATGCGACGGAGCATCGTGCGAGACCTTCGGCTACCTCGGAGACGCCGTTTTTGCCCGCTTCCACCTTCGAGGGAATAATTAATCGATCCCTCGAGCGTGAAATCTTGTGACGGCGCACTCCACCAGCTCCCTCGATATCCACGCGATCGACGCCCGTTTCTTCGCTTTCTCATGGATGAACGCGCTTACGGTCAAACTCCTAACGAGTCTCGCTATTCGATCAACGCCAGTCATAACTACCAGTGATTAGACCACGAAACCAAGCTTGATTCGTCGCGCCAATTCCATCAATTACCGTGGGCATTCGCTAATTTCATGAATATTCCGCTTCCGATCGCGAGGGACTTTTCGCTCACTGGAGTGGCCGACGAGAGAGCAGAGGGTTGAGAAGAGAAGAGAAGAGAAGAGATAGTTGAACTTTCACGTGGAAGTCATTGAGCGAGTTTGTAGTCGGGAGCATTCTTAGAGCTTCATCGGGCCAGGAAGATAGGTCGAGATCAAGAACCACGGCCCCTCGGGATCGTAAAACATATGAATTATCTCGAAGCGTGCCTGAATGGGCGGACGTAAGGCGCATGTCGTACGATCGTACAAAGGTAGCGACATCACGCCAGGTCCCGGACTTACAATGGTGCGCTGGCTAATATAACAGCTCTTTCTTCGCTGCTTAATCGTTACTTCCGCCTCTTCTTAAATGTAACTCACCAGCTTTTAGTATCGCCTCCATTCCTCAAAAGGACCCGCACCATCATCGACTTTGTTCACCAACCACTAACCCTCCCCTCTCTTCCTCTCACTACTCTTCTCTTCTCTTCTCTTCTCTTCTCTTCTCTTCTCTTCTCTTCTCTTATCTGGCTAGACAAGCTCCTCGCTTATCCAACAACCATCGTTTTATAAATTTCCCATCGACGACACTCGCGCAAACGAGTTCTCCGTATATTATCATCGAGGAGACTTCTAGCACCTCCATGAATCCGACTACTGCGATATGCTTCGAAGATTGGCATTCCCATTCCCCCGGTTCTCTCGCTGTGGGTGCACCTTTGAAACCTTGTCATACTTGGCGTGAACTTTACGCGCTCCTCCCTGCGAAGCTCGATCGTTCATCGAGAAATCAGCTACGCGAGAGATAGATAGAGAGATGAATAATCGTATTATGGAAATTTTCTCCAACCGAGTTTACTCGGAGTAAATCGAACGAGGGAAGGTCGATGAGGAGAGTACTACTCGCCGCTGCGGTGCTAGTTCTAGCGATGAGTCGAGAGTACGGAGAATACGGAGAGAACTGGCTCTAGGATTTTTGTCGCGCTATGAAAGGTCAATAGGAGAATTTCACTCGTGCATCGTCTTCGCACGAACTCTGCAGCCTAACGTGACCGTGTAATACTGTGCCACGGGAGAAAGGTACTCTCTCGTTGGATATCGCTAAATTTATTTCAACCAAAAGTGATACGGCATTAATAATATTGTAAATAGCGATACTTATATTCCTTGGAAAGTACATTGCAATTATAAGCAGAGATTATTAATCGCGATGCTAATTGAGAGGCCATTCGACTTAATAACTGCATCTGACAATCGGCAAATCATTAACGATATTTCACTTTGGCAAAAAACTCTCCTTATAGAATTAAGCTCTTGGCTTTGACATTAAAAATTCTTCGCCGTAATTCCCTCGAGAGTAACGAACGAGCTCCCATTTGATATCAGGCTAATGTCCTCCGTTGATATAAGGCAACGCGTTGAACTTGCGTACACGCGCGTGTACGCGATTCGCTTTTGGGGCGAATATCGAGGAAATGGCGTGCGTCTCGAGGAATTTTACTTTGTAGCTCGAGAGCGCATTCGTATAATTCACGCGAATCATGAGATGCGGTACTGATGACATAAAAATTGCATTTGTGGCGAGACTATAGAGATCGACGATGCGCTTTCCTCCTTGCCAACTACTCTTCTCTCAAGCATCTGTTATGAACAAGGAGGAATCGCGGCATTCCAAATCAGCGTGACAGAAGCATGAATTGTAATTTGCGTACTACCGGCGTATCAATCAGGTTCTTGCCGTAGCAATCAGCGAGAGAGCAATTTTATAGTTGGCGAGCTAAGAAAGTACGCGAGAATGACTGTCAAGCGAACTTGATTGGCCGGATTCTAATTTCGATGGAGCACCGGCAGTGTGGCAGTGGCACTGGCAATGGCACTGGCAATGGCACTGACACCGGTGCTGCGGCTCAAGAGCGTAGTTGGCCCATTTTACCTATAAAGCGAGCATGTGCATCCGAGGCTTAAAGTTTCATGCTGCAGTCGCATAAAAATCTCAAAGTGTCCGTTGTCGCGGTGGACGCGAGAAAGCAAGACTATTAATCATTAAAGATGCTGCAGGCGGTATGCGTGATGTAACGGTAAAGCCTCATACCGGTAAACCGTCGAAGGATACGCGTTGTCGCGCGGTGTGAGTTTTCGTTTCACGGTCGGGGGGATAATCCTTCTCTCTGTCACTTCTCATCTGTCTTTCTGTCCCTCGGCTAATTGAGTTGCTCGCTTCGTCGGAATCGTCTACAAGATCGCTTTTTATCCGACTCAACGAAATCATCCTTCCAAAATGCTTTCCGAAGCTACAACGAGCGAGCTCTGCCCACTTATCCGAGAGATTCGGATTTCGACATCGAGTCCAGCCAACAGCCGCCACCTGTACCGACAAAGTCGCACGTTTCTACATTCGCCTCCTCTTTTCTCTGCGTCTCTCCTCGGCCTTCCGTACGCGGTTGGTCCCCCATGCCTATTATACTGTATAATGACTTTACACTATTTCACGGACAATTTCGTCAGGCCAAAGATCTTCCCGCGGTGCTCGGAAATATCAATTTTAAATTAGGTTTTAATACGGATTTGAAAAGCATCAAGGTTCTTGGTCGTTCGATCGTTCGGCCACGTCTCGTCCTCTTTTCGCCTCCCCAGAGCCTCGAGTGTGATCAAATCGTTAGGTTGCTCATCCACTTGCTCGCAAACGACGATAATGACAACGGCAACGACGTTTCTCTCTCTTTGCAGCCGTGTGCAAGGAAGGCTGTCATCCCGTGCACGGGCACTGCAACGTGAGCGGCGAGTGCAAATGCAGGCACGGCTGGCGGGGTGAGTTATGCGACCAGTGCACGCCCTACCCAGGATGCAAGCACGGCTACTGCAACGGCTCGAGCTGGCAGTGCATCTGCGACACCAACTGGGGCGGCATCCTCTGCGACCAGGACCTAAACTACTGCGGTACCCACGAGCCCTGCCAGAACGGCGGTACCTGCGAGAACACCGCGCCGGACCAGTACCGCTGCACTTGTCCCGAGGGATTCTCGGGGCCAACCTGCGAGAAAGTCGACAACCCCTGCGCGTCCAACCCCTGCACGAATGGCGCGACCTGCATGGAACTCGGCGAAACGGCGCACTGCACTTGTGCACCGGGATTCACCGGTCAATATTGCGGCATCGACATAGACGAGTGTGCCAGTCAGCCCTGCCAAAATGGCGGCACCTGCGTGGACGGCAAGAATGAATTTCTCTGCCACTGTCCGACGGCCTGGCAGGGCAACCTCTGCCAGTTCGACGTGAACGAGTGTGCCCTCAAGGAGA
Source organism: Sclerodermus sp. 'alternatusi' (assembly GCA_037305995.1). NCBI lineage: Eukaryota > Metazoa > Arthropoda > Insecta > Hymenoptera > Bethylidae > Sclerodermus > Sclerodermus sp. 'alternatusi'. The sequence goes on from CM074550.1 coordinate 2,980,710, forward strand.
CGCCTTGCAAGAACTATCTGACCTGCATCAATCTCGCTGGCGACTACAGGTAAAATCATTTCGATCGAAATCTTTGCTTTCCCGGTGCCGTTGCCCCTGGGCTACTAATGAGAGATTCTTGAAAATGACAGGTGCGGCTGCAGAAGTGGCTTCATGGGCAAGAATTGCACGCAGAACATAAACGACTGCGTGGGCCAGTGTCAACACGGCGCGCTGTGCATCGACCTGGTGCACGACTACCACTGCTCCTGCACGGCCGGTTACACGGGGAAGGACTGCGACATCGACATCGACGAGTGCGCCTCGAAGCCCTGCCAGAACGGCGGCGAGTGCCGGGACCTGGTGAACGCGTACGAGTGCGTCTGTCCCGTCGGCTTCACGGGCTACCAGTGCCAGATCGACCGGGACCACTGCAACCCGAACCCTTGCAGGAACTCCGCGCCGTGCTACAACACGCAGACGGACTACTACTGCCACTGCCCCGAGCAGTGGCAGGGCAAAAATTGCTCGGAGCCCGCGTCCAGGAACAACTTCGGGCTGACGGACGAATTCGGCTGCGGTAGCGACGGCACGCCGTGCAGCGGGAGGGGCCGGTGCAACGAGGGAAAGTGCATCTGCAACCCCGGCTACACCGGCTTGCACTGTCACGAGAACATCAACGACTGTCGCGGCAACCCCTGCCTGAACGGCGGAACCTGCGTCGACCTTGTAAACTCCTTCCAGTGCATCTGCAGGGAGGGCTGGAGCGGGGACTTGTGCGATCAAGGTAAGAGCCAAGAGGAAGCCTCGCGTCTCCTGGAACTGGATGCTGAACTTTTCCGTCTATTCCAGATGTGGACGAGTGCACGACCAACCCCTGCAGAAACAACGGGACCTGCGTGGACGGCGTGGCGGACTTCACCTGCATCTGCCGGGGAGGCTGGAAAGGCAAGACCTGCGCTCTTCGAGGGAGCCACTGCGAGCCTGGGACGTGTCGCCACGGCGGTACGTGTCAAGATCGAGGAAACGGCTTCACGTGCCATTGCCCTCCGGGCTGGGAAGGAGCAGCCTGCCACATCGCGTCTCCAGCTTGCGCCAGTAGCCCCTGCGAGAATGGAGCAACTTGCGTGAACACCGCCGATGGTGGCTACCGATGCGTTTGTCGGGAAGGCTTCGAGGGTCCCAATTGCCTTCGAGACGTCGACGATTGTCAGCCATTGCCATGCCTGAACGGTGGCAAATGCGTCGACGGTATAAACTGGTTCCGATGCGAGTGTGCGCCAGGTTTCACTGGTCCAGATTGTAGAATCAACGTGAACGAGTGTGCCAGCGACCCTTGCATGGCGGGAGCCACTTGCGTCGACGGCATCGCCAGTTACTCCTGCGTCTGTCCGCCGGGACTCACCGGACCTCACTGCGAATTGCCCGCTGCCGGTGGTCCGGGTTGCATAGCTGCCAATTGGGACGAGGAATGCAACGCTTGCGAGTGCCGCAACGGCAAGAGTCAATGCAGCAACGTATGGTGTGGCCCTGGCAACTGCCTCAACGGTACCTCCTGCCTGGCGCACGAGGTTTGCGTACCGAGTCCGGGCGAGAGCTGCCTGTCCGCCGTCTGTCCGGCCTGGGGAGAGTGTCGTCCGGTCGAGACCGGAAGGAGAGTCGGACCCCCTGCGCTCCCTGCGCCGCCGTCCTGCTGGCCCGGACAAGCGACGCCTGGACCCACTTGTTCCCGTCTCACCATTCTCTTGAGGCGCGACACTTTAGCGGCTGGCACGTCGGTCGAGCTGCTCTGCCGAAGGCTGCGTCGACTACTGGCGGACCCCAGGAGGCCGCAGTTGGTCGTGCTCCTGTGCGACCTCAAGCCAGGGGACAACGACACCGTCGAAGTCACCATCTTCTCCGAGGCTGCCGCGGATGCCGCCAGGGACCTTGGGGAAGCCCTCAGTCGACCGCTGAGCCGACCTCTCGCTCTGGCCTCCGTGCTGGAGGTCAAGGTCGAGACGGCCCTACTCAGCGACCCCAACGTCACTGCAGCGAGTGGCGCAGCAGCAGGTTACGTGGCCGTCCTAGGAGGAACCCTGGCTATAGTCCTGCTGCTGACGCTGTTCACTGGCCTGTGGTACATCCGCTCGGCTAGGCAAAGGTCCAGCTTGACCGCTACCACTACCAGCGAGACCTCCTTGCATCGGCATCGCAGCGACTTGGACGAGAAGTCGAACAACTTGCAAAACGAGGAGAACCTCAGAAGGTACGCGAATCCCTTGAAGGATCAAGACGTTGGGGAACCTCGAGTCTCGGTGGTGAGACCGCTCTCCGGACCGTCACTGGGCGCTCTGGGAGCTACGGAGGAGAGTTTGGAAATGGTCTCCGAGGACGGTAGGCATCGTCTGCCTCCCCTTTACAAACCGCCAAGCGCGGAGACCAGAAACAATACCGCCAGCTTTAGCTACGAAGAGGGACCGCACAAACCGTACAGCAAACCCCGGTTGCAGGAACCTTCGTATTCCCATCAGCAGGCGAGCACTAGCCAAACAGCAGGACCACATCAAGTGCTAACGGTACACGTTTAAATTCTCCTCTTCTTTTATTAATGCTCCGCTCGTGCCCGAAGGAGGAAAAAGAATTTTGTACATTATTGTAAATCACGCACGACGCGTGTTTGTTGTCGAGAAGATATCTTTTATAATGCCACGTTGATATGTATTGAAGCGATCACAAACTCGAACATCGATTCGTTTCTATCGGAGAGCGATAAATAGTATGGAAGATAGAAATGAGGAAAGGTCTGTATCCCTTAAAATTAATGTGAAATATCGGATTTTCATGATCTTCTTAGCAAGCTTAGGATACAATCTCTGGATACGATCTTCGACGTCTCGTTTGTCTTCTCTTGCCTCATCGCTCTACTAGTTTACACTCAGACAATAAGCGATCGACGACTATAAATAATTATAATGATAATGCAAAGTTGTTATCTTCCCCCCTCCTTCCTGTATATATGTATATAGCCTGTACTTATTAATTTCGCTAAGCCTATATCGTCCCTGAACGCCACCACCCTTATCACATTAGTTTCTTGCGATTAATTAAGAATTTTGCGAACTTTTAGAAAATCTCTACAAAGCGGTCGCCGTTTCTCTATCTCTCATTGTTAAAATATTTTATATCCCTACTACAAGGTCTGTGGGTATCAGTACGCAGTAATGCACATCGTATACACACACACACACACACACATACACACTCACAAATACACTTGCGTTTAAATCATTAGCAATCACTAGCCGCATCGTTCCACGTGCACGCGAGTGCAGACTTTAGACGTTCCTTCCTCAGATTGTAGGGGGGCCATATTGTGATACTCATAGAACGAAAAGTGCCCACACAAAAAATACAATTGTAAAGGCACTTATGCTTGACCTCAGTTTCTGGTGTTAAAGAGGAAAAGCAGCGTTCGCTGCGGCAAGATTTCTTGAGAAACCATCGACTTGTTAAAAACTGGCGAAACGACGCTTTTCGCGTAATGTATAGAGATAGAGATTTTAATGCTTTATAGAATGTTCTCGACTTGTCAAGAATAGGAGAAGATACATGGATACGTCATTTTTACTTAATTGTTTATTACAACGACGAATCGACCAATGCTTAACTTAAGACCCCTAATGCGTCATAATAGTTTATATATTTGATAAAATAAATTAAGGAGAATCGGTGTAAATTGCTTTTGGAGAGAAATAATTGTAGCAAAGTAGACACGCAATACGATGCGACTGATTATTCTACACTTCGTTTATTTTCAGCGAAACCCTGAGTAATTCGATTAGTATCACAGTTTAAAGAATCCTTTGTATGGTCAAATATTGTAAAACTTCGCACGTTTGCTATTTGCATTTCTTACAATAAATGCACTTTAGTCATTCCTTCGTACTTTCATGATTCTTTTTATCTCTGATTCGCTACATTGCAAGGATTTAACCGATCGCTAAAGAATCTTTCACAATCAACGAGAACAATACTATTCTTTCGTCAATTTAAGCTTATGCATAGAATGAACCACTGTTTCTTCAACCTCTGACAATGATTTTCCAATCAAGCTACTATATGTGTCTTTTTACTGTGATTTTGTGTTTCCTAGACCCTTTCTCAATCCCCTTTATCTAGATGTGCAATTTATTAATCTTCGTTCCAACGACGCACAAGGCGATATGCCTGTATTAACGCGCGCGTTTACTAGTTTTAAAAAACATAGCTCGCAATGAATATATAAGTTTACGGAAGGAAAAGATTTATAATATAAATCCCTTTATTTTATAAAGAAAAATTATATTATTACACAAAACATAGAAATGATTATATAATATATATATATGTATATTTATATATATATTATACATATATATAAATATATACAGATAAACACACATACACATACATACATACACATACTCACACACACATATATATATATATATATATATACATATATATATAAATATATAAATATTATATTATATTATAATTATATATATTTTATTATATTTTATATATTGTGTCTTCTATTAATTATTTGTAGGCCAAGGATAGTGGTTCTTTAACAGATTCATATTGCATCAATAAAATTTCACCTGAAAGTTGAAAATGGCAGAAATTAGAAAAAGAAGCATCAATGGGCCTGCTGAACTAATGTCTTTGGTCAAAAATAGATAGTTAAAGGATACCTACGCGTTGTGATCACTTGTGTCTGATTCGAGAATTAAATGAATGAATGCGTGTATATAAGCTCTTTCCATGTCCTTCCTACATGAAGTTATGATGTCAAAAAGTTTCAATAAAAGTACAATTCTTCGAAATGATTTCTCTTCTTTTACATTGTCCATTACATTGGAAGAAATTTAGATCATGGAGATACAAAAGCACCACAACCAAAGTAATAGCAAAATTATTGCAATCATTAGTAAATCTAGTTTCATATTTATGGACAATATAATTCATTCATTCGAATGATTGAATTAATATTTGCAGGTCAAAAAAGTATGACGCCGCCATTTAGAGCCGACGTAAACGACAAGTAAAATGATTATATAGCGCTTAAGATGAAAGTAAAAATTTTTAGAAAGCTTTTATTCAAACAAAAGCTCATATCATAGTTAATCTTATTTGGTCAGACAGACAGTGGCACTTCACTAAGGATACTCGATTAACCATTGAGTGAATGATCTACCAAAATTACAATACAATAGGTTGAGAAGGGCCACTTGGCAAATACTCGGTAAATGAGTCATCCAACTGTGACCCAGTATGGCCCGTGTGAACTTTTCTCTCAATCGGTCTAACATTTTAATCAATGACTTTAATACCTGTTAAAATGAACTTTCACATGAATGATTTATAATCTTTTTAATCAAACTAAAAGGATACTGCACAAAACTTGCTCCCAAGGCTCAATCATATAGAGACAAAATATTAATGTATATCGAAAATATAAATGTTGTAAATATTTGATAATCATATTTATCTGAAGCACAGGCGTAAAGTATCTTCGTCAGCAGTCAAGCTTAAACTAAAGGATGTTGAAAATACTGTGTTCCGTCCTGTAAAGAACAAAAACCAATTTATTCTTTACTTATGTGAAGGAAAGCTTTGTATGCCAAAAAAGAATCCTCTTTATAACGAGAGACTGTCAAGTATTTCACTTCTTTGGTATAATTAACGACAACACAATTATGCAAAAAAGATTAAGAAAGTATAATTGCATATATCATCTTAGTAGGAATATATTAACAAAATTCTTAAGTCGCGATGAAATGAACCAAAAGAGGGGAAGCAATTTACAATTGAATTGAATTTATTCCTATATTCAAGGCTTTAATTAAAGTATTCATGGGAAACTCAAATAAACTTTTAAATTCATTTACAGTCTGCAGAAGATACATAATTGTAATTAATTTGATGCACTGTTAATATAAAATATAAAAGAAATTGTCAAAATGTCAGAAATGCTATTCCAGGTATTTATATGTGGATTATTTTGTCATTAGACATGTGTTTATATATGTTGAAATTTTAGAAAATAAATCCCAAAGAAGTTTTGAATAAATATTATTTTTCTTCGGACGAAAGAAATGATTGGTTTGGGTGGGATGAGTACAGAGAAAATGTAGAAGAGTTTGAGCAAGAAAAATGGAAAGATTACCAAATAGAAGAACATGATATTCTGGATGCAGATAGACAAATTAGTATAAATACTGAAGATAAAAAGACTGAAGAATCAACTATTAGTCAAGAAACAGGGCAGGAAGAATTAGAAGAGCTAATAGATGTAAATTTCTATATATATAAGTAAAATTATACATAATGTTTCTATATATTAAATTAATTACTTTGATTGTATAGATAAAAATAATTAAAGACGAAGATGATGTTTCTGAAGAAACAATTATTACTCCTCAAAAATCAATGGTTGAAGTGGATGCACTCAGTGCATCTAGTATTTTAGACATTTGCTTAAAAGAGGTTGAAATTAGTGATTCACAATTAAAAATTGCTAATTTATTTAATATATATCCAATTCCTGAGGATCCAGGCATATTGCAAGCATTTCGAAATATTGAAGAAGTTACTCCGGTTTATAGAAATGATGGAGTACTTAAATTTAATGATTTAGCACGAAAGATGAAACTTTCTCCAATTAAGGCATTAACAGAAATGTTTCAAACAGATGAGATTAATTTAAAATATTATGGAGCAAATCCAAGAATCATTCAAGCAATGTGTAAAGCACTGTTAAATAATACGTCAGTTCAATCAATAGATCTTACGGTAATTTTAGTATACAAATCCTTATGAATATTCTATTTAAGTTAATAAACTATATTTTAAATAGGATAATTGGCTAACAGAAGAAACTTGCTCTCATCTTAATAATTTGTTATTAAATAATGATATTATATCACATTTAAATTTATCTGGTTGTCGCATAGGACTTAAAGGAGCAAGATATTTTCAAACAGGATTGCAAAAAGCTATAAGTCTGGTTAATCTTGATTTAAGTGCTTGTGATTTAGATGACACGACCCTCAGTTATATCGATGAAGGGCTAAATAATCATCAAAAACTTGAATTTCTTAACTTAGCAAAAAACAATTTAGATGATGCATCTTCAAACTATCTCTGTCATTTAATTTCAAATTGCGAAAATTTAAAAGAACTTAATCTATCTTGGAACTCTCTCTATAGTGAGAATGTATGGAAAAATTTAGTAAAAGCATTAACTAAATCTATAGTCAAATTAAATTTATCTTGGAATGCTCTAGGAGAAGAATGTATTCCTTATATGACTCAACTATTTCAATCAAATAAATTAGAACATTTAAATCTCAGTGGTAAGTAGCATTCATTTATAACAAGATTACAAAATGTTAAGTATTTTAAGTATAAATTTTAAATAAACAATTAAAATAATATACTATATATATATATATATATATATATAAACAATAGGCAACAGATTTCATTCGACCGATATAGATATGATAGCTAATGCTGTATTGAAAAATAAAATACTAATTAGTTTATATTTGGGAAATAATCCCATGCAAGCTAAAGATGCGGAAACTATTATAACACCTTTTACATCAGAAAAAACTGCAGCAAATCCTCTACAATTACTTGATCTAGAAAATATTTGGGCACCAAAAACTATCTTACCATTATTAGAAATAATAAGCAGCATTAAGCCCTATCTAAAAATAAATTTAGGTGGAATTTTAAGCAATTATAAAATTATTGGTCCTAATATTAGAAAAATACTCTTAGATAGAGCAAATTTTGAAGCAACGAAATCAAAGAAGCAAGGATATATTGGGGATTTTTTACTCTCTTTGGAAGATGGATTCATTTCAAAAGGTATAAAGATATAATTCATTTAATCTATAATCAACTTCTACAAAATAATATAATGTATTTAATGTTTGTTTTTTTTAGAAGATTTTATGCAATTAATAAAGAAATCAAAATTAAAATTTTCTGAAACCTTAGTTGAAGAACTTGTAAACGCTTTTGCTGGTCCAGGGAATACTGTTGATCAAACAACACTTAAATCATTTTATATAAACAAATATATATACCAATTAATATAATAGAAAGAAATTAGATAAAAATAGGAAAATTAATATCCATGATATTAAAAAAAATATAATTAAGTATTTTATTAATCATGTAATACATAATATATTCATTACTTATTATTTTTATATTTTGACATATAACTTAACATTTATAAATATATCAAATTATAAAAAACAAAAGTTTAGTTGGTTTTAGTATTCTATGATATAATACAAGCTTTAAATTTCACACGTGTTCATTTTTTTATTCAATATAAAATATCCTTGCAGATATATCATCAATAATCCAGTTAATTCCATCAATTAGATTTTCTGCTGTTATTGCAGAGCATTTATAAATTTGCCAATGATGCGTCTTTATATTAGGTAATTCTAATATTTCTGCAATATCTGATGCTGGCATTGCACCAGGCAGATCTTGTTTATTAGCGAGTATCAATAAGCTTGCACCTATTAATCTTTCTTCTTGCAATAATTTGTATAATTCTGTTTTACAATCTTCTAATCTAATTCTATCAGCACTATCGATTACCCATATAAGTCCATCTGTTGATTCAAAATAATTACGCCAATAAGAACGTAAACTTTTTTGACCACCAACATCCCAAATGTTAAGTTTGTATCCTCTATGCTCTAAAGTCTTAATATTAAATCCAAGAGTAGGTGAGATAGTATTAATTGGTTCTCCATTAATTCTTTTCAAAATTGTTGTTTTTCCAGCATTATCCAAACCCCTAACAAAAATATAAATTACAGCCTACGATAAAATCATTTTTAATTAAATGTTCATATAGTTTTTTATATAAATAAAATAAAAATTAAGCTTTATATTTAAAAAAAAGTTGAAATTAGATGTCCATATATTAAATTTTAAATAAAACTTCTAATATTCTTCTATGAAAACCATTTATTAATTATTACAAATACTTACAACATCAATATTCGCATCTCCTTCTCTTTCTGTTTAAGTTTTTTTAAAACAGTAAGTAAACCCATGATTAATTATTATATTTTTACAATCATTTTCATAAACACGGAAGAAAAATTTCATATCTGTCACCTACATGCAGTGGAGAACCTTTATATACCTACGGGTGCGTTCGGTTATTGGCTCAAAGTACTGTGAGTACACTCTGAGTATACTTTTTATCGTTTGGATATTGCTTAGAGTGGCTACGTTCTGTTATTAGCTTGCAGTACTGTGAGCACACTTAACAGGATGTCAACCCGACAGAAAATGTCCGTTTCGGGGTTCGTGTCTTCGCTAAGGTTAGTACCTAGCGCCATCTCATTTAGTGGGGAAAACATAAATTTTTGTGGAAATGGCGACACTTTAAAGATCGAAAAAATTCTGAAAAAACTCCAAGGGGTACCACTTTGAGTTTTCTTAAAAGTCGACATCTCTCCGAATCGCCTGTAATTCCGTAGGAATCCTAAGCATCCGTCTAAATATAAAGACATCTGATTGTTTATATAATTTATTGAATCTTTATTAAATTTCATTATTTACATTTAAGATCATTTCTGCTATTTGATCAATAATATCTGGATGACAAAAAGAATTTAGCACAGTTTTTGAAATGTCATTTTTTACGGTTTTAGTGTTTGAATGATCATTTGCTATTTCAGGTATGGTAGAAGAAAACCTACATCTGTTCTCTACTAATAAATTTTTAAATTCTTTTTTATTTAACAGTGGAACCAATTTTATATAATCTGAATACTGATTGACTAAATCTTGTGCTTCCCATGTACAGATGTCATTAGAATATTTAATTCTTTTGCTACAGTCTAATAAACTCTCTTGTGCTTCATTTTGACGTGTATCTTTACATTCATCAATAGTAGCTTCTATCTAAAAAATAAAATAATTTTATAATTATATATATATATATACATATAATTCTTTTATATTACAGTATAACATGATCTAATAACACACCAATTTCATGCAGTAAGAAAAACTGCATTGAATATCCTCAGAGTCTTTGCATAATTTTTTGCCTATTTTAGAGACTAATAACTTAACTAAGGCTTCTTTTAAACGTGCTTGACTATCAGATTCTAAAGGTAACCATATATTAATACTTATACTCAAATCAAGAGATTCTACATAATGCCACCATCCTTTTGGAATCAATAATACATCTCCTGCTTCTAATATAATTGATCGTGGACCTTCTACTTTATTTACCAAAATATCTTCTTCTCTTTCATTTGTCAAGCAAAAAAAATTGTAAGTACTATAAATTGTTGACTCTTCATAAGGAATTCTTGTAGGCTTCAATACATTACTTGATTTTGGAGGAAATAATAACCATCGTTTTCTAAGGACATACATATAATTAATAATTATAAATTACTATCACTACAATATAAAATTTACCTTCCATAAATTTGTGTTACCAAATTGCAACCATACGAATCTTGATGACAATTGGTATGTGCCCCTTTATTTCCAATCCAAATTGTAGAATCAGTACCAGTTTTGTTAAATCCAAATCTTTGCCAACTTAATGAAGATAAAACATCTGGTTTATCCTTTAACCAATCCTTCATATGTTTATAATCAAAATAATACCATGTTTTATTATCTTTGGAAGATTCATTTAATAGGAAAAACTCTTTAAGGGTCATTTCTTTAATTTCAGATTTAGATTCCCATTGTGGTTCCTATAGTCCAATCTGAATATTATATAATAATCGAATCAAACTTATTCTAAATGTTTTTTAAAACTAAAGCAAATGCTTACCATAGATTTTACATTAAAACCCACACGAAATGGTAATTTTTTATCATCAAAATATTCAGCCCACTTTGTTAAATCCCATTGTAATAATTTCCATTGAAACTCATCTTTACTGTCTTTTAATATATTTTTAAATAAAACTGGTTCTTTAAGTTTTATAATTGCTTCTTTTAACATGCTTTCAGTTGGAATTGATTTATCAGTATTCATGACTAAATAAAGTTTTTTAAATTCTTTATTAAATTGAGATATAGTCATATACAGTATTTTGCGTGTGCTACAAAATTTTTATCTCTAAAAGTCAGGAGCTCTACGATTATCGCATCCGATATTGCTTCTTCGATATGATATTATCAAGAAATACTAGAATTTTTACAAAATAGTATCTAACAGCGCCTTCAAACGAGGGTTCTTATAACACTAGTTGAGGTAAACCAGAAATCACTTTTATAACGCACTTTTTACATACAGTTTAGGCAATGAGTGTAATCTAGTATTAAAATTATAAAAGTGCTGAAATCGTCACATACTGTATATAATTGATGTAATCATATGTATTATAAAATAAACTCAACAGTGTGTTTAAAAAGAATAATATTACACATGTGAGACTCTATATTTATATAGTATATAAAACTTGTAAGTTATATTTTTATTAATAAGATGTTAGGTATATTAAAAACTACAACTAATACTTTTAAAACATTATGGGCTGCTTCTTTACCAAGTCTAACTGAACTTTCATCTCAGCAAACACGAGTAAATATTAAATATTATAGTAATAATAAATTTGTGTAAATCAAATAATTTACTTAATATACTCTTTTTAGAATACATTCATCCTTAAACGTAAATGTGAACCAGGATTACAAAAAAAGAATGCGAAGCAGCGCATAGAATTAAAATCAAGACATTTTGTATATGAACTTGTGGAAGATACTAATATAAAAAAGCAGGAACCAATTAAAGTTATTTTAACAGATTATGTGGATGGATTTGGTGTTCCTGGTGATATAATTTCCCAGTCACGTAATAGAGCATATATAAAATTACTTTTACCAAAGTTAGCTGTATATGCCTCTCCTGAAAATATAAAAAAATATGCTTATTTAAGAAATAAGGGAATTGATGCAGATAGTATTGTTCCATTTACTATAAAAAGAACATTGAATAATTTATCTGTCTTATTATTAAATGTAATAATGTCATTGGACACGCCTTGGGTAATAGAGAAGTGGCATATACGTGCAGCCTTTAGAGAAGCAAGCTACATTGTTCCTATTGAAGCTATTACAATGCCAGAAAAGGAAATAACTGGCCCTGACTTAAATAAACAAAATAAAGAATTTTATGTAACTGTTACAATTGAAAACAAATATGATGTAAAAGTTAGATGTAGATTGATCCATTACACATTTGAAGAAGCAAGAAAGCCAGTTCTTCCAGATTTATTTTATAAGTATTCTGCTGAAGCTATATTTCCAGAAGATCAACCAATTTTGGATAGTCTACCTAAACATCGTCAATCAATTCTTGAAGACTCAAATGATGAAACTTGTTTATGAAAAATGTAATTTTTTAAGTGAAAATAAATTATTATAGAATATTGGTGAGTTTTTTTTAATTTTAACATGCCATTAATTATTATTATAACTTATTTTAAAAATTAAAAAGATTTTATAGTTTATACTGGTTTTGTTATGTAAAAAAAATATTAAATTTTCTTCCATATGTCTGTGTGCATCACACAAATAACATGTTTTTAATCATTTTACTTTTTGGTGTTTCATATACATGATACTATATGAGTGTTTTTTTTATTTACAATAAATTAAAGAGTATATGCTTAAATATTTTAAAAAATGGAAGATTTTTATTTTAAATGGGATGAAGATAACAATAAATTAGTTTTAGCTGGGTAATATTGATTTTTTAAAATTCATTTGCTTGTAGTCATTTATCATAGGTTAAGGGGCATAACAACTATTTTATTTAAATTTAAAAATTATTTAACTTAACACATAGAAATCAACAAATTAAAGATGAACAATTCAAAGGATCTGAAGAACAATTTCATAAGAAACTGATTTCAAAATTTTATTGTCCACATTCATATTTAATTTTGGAATTTCGCGAAAGCTTAACTCCTCATGAAAAAGTATATTATTTTTAAAGTATATTAATTATACAAATATAAACTTATTTCACGTTTAATATTAACATCATTTTCAGATAATATTTAAGAGATATTATCAAAGAAAAATGATTGCTAAAGAAGCTGATATCATTATGTTGCAAGATATAAAAGATCTTGTTTTATATCTTCTTGTATCATCAGTCAGTCCAGAATTTAAAACTTTCTTTCAGCTACCACTTGTTGATAGTTTTTTACGAGCATGTATTATTTATTTTCAAGCATACACAGACATATGGGAAAAATTATTACAAGAACATGCTGCTACATTGAAGAAAGCATCAAATCCTTTAGCAGGTGGTAAAAGAGTTGAATATACTAAGGAATTGCAAATTCTTCGTTATGTATTAAGTACTGTATATGCAGAGTTACTAATAGGTTGTCAGTATGGTAACTTATACCACCATATGATTTCTGGAGGTAAGGAAACACCAACAATTGTCCAATCACAAACTGAGAAAGATCTACGAACATTTGAAATTTTAATTAGCTTGTCACATCGTATTGTATGGATTGCTTTACGAAGGAAATATTTTAATTTAATTGGTAAGTTTCCTTATATTTTATATATTGTATAATTTATTTTTCTATTTTTTTCTAACTTTATTATCAATGTATCAAGAAAACATATATATATATCATGTATGTACTATTCTTAGAATTAGAACTAAATAGATTACTAAGAACAGACAATTATAATACTGCTGCAAGAAAATTTTCAAAAGATGGTCCCTTTAAAAATATGTTACAAAGTGATATTAAAATACTGCAAGGATCACATACACCCTTAAAATATAAACTTTTAAGTAATTCTCCTTTATTAAATGACTTATTATATTTAAATATTAACCAAGATAATTTATCAGCAGGTAATTTTGACATTTCTTTAAATTATATAAAAAATAATTTATTAAGAACAATCTCAATTTACTACTTATACATAAATTTATGGAACATATCATTGTTACATTCTGTATATATAATTTTATTTAATATATATTAATTTTTAATGATGATCATTTAGGAGATAAATATGTATCTGAAATACTTTTTTGGAAAAGTGCGTTAAATATCAAGGAAAAGGATTTATCTGAATTGCACATAAAAATAGGAATATTGGGAGAAAATAGATCTAACTTTGATCTCATGTTGATACGTGAAGGAGATAAAGTTTAAAAAAATTCTAATAGTTTTCTATTATTGATTTAATCATAGTATTTTAATTAATATAGCTTTTTGGTATAATTTATTAACAACAATAAATGACAATATATAGTTTCAACCAGTTCTAAGCATTTTTGCTTTTTTAGATTCATCTAACTGCTCTCTTCTTTCTTTTAAAAATTGACTTCTTTCTTCAAGGAATTGCGCATATTCGTTTTCATCTATTTCTCTGACAACTTTAATTCCACATGTCCGGGCTATACCAACTAACATATTACAAATTTGTTCTAAAGACAACAAAGTTTGTGGAGGATCTTTTGCTTTAATTAGAGCTATTTCATATAGATGTTTTAGAGTTATTTTGCCAGCTAATTCCCCTATTTTATTTAATAACTTTGCATAAATAACTTATAGAATCATTCGATGAAATGCTATATAATCATGATTTTACCTTTTGTGGTACCAGTAGATCCTTTTTCTATTCCAGCTGCTTGTTTTAAAAAGTAGGTTGCAGGAGGTTCATGTATAGTTAATTCATATGTACGGTCATTATTTACCTTTACTCTTACTGGTAATGGAATTCCTTGTTTCAAATGTTTCGTTTTTTCATTAAAATCCTTAACAAATACTCCTATATTTATATTTCTCTAAAAAAAAAACATTTTCATAAAACAGTAATAAATAGATCATACAGGTCTATTTTAATTCAACAAAACATTAGGATTAAATAATAAAAACTAACTGTTCCTAGCTGTTGTCCAAGAGGAGGACTTGCGGATGCTAATCCCGCAGGTATATTTACACGAAGTTTTGAAGAATGATCAACTTTTTTTGTCATTAATTTGACCAATCTCCTTCTTAAGCCTCCTTTTATTTTTATTACCATTTTAGAAATTAAAAATGAATCGAAGCTATGATAATCTTAAACTATATATCTTGAAGTTTAACCATTGATTAAAGGTTACTATTGTTGAAGTAAGAACAAGAGAATTAAAGCTTAGAGTCCAAATATCAACATAGAAGAGTTTTATTGGTAGCCACCAGGTGGACTAATGTTCAAAAGCTATGTCTTTTGGATGACCCTAAAGATATCCAGATGTCCATAAAGTGTCTTCGAGACATCAACTTACTATATATGCTACAAGTGTTGAGGAACGAGTACTAATTTGAACATCCATCGAGTGCGTTCTCTAAACTTACGATCAACTTTAAGGAAATAGCGTGGCGATACGTAGATTTCTGAACACATGAAGCGGAGAAAGAAGTGAATAAGATAGAGCATTATTATTATGTATCTCCGTCTCACAATAGAGTATTAGTCCAAACAATGAAAATGTAGATTGAGCTAGTGGGTGGAGGGAAATGCATAAAGGATAAAGAGAGAGAAAGAGTGTGCGAGAGGTGGAGGAGAGAATAAAGGTAAAGGAAAAAGAGGAGAGTTAGGAGAAGGGAAAGAGAGACAGTGGGGAAAAGAGGGAGAGATAGAGAGAGAGAGAGAGAGAGAGAGCGTCCGCCTTTCAGCCGTCATGGCTGAATCATTGTGAGCGACTCTTGTATGTACGGGGAACGATAACAAATGACGCTGCAGCTGAGTCAGTAGGCGCGAAAATTACAGTAGGTAAAATTTTACGAAGTAATGCAGGTTGGTCTCAATGAGGAGACTTCAGAGTGACCTTACAGAGTGTATTCTCGCATACGCGTAATATCCCCGTGGAACGATGAACGGGTTAAGTCTGAGTGAATTGTGTTGCCTATTTTGCTGCCCGCCCTGCCCGTCCAGAATCGCCGCAAAATTAGCTTTTCTACCGCCAGAACCTACTTACACTTTTATAGAGGATGAAGGCTCCAAGTTTACAATTTCTCTCTCGGAAAGAGCTGAGTGGCAATACACAGAGAGGGAAAAGGAATCCGTTGAAGGATTTTATACAAGAACATCACGGGGAAATAGAATAGCGTGTCTTTTCATCCGCTGTTCGGCTACTGCCCGGTTTACCATCCTATTTTCCCATGGGAATGCCGTAGATCTGGGACAAATGTCCAGCTTCTACTTGGGTCTCGGATCGAGAATAAACTGTAACATATTCAGCTACGATTATTCTGGTTACGGGGTTTCCGGAGGTAAACCCTCGGAGAAGAATCTTTATGCAGATATAGATGCTGCCTGGCATGCACTTAGAACACGTTATGGAATTAGTCCGGAAAATATTATCCTTTACGGGCAGAGCATCGGAACCGTACCCACGGTTGATCTCGCTGCAAGATACGAGGTTGGCGCAGTTGTTCTACATTCGCCTTTGATGTCTGGAATGCGTGTAGCTTTTCCAAATACCAAGAGGACCTGGTTCTTCGATGCCTTTCCTAGGTAAATTCATTCATCGAAGACGTCAACTTTTCCTCTCAGTGATTCCATATGTTTACACGCCGTAATGTCAGTTCTTGACACTTCGAGTTTTCTCCTTTTCCACTTTTATCTTTCATTGCTTTTATTTATTCATTAGAAGTTTGCGCGCATGACTTTTCATGGATTTCAGCTTTTTGATCATGCACGTGGTATAACATATGTCCAAGTACGCGTACTGATACCGTCTAATGACTTTTACTACTTTTCGCGTTATCGCATTACTTTACCGATTTTATCGCTCATGTTCTTTTACTACGTAATATATTTAACTTCGATTGATTGTATACTTTTCAAAATAGAGAATACAAATCTTAAATAAGTTCTTGCTTTATTACTGTTTCTGGAAGTATATTTTGCACCTGCTAAATGTAAAATTTTTCCAATTAATTTGTATTATTTGTTGTTTGGTTTGTAGCATAGATAAAGTACCAAAGGTAACGTCGCCTGTGTTAGTCATTCATGGAACTGAAGATGAAGTTATAAACTTTAGTCATGGATTGGCAATCTATGAGAAGTGTCCAAGAGCTGTAGAACCATTATGGGTTGAGGTACTATATTTTATTAAAAAGTATTACTCTTTCGTCTCATAAAATGTTACAAAAAATTATCTTTCGTAATGGGTATCTTATTAACATTACTTCAGGGTGCTGGTCATAACGATGTGGAGTTGTACAATCAGTATTTAGAACGACTGAAGCAATTTGTGAATGTGGAGCTGGTAAACTGACGGCGACTCAGCCTCTCCCAAAGTCAGGGGGGGCAGGGAGGTGGACAGATACATGTGAGCAGTCAAAGCAATAAGATTTCTAATAATTCTAAGAGAATCAATGCTATTTCAACTGGTTCTAAGATTGAAAACCAGTCTAACAATTGCATCTCACAGGAGAGAAAACAGCAGTTCTCTCCTGTAACGAAGAGTCTTCCTCCGTATCCATTGAAGGTATTTTCTTCTTTTTTTCACAGCAACCAGCTGTTAATCAGGAAGGATGACAAAAGGAGGGCTCAAAACAAACGCGTATTGAAGAAAAAAGTTCTAACTATAGCGGGCAGTGCAAGACCAATATACAACAGGATAATAAAAGTGTCAAACAGAAAAATACTGTTGCACATGTATTGGATGAAGAGGAAAATAAATCAATAACAGACAATAGTACTGAACATCAGGAAGCAAGATTAAATCATTCAGGTCAGGTTGCAAAGAGACTTAATTGCTTGCCTAAAAACTTGATAAAAACATTTGGTCAGAAAAATATAGTCCATAGAAGCTTGAAAAATTCATTTGGACAAAATCAGAAAAGTACTGAAAGTGAATTAAGTGGTAACAGTATGGTTGAGATACAAGTTGAAGTTTGTAAAGATTATGATAGTGAGGATCAGGCAATCACGCAGTTTTCCAATGCTTCCATGAATTCTAACATAGATTCCGATTCTAAAGAGACTCTTAATCAGCTCAAGTCAGGTAAAAAGTCTCGGGTTTATTGTAACTATATAGAAACCGCTCTTGAATCAGACTGTACAAAAACTAGTAAGCATCAATATAATAAAATGTCGATTGTCGAAACTGTTACCAAAAGCACAAGACCAGAGGAGGAGGATATTGCTATTAGTGAAAAGTGCGTGGAGTCTACGAAAATGTTTTGGAAGAGTAAAAGTGCGAAGGCAATTTATAAAATCGTTAATAAGCCGAATAAAATAGAAACAAGAAGCGAGTCTTTAGATACGAAACTGAAAAGCAAAAAAGCATCTTGTAGTCCATTAAAGAAACTAGGCCGATCTTCGTTAACAATAGAACCTGATAAAATAACGATAAACTTATCAAAATATTCTCCGTGCGCAAGTAGATTAGCTGCAAGTTCGAAAATCTTATCAACAGATGCAGTCACGAGTCCGGAGAGTCCCCTACACGTTTCCCGATCTCGAAGTCCATCGAATATTGGTGTGCAGACAGATAACTCATTAAAACCTACAGAAAGACCAATAATGCAAGCTAGTTTATCGTTAAACATTCAACAATTTCAAAAGACTCGTTTCACCCCACGTAGTAGGAGTGTAGGCGATAGCTGTGTAACGTCTCCCACTAGCGAAGCTACGACCCTGAGTTATTCACCCACTGGTACTGAGATATTATCCTTGGAAGAAGTTGAATCGCAAACATCATCGGCAGAAGGATCTGGAAGTTCCTCTGAAGTTAAGGAAAAATTAAATCTTGAATACTCGAATAAAATTCGAAGAGCAACTTTGGAGACCAAATGTTAACGGAACATATGATAAGCCCACGCGTAAATATATACATATACATACAAAAATTTCAGGTATTTCAAAGAAATATTATTTCACATCTCTCTTTTACCCATTTGTCATGCAAGTGATCCAAAACTCTTATGCGCGGCAAAATGTCTGAGTAATGATATAGTGCCAGTGAGACTATATACGCGAGCCCATAAGTAACTCGTTTATAAAATTTATTATATTTCTAGAATTGTAGAACTATATACATGTGCATATAACATATTCTTATTTACACACGTACATACTCCTGTACATGTATGTGTGAGATTGTAAGACGTTCCTGCACAAAATGCAGGGCATTGTTACTATATATTTGTCGAGTATTATTATTATATTATTATTAATTTTAACTTTTATCGTTATTTTTTGAAGAACAGAAAATCAATTAGTCTTGCATGTATAAAAACATTATTTTGTTACGGTAAGCAGCAGTCGTTTGCCATGTACGTACAGCGCAATTTCTCACGAACCTTTTTACATTTCTTAATTTTTATTGCATTTAATAAAGCTTTTGTTTTTTAATTTTCATTATAGTGAAAACAAAAACTGTGACGTAGTATCACAATGACTGATTTAAAAATTTTCATTATCAATGAAGTCTGTGATTTTTTAAGCCTTTCTTTTATTACGGGCTTAGTTTTTATACGAAATAAAGTACTTGTGTTACATATATGCGTGCGTAGGTGCGCGTATGTGTATATATACAGGGTGTTGCACCACTTACGCGTGCTAGAATGATAAAATGAATAACAACAGGAAAAAGTTGCTCAAAACTTTTCGATTCAAGTTGGCCCGATCAATTAAAAGATATTAAAAGGACACACATAAGTGATGCAAAACTCCGTAAGCATGCATATTAATGGCACGCATCGAACTATAAAATTATTTGAATAATCTTAATTATTGATAGAGCATATTGGATAAATTAATGAAATTATTATTGGTTCGATAGAAAATTCGCGCTGTAAAGGTTATTTGTTTTCTTACGTAGATCGTTGTAAAAGCAGAGAAACGAAAACTTTCGATAGACTGCTTTTGCACCGATCAACTATAAAAGGTCTTTGCGCTAGCAACGACTGGATATCTTCCAAAGTAGTAAAAATTATCAGGTAGATGAATGATATAGAAAATGAAACAATGCAAATGGAGGTTCCAGCGTCTGAGAGAAACGACGCTTCATCTTATAATGATGTAGAGTGTTTGGATGATCTTGTAACACTAAGAATGCAAATAGCTAGGGACAATATTACTGCCAAACTTGACTATGAATTAGTTAATTTCTAAAGAGGTGATTCATCTGATGGACTGTAGTGATGTGTATATTAGATGATTCTGGCGAAGTTGAGGATTATCATAAAAGGAGAGAGAACATTTTTCGAGACAACGTGGTTCTTCGTAATTGTATGCATCTTTTTCTTCTTACCGTTTGTTTATATGCGTTTATAAATGATCTATCTCTTTACACAACCCTGATGAATGTATAGAGATATCTTATGTCCTTTCTTGATGCATATTTCCTTTTTATTTTTTGTCTACTCAAATGCCTCTTGGCTTTAAGACGTGCATTCTCGTTGACGTTAGAATCCATTTATACACATACTGCTGACCTTGTCACTAAGTATGTTTTTCTCGTTAGTATTTTTATATCTTGATAATGTGTGTACATACAGTATAGTTAAAAACCTTTCCTTTATTAGTATATGCATAATGTAAGAAGTATTTTGAAGCGGTCATGATGAGCCAATGGAGTGAAATAATATTTTGAGATCCACGTTTTATAAAATAATTCTTTTACTTCTAAGAGTTTGAGAAGAATGTGAATAGTCTAACCAAACGTGGTTGAATGATTCAAGAATGCTTATCTCGAAAATTAGTCTCGTTAGAGGGTGAAACACTGTCAGTACACGGTTGTAATTTAGTTTAAAGTCAGAAATTAAAATCGTTCCTGTTACCATTATTGTGTGTATGCATGTGTGAGTCAATTGATGTTTTTCGTTATCAGGTTGTTACTAAAATTACTCGAAATTAAGATAGCTTCGATAAGAGTGGCGAAGCGAGTAGGAGTGGTGAAGATTTTGATTCCATTGGCTCCTCGTTATTCGTTGGCAATCATTCGATAAAAGTGGTGTCTGAAATAATTGTGAATCCAAGCAAAGGAACAAGTGTTTGTATCGTCAAATTAAGACAAAGAAATTTTTGTACAGTACAATGCGATTTGAATGTGTGTGTGCGCGTGCGTACGTGCGTGCGTGCGTGCGTCCGTCCCTTTTTCTCTACCTCCCTCTTTATTTTTCCTGCCACTCTCTTTACACTTACATGTACACATATAAGCATACTCTCTGTCTCTCTTTCTCACATATATACACCCCATGCTCATTCGCCGTCGCGTGTGCGAGAGGTGATCGACCGGTTTTGAACAGCACTTTCGTCTTTCATGGTCGTGCGTCGTGTATGAAAAATTGTTTTTCATGACATTCGGCAACGCACGAAGCACGATGCGTTGGTTACTCGTAACTGTACATAATAGCGTGTAAGCGATGTATTAGAAGTAACGTTACGTACTCGATGTTCTGCTCGGTCGTGTTTAATGTACTTACAGGGGAGCGCGGGATACAGGGACAGGGAAGTGCAGGGCAGGAAGGACACGCCGAAGATACGACGATCACGAATCCAAAGGGTGGTAAGAAGAGGTGGTGGTGGTAGTCTCGGCCAAGCCAAGTATTAGTATAACGCGCTATTCGCTATGTCGCAGCGACAGGTGCGCGATCGTTAAAAACGCAGGAAAACACGGAAGAGGAAGGGAGCGAATAAGATGGACTAAACGGTCACACGTCGAACTTATTGTTCATCTATCATTTAAGCGTATATGGAAAAAGAAAAAAAAAAACAGCGAGCGAGCGAGCGAGCGATGCCGTTCTTACGAGCCAATTCAGGCGACGCGTGGAAACGCGACGAACAAAATTCGCCGGATCAGCAACATACCTTAGGGCAGTAAATTTTCTTGCTAAATTACAAATTCGTTGATCCAGCAAGTTTTGTTTCGCCATACGGCATAGGAGGTGGTACACTCCAGCGGGGACGGTCATTTTAGAGTTTTATACTTCCATCGCACTTGACTCGAGCGTATGACATTGCCAAGTACTTTATTAATCTTGTGGAGCGTTCATACGATGTATAATTATGATGTAAATTACATAATTAAGCATATATTACAATCTCGGCTTGTTTCATTATTGTGTGCCTCACGAGAAGTCAAACTGCGACCAATTCAGCGAAATATTTGCAACCGTTCGTCAGGCGCTTCCGATCGCGAGACGTCGATCGATCGAAGTTTGGTGGATCATCGCGCGGTCGCGGAAAAGTTAAAGTGAAGCCTGTAAAACATAGGTATTGGCGAGAAGAGAGCGTACGAGCGTTATGGCCAATAAAAGAGATTGCAGAATCTTTATTGGATAGCATGGACGAACGATAAAAATATTGCATTTTATACACTCGCATTTCACACGAAGCACGTACAAGAATTGCATATCAAATTTATAATATTCCTAGGAAATTTGTGTTCTACGCTCGACGAGCTCGATCTCCATGTGGACTGTGCTATATAGCTTTCGAACCTTTTTATGATTATACGAACGCCTTTTATAAGCGAGAAAACCGGTGCTTAAAGAACCAATGGTTGACCGCTCTCTCGCTGAAACTCTTGAGAATCGTCGAATCGCGGCCAATAATTCACGAAGACGCCGAATGGTGTACGAAGTCGTAGTTTTTTTGGCGGCATTCGGGAAAAAAAAAGTAGAAACTTATCACGATTTAAGCGAAACCGATCGCGCTTTGGTCATCGCTTCAGGAAAGTCCACTCGATGACTCGAGTCTCTTATTTAATTGACCCTGAGCCAGGGTATCAGGTAGGTGCGTAATTGAGAGTACGTTAGTGACAAATAAGTTGGATAATCGGGCCCTTAGCATATGTATCGTCTACGTCGGCAGTAGTTTGGCTCGAAGGTCAATCGGTTTCCACGGTGGAGGAGGAAATGGCGCGAGAGAGAAACGAGCTGGTTTGCTGGACTCGACGCGGCACCTTCGCAGCTCACCTGCGCTGAAACCTGATGCGGACGATAAAAATGGGAACAGGTTACGCGGCAGCTCGAGAGCTCGAATGGCGAGCTTATACCTTGAAGGGACCTGCAAACTCGTCGCTTCGAGGAAGAAACGGGGCTGCAAGACGCTGTCGTATATTACGGATAAAATTGATCTTCGATCGTCCGCCAAGATGATTTTTGTGTCCTATCGTCCTCGCCGTTCTTATTTTATTTCGGCATAAATTGCCCCTCGCTCTACGCCGCGTACTGGCTTCGCACACGCGCAAACACACGTAACTCGGCTTTATTTTCAGCGGAAATTGTAAAATAATCTCCGCGGATATTCGTTAACGAAGTTACTACCATTTAGCCGGCGATCATTTTGGCGACGGCAAGGTAAGATATAGGTGTTTCTCAGCTGTTATCTCAGCTGGAAGGAAAAGAGGAATGCGGCCTCAGCCTTCGTTATTATCTTCCACTTTGGAATCGATTTTTTCCACCGCTTAATTATCCGTAACTTTTAACTTTTAACTCGTGACGTAGGGAGGGAGAATCGACGACGCGCTTCGAGCGCGATCCACTCGAACGGCGTTGAGAGTTTCCCGCGGAGGGACGTTCGATTGTTAGAGCGAGAAATTCGTCAGATTTCGCGTCGCATCGCTCTCCAGATCGTGGATCGACGCGCAATCCTGGACCTTGCAGAGCGTTCACTTTAACTTTCGAGAATGACGATAAAGGCGCAAACCACAACGACGTTGCACAATTGCATTGGAGATTCTCAGGAGCGGATCCAAAGTATCCTCGGAAGGAGAAACGGACGTCGAACGAAGCCACCAGACGGTCCGCGCGGTGGTGCGCTGCAGCTATTTCGCGAATGAATCAATCGCATCCTGTGGTACGGCGCGGAGCGATCTCTTTGTTTAATTGGGAGGAAAATGAAAATTGACGCGGAAACAACTGTACGTCATTGCCTTGAGTGCGCTACGCGTACACGCAGTTTTCAATGTGCAATCGTTGGTTCGTATGCGCGTAAAATGATTCCGCGTCGGATGCGCGTGGCTGCGGGGAGGATACGAACAAGTACAATACGAATCGCACCGTACAGATATCCTATGATTTTTTATAATGTGTATATAACAAGGTTTTTAACTGTGCGCGTACAAACCGCGTACACCTGTCGCGCATCTCCATTTCCTAAAGCCCGCACACGATAAAAATGGTTATACTTGAAAATTCACGACCTCTGTACCATAATCGTCGATCAATCGCGCAATGCGTTTAATCTCGGCATTCGCACGTGCACGCGCGCTGCTTCGTTAGTGCGGCGGTGAACGTAAAAAACTCGCTGCTCTCTGGTATGCGGAAAAATAACGCGCTAGTACAATAAGCCATTATTATAATTGCATTTACACACCTTTTTCTACCAGAACCCCCGACTATCCTCCGACCGAGAAAGATAGTACTTGTCCAATACACACATGCGAGTGCGAAAATATTTTTAATCGCTGCTACTTATGATATGATACGTCGATTAAGAATGTGATCCGATATGTTAGTGTTTCTAACGCAATAAATTACATTAGATTAATTCGTGCCAATTTGTCAAGCGTTTTATTTAACTATTACTTCCGTTGGGTAGCGACTGTACAATCTTATCAAATAAAAATGCTCGTTACATGCATAAGGAAGGAGGACGATTTATTTATTATTATATTCCATGGGGGCAAACGAGAGCGGCAAATTTCCGGCTCGAGGAAATTTTAATAAATTCAATGTAAAAGAGAAGAGAAGCGAAGAGAGAGGGAGAGGAGATGCCAAAAGCCGTAGCTTTTGCAAAATTTATTTAGCCGGACTCTTAACGGCTGTGAATAATTGAATCTTTCTAAACGGCGCAGTGCCATGGTATCTGGTATATATCTGGTGCATATTTATTAGATTTCGAAAGCGCAAAGTGACAGCTTCGAGGGCGATCCCGGCTCTTGCCACACCCTCCACAAGCGTCGCGCAGTCTGCAACGACCGGCATCCAACGCGCACGATGCATTTTTTGCCCGTTCCTCCTGTCGGCTGCATTTTCATGGACTTGCCCAAGCGAGCGAGTGCGCGAGTGCGCGCTGCTCACCCATACATTCGAGCACATTTGCGTAGGCTTCCGTTAGGCCATAGGCCAGCAACGGAGAAAGACAACAAACGCATGCTAGCGTATTTTCTTCGCCATACGCACACGCGTCCCGCGCAAACGTACAAGCGCGTATGCACGCCCGCGCTCGGGATTTGCGGGGGCGGCGGTCTCCGGTAACGCGCCGGAAGTAATGAACCCCCGCTACGGAAACGCCACCTCCTGCAGCACCGACTCGACCGTTCTCTTGCTTTTCGCATTTCCGTAATTGGTCCCGTTGCAACACCATGCAATTTAGGCAAGGCGCGCGCGCGCGCGTCCCCGTTTGGAGCGCGTCGCGTCTCTCCGCGATTTCTTATCCAATCTCGCGCAGCTGACCGGATATCCAGAATACGGACGGAGAGGGGGGGTGCCACCGCGTTTGAAGAAAGAAAGAAAGAGAGAAACCGGCGATTCCGCGAGACGAATCGCCGAACAATGAAAGAAGCGCGCGCTTTGTAATTCCCTCGCGGATTATGGAGTAACATTACTCACGCGCGAGATTGGTTGACGTCGCGGCTCTGGTAGTTACATATGTAGAAGAAGCTTCCGAAGGTCTTTGATTGAAAAGAGTAAAGTATCACGGTACTCGCGCGAGAGGGGTGAGTAGTCGAAGCGCGAGTCGTCGAAGGCCAAAGAAGGGGCCAAAGAATGGTCGGCACCACACGTACACGCGTGCACACGCGTACACGACACGCACACAGCTGAGATTGCGAACAAACTTGTGGAGAAGAGGACCGGAGGGGAGTTCTCCGGCGATGGGTTAACAGGAGAAGAGAGGAGAGGAGAGGGCAGGGGAGGGGAATGGGCAATGGGCGGCTCGATGGTGGGGACCGGCGGCAGCTTTGCCAGTAGCGTTTGAACCGGCGCGCGCGTTGTTTCGTTCCGTCCTATGCGCGTAAGTCCCTTGTGCCAGCTGGCGAGTTAACACACAAAACGACGCTCGTTTCTTTTTTTATTTTTCGCGCCGCGATTGCCGCCCACGCGGCCGTCCAATTTGTCTCCTCCGCGGGAAGACGGACAGTGATAATCGAGCAAGCTCCGGTGGTGTTAAAGTGTTATTATTCTGTGTTAAAGCGAGCCGCTGGCTTCCGGCGGGATTCCGCGGCGCGTGGGTTCTTTTTAAGTACCTTTGGTTGTATTGTGAGTGAACAACACGATTCAAGGATTGTCTAGCGAGAGGACCGGCCCTGACACCTTGCCACCACGGATCGTCATGCTGGTGAGTCTTCTCTTTAATTCCTCTTCCCTCCTCTCTTGCTTTCTTCGCGGAGTTTCTTTTTTCGGAGTCGGCTGGCTCTCTCGCCGCTCCGAAAAAGTAGGCTGACGCCTTCTCGATTATTTTTGTTCGGAGAGGAGCGCGCCGGAGAGTTTGGAGTTTTTTAAAATGCGCGCTGTGACGACGGCGTCGGCGACGGCGGCGTCGCTCCAATCTTTTCCATTATTCTTTAACGAGTCGCAGTCGCGGTCGGAGTCAAAGTCAAAGTCGGCGTCTCGCTCGATGTTGAGGGGAAGGAATCATCGTTGCTGAATAGTTACCGTTGTCTCGTGCGATTAAGAATGCCAACGGCGTGTTGCGTTGACTCCTCGCGGCGCCTGGCACGAAGCAACGCAACAACGATTCAACAGCGGTTATTCTCGTTCGTGCGCCCCTTTCGCCCTTTGTCATAAATAGTAGATTACACGTGTGCTACAACGATGCACGTTTGTCTCTCCCCATGAGAGATGCGCCTCTCTTTTTCTCTTTCCCTCCCTCCAACTGTGCGCGCATACCGAAAACTCCACGAGACTCTCCAGCGCGTTGCTTTCAATCTGTGTAGAATGTCAAGCGTTCGTTGACCTTAAACCATCTTCTATCCTCGGTAAATAACGTATATAAATATAATCTACACACGCCTCTATCAATTACTCTTTCATGTCCATTACATTTCAATGGATGTTTCATTCCGTTTCACTTTGCAAATTTCAACGGTACGAATGGCGCGTGATGCGGTACGCGCGCACTCTTTTACTCCTGCGTGTTTTTAGTTATTCGGTAATACGCCGCGGTAGTCCCTCTACGAGTACGCGTAAATAATCAAAGTTAATCCGTTACTCTCGTCGTTCATGCGAATACAGTTGTTATCGCGTGTGGTCTTCGGAAGGATGGCTCTCACTCATTTTCCCAATTACGCTGATCAAAGGAGATTGAGGTAAGGACTTTAATTTTGAGAATTTGAACTACCCGCGCGCGGTGAGGTCAGGGAGAGATATCTACTGTTGCGGCCAAGATGCTTGATGCATTATTGCTATTTGTATATTGTGCATTCTACATAGATTATGGGCAGTATTATTCATTGAGCCCCACCTACTAAACATTCCAGTAAATATTGCTCTTACCTCTTTGAGAAGAGGGCGTTTATTTTTTTCATGAAATTTATGCGGGCACACAAAGCGGTCGCAGCAATGTCAAGTACCGTTTTACACCCTCGTAATTTCCAGTGTTTGTTTACACATGGCAAGAGCATGAAAAGTTTTAACGGGGGAAAGAATGACGATATATATATATATATATATATATATATATATATATATAATGTATTTTTTTTTCCGGAACGTCTTTCTTCTCTTTTATCACGACTGCGCGAGTGGTAAAATTTTTGCGCGCTGAAAACTGTAGCTGGATCGTATCGGCTTACGTTCAAAAGGAATGCTATTATGATTATAAGCATTGTTCTTCTCAACACTCTGTTGGAATTTATACACCAACTAGAATAATACTATTACTTGGACGATGTTGGTAATTAATCTACTGCGGATTCCAAGTTAGATAACGTAATGCTATAAATAATATATAACGTAATTAACGCGTAATCCAGTTAAACCACGCTCTTGCACGAAATTGAAGCAACCGCGCGAATGTTAACCGTATCAATGGTAGCTCATTTTTACATTATCTCGATAGCGTCGAAAGCAAATTCCTTCCGCCATTTTCCCTCGATTCGGAAAACATTAATAGCAATTCCTATTGAATTCTAGAAACCACTTAAAATAGAAATGGAAAATCAAGTAGTCCTCGAGTACGTTAAGCGACTTATCGGAATAAGTATACAATAGATATTAATCACATTAGCAGTAGTAGTAATAGCAGTGTCTTCCTCTCTCTCTCTCTCTCTCTCTTTCTGAGTTCTCTCTTATACTCCGTAGTTTCAAGCTTTTAACATAATTATGGATATCAATGCAAATAGTGAAAAGTTTTCACGAAAATTCCAGAGCGAATAATACTTTGAATTTTGTAACGAGCTTTTCTCTACCATGGAGGATGAGACCGCCGGATTAAGGTCGGTGAGGGAAAAGAGACGGGGATGAGAAAGATGATCGTCGATGCACTTTTCGAAGCTTTTCCACGTCGGAAGGGGGCGGGGGAAAGGTAAATCGTGAGGAGTGTAAGATCAAATGGAGGAGAGTCAGAGGTGAGGTGAGGTGAGGTGAGACGAGGTGCGGTGCGGTAAGGTGCGTGCGGGACGGAAGTTTAGAAAGTTGGAGCGAGTCGCGTATGAGAGGAGAGGAGGAGAGCAGAGAGCGAGAACCGGGGGACAGGGGCAGAAGTAGGGAATAAGGCAGGCAAGGAAGCAGGCAAACAGGCAAGCAGGCAGGCAGGTAAGCAGGGAGCAGAGCGGCTACTCGGAGCTCCAGCGATTCTGTGCCCTCGGAACCGGTTTGCGCTTTTCCCCCCGGGGTCCCCCGGGACTCGAACGTAACGACGCGTGGTCGAGCACGATAAGCTGGTGGTCACGGTGTGGCTGTGCACGACGCAAGAAACTTGGTAAACTATTGGTGACTATTGGTCATGCCGTGCCCATTAGACTCGAGTTGTCTCCTTTCTTCAATTGTCCTCGGCAATAGCATCGATCGCTGTGCGCCCCTCCTTGTTAATGCTTATTACTGGCGACGCTAATTAGGCACTGTAATTACAATCGGTAATTACCAAGGTTCTCCCTTCCTTCCTTCCCTTCAAGCACGTACACACGGACGCGCAACGCGTACACGAATACCTTCGCGCCAAACACGGACGCGCACGCATATATCTTGCGCAGCGTTCGGGGATGTCGCCTCTGGTACTTGATCCACTATTCAGCCCTTTCGCGTGTATCCGTATGCACGTGTGCATGTATATATAACCAAGTCCTCGACGCTCGCCATGTAAATTGTGAATGTAAATCGATCCCGAACGAGTTAGGCTTTGTCCGAAGGAACCCATTGTTCGTGCTTAAGGCGGATTATTATTTGCTCTCGCGTTGCATTGAATCGTACGGAGGATAAGGTCGGTGGACGCGCGGGAATCTATAGCCAGAACGCGTAGCGAATTACGTCGAGTGGAGTAACGTCGTCGAACGAATTCAAAGTCACTGGTTTTCCATCTATATATGTATGGAGTGCAGCTCGTGCTGCTGTCGCTGCCGCTGCCGCTGCCACCGCTGCTGCTGCTGCTGCTGCTGCAGTCTGTGCAGTCTCCGTCTCTCCGCGCTTCTTGGACTTTCGTTGCGTGCATTCCGCGAGACACGTACTTTTGAAATCTTAATGACACGTCGCGAATGGACTCGGACCTCTTGCATAAGACATCAAGCGCGATACGTGTGATCAAATTTTATTTGCCGATCCTCCTCTTCGCTCTTCTCTTCTCCTCTCGCGATCTCTCCACTTTTTTCAAAATAAGCATCCGCTGTTCTCCTCGCGCTAATCGCGCTTGTCATTGAAACGTTTCCGAAGCTATCAATCTTGCGCGAAATTTCTTACGGATTTCGGAGCGCTCGAAAACTCGAGATAATCCTCGCGGGTTTGCAATCTTTTTCGGCTGGTAATTTAGGAGTTTTGCGTGTACGCGTGCGTGTACGTGTCCGCTCGATGATCGTTGCACGCTTAGCTTATCTCGAAGAAATTATACGATAATTGTCGGGCAGCGGGAGGGGGGAGGGAGGAATCCGGGCGGCCGGTTTAACCAATTATCTGCTTGATCCGAAGACTTAATTATGCGCAACCACGCTGTCCCAATTCTTACTCGACGATTTCGAAAAGCTGGACAGTCGCGTTAACTTTCATTAAACGTCCATCTTCCGACGAAAGGAGAAAGTGAAAAAAAGCAAGCGATCGGACGTTCCTATGGAAATGCATGCATTCCTTCAATCTAGACGCATAGCACGATGAGAGGAGAAAGTAATAATGGAACGCGAGAGCCTCACGACTCGTTCTAGCCGCCGGTGAAAATTCGCCGAGATTATCTCGTGCCCGCCGAGTTTTACGCACTGAAAAATCCTTTCGTCGGTGACGCGCGTCCGGGAAGAACTCGTGAAAATTTTAACGAGGAAAACGCTCCATACGCGCCTGCTCCGGGGGTACCCTCCGAACGACGGTCTTGCAGGGAAAGGAAGAAGAGACCTCTTTTTAAGGGAGGGAAGGGCGCGGCTGTGACAATTGACGGCCGATGACAGCGTAGGCGTAGAATTTCCTCGATGACAACGCGTAGCTTCGCGGAAGAGAAAGCTCCTGTGGTGGTGGCTTTGCAAAACGCCAAGTTAACAGGCGTTGACGCACAAGACCTTCCTGTTCCCTCCCAATTCAACACGCAACTCGTCTAGACAAAACATTCTTATTCCTGGTGCGCGGACGTGGAAACGGTGATTCGGCCCCGTGCCAACTGTATATTTATACGACAATGGCGATGATTGCGGAAAACAAACGAACCGACGTGTACCGGAGATGTTCCACGGCCCGCGAATTCCCCTACCGGAAGCCTCTAATGAGGCTGCTGCTTCGATATTTTCCGAAATCAACCACGGCCTCTTCTCTTCCCATTTCTTCTCCTCTCCTCTCCTCTCCTCTCCTCTCCTCTCCTCTCCTCTCCTCATCTGCCCTCTTGTTCTTTTACTGCAGGACTTTTATAGGATTCGACCCGGTATCCTCTGGTTGATTGTGATTTTTATTACACGACCCTCCTCCTCCCTCACCTCCCCCCATCGTTGCTCGACTGGATTCGTGAGATTCCGTGCTCGTTCGTCTGAAAATTCGATATCGATCTTTCAACGGGACATCGTTATCCCTTTTCTCCCGTTCCCTGTGTACCGCTTGGTTTTTCCAAGTTTTCCTACGCTGATCCTACGGCATCCCCTGGCCGGATTGTTTGGTCGGATAGATGGGACGGGGAACGAGGGACGGGGGATCGGGCACGATGGGCGAACAAGCGTAGGGCGAGGTAGCACAAGCACACGCATTACTAGCAGAGAGCAGAACTGGGCAGAGCGCGGGGCTTTCAGGGCTTTGTTTATTTTACTTTGGGCCCTGGTCGGGAGAATTCTTAGGGTTTCCGCTTCTTCTTCTTCTTCTTCCTCTTCTTCCTCCTCCGCCACCGTCGCCGCCTCTTCCTCCTCAAGGTTTTTAAATCATTACTTTACTGCCTCAAATAATGTCACTAATTTTCTTCTCAAGATTCTCCAATAAATCGTCCCGCTCTTTTTCCCTCGGAGGGATTATCCCAGTTTCCTTTTACAATTTGCTTACCTCGCTACCTCTTAAATTTCCCTTAATACGCCTTTTACGGAATAAATACGCAAGCGTGCTCTTCTCTTTGCTACGTCTGGTGGCGCGTGATTTTTTCCCGGAGTTTATCGATATCGTGCACATGTACCGGCTACATAAAATTCAATATCGTCGTTTCTTTCCTGCTCGTGACGCATCGGGCTAGTTTTTCAAGTGCATCGAGGACGCCTTGGTGTCCGGGGCCCGTGGTTTCACAGGCTCCTTACAGCGAATGAGCGAGCTGTATACGTACTACTACCAGGTCTGTCGTCGGTTGCCAGAACGCTCGAGCGTAAAGGTAGAAGAACGGGGCGGAGAGAGGCCATTACCCATGGAGTAAGAAACGGCCAGCGTGGGCCAGGTACAGTCCATTCAGTAACTTTACCCCAGACACTCCACCATTTCCAGTTTGATGCAGCTACCGCCGACGAATTTTAATGTGGAAACGCGCTCTGCCCGCCGAACGATATTCTTCCACGCGACTAATCGCGACGAGTCCCCAAAAGCGCAGCGCGACAATGAGGAACAGCCGATGAAGAGGCTCTCCCTAAATGACAGGACTCTTGCCATTTGCTCTATGATGAACAGGGTGGATCTGGTATAGTCCCCGTAGAAACTTGACGAATTTCCTACCATTTAACACGCACGCGTCAAATTGGAGTCTAGCCCTTTTTTCGTTCTCTCCCTCTATGTCTCTCTCTCTCTCTCTCTCTCTCTTGCTCTTCTATCTTCCTACTTCCGACCTTTTCTCTCTCCGCTATCCTCCAGTCGCCGTCGCGTTGGATAATAGAAAATTATGGCGCATGAATCTTTTTGACGTGATCGGAGGAGTCCAGTGTCATTTGGAATACAAAGAGAGAAAATGAACGGAGTGTCTGCCCCGAGAGAGGGAGAAAACTGTCTACAAGTTTTCGAGTAGTGCGGGTCAAGTACAGTCAGGTGGAAAAAGTTTGAGAGTCCTTCCCTGAGAGTAGTTGACAGGTCGTGTTATAGCGAAATTATAATTGTAGCAGGAAATTGAGACGCGGCGGGGGTAGGGGACGAACGAAGGCTTGACGGGGTTATTTCATAAGAAGCGAAATCTGTGCGGCGGCGTGGTAATAAAATTTATTAAAGAACGTGGGAAAAAAGTAAATATCCGTGGACGCATGCGAGGGAGAGAAGCCACTTTGAGGAAATTTCGGGTAGCGTGGGTCAGCGCGGCAGGTATAGTCGCTCGAGAAATTTATTATAACTAGCTTCCTTTTAATCGAGAAAATGGAGCGGAATAGACCGCGCGCCAACGTAGAGATAATTACATTGAGAAATTACACAGCGCCGGAGGATTTTCCTTCTCCGCGTGGTAGTTAGAGTCCTTCTTGAGTGAAGATGTCGGAAAGAGCAATCATCGTCGTTGAATACGGCGGGGAAAAACTGTCGACAAATTTTCTACGACAACCCGCGCTAACGAGTGTGCTGTCACAATCGCGCGAATAACAATATGCCAGGAACTTTATAATTGCTAGGCCGTTGCACGCGTGCATTTACGGCTGACCACATCAGAACGATAATTGAGGAGACCTTGCGTAGTAACCATAAATAATCGTGGGCAAAAGCGGCCGAGCTATGATTTACCATGCTGCGCGCCTGTCTCCGTGTCACGCTCCTCTTTCGGAAATTTCACCCCCACCTGTGTGAAAAAGTGCACGCGCATAGCTGCGCGGAGTAGGCGCAGTAGGCGCAAAATTCCTGAAAATGAGCAGCGCGTAATGCCAGCTTTAAATACAAAAGCGAAAACAAGCGACTCGCAATCGACTTTCACGCGCCTTTATTACGCGTAATTGGTCGTCGCGTATTCGTTTCAGGGAATTTCACGACGCTCGAGGTGAATGAGACTTGCGTAAATGCCTTGCGCAATGCGCGATCCAGCGATTTATCCGTTTCCCGTGTACGAGAGCGAGCGCGATTCTTTTTTGTCGACGAGACAGAATGGCGGCGACGCAATTCCCGCTCGATTCCCTGAGTAGCGTTGTGTCGTTGGTATTGGTAATAGCGAAGGAAGTGTAGGTAGGTAAAGGTAGGTAGGTAAAGAGAGAGAGAGAGAGAGAGAGAGAGCGCGCGGGAACCGTCCAACTTTTCCGGCTCAACCACCTTGCGGCATTCCAACAGGTGCGAAACGCGTTCCGTTGCACCCCTCGACTTGGGGAAAGAAGCGTCCGTCCTGAATGGGGACGTTCTCCCTGTTCCCCGTTTCGTGTCGTTTCGTTTCGTTTCGTTGCGTGGAACGTGAACGAGTCAAGGGTGCTCCCGGATTGCTGGCGGGACCCTTTTCGAACGTTTTCCCCCATTCGTCGCTGCTGCGTCGTCGTCCGTTACCCCACTTTCCCCTTGCTGCTACTCGCAACTACTCGGAAAACTCGGCACACTCGCTAATCCCGACATTCCTTGCTTCCAAACGTACCACCACTTATCTATTTATGACTATAATGGAACTTGCCGTGGACCCTGGAATCTTTGGGATCATTGCGAAATGCCTGCGCAGCCATCGCCCCACGTGCACGACCGACCGATTCTACCAGGAGGGACCCTCTGAAGCACTCGTTGAATTTATGCTGATGAAAGTCAAGCGCGCTTGACATTTCTTTCGCACGCCTGCTGAAAAATTTGGGGATTTGGATTTGCCAGTGCAATTCTCAAAGTTCCTCCTTCCATTCTACCGACACGTTTTCCCTTTAATGCTTCAAGGGGGGTTTTCGATTTCCCTTCGAGTTACGGCTGCCTCTCTCTCTCCCTCTCTCTCTTTCTCTCTCACTTTTTTCTTCTCCTCGTCAAGGTTCTCGGCTGTTTTCTAGGTAGATAGCGACTGTGGGTGGCGAGACAAAACGCACCCTTTTAGGAAATGACCACTCTACGTGAGCGAAGATAAGTCTCTTTATCTTTTACCAAATGTACACGACGACGATGTCGGAGTACTACCACTATTACTACCACCACCACTACTACTGGTACTCCCTGACATTCCTTTTACTACACCAGTCGAGTATGATAAAGCCCAAAGACCGGATGACAATTTTCTTCAACTGCAACGTCCTGTTTCGTCATTGCCATATTTCGAAGATTTGAATTTCCGAGTATCTCTCCTTTTACTCTCGTGCAATCGGACTTTATTTCCCTGCTACCCTTAAGAAAATTCTCTTGGATTGGCAAGCCCCTCGATGTTGTTCCAAGCGGATCTAAAATTAGGTAGCTCCTGGAATTACTCGATGCCCCTTATCGAATAAAGCTCTTTCTCATTTGAACGTGCCATTTTGACAGTCCGCTATTTACCAGCCAATTTCATTTTCCGAACGTGCCGGCCAAGATAAACAAATTCAGATTAGTCTCGCAGTTTCTGTGCTTTAGTCCTGCAGTTTCGTGAATTTATGATCGAACGAATGGTTCGTGCGTCGAGCAGCATTTTTTGGCTCAGCTGGAAAATATTCGGCCTGAAATGCCGGGGTGCGCGGGTGGTCCCCGCTCTCTTGTTTTTCACAAAATCCCATCTCGTCCGATCGGATCCGTTCTGATTTTTCCAAAGATCCTTATCCACGATGCTCGGAGAGCGATCGAACTTGTTGACGAAGTAGCTGTGGCAAGAGGAAGCTCCGTGACAAGGCGCTTTATCGCGAATTAGCCGCGTTTCCTCGGGCGAGAGCAGCAAATTTAAGGGACATCCCGAACAATTACCAAGTCTTTTAGGCGCCTTTTAAATTCCGCTGTTGTCTGGACTCGCATATTTATGTTCGGGCAAACGTGACATACATTTTAAAATGGTCCCTTCGGGCGCAGAAATTCGGTAAATTTACGAGCGGCAGGTACTAATCTGCGAGTGCAGTGCTTTCCAACGTACGGCCGGGGACCCACCACTTTGCAATTTACAAGATAATGGAATTTGTCCGGGCGGCGAAATAATGCACGCTATCGGTAATTGCACGGCTGCGAGTAAGTTTTTTCGGACTGATTAGAAGTTCAATCTCCATCGCGCGCGCTAATTAAAGCGTTCGCTCGAGAAATGGAGTCTGCACACAACGAACGAGAAGGGAGAGAGAGAGAGAGAGAGAGCGCGCGTATGCGATTAGTTGTTGTAAATTACAACTTTTATTACTTTCCAATCGTGATTGAATCCAAGTCGTTCCCCGATTTATCTGGACTCGCATTGAGTTACGGTACGTTGCGTTACGTAAAATCAACATCGGCGAATATATAGGCAAATACATCGCCAAGTTCGCCGCGGAGAGTTTCCAGTATATTCGCACCTTGCTGCATCGGAACTTGCATAATGTCTCGGACGTATTTTGCAGAAGGTTGTTGGATACTCGGGCGTAGTTCGCGGAAGTACGCCGCGTGGTATCTTGACCGTCGCATTTATTGCTAAAGTTTAATCCCCGTTTCTATCGAGTCGGAGGATCGGATTTCCCGTTCTGCCGGTAACAATAAACCGAGGGAAAACTTGGCGCGAGTATCGCGGAGCGAGCTAATCCTCGAATTCGTTGCCTACGAGCGAGCGAGCGAACGCAGAAACGCGCGCCTCCCTCGTCGTTTTACCTTCGCGTCGACTCTCCAAGACGGCGGAAGTTGCGGAGACGGCGAAATTTAATGCGCAGGAGGATTGGCCGAGTTGTATTATGGCAAGACAAAAAATCCAGAAGGAGGCTCGAAGGGAGGAAGGAGGGAGGAGAGGACCTTCGGCCCGAGGTCGTTTTTCAGAACAAAAAAAGCCTTCTCGTACTTTTACTTCCACGAGAAACTCGCGTATTTCATTAACGTTTCAGGCATTTAAAGTACTCGTTAAAGTTTCATCAGTTTTGCGGGCTACCGTCGGAAGGTATAAATTTATTATGACCAAAGTCCCGGACTTGGTTGGTACAGCTCCAGCAGCGTTTCATATGATAATACCGAACGCCCCTCGCGTCTGCTGTTTGCTCAGGAAAGTGCAGGAGAGAGGCATGCGTCGCCGTCGCCGTCGCCGTCGACGTGGCCGCGAAATAAGAATTTCCGCGAAAACAAAGGATCTACTCGCGCCCGCGGTGTTTGATTAACAATCGGATGGTAATATTTGTTTGCACAAATCCCACACGCACGCGGTAGATTTTTCTTGGCACGAGTTAGAGGCCGAGTGTCTTATCCACGCGCGTGGTTCGCCTTGGCTCGTAGTCAGCAGGAATCACGATTGCCGCGATGCAGAAGTGATAATTGAGCAAGCCTCTTGTCTCTCCGACATTTTAGCCCCTGGCGATTTCTGCGTACGACGGATTTTCGAAGTCGTCTCGAGTTTGGCTCGATAGCAGCAGCAGCACCACCACCATCACCACCACCACCACCTCCACCATCAACATCAACATCGGAGGAATTAATGGTTGCTCGCGCGAGTCGCAAGCCTACACAACGCGGGTCCTGTCCTTTAATTTATGCGCTTGACTGTACGCGAGCGAACGGTTAGCCTTGAGGCCGACTATCCTGCCCCGATGCCTTCCACCTTCTTCTCGAGTCTCCGTTCGACGAGGGCCTGCGCGAGTCGAACGCGAGTTGTGCAACGTACCCGTTGCAGGCAGGGTTGCACCAGTCGCACTGGTACCCCGTCTTTCGAGCAGGTACACACTCGGTACACGCAGGATTTGCATGCACGTGTGCCACCCACTGAGACTGCGAGACCACGAGACCTCGAGACCACGAGACCGCGAGACCACGGGACCACGGGACCACGGGATATCACGCTCCCTACGCTACGCTACACGACGTGAGACGTGAGGCGTGAGACGTGAGACGTGAGACGGTATTGATCCGCCGGAAGGATACGTCCAGATACTCGCTATGTACTCCCCCGCACGTATCTATGTATCTATGTACGTGGAAAGATATGTCTGGGGACATCTAGACCGTAGACCGTAGAATCCACTAGGTGTCTGACTCTCGCTTCACCTGCCCTTCGGAGGAGGGAGAGAACCTTCGGAATTTAGCCGATCTACGCGAACTCCTCTAAAAACCACTTGCAATTAACATGGCCCGAACCATTTAGCTAAAGCCCTCCTTCCAGAGATCCCCGACCATTATCACTGGATGAGCGAAAACGGGGGTGCTCGGGAACGTGTGTCTCTGATACCTTTATTAAAAGTTTTTCTTGTAACTTGGCTGTACCGTACCTACCACGCGTCCCTGCACACGTATCCACACTGGGCAAACATGGATACCGATGTAGGTGGTGGCTTGGCTAATGAAAATGAATATTCAGAATTTTGCTGCTTATATAATCCTGTGCAAAGAGTTTTTACGGCGGACATATTCCTCGGACATTTGTGTACAGAGAGATACCTGCGCCTGTGCTACCTTAAATAGTCTGGTTGGCTCGCGGGGTTTCGGTAATGCGGCAGGAAACGGGGGGATGGAGGGGGAGGGGCCACTCCGCTGAATCTACGTAAAAATATGAGAACAGCAAGTTTAAAGAACTCCTCTTCTCTTTTTACCTCCCCCTCTCCTACTATCTTCTCTCTCGAGTACTTTCGAGTTTTCCTGCTTTTGAGCTTCGATCTAAAGTTTCGACGTCCATTATGCTTGTCAGCTCTAGCACTCGGGGACTCTATTTCCGATAGGTCACACTCCGATGCCGAGTTAAAAAGATAATATCCCATTACGGAGGGAATTTCTATTCGCGATAGCACTCACTGTAAATTATTTCCTCCTTTGCTCAATCGATGCTGAGTTTCATGATTTAGAGCCTCGCGCGTGCTATAAAATGAACTTGGGGGGTTTCGGGAGATGGGGAGGAGGGTCTTAGCTATTCGTCGGAGGAGCGCGCCAGAACGCGATGTCTGAATACCTAACGATAATCTGCGTTTTCCAAAGGATTCGGAGAATATTAATGTGTCTCGGAACGCCGCCGCCCTTCAAGTGGCCAATTAAACTGCTTTTGGTGCTTTACCCGTAAGTCCCGATAAGAGTGAAAGAGCGCTCCGCTATAAGTGGCGCGATACAGTTTCACTGTGTATATTATTCTTGCACCGAAAGTAGTTTCTCAGGCCTCGCTGCATCACGACGACGGCCACTTGAAGGAAAAACCAAGTCGGCCGAAAGAGCGAAAGAGCGAAAGACCGAAAGACCGAAAGACCGAGGTCAATTTGTCCTCGGTGAATTTGGTGTCCCACTCATTGTCCACCAGACCACCGGATACACCAACTACTACGCTCCTTTCTCCAAGTAGCACGCAACGTAATAGTACGTACACCACCACCACTACTACGTACCACGCAAATTTCAATTCGCCCGACGGAAAAAGAGAAAAGCGCCACTGCTTTCCTTCCCGGCGGAAGATTGATGAGAATTAACATGCACAATGTGTAATTTTACCCACTCGAGAGGCGGAGGGAGATAAATATCGACAGGAAAATTCATTGTGGATTATTGTGGAACAAAGCGCTAGCTGGTTCTGGCTAAAGTTCACTGTCTTGGTTGCATATCGATGTTTATCCAGGCATTATGTGTAACTTTGCGCAAGTAAACTTAGTACCAAAGTACCAAAGTACATAGTTTAGGAATTCGCACTTTGTTAACCTCCGATGAATTGCAATTTGCGATAGGGTTCCACCTGATGCAATCAATAGGAATGTTGGAGATTACATCAGGGGTAGGTAGGGGGGTTGAGAGAGAGGGTAGTATTACAATATAGCAGGAGCAGCGCTTGATCCAGCTCTCGGATGAAAGTGGCCAGTGGTCCACCGGAGGATTTTTTCTCTTTTTCCGCTTTTGCTTCTTTTAATCGTAGGATCGTTTCTGACGTTGTCTCTGAAAAAGCTCGAGAAACCGTTGCATCCTGTCTCGAGCTACTCTCTCTCCGCTCTCCTATGCCTGGATACTGTTTAGATCTAGGAGAGCGAAGTTTGCCAAGTTTCCCGCTACAAGGTTTCGGTATTAACGGCTAATCATCCGGGCGCCTGCTCCAATTATCTCGAGAACTCGCTTTTGCCCCTTTGGCTCCTTTTCCTCCTGCGCTATTCCACCCCCGCGCTCCTTCCGGCCGCACGAACCTCGTCGATACTCGAAAAGACACGGAGGAGGAGGATGAGGATGAGGCTCCGTGTAAGCCCGCTCGACGTATTTGACATAGCAAGTGAAAAGTTATGTTGATGGATCTCGACAAATGTCCGCTCGCGATGTAGCTGGACCGGAGCAACCCAGTTTATTGACACTTGGCAGAGGATAGCGTACACGCTCTAGCTTCTTGGCTCGGGACTGTCGCACTCGATCACGCGAATCGTCCGTTCGCTCTCTGGCTCTCTTGGCTGGCTGGCCGCCCGGCTACGGTCCACGTCCAATGTTGGATTCTCTCGGATTCTCTCGGATTCTCCCAGTTTCTCCCAGTTTCTCCCGGCCAGACGTTTCGTCTAGCTCGCTCCCCTTCCGCGGCCAACTTTGCGCAAACTCTGCCAAGTTTTCACAAACCTACGCGGCTTAGCGGAGTTTGCTATCCGTAGCTTATCACCTGAGCGACCGCTTTAATACGTTTACGCCCCAGATCCGTTACCACCCGCACTATTTTGGCTCGCTCGCGCTACTCGCGCTAAGACCCATAACGCGAACTTCTGCAAATGAAGTGCCGTTAAAATGATACATTCGATCGCTCGATTCAACTCTGACCGTGCGCTCGGTCTGCCGCGGTACCTCCGAGTCCGTCCGATGCAGCCCGTAACTTTATAAACATTTTCTCCGTGACTTACGGAAATACCCGCGTCTGCTCGGTACATCCACTCGATTATTCAGCGTACGGGAATAACGGGGATTAATTTCCCAACGCCGTGAACAGCCAAACGTTTCCTACGGTTGAAAGTCGAGTTCACCGTTGCCTATGCCGCCGCCGACGTCGCCGCTGCCACCACCACCACCACCACCACCTTCTTCGTGGCCGCCGTTTCTCTTACGAACGTATTAGCGGAAGGAGCTTTAATTGGGAATTCCATGGGGAGGACTTTGGTGGAATAAGCCAAGCGCGAAGATGGAAAAAGTTAACGACAGGAGGATTAGAGGGATCGCCCTGCGAGTTAAGCCGGTCACCCGTTAGCCTCCCGCTTGCCCCTCCTCACTTACAGCACGTGGAAAAAGAATGATCAAACTCTCCACCGGCCGCACAATTTCTTCTCGAGTGCCCCTTCAAATATACACTCCTCGCTTGGTTGGACTCATCATATTTTAAAATTTTCATTCAATTTCGATCGATCGATCGTCAAGTTTTACGCGGTTCTACCAGGTGCTTCTCCTCCCTACTCCTCCAACCACTCTCTATGAATCAATATCTTATTTTTAAACGAAGAACCTATTAGCATAACTCGCTTCTTCTTCTTC
The DNA here is from genome assembly GCA_037305995.1 of Sclerodermus sp. 'alternatusi'. NCBI lineage: Eukaryota > Metazoa > Arthropoda > Insecta > Hymenoptera > Bethylidae > Sclerodermus > Sclerodermus sp. 'alternatusi'. The sequence continues at coordinate 3,021,749 of CM074550.1, forward strand.
TTCTGCTTCTTCTTCTCCCTTCATTAATAGAATTTCAGATGGAAATACTCTTTTCTCTCGGTGGATGGGACTTATTATTCTGCCGTTATCCTTAATTCAGCCCAAGTACAGGGAGACGAGTGATTAATCTTTCAGCTATGTAATTTGGCGTATAACGCGAATGCGAATGCACTTTGACGTTATTCTGCGAGTGCCCACTTTTTTCGATGATTCTCTCGGGGATTGGTCCAAGACCTAATTAATCAATTCCCTAACAAATAACTCTTTGCTTCCTCCATTACCCCTGCAGTGCTGTGTATCTTCAGTTATTCACCTCCCCTCGCACTCCTCGCGACAAATTAATAGCAATTGCTTTCGGAAATAAATAGTTGGAGATTTCCCCTCTACTAAGTGCACTTACTTTATTCCGCGGATCTATTTTTCCGCCTTTTTCTTCTTCCGGAGATTCTTACGATTTTGCATTACTTTCCTCGGATTACTTACTTTTACTAGTTTTTGCTGCAATATTTCTTAGGATTGATGTCCGTTCTCTCTGTTTTTCAAAGTTCTTCTCTCGCTTATATATTCCCTATTCAGCTATTGCAACTGGGAGAAAAGTGCGAGCGTGAACTAGCTGGCTAGTGTATCTCTACACATATGCAAGAGAGGAAGAGAGAGGAAAGAGAGAGAGAGAGAGAGAGAGGTCTGCAGGGAAATCCCGTTAGGCGTACTTGTGGCCGCTCGGGCTAGCTACGATCGTTTCCGGTCCTTCGTTGCGGTCGACGCTCCTCGGCGATTCTCTTTGCGCCGTTGCGGATGGCTCGAGAACGCACGAGCTCTTTCGTTCCTCCTTTCCTTTCCCTTCCCTTCCCATCCCTTCTCTTCCCTTATTTCGCTATTCTCTCCTTTCCATTCGTTTCTCCTTTCCTTCGTTTCTTACTCTCAGTTCGTTCACTCGCGCTGCAGGTGATTCGATGATCGATAGCTCGATTCGCGTCTTCTTCCTGGTAGCAGCCGAGAACGGCGAGCGCGTAGGTCATTACGAGAGTAATGGAGATACCGCAAGAAGCGTTTGCCGCTCTACGAACACTCGCCGGGAGAGAGGCGAGGAGGAAACCTCGTAGATCCTTCCAACAGAATGGTCGAGATAAATAGCTCGCTTCCTGGAACGAAGTCGCGGATCGCGGTTACGTAATTAGGTTTCGGCCCAACGGATGTCCCGATCACCAGTGCATACAGTGCATACAACCAAAGAGAATGCGCCTGAATCCCTTCAACCATTTCCATTCTCCTGGCTGGGGCTGAAAATTATGATTCGCTTTTCTTGGTTCGACCGATTCGATTGCTGATCTTATTCCACTCTGAAAATTAATGGGAACCACCCCGAAATAGATCTTTTCCTACGGGGGGTACTCGCAGCTACCGATGCGAGTGTGAATCCTATTAGATAGAGTAGATAGAGCAGAGATATACAGTGGTAGTAGTCCACTTGTGGCGCAAGTGAGGACTCCTCCCTCTCTCTCTCTCTCTCTCTCTCTCTTTTCCTCGGGTGTTATTGGAATTGCTAATGGGTCCCTTTAATCCGCGCAAATTCCTACCGTGGCCCCTGGTTGATTAAATCTTTTTATCTTTTTCCTTCCCCCTCGTTCCCTCGTAACCTCACCCAGACCCTCCGCGTAGGACGCGGGTCATTGTAGGAATAATCATAATCCGACGACAGATCGGGAGTAAGCCAACTGATCTTTTTCTCTCTTTTCGCGCGGCTTCCTCTTTTCCGCACTTGTTCTTCCTCGGTATCTAATTGTAAGGATTGCCGCGCATCAAAGTATGCACTAGCCGCAACACCACAGCAGTACCGCAAGACGAATGAGAAACGACCGATGGCTGCCTCGAGGCTAAATAATTTCAGGCCTCGCCAGCCCGCTTCCTAGTGCCGCCGGAAGACTTGATATAAAGGAAGAAGGTTTCTTTGAAAAAATCATGAATGGATATAGGCCCTCGCATTTGCCGAGCGCTTTCAGCGAGAACCTCCCAGCGAGGCGACCAAGTTCTCGATTTTTCCAACGATTCCGACGATCCCGACGATTCCGACGAGACTGCAGCATCCATCGTCCTCGCGCAGCAATGCTCGTTCTCTCTTCTCTCTTCTCTCTTCTCTCTAGCAACCCTCTCAATCTTTTTGCGCAAATCACACTCTCCGTCTCGAGCTCTTTCTTCGTATCACTCTCACTTTTGCCTCGCTTCTTTCATTGTCCCACTTTACGCTCGTTGCCTCCTCTCCTCTTGATCTACTTTCCTTTCTGCTACTCGAGTTTCATTTTTCCCCTAACGCTTTGTCTCTCCCTCTATCCCTCTCTCCATAGACCGTCCGCTCCCTTTTCTTTCGAGATGCATTTTTTATTACCTGCATTATGCTTTTTACTTTCTATTTGCTTTTTGTTCCTCTGTTTCAACTCGGCTCTCTCCCCCCCGTCAACTGTTTCCACATGCACGGCACCCTTCCCCCTTTCCCACCTTTCGTACGTACGTGCGTATGTACGTGCGTACGTACATACGCCAGCTGGCAAGATTACTGCTACCAGCTTTATTCGCGGTGTTGCTCGGTTGCTTCCCTTTTTTCCCCTCGCTTTGAAGCCTGCTGCACGCGAGTACTGCACGCGGCAGCGACAGCGGTCCCTACCTCGAGAGACCAGCACTGAAAAGCAACAGCAACAGCAGCAGCAGCGGTTGATTTCAGCACCCGTTGCTTCCGCCAGCTTTCAACGCTGTCCAACTACCCCAGAGCTGCGTGTACTTATGCGTTGAGACCCCATATGAGTAAGGGGGCACGAGGCTCTCTCTCCTTCCCCCTCCTCCCATGACCAACTGCTACCCCTCTTTTCTCTTTACGAACCTCGCTAATGTTCCCGAGTGCATTTTCATAAAGATTAGATGCACCTCGTTCCAAAGCCACTACACGCGCATACATTTACCCCGTTGTTTAATGCGAGACGCGTGAGATCGATGAACAATTTGCATTTGGAACTTGTCGCGAGGTTAGTATGCATGCCCCTCCCCGATCTCTTTATTACAATTAATTCAGTAATTTGCTCTTCCTCCTCGCCCATTGGATGCTGCCGCTGCTTATTCTTCGTTCGACCCTATCTCCCGATGCTCTGAATATCGACGAAAGGGGTAGTTATCAGGGCGAAAGCTCTAGCGTTAAAATTAATTCATGAAGCATTGAAAGCACCAAAGTTCTTATTGGAATTTCTCTTAATGCATATATCGTTACTGTACTGTACGGTGCACTTTCGACAGACTTTAATCCTTTCCTCTTTTCCACCTCTCATTCTTCTCTATCTTTCGCATCGTTCGTCCAATGTTATCGGTGAAACGGATTTTTTATTCATTAAAAAGTTTCTCGTTTTTATTCAGATGCTAATCTAATTATCGTAGTTTAATTCATCGGTTGAAAGTTTTTCAAAATAAACTTATTTTCATCCGATCTCAAGACGAAGTTGCCAAAGTTGAATTCTTCCTCGGTACTTATCCGAGAACATTCAATTTGCCCAACTTCCCCGGAGCAATTGCTCTCGGTGCGTCAAATTTAAATTCTTAGAAACAGTCAACATTTTCATTCGATCCTGCAGACGTTAGGATAAAGGTCTGAGGATCTTGTTGCGCGGGAGGGAGGTAGGCGGTAGTCGCCACCGACGTCGACAGCGGCAGATGTTACGCAGCGAACACCAGGTAACCATCACACGCACGCTTGTCCTAGAATATCTCTCTACCTTCTCGTAGTTTCAATTTGCTTGACTCTCCCCCCGGGGCGATCACACCTTGTGTGCATCGGCTTTAATTTTTCGAAGCAGCCAACGTTTTCATATAGTCAGGATGGAGCGATCGCGAGAAGTAAATAACATCGGCGCGCGAACGCATCTGTATTATTCCCTGCGGAGGTAAATTCCAAAACGTCAGGACTGTAGAGCGTACCAAGTCGCCGGTGGTGCTTTTAACGCTTGCAGCCATGAGACAGCTTCTTCTTTCCTCCTCTTCTTCTTCCCTTCCTTCTCCTCTCTTCCCCTTCCTTCCTTCCTTCCTTCCTTCCTTCCTTTGAGTACTCGATGTATCCCGGGATAGCCCGGGGCAATCATGCGGCCTCGCAACGTCAGAAATTTCGCTACCGGGACAATACCGAACGCTGCTTGCCCGGAGATAGCTTCAATCTGCCGCCGCTGCATTGTATTCATACTTTTCATTTTTCCGACCAGATGCCGGAGTTCTTATTTGCAACTGTTAAATGAGAAAAACTCACCTTTAAATGATGTTTAAGCATCTGTAACGCGCGTCTACTCCCGCATGCTTTTATCGTTTTCACTAGACTCTTCGATGATGAACCTTTTTCGATTCTACGAACACTCGGAAGGAGCTCTCGGTACAGTTTGATTATATATATCCGGTGTCAATACTTTTTAAGTTTCCGTCCAGCTCGATTTGCAAACTGGTCGTGAGAATTACGAAGCAGTAGCGGAGTAAAAATAGTTGAAAACAGCTAGAAATATCAAAAGGAATCGATCCGTCGTCGTCGTTTGAAAATAAAATTTCTACCTGGCGCAGCTCGCGATTTCTTTTCCTTTTGCTATAAAGCTGACGTCTTTGAAGTAGTTCGATCAGAAAAATTAGGTCTAGTTCCACGTACAGAGGCCCGTGTACAAACCAGATGGTCCTGTCTAAAGTTGCAGACTTGTTTTTTGACTATGGACGACAAACGTTAGAGAGAGAGAGAGAGGGAGAGGGAGACGAAGGAGGATGAGAGTTTATTAGCTAAAAGTATGAAATCGTCACGGTAGCTTTTTGAGGAATCGCTACTGCAGAGAAATTCCTCCGGGAGGAAGACGCCGAAGAGCAGCCTGTGTCTATAGATATGTAGGAACAGCCCTAAGGGACGTGTGCTACGAGAGGGATTTCTAGGAGGAATGAGAGGAAGGGAGGGAAGGGGTATGAATATTCAGGAAGCTCGGCGACGATGAAAATTCGATTGGCCCGCAGCGAAGATGCCGAGGAGGAAGCGAGAGGAAACGAGAGGAAGCAAGAGAAAATGGGAGAAAAGGAGGGAGGGAGGGAAGAAGGAAGATGAAGTACCACTACCTTCGAGCGCAAAGTCCTTCTGTCGATCGATGACAATCGTCCACGAGCGTGAGACACTTGCAAGCAGCTTCCTATCGTGACAAGCGACTCACATTTACATTTAAACACCCATAGACACGTCAGCTCGCACCCATCCTATGTACCTTCATATTCACACTTCCTTATTATTCCGGGGCTTTCGGTTCTCCGATAAGATGCTATGTAAACCTGGCATAAAAGACACTCCGACAAGAAGAGGATCCTTTATTTCCAACATTCCCATTATTCCTGTCGTAAATATTATTCCAACGCGGCGTGTCTTCAATGAAATATTAGTCAATTACAATGTATAATCTCTTAAAGGGAATATACAGAAGGAATGATTTAAAATTGTCACGAGATTGGATCAGAGAGCAGAGCGAGAGAGCGGAAAAGCGGCGGGAGAGCGAGGAAGCGAGGGAGCGCGGGCGCGAGCAGGCGATAGAGCAAGGGGGAGAAAAAATGCGCGTGCATTAGATAGAAAGTATATGGAACATGAATCATGCACCTACGGAATACGTAGGAATAATTCCATTTCTGCAAGGCGCTAGTGTGTTTTCAATTGAATGTAAAATACATTTGGAAATTCTCCAAGTTATTCCTCTTGCATGTAAATACACACATTCGCGAGGATTCGCGTATGTGTGTGGAAGGGAGAGATCGTGCACGCGTGAGCCAGCCTCACCTTTGGATACCTGAGTACGGTTATAGGCAGGCAGGCGCCCATTGTAACGGCGGGGGCCGCTCGCAATCTTCTCGCCATTCGTTTATCGGATTGCGAGCTCGTGCCGAGAGCGAGAAATATCGATTCGTCGGTGATGTCGCGATAAAATGAATTTTCGTCCTGACACGTCGATCGTAAGGTCGACCCGCTGGAAGAGCAGGAGAAACGAGCTAGAGCCCTGGCTGCTGAGGGGAGGGAGGGGTATCGCTTGGTCTCTCACGAAGCTGCAGAAATTGGAGCACTTTGGTGCCGTTGGAAAATGGATCTCTCTTCCTCCGCCTATCCCGCTTACTCACACGCGCGTTATCTGTCTCTCCCCTCCCCTCCCCCCCCTCTCCACCTTTTTATTTTCCGTCTCGCACTCTCCTCTCGGCGTTCGAGCACAGTCGAGGACTCGCGATGTACTTTTCGAGTACGTTTGTTAAGCGAATCGATCGACCACCGGAAGAGTAATGCGACATTCCCAAGTACTCGTTAAACATTGAGTGAGCATCGGGGGAGGGTGGAGGCGGGAGGGAAAAAGGATCGCTAGCGACGCTCGACTACGTTTAACTACCCCACTAGAACAACGCTTCTGGTCTTACGGAAACTCGTCTTCGTAATGTGAATTACTATTTCACTCATCTGCCGACCGAAAATAAGCTGCGGCAGCCATTCAATTTGCCATTATTATCAATTTTACAGCAATATCTATTTTTCCCGCGCGGTAACTCTGCAATCGAGTCATTACTTTTGCATAGCGAAATAAATATAATAGAGCGTGCTGCCAGCGAGACGAGAGATTTTATCGAGTCAACGTAAATCGGGCGGGTTGGAGGGGGGCCAGAGATCCCGAAATAATGAGATTTTCGCCAGCCGATCTGGATTAGATTTTTTTTGTTTGCCGAAGTTAAAAAAAGAGGAAGGGTCAGAAACACTCGACGATGGCCGCGCGTCGAGTTTCTTGGGCGGTACAGTTTCCGCGGTAATCGATCGTTCGATTAAAACAGTAGTAGGCACACGCGCGTCGAAAGAATCGAATTTCGCGCGGGGGTGTAATCATCGATGTGGGGATAGCGGAGGCGGTGGATCCCGTTGGGCTCCTCATGGCAATCGGCTTGCCATTAGCCGCAACGTATGGCTAGCCGGCCAATATTTGTATGCGGCTAGAGGCGTGTGGCTGCCGGAAATTGGTAGCGGTGCACTGGATCAAATGCGTTGCGCAAACTGTTCTCTTGTGCTCCAGGACAGTCTCCGTTCGCAGTTTAATGCGAATATGAGGGTTCCTGCTGCGCGAGGGGTTATTAATCGCAATGATTATACGCGAGAATAGGTATTTCGTGTCGCCGAAACGGGCGAGGGGGACTGCCGGGGGATCCGTCAGGATTCTTCCCCGAGGAAATTACCGGTGGCTCGCAAATGGACTCCTTCATATAGCGTACCTTACTGCGACTTCGTGCACCTTCGTATACGTGCATGTAGGTAGCTCCTCTGCGTGTACCATATACATATATGTATACATACATATGTACATACATGTACCTCTGGCCCACACGCAGTGGCGCAGCACAGACAATAAAGCCCCCTCGTAACGATCGTTCGCAAGGGGCAGTCCTGAAAAATAGTAAAACAGTTCGCCATCCACCCCCCTGTCACTCGATACTACTCTCCCTCCTCTCCCTCTCTCTCTCTCTCTCTCTCTCTCTCTTTCTTTCAGAAACGTGGCCACTCGCGCACCATTCGATGACTCTAATCACGAGAGATTTTCACCCTCCCGTCTTTCTTGTAATCTGCATTATTCACCAACGCTCTCCTATCTACCCCTTCTCGAATCATCCACCCTACACCCGTCGACATATCTTCCTGTTTTTCGTCTTGTTGAATTTTTGAACATTTATTCGCGATTCATTCTATATTTATACGCTATCGATTTAACTTCTTTTTTCCGATGATCGATTTAGCTCCGACTGATCGAGTGCTAATTGAAGCATATCCATATGGAGATCTCAGTTGCGTGCGGTAAAATGCTTTCAAAATGTTTCTACAATGAAATTGTTATTGATGCTATTTGCATTCTGAAAGATGCTCCATTTTTGTCAATCAGTGGAGAGGGCCAGAGAGGCCGTAGCTTGTTTCAAACATTTCCGCGCTTTGATCGATATGATTTTTATTGTTGGCTTTTTATGTAATATTACTCAATGTGACAGGAGTATTTTATAGCAACAGCAACAGTTGCGGTGGTGGTGGTGGTGGTGGTGGTGGAGATTCTTCTTGCAATAAGTTTATCGTTACGGCATGCTTTTACGGTTTAATCGTTGAAATAATTAGAAAGCGAGTCTTGAGAAATTCTTGGCGTTGCCACGCCATTGGGTTCGTTCACGTATCTAATGCACACACCTGTGCAGGTGAGTGTGTTGGGTCTTTCTCCATGGAGGAAGAGACACGTGAGCCTCGAGAGAAAGATCCGCGGCACTTTGCAGCCAGGACAGCGTGTGGGTTTTCTATATAGCTTCACATACTCGTAGAGAGAGAGAGAGAGAGAGAGAGAGAGAGAGGTAAAGGTAGAGAGTACGTTATAAGAGGGTGCAGCTTTGCAACTGGAGCCGCAACCATTATAGCTCGAGTTGCAGTCGCAGCAGCTTTCGGTGTTTGCAGCTGCATCTCGCTCATTGCAACTGTGACCATCTTGTTGTTGCACGACACCACGAAAATTCAACTTCCAAGTAAAATCCTGGGAAAACATTCGCGCGCTTCTCTACCTCCTTTATCCCCCGTAAAGGAAGATTGGCTGGGTTTAGTACACGGGCCGTCTAATTGCTTGGATTCTCTCGCTCACCCCTCTCTCGCACTGTTCTTCGGCATTTTCGGATAATAACCCTGTCCATGATCCTCCTCTCGTATCCAAAACACTCCGCGTTAACTGGAAAACCGTCGTGCGCTTCTACTCGCGAGGATTTTTACAAATATCCTACCGACTGACAGGGCGTAATATCAGGTGCTCTTTGTGAACGTCGAAAAATGGTACCAAGAGAGACAGAGAGAGAGAGAGAGAGAGAGAGAGAGAGAGAGAGAGAAAGGGGGGGAGAGGCATCTCTAGCACTGCTCTTTACTCACTGGGAAATAATGAATTTGGATTCGCCGGAGAGCTCTGGAAATAAGCGGCGTCGAGATTCCGAATTGGTATTTGGGAAATGTTTCACGGAGAGGTCGAAAGTAGCGCTCGGGATATCGGCTGAAAGCTTAATAAGTTGAAAGTTGAAAGTTGAAAGTTGAAAGTTGAAAGGAATAATGAAAGAGTCGCAGTTGCACTTTTCTGCGAGACGACCTCTACCCTGAAACAAGATAGAATCCTATTAAACTTTACGGAGTTGAGCGTGACGTAATCTTGCGCCGCGTGACGTAATCTCATAGCCCGTCGTCTCATTGGGTGTCGTAGCCCGCGGCTGGGCTTTCGAAATGCAATCGTCGTGCGCGCGGTAGCCCGATTATTCAAATAATATAACCGTCGGATGAATCAGGCCGAAATCGACGAGATTATCGCTCGCGGCGCGAAATGCTCGCCGGGCACGACAGTTCGATTTCGACTTTATCACCGTGGCCGCGCGCGCGCGTATTATTCGGCGGACAGTGGGAATAAGGGCGCGCCGAGCGAGAAATACGAGAGTCCTGAATATTCTCCATGATTTCGACCATTTCACCTGGTCGTTTCCGCGAGAGGTCACACGGGGCGCGGAGACCGCGTTCTCCGGAGTTTTCGTTCCTCCGCGTCGTTGAATATTCATCCCGCCTGGCTGGAACTCTCCTGGCTGGCTGGCTGGCTGGCTCTGGCTCGTTTAAATCTCCCGCCTTACCATTCTTTCTCCTTACCATCGTTTTCCCCCACCCATCCAACTCCTCCACCACCCCCGGACTCTGGCAAGAGCGCAACTCCTTGCAACCGAGGGGAATTCCCTGTTTATTTTTCCCAACGAAACTTCTCCCTACTCCCGAGTCTCAGTCCTACTATTTTTTCACCAACCAGGCCCCAGCTTCAATCCTTTTTTTTCTTTCCTTCTTTCCTTCTTTTTAAGGAAAACTCATAGCACCGCTACCACAATGCTTATACAGTATCGCTTTACTTTCCTTTCTCCTCATATTTTCTTTCAACTTGTTTCTTTTCAACCGCGTTAGTTACCGAATGTTTCCCTTTACCCCCCACCACCATCCCCATCATGTTTGCGGCTTGTACTTTTTCCATTTGCACTTTTCCCGCTCCATTTTCGCGTCTCCACTCTTTCCGGCGTAATCGCATTTTTTCAACTCGCCCCTCGTGGAATTATGCCGCGTGGAATCTGCGTTCCACAGTCGCGCTCGATGCCACACCGCTTGATTTGCATTTCCGTTATTGCGCAATGGGCCAAAGGCGACCCTTCGGATTACGCGCGCACAGTTCGTTTTTCCAGGGCGCGCTCGGCTCTCCTCGAGGCCGCTGGAGAATCGCGCGTCGCGCGCTTTGTCCTTCAGCCAACCGCTCTTCGGCCATTTCCGAATTCATTGGCGAATGATCGGAATGCGCGTTGTGTACCTTTGCTGTTTCGGGATCAATGCACGCGCTGGCTTACGGAGTGCGGCAATTGCGGTTGCGCGCGTGCGGAGCCGCATTCCGATTGCGCTTGGCGTATCGACGCTACCGGAAGCCGAAACGGGACGCGAGTAATCAACAAGAAGCCCCGCGGTAATCCGAAATCCTCGACTCGCCAAACGCGCGCGGCAAACTTCCGGTTTATCGGTCCCACGGCTATTATCAGTGACGAGCGAGCGCGCGCGCGCGCGCATGGCAATCAGCGCCAAATTAACGAGCGCAACTCGATCGGTTCGGCCGATTCCATCCGGCCTGATTCAGCCCAACTCAACCATTTCCGGGTCTCTGCGCTGTGGCGGCTCGGCCATGCCTTTCTCACCCGGACAACTTTGTCCGACCGACCCTGCGCGTGGGACGCGCTAATAAAAGACGCGCTCCCCGCCGTTTACAAGATCACTGCTTTTAGCGGGGCGCTGTCTATTTGCAAAAATCCAACAGCGGTCATTCGAGAGATCTCGCGTTACCTCGCTCGCATGCCGTTTCAATTAGCGAGAAACACTTTTTCCGCGCGCACTCGCGTAACTCTCGACGTCAGGTGGAGGGACGGACATTTTCGTTTCGTTTCGTTCCGTTTCGCTTTAGCACCGAAAACGAGGGTGAAAACTGCCACGGCAGCGGGCCTCCCTGTAATTATTACCGTGGAACCAATTGAGCACACCGGGGTTATCGCGATTCGTGCTGAGCCAGACGTCGGATCGCGGCCGACTTCCGCTTTATTTATCGCGGCAACGCCAGCTGCCGCCTTTATTATTATTATTTTTCCGCTTTATCAAGTGGCTTTATGGAATATTAATCACAATTCCCGGCTCTCTGTCCGCCCTATTTTTGCAGCCTGGAAAATCTGCGTGTCCGGCGAAAATGAAATTCGCGGAAAAATTGCAAGCGCGCTACGCCGCCGCCGCCGCCGCGGTTACCTGGGGATAACCCGCACTCTGCTCTGATAAATGAATAGCGCAATCTTCTTTCGCGCCTCCGAGTATTCCAGGAAGTTCGACGAATGTCATAATTGTGGCGCCGCGTGCGGTTTCCGCGCTCCTCGGTCGGCCAGCTCGACTGCCGTCGTCGGGGCGTGGATCAATGGAGATGCCGAGAGGAGGTTTACGGCGCCCAGTTACCTCCTTTCGCGAGAAGAAGGTGTTTTTTTCTTTTTTTCTTCCGAAGTGCCTTCGCGGCGCCCGGAGCTACGAGACGTCGCCCGTTACAGAGGATCCGCGTTACTTATTAATCGCCATTGGTTCCGCTCTCAAAGACCGCGCGCGCTTTGCTACTCCCATTCATCGCCGGACGGCCTTCTCCCTCCTCTCCTCTCCTCTCTCTCTGTCTCTCTTTTCTCTCTTTTCACGCCTTTCATTCGCCCGCGAGTCGCGTGTCACCAGACTCGACCAACCCCACTTATCCACCCCTGTTTCCAAATCGAAAAGAGGTCGACGCTCGGAGGGAATGCAAATTTCCGCCATCTTTGCCACGTAAATACTCGCCCACTGTCTTCGAAATTATCGGAAAAGAATCCTTTAGCTTTAGCGTGGCTTTAACCGGTTCAAAACGGAGGAATTGTGGGATCGAAGTAAAAAGAAAATTTCGAGCTCGATGAAACGTTGCCGAATAAGGCTGCAACGAATTATGGATGAGAACGGCGCGAGGAAACTGGCCGTAAAAGTTGGCAAAAAATGGCACCGTGCACGCAGCTAGAAAAGACACGGTCTTTGAGCGGGGCCGAAACGCGCGGAGAGCAGAGGATTTCGCTGCTGGAAATCGCAGGAGCTCTCCACGCTCTCGCGTTTTTACTTTGATCCGCAGCTAGTTGAACGGAGAACGATCGCCTGGAATTATCTACGGTCCAAGCAAGCAACTGCGGTTGCGCGCATGTACACGCGCACACAGTGCACGGATAATTAGACGGGGCGTGTGCGCAACGCTAGCACCGCGCGTTGCCTCACCCTCAACCTCTTTCTTCGTGTCTCAAACTCTTTGCCAAGCCACTCTCTCTCTGCCTTTGCGTTTGCCTTTGCGTTTCCTTCTCCCTCTCTCCCTCCCTCCCTCTCTCTCTATCTCTCTCTCTGTCTTTTCCTTTGCGCGTATTACGAATTTCCTCTGCCTTCTTTTGACCTTTTTCTCGACACTTCCCAACAAGAGATTCTCTTCACGCACAATCGAGAGTCTTTGCGCTCGCTCTTTCCCCCATATGTATAAATTTCCAATTCAGCCAAGTCAACCTTCATCCACCACCCTCGTCCCTACAGGTTGCCACGGAATTCGCCACTGATTCCGTGGCGTCGGGAAACTTTTCGGACTTTCTTTCCACCGATTCTCTGATTCGCTACAAGTTGGTGGGATAAAAAAGCCAGAAGATTAATTTGGAGGATCTTTTAGTTTCAGGTAATTACTGCAAAGTTACTCTTGAAAGTGCTTTGTGCCTTTCTTTGAACGTTAGTCAAAGTTTCTGGCTCGTAACAACTGTAGTAGTAGCCCACTGTACCAATTCAACTGGGGATTTTCTTCCCCTTTCATTTTCTTCTTATTATTATGTTCTTGAAAACTTGAGGGATTATCCAAAAATATCGCTCCGCCCTGGACCAGAATGAAAATTTAAAGCGAGCTCCGAATTTCCAAGGAAAAGTTGAGCATAAATTATTTTTATCATCATCATCATCATCATCATCATCATCATCATCATCATTATTATTATTATTATTTTTATTATTATTATTTCGTTAAAGTTGAGCGAGAACTCGAGCGAGCGGGAAATTCGATCCCTAGATATTCGCAGCAACGTTAATCCCGACATATTTCTTCGCGTTATTGTCAATCGTTATTAATTTCGTTAGCTCGAAACCTTATCAGATTTATCCATGGCGAGGACCATACAGAGAAAGAGAGAGGCTAGGCATTTTATATGGTTCTTTATCGCCATCTATTATTACAAGCTGCGTGGGCTTTGTTAGGGTCAACGAAAGCTCAAGCGCATCTTTCACGTGCTGCTGCTGCTTTTCCATGCGATAAATCCTCAACTTTCTACTTCCGTCGTTATTTATGCTCTTCACCGAGCGATTCACGGAAAAAGCATTCCTATTCGAAGCATAAACGCCAACTGTTTTCAGTAGAAATTGGAGAAACATTGGAGCATTGCGCGATGCGTAGTTTATCGAACAATAACTCCACTGTTTGACTTTTCTCCATTACAAAAGCATAATAGCGTGTTGTAACAATCACGGCACAATCAAATACAGCAGCAGCGGCAGTGGCAGTAGAGCAGCAAAGAGCAGCAGCAGCAGCAGCAGCAGCGAGCACGCGCCTGATGCAGTTTCTTTCGATGCACCGCGCTTGTGTTTGATTCTTACATTCTATCGGTGGCAAACAGGCGTGGCCCGCTTACCAGAGATCGAGTCTTATCTGGTATTCGCTATGATTCAGCTGGCATATAGCGAACACGCATATTACAAATGTATTTATTCCTATCAGAGCGAAAGACTCGATTCGATTTATGCACCTATGCATCCATCACTGACGGCTCAATCGCTCAGACTTGGATCATATTAGCATTTTATTGCTTAAAAGCAAACCGTGAATCGTCCCTCTGATTTTCAATTCGCTTCGACTCCATTTGCAAATTCCCTATCATACACTCGACAATTAGGGATAGCTGAAAAGGCCATTTTAATGAAACCCATTCATTCATCGCCGATGAATCACTTTCCCTCGGTGTTCCCCGCTTTATTTTCACTTTATTCCTGCAAAGTATGCCGTGAGTCGTGTCTAGATTTCCATTCGGCTAGCTCCGTGTCAAATTTTCTCCAATATCCGCGCTGTTTTAGACACGGTTAGCAGAATTTTTCTCTTGGAAACCGTTTACGCTTGATCGCTCATTCAGATCGCGCAAAACGTCCTCGTGGTTATTGACTCTCTGCTTCAGCGGGGATTTTTAGCAGCGCGCTCGTCGAGGGGGGGGGGGGCAGTTCCGTAAACACAGTTCCTGAGCGACTTTCCAGCGGAGGCTCCCAAATCTTATTCGATCGTCCTGTTGTCGCACAAATCCCCAGTCTACTCGCGTAATTTCCTTCCGAAGTGGCGCGCGCGCGCGAGAGAGAGAAACTCTTGCCAACCAGTTAAAAACACTTAATAAATTCCGTCGAACGAGACTCGGACGAATTCAGCAGTGGAGGGAGGAGACGTTGAAGCGGCAAGCTTGCAGTTTCTCGGGATTTTTACGACGGCGCCGGCCACCGAAGCGAATCGGGAGGTCGCAATTTTCCACGGAGAGTGGGTCCAGCCACTCTCGCAGGCCGATTCGAGTGGAAACGCGAGCGATGCATCGTCGTCGAACGAGCTCTCCGACCAGTGAAAGTCTCTTTCGAAAGGGGTCGAAGGAGAGACCAGGGCGGAGGAGACGAGGGCGTTCTCGCGCTTGAATCAAAACTTCCGACTGATTCGCGGCCGCTCGTCTACTCGGCAAAAGTAGGCCGAACCACGCCTGAACTCCTCTGTTACGCGACTTGGACGAAACACCGTCGTGACTCGATCGCGATCCCGCGCAGAATTTCCTCTCTCAATCGCTTCGATCTCACGCTCCTTGAAATTTTCATCCGGTAATCGTACGGAGACTCTCATCCCGTTCCAGAGCGCCAAGAGACGAACGACTGCTGGAAAGTAGCTCGCGTAAAACTTGTCGTTCTTTCGAGGGCCCCGACGTGACAAGACCATCACGACCACCCACCCCCATGGATGCAAGCGCAAATACTTGACCGTGCTCGTCACGCTAATGGAATATATGCGATTCGTGTCCTTAATACTCCGTACGTGATATGATTTGCGGCAGTTAATAGCGACTACTCGATTATGCGAGTTTATAGCAATATCGTTCTAATTCAACGTGCGCTTTGCGGCAGGCAATTCACAATGAAATTTGATGTAGCTCGATACTACGTTATGCCTGTGCCATTGCATTCATGGCCGGACGTATGCAGAATTAATGAGCGTGTAAAACCGATTAATATGGAGATGAAGAATCCCATTGTGTCGTTTCCAATTCCGTTCCGTCGTCGGGGTGTGAAGGGAAATTCTTTTCAACCGCAAGCGCAAATTTTTCTATTTTCGTTTCAGTGTCGACGCGTTCGACGTGTGCCCACGGAGGGATCGTCGCCTCTTGTACGCGGTTGACAAATTCACGCCGATAAGTGGTAGAGAGCCGCGGACACCGCGCGTTATCGCAAGTGGATATCTGAATTTTTAGTCAGACCTGGATGGGGTTGCTCTCGGCGTGGATTCTCAGGAATTCTCGCAGTTTAGCGGTTTCGTTTAACACAGTTTTCGGAATACGCGATTTCACGAGCAATCGCCGCCCCACCGCCGTGTCTGACAGAGTGCTCGAGCGAAAGGACAAATAGAAACTGGAGCTGCTTTCTGCATAATGCATATCAGCAACGAACTCTCGGCACCTTTTCTCGAGTTTGTCATTTTGCTTGGCTCTCCCTCGTTCATTCGTTAGTCCCTCGGCTTTTTCGCTTCTTTCAAGGCTACCGCGCCAAGTACGGGAGAAGGAGGAGGAAGAAGATTCTCTCGTTGGAACCTTTTCCCTCTTGTCAACGCGGGTGCGGTATAAAATTTCTGCGTTGGATGTGTAGCGCCCTCGTACTTGTGCACGTGCACGCGCATGCACACACGTACGTGCAAAGCGGAGAAAACGAGGAGCTTATAGCACTGGCTTCCACGTAAAATTTCATACGCGCAGTTTGCGATGTATTACGGTTGATTGCCCATTAAACGTCTTCTTCGTTAAGCGATATTAATAATCCGCGAAGAGTAACGAGCTTTGCAAAGAAAATTATTACTCGCGACTAGTTTGCGCTAGAATTAGTACAGGATACGCAAAGCCGGACCTCGTTTCATCCGGTTCGTAGTAATTTTATTCTGATGATAATACTGGTCCTCGATAAGCTTCCTCCCTTTTGCGGTGATGCTAATTTAAAATTTATTAATTACGATCGACTGTAATTTATACACACACTGCTGTTGCTTTGAAATACGAAACACCACCCCTTCCCCTTTACCTTTCCCTTTCCCTTCGCCACCCCTTAGGTTTGATTGCACTCATTATGATCTCGTAACGACAAGATGAGTTAGATCTTCGATAATTTTAGTCAATTCCACTGGTTCGCGGGGGCCGTTGAGGGTGTCGAAATTTATGCCAATGATATACCTTCAACATGCTAATTAAGGCTAACACGGTTTAATTCCATCCATCGAACGGCATTAATCAATCCCGTAATGTGTCCACTCGATAATGCCGCAATTTAGTAGGAGCTTTGTACAAACGTTACTTTTCATTGACCTGCCTGCGCGAACTTTTAGTCCAACTTTCGAAATAATCGTCAATTATCGATCTTTACTACTTCGATTTAGCGAAGAGCGTCGCTGCGCTTTCAAAGCAGCGGGCCACTTGGAAAAACGCTAGTTGAAAACTTTTGGCTGGGAACAGCTGCAAATTCAATCTGGAAATTCTACAAGGGCGCATTCTCGAGGTTCCCGGATACCTCGGTGGCTACCAATGCCTACCAGTGGCTAACAGCGGCTACCAGCGGCTACCACTGGCTACCGCGATATAAAGGGATATCCGTGTTTGCGGAGCGTCGAATGGATCGTTTATGCAACGATTTACAAACGTTGAAATTTATACGGAAGCATAGACTAATTACAGCAAACGCAATTTAACCGAAGCCATCGAACAGCCGTAATCAATCCCATAATCCAGGGCCAATTCCCAAACACGTACGCCCAACATTTGCATAGTTACCATAGCAAAATACGCGCAGCGGCGGCGGCGGCGGGTGAAGGGAACGCGAGTTGTCTGGCGTTGCCGGTGGTGGTTGTGCGGTGATGGTACCACCGAGTAGAAGGGCAACTGCTGCTGATAGAAGCGAAACGATGACCACCGTCGAGTCCAGGTGTATTTACGTAGCGATATCTCTGTTGCAGGAATGAGGATCGGTACGGCGATGACGAGGCGTGAGAGTTACCGCTGATCCGTGGTAGACCCTCCCGAGGACCACTCAGCTTCCAGGATGAGCGTATCGCTGCGGATTTTGGCGCTGATCGGCTTAGCCGCGCAAAACGTGGCCTGGCCGCAGGATCCCGTTCCCAGGCTGCACGTCAAGCACCGTGAGTACAGAATTCCAAGAACTGATTTCTCTATTTCTCTCCGTCTGTCTCTCTCTCTCTCTCTCTCTCTCTCTCTCTTTCTCTTGCTATTGGCAAGCGACGACCAGCAGGCAAACTAGCTGCCGCTCGCTGGTTATTTGCCCGCCGTTGGTCGTTGCTTTGTGATCTAACCGAAGCCCGTTCTCACGCAACTCCCTCTTGGCGCCTTCAGCCTCGAGCTCGAGGCACTCTCGAGGACCAGTGAATTAATCGAGCGAATGCGCGCCCGCCCCATTGCCGTGCCATTGCAGCTTTCGCCGGGAGCGAGACACTTCTCGCGCTATCGTTATAGGTCATTAACTTCGATCAGCGCGACGCCGCACGGTTAAATCGAAATTAATGTGATTCATCGCCGCGCCGCCTTTCCGATCCGCTGGATTTACCTCTTGTGTGATAGCCTTTCGAAATAAATTCACTCGGCTCCATTACGTTTAATATGGTTAAGCAGCCTGGCGCTCTGTCCCTCTCCCACCCTCTTGCGCGCCACTTTCACCGCAAACCCATCGAGCCGGGCGGCGACGCCTGTTTGGATGCACTTTTTCCCTGATTGCGCAACGCAAATCGCAGAGGCCTGACACGCTCGTTCGCTTTTGAAGATTAGTCTCCCGTGTGTGTTCGTCCGCGTACTACCACCCTCCCTTCCCATCCACCCCCACAGTGGTGTGCCATTAACGCGCGCGCGCTTCTATAAAATTGCATTTAGCGAACCAGCCGGTCGCGCGCTTTTACCTTCTGAATTTTATCAGCCCCATTCTCGCCGGCAATTAGACCGCTGATCGATTACTTTTCGCTCTGCGCGATCATCCACTCGGGTTGGGAATCTCGCTTGAAAATTTAATCGGTGCTGCTGCATCGGGGAGACGCGAAGAAATTCCGGGGCGGAATTCTTCCGGAAGTATAATTAAATAATGCGATTATAAAGGGCCGTTAGTTCCTGCTTTCCCGGCTCGTTATCCTGATGTAGTATCCGCGCGCAAAGTTTGCCGGTGGTGATACTGGACTCCACCACTTGGATTGGAGTTTCGAAAGAAAACGCTCGATCAGCGCGCAACGAAAGCAAAACGAGACACGGGCCAACTATTTTATCGCGGGTTTCTGCGGAGGGTGGCTTTTCACGCGATGCGAGCGCTATCGGCCGGTTGGGGGCACCTGTGGATTCAGGTGCAGCAGGCGCAGGTGAAAACACTGGCATGCAGCTATTAACCAGTGTGGCCGGAGAGTAATTAGAGCCTGAAAAACGGAAAATCGAGAACGAGCGGAAGAAAACATGACGCACGCCGGAAAAGTATTTTATCGTTTGCGATTTTCCACGGACTTTAGACTGGATGTTCGCGAGAACGGAAAAAACTCAGCGTATCTCGCCAAGATTTACTTCCGCAAATACCAAGTTTCACTCGAAGGAGGAAGAGGGTGGTATCCAGCCCCGGTTTAAATCCGAGAACAATATAACCTTCTCGATTGAATAATCGACGATTACCATCGAATCAACAATTGCTACTTTTCTGGCCGGGCTCCACGAATAAAAGCGCAGTGAAAAACCGAACGAACGAACGAACGAATAAATAAACAAACGAACAAACAAACATAAATTTTAAATCTCAAAATTGCCTGCATTCTTTCGGCCAGATTAATTGATCGATAGCGAATGGAATTCCATTGGAAAATGCTGATTTTTTGCGAGACCGCTTTTATAGTATCATACACAGAGGAAAAATGTTCCATGTAGAAACGCGATTGTCTCGTTAGGGCGAACACGCGAAACACGAAACATGACGCTAAAGCGTCTTAGGGGAGGGTAAGGCGTATCGAACGTACTCGAGTGAGTCGTAGCAACAGTGATCGATGCCTGGAGGACTCTGACCGATAGCGAAGGGGGAAATAGACCGAGGCGAGGGGAGGGTTCCCCCAGGAGAAGTTACCTAACCGGTAACGGGACTGTAAAATCCCAAAGTCTGTTTCGGCTAGATGTGCGCGTTGACCAATTCCACTTTCCAATCTCTCTATTTCTTTTGTACGGTTTTTTCTGTGGTCTACCATTGTGGCGGTTGCGTGTCAAGCTCGTAAGACCTCTTCAGCCAAGCGTGGTCGAAGAAAAGGGCTACGGTAAAAATATGGCTCGGCGACCAGTCAAAATCCAATTGGGATGTTCGAGGGCGCGTGGGCGGGATGAAATATCGAGGAACTTGTTGTGTTGATCGCTCATTGGCAAATCCTATTGAGTATTCAATTACCGGTTAGTTGCGTAGACGACTAGTCGAGATGAAATTGGACGCTCGTGGCACACGAGTCTCGGCACGCGATCATCGACAACGGGGAACCCCACAGACCGATCGCGCGCGCCCCCCCGGTGCAATTGACGAGTGGCAATCGTCCTGGATGTTCACTTATTGATGAGATTTTTCCGTGAAATCGATTCGAAAATTACAGCCGACGAACTCCGCGCGTAACTCAGCCCCGAAAATCGATTAAGTGCACGAGTAACTCTTTCGCCACTTGGCCATTTCCTATGGCAGCTCGACGATTTAATGGGAAAAGCGCGAATTCCTAACAAAACACCGCGCGCTGTAACTGGAACTTGTTTAATTGCTTCCCCGGGGAATTCGCCGAGTTGTTAATTTCGCACGAATCCTGGATTCCAGGCGGTCTCGCCGGGGATGGATTTTTTCTTAGAATTTCGCGAGTGATCAGGGTCAGCCATAATACCGCACCGAGTACCGTTCCGATTAAAAATACACCGATGCGTATATAGAAGTATGATCGATAAAGAGACGGGATAGTCGCGAAGGTGAGAGAGAGAGAGAGAGAGAGGGGGGGGAGTATTTTTCGGCAACACCATCGAAGAGTGGCGTGTCGAGCAGATTGGAGCTTCGATACGGTTCGGATTCCGAAGGCATAACGGCAAACACAGAGCTTACCCAGGAATCGTTAATGGCTTCTCTGGAAGATCCAGCAGCTAGTTCTGAATTTCGTAATGCGCGACACAGCTTTCCCATTATCGAAGGCAAATGACTGCTGCTGCTGCTACCGCCACATTGCTGCGACCACCGTCGCTTGGTTGGCGTATCAAGCTGATTGGTGCATCGCGCTCTCGCTGCGCCACGGAATTATTCGTTAAGGCCGCGTTCTCCAAAGTGAATCTCGAAAGCCATTAAGTATTGGGGTTGCGCCAAGTGGGAATGACAGCCGGTGATAAGCTCGCAGTTTTCTGCTGTTAGAATGATTTGACGACCTCGTATGCGGAGCTCATTATTTTCACACGTATGACGCGGACGTAGACTGGTAATCCGCACAGTCCATAGCATGTCCGTGCAATGACCATGTAACTCCTGGTCGTTTAGTCTTCCGCACGAACAGTCAGTTTTACGAGGTCGCTTCGAGGCCGCTACCGCCACCGCCACCGCCATCGCCATCGCCATCGCCATCGTTGCACGCGTTCTACGCAGTGGTACCAGCACTCCGGGCGTTCTGCTTGCCACAGTTTAGCGCATAATGGCTATAGCCACAAATCGAGCCAGAGTCTCGTGTCTCCATTATACTACGCACCGTCCGTCCACGACGACAAACAGACTAAGCGGCCAGACATCCCCGGATACACCAGCCACGGAGGCCACGTGAACTTAACTACGATATTCCCATGATCAGGGAGATATAGTCTCTCCCGCAGTATACTCTTTCATTTTTTATGGGAACCCTCTCCTGATAGTCGCGTATCTATAGGCGCGAATCGCTCGTTGCGTCATTATTGCACGGGTCGTACTCGCGCGTTTATCAGCCGCGAGGAGACCGTAAACACCCGGAGCGTTGACAATGAAGTTCTCATGATATCGCCGTCATCGCGTAAGTACCTTTTCCATGTTTTATGGGAAAGTAATTGAAGAACTCGCGGGATATGCACGATAGTTTTGGGCCACGCTCTTCGCTATCCGCCAGAAATATCTCGTTCTTGTTTCAAACGTTGATCGCCGGCTTGTCGAGCGAAATTTATAAGGGGCCCGTTCCCGAGGGAAAGTTGCTTTGCAGCGGTCGCTCAACGGTGTGTGTGTGTGTGTGTGTGTGTGTGGTGTAGCTACCGGATCGGATTCGATGGATCGTGGGACGACGGCCTTGATCGGGAGACGAGCGGTCTCCGGCAGGGTATAGCCTTGCAACGAATCGCACGCCGCGAATTAGAAACTTGTGGAATATTTATAGGTTCGTTATGTGCTGTCGAGGCCGTGCAAATAACGCGACGCAACGTGACGCAACGGTTAGTCTCCTAGACAATAGGGCATAAGCAATATCCGTGAATGGAATGGACGTCGTATTAGCAGCAGGGTTCTCGACGGTACTGCGCAAACGGAAAGCACCGCCAATGGGACCTCTGAAATAGCCCCATCCGTAGTCACGGATCGAGCATGGTAATGACACGATATGTAGGTTAGCCGTAGTGGCATCGGCCGGAAGCCGTAGACTCAACTGGATTTTGCTAAGAGTAAGCTCGTTAGGACTTACGGGAACTTTGGTAAGCTCCGCGAGCTGTAACCTACCCTCTCGTCCGAGGTTCACGATAAGCGTATTCCGACCAACTGGACAGCTCGATCGAGAGAGTAACTAATCCACAGCATCGATTATCTCAGCCACGGACGAACATTCGTCTCTGCAAAGCAGAAGCATCGCCCCACCCACCCATTCTTCTCCCATCCTCCTCCTCCCCCGATATCGATGATAGACTCAACGAGTCATCGGTAGCCACCGTCGAGATCCCCGTCGGGTACGTCATCGGAAATCTTTAACGATCGGCGATGATCGTTCTGCGTTTTTTCTTTTTTTTTCGTTTTTTTTCCAAGATTGTCCGGTTGCGACGATCAAACCGAGCGTCGGTGACCTTGCTTTATTTTGCCGCTCCGTCGTTGTTCTTGCGATGATTTATCTCGATAAAAGAGAGAAATTGTCGAATTCGTTGAATTCCGTCGGGGCCACACTCGAGAGTGCGGTTGATCGAATCGTTGTCGCGATTGGGATCGTCCTGCGCAAGGACTACTCCTGCTCCTCGTTGGCAGAACAGCTCGTGTCAGCCGTTCTGCCGGATTTTGATGTCGAGTGGATTACTCGGGCACGTATGGAGTATAACGGGGGCTTTGTCGAGTGCGTCTGGCGCGATTATATTGCTAAAATCGATGTCGACGGAAATCAGCATAAGAGGTAGAAACTGCAGGATCGCTCCACCCTCCTCTCGCCTAAAGAGATCCGATTGAGAAAAATAACTTTGAAGAAAAATGATGCTACTATAGAAAAACAGGGTTACTATATAAAGAAATGCGATAGTTATATTTAATAAGAAGAAAAGTACAGTTTATCGTCTATCTCACAAGTCGTCTCGTTCAACACTCCCCTTCCAAACTTCGCACACCCCAGTCACTCATTTCGCCAATTTTCGCAAACATTCGGTTATGTTCGCTCGGCCAATCATAATCATTCGCGCGCATTCGTACTTACATCCTTCTTCTCTCACTCTTCATCTCATTCATTCCTCTAGACTCATGCTCTCTATCTCACTCATTCCTACAATTCGGCCGTCCTGCTATCATCCGTCCCGGATGAATTCGCTTCCCATTTTCCACGGCTTTAAAAATTCGGCACAGGTACTAGTATTCATAGGTCCTTCGCCTTCCCCCACCCGACTTACGTCATAAGTGTCGTTCGCTTTTACTTTTACAATTTGATAAGGCCCTAAATACTTTGCTCGTAGTTTACGCCCTGGACCCCCTCGAACTCGTTTAATAGCGACCCAATCTCCTAATTTGTATAGGGGTGCTCTTTTGCGCTTTTTATTGTATGTCGTTCGATTTTCCTCTTGGACTTTCTTGATTTGAACTTTGGCAGCCTGCCTTAGCTTATCACGATTGTCCTCAAATTGTATTACTAATTCTCTATCAACTAGCTCCTTAATTACGATGTCAGTTTTGTCACGCATTTTGGTACCGAACAAGATTTCAAAAGGAGTGGCGTCGATACTCCTATGATACGTGGAATTTACAACTCGTTGTAATCTAGACACAAATTGATACCACTTGGTAGGATCATCGCTCGCAAATTTTGTTAATACGGATATAATTGTCCTATTTAACCGCTCCACTTGTCCGTTCGCTCGCGGAAGACCGGTAGTGATAGTCCGATGCTTAATATTCTCGCTGATGCAATACTCTCCGAACTCGTGCGAAGTAAACGCGGAACCTTTATCCGACACAATCTCCTTTGGATTTCCAAACGCATTCTTTTGCATTTCTAACTTCATTATCACTTCTCTCGCGTTCGTCGTCTTAGTCGGATAAAGCCACACAAACTTGCTAAAGTCATCTATTACGGCAAATATAAAGTTGTATCTCTTGCTCGTTGACTCTAGCGGACCCAAATGATCAATATGATATAATGACAATGGCAATTCGCTTTTAGCCAATGGGTGCAACAATCCTTCTCCTTTGCCCCGTTTGTCATTTGACATAATGCATGGCACGCAACAAGCAATATAATCTTCAATTTTCGACTTTAATTTTGGTATATAATAATCCCCCTTAATGATTTCTTCCGTACGTTTTACACCGAAATGTCCTCGCTGATGTGCCATCCCTATTACCTCGTGGTACAAAGATTTGGGCACAACTAACAACTCCCGTCCATCAACATACTTATATAGTAGGTTCTGCCGCACTACATAATCGTTATATGGTCCCGTCTTTAATACCTCTTGAATTGCCCTCACCTCGTGGTCCTCTCCTTGTAATTGCTGTAGCTTGGTAAGTATTCGATTGTCGTCTGCTTTTTGTTCAATGACCATAATATTTCTACTTAATGAATCGACATGTCTCATCTTAGATCCTGCTCTGTGAATAATCGCATAATTGTATTCCTCTAAAGCTAATGCCCACCTGGCAATACGCGGAATCATTTCTTTTTTACTCATTGTCCGCTGAAAAGCTGCGCAATCGGTCACAATAACAAAGTCTATCCCTAGTAGATATACCCGAAACTTCTCGAGAGCACGCACGATGGCCAAAGCCTCAAGCTCGTAGCTCGAGTAATTACGCTCCTCTGGTTTTGTCTTTCGACTCATGTAGTAGACAGGTTGAAAACTCTCTTTATTAGGAGGTTTCTGCATCAGTATAGCTCCATACCCCTCCTTACACGCGTCCGTGTGCAACTCGGTTTTATAGTTCGGATGGTAAATAAGTAATAACGGATCATGCGTCAAAATCTCTTTCAATCGCTCGAACGCTGCCCTTTCGGTTCCGCCGAACTCGAATTTCTTATCTTTTTTAAGCATATCGCTCAATGGCTTTGCAATGATCGAGTAGTCTAAGATAAACTTACGAAAATACCCCGATAATCCCAAGAAGCTTTGCACGCCTTTGATTGTCTTGGGTTCTGGAAACTTGAGCACTGCTGCTAATTTTTCTTGTGAGGGTTGAATCGTCCCGTTTTCTATCGTATGACCCAAAAATTCTATTCTGGATTGCAAGTATTTACATTTTCTCTCATTTAATTCTAACCCGTATTCACTAGCTACTCCTAAAACTAACTTCAACCTCTCCAGATTTTGCTGCTCGTCAATCGCCGGTATGATTATGTCATCGAGATAAATTAAAACTAGTCCCTTAACGGCTAAATTACGAAATATATGATTGATAAATCTTTGAAATACGGAAGGCGCGTTGCACAACCCGAAAGGCATTTTGCAAAACTGGTACTGTCCCGACCTTGTAATAAACGCGGTGTATTTCTTGCTCTCCACCCCAACCTTCACATGGAAATACCCGTTTCTCAAGTCAATCACGCTAAAAATTCGCGCCTCGCCTAATCTATCTAATAACTCTTCGATTAGAGGAAGTGGATATTTGTCCTTTTCAATAATCTGGTTCAGTCTCCGGTAATCTATACACACACGTATAGTACCGTCTTTTTTCCTAGTAGGCACAACCGCACTCGCATACTCGGACGCGCACGGCTCTATTACCCCCTCTCTTAACCACTCCTCAATCTGATCTTCGACCGCTTTTTCTTCCTCAATCGGTAATCTTCGTGGGTTTCGACTAATTGGAATATCCGACTTCACTACAATATTCATTGCTATCTCTGTTTCTTTTGTTTTCTTCGGTTCGTATGACGTCACTATCTCTACCAACTCTTTTCGGACTTCCTTGTCCTCGCCACAACCTACGTCTATAGCCTTTTCCTCAACTACACAGATTTCCGATAAAAAGCACCCTGGATCTATTCTTTCCACTGTGATTTCTGTCGCCGTTAATACGGTTCTCGCCTGATTTAGTATGTCCTTTCCGATTACCGCGTCCTTACCTAATTCCTCTTCCCTTATTATATACATCGTTCCCGCAAAATCGTTTTCATCTATTCTAATAATAGCGCATATATAACCCACCACCTGAGTTTCACCTCTTCCCAAACCCGTTAGGACCATCTTAGACGGCTGCAAACGCGTGGACTTAAAACTATTATACACTTTATCGCTTATTACGGATACCTCGCTTCCGGAATCAATTAATGCCTTTACCTTAACGTCGTTTACAGTAATTGTCTTGTACATATGGTGTTCATTATTGGTAGTTATTATATTTACGCTAGGTTTTATCGCTATTGTCTGTTTGCTACCAATACCTTCTTTACATTCGTTCGCAATGTGTCCAAATTTCTGACATTTGAAACACTTTTTTCCTAAATCTTTCTTGTTACAGCTATTAGAGACATGACCTTTAGCCCCGCAATTGTAACAGTAGATCTCCGATTTCAAAGTTCCTTTCTCTGTCCTCTTTGTTATTGCTTCCATCTTACTTCCTTCGATTCTCTTCGTTGTCTCCCTACTCCTGGTGTGGTCTCCTCCTCTTTCTTCCTTCTCGGTTCGAATTTTTTCGTATGTTTTTAATTTCTCCTTGAAGTCCGTTAATCTTTTGGCCCCGTACAGTATTAACTTATGGTGCGAATTATCTTGGATTCCATCTATCACATATTTCATGAGCGCATCATCTTCAATTCTTCCCCGCAGTGCTAGACTTTTCATCATTAGAAAATATTCCTGTATATTTTCCTCTTTCTTCATCTTTCGTCTGGCTAACATCTCGTGTAGCTCTGCACTACTGATTTTCTCTGCGAATTCATCATGCAAAAGATTTCTCAGCTTCTCCCAGCTTTTCACCACTCCCTCACTTTGAATATATAGCTTTGCTAAACCGGTTAACGACTTTTTCGCGTAGATTACTTTCTCTAAGTCTGACCACTCGAACAATATGGCCGCTTCCTCGAAATCTTGTAGCCATTTTTCTACCGCGTACGTACCAGTTCCATCGAATGTGCAGATCGAATCCTCTACATCGCGGAAATTTACCGCGAATTTTAGCTTCCTCTGTTCCATCTTATTTCTTTGCGTCTCTTGCACCATCTCTGTGTCGAATGCCCTTCTCTCTCTTGTTACCTCTTCTTCGTGTGCCTCTTCTACCTCCACTTCGTCATCGACTTCTGGTTCGTCCTCCTGTGTCCTCACTAACGAATTCAAGTCCAACAGACCTAGACATAATCTATTTATGACTTCTTCCTTCGATCCTTGGTAACTCAAACCCAAAATATTACAACACGACACCAGGTCGCCAAAACTTAGTCCTCTTGCAAATTCGACTTTCGCTCTAAATTCATCGGAATCCTCTCGGAAATGGAACCCGCCAAATTCCCGCAATCGTCTTCTATTGCTTCGATCACCATCAATTTGGAATACGAATCGATGTAAGGCTTTCACCACCACGGCCGACGAATTTTTTATTTTGCTAGCGACTTGTTCAATTTGCGCCAACGTCTCCATCTTGGCTTCGTCTTATACAGAGGATTTCGTTCTAATTCTCAACTTTTCTGTTTCCTCTTGTCTCTTTCGTCTTTTTCGTCTTTTTCGTCTTTTTCTTCTTTCCACTATGCACTTTTTTTATCCCCTGACGAGCCCCCAAATTTATAGAAAAACAGGGTTACTATATAAAGAAATGCGATAGTTATATTTAATAAGAAGAAAAGTACAGTTTATCGTCTATCTCACAAGTCGTCTCGTTCAACACTCCCCTTCCAAACTTCGCACACCCCAGTCACTCATTTCGCCAATTTTCGCAAACATTCGGTTATGTTCGCTCGGCCAATCATAATCATTCGCGCGCATTCGTACTTACATCCTTCTTCTCTCACTCTTCATCTCATTCATTCCTCTAGACTCATGCTCTCTATCTCACTCATTCCTACACTACTTTTGACGGATGACATTCTATATATTTGATTTATGTTCCCGGGGAATTCAAGGGCTTCGGAGCCCCGGCGTGATAGAGTCAGTAGTTTTATTAATCGTGAAAGCGCTCCAATTCCGCGCGGTGCATCGCGAGAAAAATTGTCGGTTTAAAGCCACGCGTTGATAGATGAATTTCCACTCGAGCCCTCGATACCCGCTCTTCATTATTGTACAAATTAGAAGCTTGCGCAGCCTCGAATTTACCGCACAATGGGACTTCGTTCCTTGAATGAGACGCGCGCGCGCGCGCGGTTGGAGACTCGAGGAATTCAATTAATGGCCCGGTGCATAATCTACTTTTGGTAGCGCGAGTATCAATCCCCGCGTCCACGCATCGCGGAAGATAAATGAAAATGGCGGAGGATCAACCGCGGGAGGACGACGAGTCCCGTTGACTCGCCGGACGAGTTCACGAACTGAGAGCGATTCTGCAAAAGGCGCTGCAAAACAAACGGAAAAATCAGGATCAGATTCCTTTCTTTGTCCGCGGGCTCATTAGAGCCATGCGCAATTAGCGCTAGAAAGAAACCAGAGCTGAAAAGCAACGGGAATCATCACGGTGGCCCAGAACGAATACTCGTGGCGTTGATTCTGTTTCTTTTTTTTCTTTTTTTTTTCCCCCGAGGAAAGCAGTTGCTCGCGGGAATGCTATTCCCGATTTTTACATCGAGAGACTAAAAGAGAGAACTGACGAGAGGAGAGAGTCAAGATGATTCACGGGAGGACGCAAAGAGGAATGACGAGGCACGCTCGATGCTCGTTATTACGATCGAAAGAAAAATATGCGAAAGCTAGCGGGAATCATCGAGATAGACATTAGAGTAAATACTTGTCGGTTTTTGCCGGTGATAGAGTTGTCAGTTGTCAGGGAAAGCGCCGTAGCGTATGAGACAGGAGTTTAAACATCGGTAAAGTCAAGGGAGTCGATTTGTAGGAGAGTAGTTGGAGGAGGATAGGGTCAAGCGACGGCTGGATTCCCGTTGGCCCGACGGACGGACAGGTTCGCGGTGTTGGAGCGATTTCCTTAGGTATTCGCGACAGACGAGGAAGGAGTGCGAGGGGTTTAAGGATAAGGATAAGGAAAGAGCGAGAGTACGAGGACGAGGAAGAGGACCAGAAGAATGCGTCGTCCGGGTGATTGATCGTCTCGTGAGAGAGGACGACGCCCCTTTTGCAGACCACTTCTCCTCGGACTCCTCTCTCCTCCTCTTTCTCCTCTCCCTTCTCTTTGACTAATTCTCTCTTCCTCTCTCCGTTCCTACGACGCGCCACGCTGCGTCAATCCGTGACCCGCACACATCGTTCTCTCCCGGAAGGTGGTGCGATGGATAGATTTATTAATGTCCTGGGAACGAATTCCCTCAGTTGCTTCAGTCGTTCGATAGGAAATCGATACGGCGCTGTCGCAAAAAATTGTAACAAAAGCAAGTGAAGCCTCTGCAGAATAGATGAGCTACACGTGCAAAGAAAATGTATTTATCTACGGTGAACGTAGATTTCTATCAGAGAGAAATAACTCGGTGATCGAGTTCTCGGGGATCTCGGCAAGATCGGACGAAAGGTGGAGCACGAAAAACACTGTTGAAAATTAATACTGGTCCGGGAACCGAGTGGCGGCAACAAACTATTCGCGGAATTTACCGATGAGCGCTACTCCACCAGTGGCACAAGAGAGAGTCACTCCAGTAAATTTCGCTAAATATCTAAATTCAATTAATTTGTAACCATAATCGAGTATTAATAATAATATAGGATTTAATTACGGCCTATATTATTGAATCCCGTTCACGAGGTTTGTAAATAATCCGCGGCTCAAACGCATTTGCACTTGTTTATGTTTAATTGGCTTTTCATTGGCAGAATATTATTATATTTGGTCGATGACAAATGGCGTGGTAATGACGATGGTTCCGCGACGCCGTTCCAAAGGAACGAGGAAAAACTTGTCCCGCACCGCAATTTCATCTCGATTATGGTGTTGCGTATCTGACGTGTGGCCAAAGATAAACGGAGCAAGTTGCGAGTATACGCGTTTGCGGCGGTATCTCCCGTACTTGTTGCTGCCCAACGTTAAAAACAATTCATTTGGGAGCTTAATTCCCAACACTTGCGAGGAGCCAATAATATTAAGTTGGCGCGAGTGGGGCCACCGTAGTTCTACGATACAAGAGCCCGCCAGTATTTTAGCTAAAATATGTACGCGTTGTTGGTTCGCTACTCAGCGAATAACACGAGATAACAATGATCGTTAATTTTCACGTTAAAATATCGTTTATACGTGAAATATAATTAATGTGCGCCGTTGCCACCAACAGAAACGGTTTGGAGGGTGGCGGTGGCGGTGGCGGTGGCGATGGTGGTGGTGTTGGTGGTGGTTGGTCAATGAGATGATTGCATAGATTTCCATGGATAATATTGTTCGCGCTTGCGTTGATAAATCAAACGTGCCAAATATGCCAAAGGTAGTTTTTCGCAAAGTTTCTCGGTTGGATCGAAGTGGCCCAACAGTCGAGTTTCAGGGGTTTCCTTTGTTGAATTTATGCAAGTACTCCCCTCCCATTGCAAAGACAAATATACGGCAAAGCCATTTTAGCAAGTGGATATCGTCAGTGTGCATTAGGGATACAAAACATTCATAAACATTAGCGTTATGAAATATTAAAGCGGAAAGTACAGAGCAAATTAGTACAGGTCGGATGGCTTTCTGCAGATTCCCCTGTATATACACACTGCTGCCGCGATGGTTGGTCGTAGTTATTAGTTTGAATGATTCAGTTGTAGAGTGAACTGGGCTTCCCAGTTGTGAATCCGTAGAGTGCAGCTGCACACGATGCAAGTGCGTGCAATAACGATTTGTTGGCACGAAGCGCGGTCACGAATGTCTATCAGAAATAAACAGGATCGTTAGCCCAAGTTTTAACTGCTGGCACACAATTTCAGATATTAATGTGTGGCCCGATCAAATATTGATATACACGGCCAAATCATATGTTTATATTGCCATTAATAGTAAAATTTGCTAAATATTATTATAGCGCTTCGTTTGCTTCCCTGGCCTGGCCTGGCTTGGCTGGTTGACTAGCCGGTCGTTCGTTCGTTCCTTCGCTCGATCAAAATCAGACTCTCAATCGATTTAGAATTATTCGCGATTTTGCGCAAACACCGCCAAGAGTGTGGTGTGGCTTTTCAAATGTAATTTCGTAAGATTATCATAGAGCGTTCCATTGTACGAAAGAACCTTGTTAAAGTTAGCCTATATAGCGTTTTTGACGATACGCGATGCATCAGCACCAGGCAAATATTGATTGTTCTACCTGGTGGAGTGTCTTGGATGACGAGAAAGCCATAAATTTTTATGGAGCTTTACATCTTTCGTGCGCTCGGTTAATAATAATGCAAAACCTAAAGCTTTGCTAAATATACAGGTTTCCGGAACAATATTTTTCGTTTATCGGATTTTCCGTATTAGTCGAGTTAAATAGGGAACGAAGTGTCGAGATCCACGAAGAAAATCTGTGTCATCCATCTGTTCCTCTCGCGAATCTCGGAATGTCGAGAATATCATTGGGAAATAAATGTTAATCGTAATATATGCTTGAAATTTCCCGAGGTTCGCGCAGATGTCGATGGAACCTGACTAAGTGGAGTTATTAGTGTCACTAATGCATTTGCACATCAGTGGTAGGCCACTCCAAGCGAAGTGTGGGTGATAGCGATATAACATGTGACCGGTGATAGGTATCAGAAATAAATGTGATAAGCGACGAACGGCGAACAGCGAACGGTGTACGGCGAATGGCGAATGGCGAATGGCAAACGACGAACGACGAACGACGAACGGTGGATGAAACGTGCCGGTCGTTACACGGGTATGCGTAAATGCTGTGGGAATTGATAGCACCGTGTTAATTCGTGGTACGGACAGCCCGCGCGAAAATATGTGCACTCGATGATAAAGTAATATAATGTTTTCCGCTCGGAATATTAGGACGTACATTAGTTAAACGCTTTAGAGAGTCGATCGCAGAAACAAAATCGTGCAAAATTTGCGCAAACTGCGCGCCAACTCGCTTTTCACCAGGAGCTACGAAAATAGTGTGGTGGTGTGGTGCCTTTGTTTTTCTTCTCTCGCTTTGTCACGCTGCATTCCCCGTTGGCGCGTTTCTACGCGTGGTCGTCGATTGATATTCTCCCCTTCGCGTGCTTAATTAGCTCAAACGAGAAGATTGCACACGACTATTCCTAAGATTTTATCTGTTCTGTTCCGTTCGCTCCCCGAGTTATTTCAGTGTTATTTCAGCGTGGCGCGAGTGCGCGATGGTTGGAAAATCGGCGGGAAGAAAATTCGGCGGGAATTCTTTGACTCCGGCTGCCGCTAAATGACGAATTCGTGTAGGAAGGAGAGCGGCGCTACTTGAGAATAGAATAATTAAAAGCGTGATAGACATTCGCCGGTAATGGGATTAAGTAAGCAATATATATTCCGCTTCTTATATTTTATTTAAAACTTTCATATGCGCCCGGACACATTTTTATCAGGAGTGACACCACCGTTACTGTCGTCCAGGATTTTAAAATATGCAGGGAAATAAAAATAGATCATAATACGTCCGGCAATTCGATGATAAGTTGGAAAAACTTTTCCCTCGTTTCTCTGTATTATTATATAAAAAATATGCTGATTTTTCACGTACTCCCGCGAGTCAGGACCCTCGGCTGAAAAATTCCCACTTTTTTTTTTCCCCTCTTTTTTCGCCGGTGCATTTGACTCCGCGATGCACATGCATTTTGCGAGCTTACCCCCTATAAATATGTGATATCAAAAATGCGTCGATAAAAAAAGCTACCTATTACGTAATACGCGGCGGTACACACTCGCGAAGAAACAAATTAATGCACTGCGCGTGCTATTGACGGTAAAACCGACGGCCGAGCTGATTTTTAGCCGGCGAAACGAATAAAAATAGTTGCGCGAGTTAATATTTCGCGGTTTCGCTGGAATGGGACCGGTGCACCGGCGGAGCGTGAATTCATCGATGGAGAGGGTGCAAATTTTCGGATTCCCCCTTCCCTTCGCTCTCGATGGAGGATCTCGACTGTACGATATTTAGCGCAGGAACACGAGTTACCGAGTAACATGCATAATATCAAAGGTGTACCTAAATGATCCATGCATGACCTATATATAATCTGCACGCAGGTTCCGGAACATGTCGTGCCATGTCGTGTCGCGTTGTGTCGTGTCGTGTCGTGTCGTGCCATGCACCCTACAGCAATGTAATCTCGAAGCTTTTTTCTGATACGTCGACGTGGAATAAAGTGAATCATCATAGAAATCAATGTTACGTAGATATGAAACGTATCGCAAATTCATGGCGCGCACACAGACGCATCGTTCAATAGGATTTTTTTCGGGATTTCACCTTGAATGTGTTTTACAGATGTTTTATATCGAGTTCTCCCCGTAGAGAATCTCCGCGCGTGTACCGTAAGCTCTACGAATGGACACGGAATAGAATACAACACGCGCAACCCAACAATGTAGCCGCGAGACATAGATTTTTTTCTTCTCCCATTTCCTTTTTCCTCTTTTTTGGGGATTCGCCGCCACCGAATAAAAGAGATAAACGAGGCGAGACGAGCGAGCGAGGGAGGGAAGGAGAGAGAGAGAGAGAGAGAGAGAGAGAGGGATGTAACCACGTGTTTCGCGTCTATGCGGCAGATAGCGTGGAAATGCGCTGATAACGAGCGGTAACTGACGATGCTGGAAATTTCGCTGGTTGTAAAGAAAAACGACGAAGTTTCACAAAAGATGATGCATTTCGGTTACCGCGCGCTGTAGGGTATCAAACCGGCGAACCCCCAACAATGCCAGTTCGAGCCGGGGATTTGCTGCGCGAAATATATGCTTTACGGATTTTCTAACGACGCGTGTAAGCACCGTTATACATCCGCGACATGGAGGAAGCTAGCACCGCGCTCGATGGCGAACATAATCGTGAACCCCGAGGAGCATCTTCCACGGATTTCCCAAAAAACACCCACATCCCGCCCATTTTTATCTTCCTTCTTACGGATAACTTATCTTTATTCGTGTTTGCTGCTTAACTTTTCGAAATATTGCATATTGCGCGTTAACCTTTAAAGCTTCAATTTTATTAATATTACCCAACTCCAGATATTGCCGTAGCCTGCTTTTCGAGCGACCGCGAATATTCCTACCTGGCTACCTTTGTGAATAACATATTCCAGTTTAATCACTCGTGTAACACCGGGGTACGAATTATTGAAAATGATCGATTTTCCCCTTTGATCAGAGGTCGATGACCGAAACTCTACTTTTCACGGGAAGAATCGCAATTTTTCATTTTGCCTCGGGAGTGTTTCTCGGCAGTTGGAAGAGGAGAAGGAGGAGGAGGAGAGGAGGAGGCGGTGGTTCCAGTGGGCACGGAATACAAAGCGTCGAGGAGGGTTGTCGCGAGTGCTCGGGAAAGTCTCTCGATTCTTTTTTCCCTCGCGTTGGAAAATTTATCTTGAAGGGATTTTCTAACGACTCTCGTAAGCACATCGGCGTATCCGCAATGTCGCTGCGAAGTTGGCGCCGAGACAACGACAAAGAACGTAATCGTGAACCGTGACGAGCGCTCTCGTCTTCGGGGCTTCCTCCTACCAAGAATTACCTCTCATTTGTTCGGCCATGACACGCTCTAACATTTTCGTTTTTACTGACAACCGGCACAACGGCTATTTGCGATCAATCTGACATGGTAAATCAATTTTTAATCGATCGCCAATATTCCGTTTCGACAAGTCCTTCGTGAAAAAGGGCGTAGGGAATTCGAGATCGGTTCTCCGTAATCGATTTAGGCGATTCTCGCTTCTATCGGTAAGAAACCGCGCGAGATGCACCGGCTATCGACGATCTTTGTAATAATACGCGTCGCGCGCTTTTTCAACAAAACTCCCCCCGGCTATTGTTTTTAGGTCGAGGGAAAAGATAAGGCGGTGGTGCGTGGTGTATCGTACACTTTGCTAATTATTCGTGATAAAATTTGCTCGAAGGGTGAATTAGGTGGTGGAGGAGGAGGAGGAGGAGAAGGCGGGGATGGTTGGTTGTTTGCTTTACAAGTTTAATTCGTGAGGGGGTCGTCTCTCTCTCTCTCTCTCTCTCTCTCTCTCTTTCACATTTGCATATTCGTCGAGAGTCTACAAGGGGACAACAGCGAATGATTTTCATTTTCAGCGGGTGTCGCGTTGCAAATGGCGACGGATTCGACGTCGTCGGACTCCTCGACGGTTTCCTGCGGCGAGTTACCTTTCGGCTTTGCTCGCCACTCGCGCTTGTTTACTGCGTGTACTCGTATACACACATCCACTTCCCGTTTTTCCCAAGGTAGGACGGCAATTACGAGCAGACCCGTAACGTACCGGCGTGAGAGCGTCGCCTTAAAGCTCGCGAAAAGGGAGAACCGAGCCTCTTTAAACGTGGGATATAGCAACGCTTTAAAAACATACCAGCGATACCAGTCTCCTCTCTTCTCATCTCTTCTCCTCGTCTTTCTTTCTTTACCTCACTTTTCTTCCCCTCGCTTCTCCCGCTCGAAGCACTCGAGGCACGTCAACCTCCTTCCGCGATGCACTCGATGATTAGAACCATTAAGATGCATGCCAAGGATACCTGTGCTCTGCTTTATTCTTGGCGTCTATTTTTATTTTTCATGCAATATTTTTTCTATGCATTCACTACTTTTTTCTCCCGCGCACCGAGTGCACGAACCTCCTTTTCTCGACGTACTCTCGACGATCGAGACTCGCCACTTTTAATTCCTCGAAAGAATCTCAGCCATCGTTTATACGCTCGCTCTCTCATCGGTAGATTTCAGATTTTCTGCTTTTTTATGTCACCCCCACCCTCTCCCCTTCGGTGACGGTAACATTGACTCCAGTGCATTTCATCCTCCTACCTCCGTATGCTTTCGAGTGCTCTTCTCTTACGCGTGTACTTCAGCTTGGTTGAGCTTTCGTAAATATTCCGCTGAAGGGGCCGCAATGATAATTTTGCGGAAATCTTGAAGACTAATTAGCTCAAAAGGTAAATCAGAGATATCCGGGGGTAAATGGCAGCGAAGTGCCTCGACTCCCGATGCTTGATTTCTTTTCGCAGATCGTATCCCAGGCTAGGAATTATTTAGGTGCTTTTGCCAGATGTCTCTCGCGTTGAGCCATTTGTAACGCGCAGGATTGCTCCTCTTTTTCATTGATTTTTTATCCTCAACGCAAGCTCTCGACATTTCACTCGCGCTAATATCAAATCAACTTACTCTGGCCGATTAGCTCGGAGTTTGACGATTGGCTGACATCGACGGTGGTTCTTCTCTTCTTGTAATTAAAAGCATCTTTTTATTGGGGATTTCTTCCCCCGTTGGTTAAATTAGTAGATCGTATCCGCGACAAGAGCATTCTTATTCACGAGACGACTGTCACTGTGAAATATTCAAGCTAAGCTCTCGGGCGAAATATTTTCAGACGAGAAGCACGACTTGTTTAGCCGCGAATAATAATTTATCCTCGGGCATAAAGTTCAGTGATCCGCTCCGGCGATTCGGCGCATGCTCCCGCACGGCGACGGTGACGACGTCTTTGTCTTCAATCACTCTCCGGTGCTCCCTCCGCAACTCGCCATTACGCGCCGCCGGAGCTTCTTCTCACGTTCGATTTATGAATTCATTTAAATATGAAGCTCGAGCGTCGACTTCCTCGACGTGTCCAGGTCTCCCTTCGCCGACTGACCACGCGAGTTTACGAGCGGTCTCTTCGAAACTCGAAAGATCCCCGGTTTACTCCAAGCTACGCGTGATAGCTTCCTCAAAGATGCCCCAGCCCAACCTCTTGGCAATATTCAGCGCCGGCCAAACCAGAAAAGCTAGTTAAACTACTGACAATGGCGATATACGCGATGCCTTAATAAACATCGCGTTGTACTTTACGCGAAACAAATTCACGCACACTCCACACTCCCACGCATCTTCCGTAAGTATTACGCGCGCGCGTACGTGTATGGAAATCACGTTGGACTTTACACCGTTTTCGGCTAAATTCGTTAAGCTGGAAAAATAAAATCCTGGAAAGATTCGTCGGTACCGCGGCGGGTACATTGACCGTCCCCCGCGCCTTCCCTCCACGGCCTGTGTTCCACCAACACCGGTGAAACTTGTAACGCGACAAATTGTTTTCGCGAAACTCGTTTGCGTTGTGCATTTTCACGAAGCTTTCGAGGAAGAGAGAGAGAGAGAGAGAGATGGTCAGGAAAGATTCGAACGTAGCCGAGATTCTAGTGAAGCGTTACATCAAAGTTAGCCATCGTCGAATCCCGTTAAGATTTCACGATGGAAGTACTGGAAACGGCAAACACAGAGGAACCGATGAAAGTTAGTTATAATAATAAATGAAATTGTTTTGGAGAAACTCGTGCATGATGGAAAGATATAGTATTGTGCACAATTTAGTCGGCGGATCCGGCGAGTCGAGCTACGCGATTTAATTTCAACTCCGGCCACGATTATCCGGAACCGTCAGACTTCGGGATCTGGCGCGGCTATCGGAGTATAGCAGCAGCGGAGAGTCAGAATGGAGGAGGGTCCTTTGGCCGCGGATAAATTCATTATACGTGTATATTGCCAGGTGTGGCGCGTCGCTCGATTAAAATTATCATCA
Source organism: Sclerodermus sp. 'alternatusi' (assembly GCA_037305995.1). NCBI lineage: Eukaryota > Metazoa > Arthropoda > Insecta > Hymenoptera > Bethylidae > Sclerodermus > Sclerodermus sp. 'alternatusi'. The sequence continues at coordinate 3,059,411 of CM074550.1, forward strand.
TCGCCGTGCTCCTCGCGAAACTCGCATTTCCCTCTGATCACGAATTCCCTTAAATTTCTATCAAGGGCCCGTTGGCTTCTCGGCTTCTCAAGTCTGCGCTCGAGTCTCTCCGTGTCCCTGAATACTATAATTATATTATATAAACGCGCGCGCGTTCCTCCCTTTAAAGGGAAAAGTAAGAGGGAGGAGGAGGGCGCGAATCGAACGACTTGACTCGCAAGTGCCAGTTCCTCTCGTCCCTCTCGCCCCGTCTGTTTATTAAGAATCTGATAACTTATTCTCACTCACGTTCGCTCGAATTCATTATTGATTTTTGTATCGCGATATCGGATCTAATAGATTTAGCAAAGTCCTCCTGCCTTTAACTTTTAAATCCTCTCGACCCCTTTTGCGCGCAGACATTCTCAAAGTCAAATATTCCATTCACTTTTTACGACCTCACATTTCAGCTGTCATCGATTATTACCGAGTTCAAGAATTTATTCGAGTCCCACGTACTTTCGGGCTGGAATTGATAATTCATTTTTACGCCGTTTTACTCGAGGAAAGATGGGTCATGGCTTTCTTTTTGAAAATTCGAACCTGCCAAGATGAATGCTTTTCCATCCCATTTTCCTACGGGAATTAATAATTTCTCCGGCAAAGTGGAAAGTACACTGACGTATATTTGGCGATCGGCGCTATAGATCGTATTGGCCGCCCCTTTGAATTCTCCACCCTCTTCATCCCTCTTCCGACAGCTACCGGCAGCTACCCTTAAGAGCCGCGCATCGTCCGTATTTATTTATTATCGTTTCAAGGGTTTTCATCGATTTTCTCAAAAATCTAGGCTGCGCTTGCTTCGGTGCACGGCTTCTTCCCTCGGTCCTTTTTCACGATTATCGAAAGAGAGAGAGAGAGAGAGAGAAGGGGAGAACAGTGACTCCCGCGAACCCATCCGAACCGAATGCGTTCGGAATTCTAACCATAGATCACCCGCTTTACGTCACGTCGGCTTCTGATTGACAGTCCAGCGTAGTTCCGGCTGGTTCAACCGGTGCGTTTCAGAGATTACCATAGCTAGTATTCACAACGCTATGCACGAATTCATTTAAATATGTATCGCAGGATATATAGCTCCTTCAGGTGCGCGACAGAATTTCTGTCATTTCTGCGAGTGCTTGGGGTGAGTCTGGAACCGAGGGTAGAAGTTATTGGACTACAAACTGGAATCATTTGAGAGACGATGTAGTCCGCGCGAAGATAATTTGAAATTTTAACTTTATTAAAGTCGCCCTCTTCGTCCAAGGACTTCTTTCGATAAAACAATAATTTCCAAAATGCTCCATCGACAATTAAATATTAAACGATCCTACGACTCCCGACTGTACACTCTCCCTAATCCTATTCCGTTCAAACTGATAATACCTTGTAACCCTCTCTGGAATATTAAAACCTTCTCCGTCTTACTGCTTACTCTTTATTAAAAATGAGAAGAGCTTGGCTTAATTTTTAATCCTTCGCACGATGACTGAGGATATTTCGAGAAGTTAACTGTTCCCGGCTGGATTTGGACTACTCTCCTCCAGACGGGGCAAACTGAAAAGTCAGCGATGTCAGTGAGGCAGAGCGAGGGAGGAGAGGAAGAGAGGGCGGAGGCGTAGGTGGCTCCAGTCATTTTCTGCCGGCTTTACGAGCGTGTATTTATATACGGAGGCAGCTTTTGCTTAGCCCTCTTGCTTAAGCAGTGTACGTACGCGCGTGTATGTGAGGAATACGTGAGCCGAAGGCTGGATGACGTTGCGCGCGAGCACCAACTGACAACGAGCCTCGTAACGAACCAGATGGAATAATAAGAAGCAAAGAAGATGGAGGAGCGAGCTGGAGGCCAATATCAAAATCGAGGAGCAAAAGAGAGAGAGAGAGAGAGAGAGAGAGTGAGAAGGAGCTGGAGGAGAAGGAGGAGACGTGCCGCTGACGTCCAAGTACCAAGGAATATCGATTGTCTTATCCGGCTCGACGCTTTGTTTTGCTTTCTGCTCCTCTCGCGCAATCCTCTCTTCCTCCTTCATCTTTCTTTCTCTCTGCTTTGTACCTCGCTAATACAGCTGTCATATCGTTGACATCTTTCAACTTGAAACCGGCTAGGCAGCATCTCCGTTAGTTTTATATACACTCTCCAAACACTCTCCGAGAGCATCCCCCCCACCCTAACGCCCCAACGCCCTCACATCTCATTCTGGCACAGTGAAACCTCTTCTGCTTTTTGCTTTCATTTAAATCCTGCTGGATTTCTTTTTTCTTCCCTCCTCTCTCTTCTTCCCCCTAGCATCAGCCGCCGTTACCATTCGATTTCACATTTTTGCATAATACGGCCTTGCGGGTTATTGTCCTAGCGTCATAGTTTGCTGTTTGTTCGCTCGTTGTTGCAGCGAACAAAAATATCCTTTTTAGCATTGTAAAGCTTGAAAACCCGGCTGGCGTAGTTGGTATGTATACGAACGTAGTTATCGGAAAGCGGGAAGGGACTTTCCTGGCATCTCCTGCTGGAATGGAATAAAGTTTAACGCGCCCTGGGACACCGGGCCCGGCGAAGCGTCCGCGCACCGAAAGGCAGCCGGCAACAAGGAGGCGATAACACTTTTAATAGCGGCGAACCTGCGGGACTCGAAAGTAATAAAAACGGAAATAAACAGCGCCAGGACTCGAGGAATGTTTCTATTATCGCAAGGACCGCGCGCCTCTCGCAGGAAGAGCTCGCGCCTATCAATTCTCGCCCGGAAATTAACAATCCTCGAATAATTAATGCGCCAATCGCGCGAGTGCTGTCGATGTCTCCAGCGCGCGTAGCCGGCTGAAAATTCTAATTAGTCGAAGCAGGAAACGAGTCTCGATGCTTAAGGGGGAGGAGCGGGGCGGGGGTTAACGGGAGAACCACCGTCGGTCGTCGGTCGCTTCGACCGAGAGAGGGGTTGTGGACCGGCGCTTTCCACACCCCTGTCCTAACACCCTTCGCCACGGTTTCCACGCGATTCGGAAGAGTCGCTTTGTTTTTGCGAGCATTTTTCAAGGAGATGGCTACACTCGTAGAATACGATGTAATATTAGAGCTGGCGGTATACATTTACATCGGGCCGCTTTGCATACCGCGCCACCAGCTCGTCCGCATTCATTTGCACTAATGCACCACAATTTGCGTTGCATTTGTCGCGGTGCTCGTGTAACGCGGTACCGTAGACGACTCTCCGCATTCTGCCTCTTATCTCCCTAGCCGTCTCTCTGCCGTATGTATAAAATACGCCGGGACACGTGTATCTTCGCGCGGGTCAACCACAAATCGTACGGAGTGCGCCAGAAATTGTTTCGCCACTGCGACAATTGAGAACGCGCACTGGCACTGGCACTAGTGTGCATCGCAGCTTCCCACCACGAAAATCTCACCTGTCGCCGGTGAAACTGCTCGCCAAAGTCGTGACTCGGTCTCCCTCTGAAATGAAAATGAAAAATTCTCCTGAAAACAATCGGAACTGTACCGACGGACGGCTTGCCGGACCCGGGAATCTATCGAACTATTTTCTCTCTCTCTCTCTCTCTCTCTCTCTCTCTTTCTCTCTCTTTTTCCCTGGTTTCCGTGGGTATGCGATTATCGATCGTGACCGAAACTACCCGATTCTACGGTATTCTTATACCCGTTTGTCGCCTGCTAAAATAAAGGGTGCTACGGGGTGGGGTGGGACGCCGACACGTTTATAGCGGGGGTAGCGTCAGTAAAATTCGTTTCTCCGCGAATGAGGTCTCGTTTCGAAATGAGTGATTTGATGGAAGCGCTGTTAACTATTTTTAAACGGCAGCTGCCGATAAAACATTTGACGCAACATCGGGTTCGTGTCGCGTCCAAATAAATTTAACGCGTGCATTTTAGTCGACGAAATTAACTGCGCATTACCCACGAGAAGTGTCTCTGACAATATTTCAAAGTTATACCGAGCGGCAGCGTCATTTAATTAAACAAATCGCCTCGCTGTAAAATCCGCTTATCACTCGTATAAATAGGTGCTCGTTCCGGCGGTATTGGCGCTTCCGCTTATCCCGCGAATTTGGAAATAATTTGTCCGACCGAGGAACCTCACGGGGGTCCGAGGATCGTGGAAGGACGGTGGAAGGAGCATAGAATGATGAATACGTCACCGTTTGAGTGTGTTCGAAGGGAGTGGAGCATAAGGGAAGAGATAAAGGTTAAAGCAAACTGGAGTGCGCAACCTGCTAAGCTGGCTCGACTCGACTCTGCTCGGCTCGACTCGACTCGACTTTATAATTTACAGCTTGGCGAGCGACGTGCGACGACCGGAAGCGATGCACCGGTAGGGAGTAGCTAGGCAAGTGCAGCGAGTTCTCGCGAGAGCGTTGCACCGATCTTTTGATTGCAGTTCTCACAATGGGAGGAAGCTCCGACGAGTAAATTAGACGATCGCGCCGCAGTTCCCGCGCCCACGAGTAATTAGCACGGAACGCTGCCGTGGCCGAAGTCTCTCGTGATCAGCTCGGATTCTCCGGATGCCAAGTCGTCGTCGTCGTCGTTGTCTCCTTGGACATCGTTTCCTAAACAGCGCGATTTCGTGAAAATTACTTTTCAACAGCCTCGACTCGCGAACGAGCTTCAGGGACCGCAGGAGTTCCCCGGAACCCGGCAACCACGGGGTTGTTCCGTTCCCCGTCCCCCGTTCCCCGGAATCGCTAGGCAAGCCCGTGAATAAATGAATAGCTGAACGCGCATCCGATGAATAAATAAAGGAATATTTAAATAAACGCGTCACCGTCCCTCGCTGGTAATCGACAAGGTTATGCCTCGCCGTAACGCTGCACCTAATATCAAAGCGAGCTGCTTGTTTAATTACTTTTTTCTCCCTTTGGCTTTTAGCTCGCGCATTCTCCGTCGTGACTAATTAGTCGTCCGGTGAAAAGTGTCTCTGTGGCACGCATCGCCGAGGGGGAGAGGAATCGAAACAGGGATGCAGCGGGACAGGGAGGCGCGTACTCGTGACGTCGTCGCGCGTCCTTGTCGGGGTCCCACGCAAATTCCCGTGGGTTTTCACGCAATCTTTATTAAGATGTCCGACATGAATCTGCGAACGATATCGGGAGTCGTTAATGATCGTCGGGACGTGCGTCGACTCGTTTCGCCAACGTGGCCAACTTGATCGGAGAAAATGTCGCGTTACCGACGTATATTTAGTGGTGGGTGCTGCCGAGCAGCGATATCCCCCTAGCATCACGTGCCGCACGAAAAAGAGAACAAGCTTTAAATAAAGCCACGCAGATATCTTGGGCCGCTGCACCTTTAATGGGGCTGGGGCACCGGCGTACTGTTCTGCGCGAATTATGGCGGTAACGAGACACCTATTTATTAGCTTTATTACGCCTATTATACGAAGAAATGATTTAATATTTTCCCGCGAATTTTTCTTCGAGCTTTTCGTTTCGTTTCGTTTCGTTTTACGCGCGCTGTGTTCCATTCTCTGCATTAACGCAAAACAAAAAATAGAGGGGCGGGAGAGAGAGGAGAAAAAGAGAGACGACTCACGGGACGAGAGAACTCTATATTTAATCTCTTCCTCTCGTGGCGTGTTAGCGTTATTATTTTGCCGCGACATTGCGTTTTGTTTTTCACGGGTGGGAAAGAAATTTAGCGGGCACCTCGCATTAATTTGCTAGTTTTCTCGCGCGTGACACCGCGCGGTGGCGGTGGCGGCGGCGGCGGCGGCGGTTTGGACGCCGGGTCAAAGGAAAATCTTTGGCGGATTGAATTTTCCTTTCCGCGTCAGAGTTGTCCAATCTGTATTAAACAGAGTTTAATAGCGTCGTGCGACAGGATGGCGTTGCGCGGATTATGAAGCGGCTGATGCGATGTTCCGCACGAATTCGCGAAACTTGCGGGGAAGTTGCCGTTGCGCTGGCGGCGAAGTACTTTGCGGGAGAACTGGAGCCAGTGACGTCGCAGGAACTTGCATGCGTCGCTCTGCCTTCGCTGTAAATCATCGAGAGTGGCAGGTTGCACGCGCGGTGGTACCGCCAGGACCTGCAGCGAAGGGGACGATGAGCATAAATCCTTTTCGCCTGGATCCCCCGTCGATTTCACTCACTGAAACGTCCCGCTCGTGCAAATATCGCGTTACGACTCTGGCGCACGCCTCGCATGTCGAATTACGTCGCGAAAGCTCGACAAAAACACTTCGCGCAAATGAAACACGTGCGTTAACGCGAGCGAAAAACGACTAATCGAATTGTCAGAAAAACAGTGATCGATTAATGAAACCGACGAACGTGGGGACCCTCCTGCAAAAACAGTCATAATGAATTAACGTTATTTTTAATGCTACACGCATCGCGCGACACTGTGTGGATGACGCAGAGCGAAAGAAACGATTTTCATCGCTGGCAGAAAAACACCTACGTGAAAATCGTTGATTCGCAAAAATAACTCGAGTCGCGTAAAGATCACCGATAGGAATCAGGAATAGGGAGGGGGAAGGTGGAGGGAGATAGGGTGCGAGCTTGCTGCAGAATCGAAGCAGCGATCCCATTTTCTTCGCTTTGAATCAGAATAAAGAAAATCGCGTGCTGGAAAAAATAAAAATTTACTTAAGATAAACATAAACACTCGCTAGAGTGGTGTAACGTTTTATTCTTCGAGAAATGTTTTATTCATTGTTCGTACATCTTTAAAGGTCGGAGTATAAAAATGGTAGTTTCTCGCTGCGAAAGCACTTTCCTTGAAAAACGCTTCAGGAAGAAGTATATAGCGGCTGATGTCGTTGATTATATTGTAATTTTTTTACGCCTATATTTAGGTCGTATTCTATTCGGTAATCTACCGGCGGAGGGACTTCATTTTTTATTTGTAGATAATAGATCGGGGTGGCCGCGCTCGAATCCACATCGCGTGCCGGGCGGAGCTTCGCAAAAAAGCCTCGCTTTAAAGTAACGCGTGCTTTTTGCACGCGCGGATCAGCTCGGTTCTTGCTGCAATTTGCCATTAGTGTCATTAATTGCATTTAAGGCTGCTCTTTCTTTCCGCGGCTTCGAGGGGCGAGGACAATAGACCATTATCGGGAAAAAATGACGTCGAAAGTTCTCGTTAGCGAAGTTTATCTAGAAATCCAAGGTGGAAAATTCCGCATTAACCATCGCCCAGAAAGAGAGACAGAGAGAGAGAGCGAGAGGAGATCGCGCAATCGTCATGGGCTCTCCAAAGAGGATGACATTCGATTACACAAAACCCTGCGAAAGGGCTAGAAATTGACGCGGAGCAACGATCAGAAGGGTTTCGCGCGCAAAAAATGTCCTCTCGAATCGGACGAAGAATCGGGTCAACGCTGTAACTTCAACAGACTGGAGGACTGTGTGTGTTGTGCCAGTTTCTGCTTCTTTAATCGCGTTTGCTATTACTCGGTATTCAACAGGGTTAGTTGTATCGTTACTCCCACGCTAAGCGAGTCCGGCTGATAACCGGTATCGGAGTAACATTCTAATTTTTCTCCAACGTATGCATCTTTGGCGGGACCCCGCGTAATCATTGGATGGAGAGAGAGAGAGAGAGAGAGAGCGAACCTCGGGCAAACCCGGAGCTTTTAAACGCCGGGTGAAAACGCACGAGTGGGGATTAACCCGGCATTCCCGAGACGGTAGCGTAACAGTGACGTCATTTGAACTTGCATCGCGTGCAATACGGAGCGCACGCGGAAAAATGTATATTCACCGGCGAAACTCCGCCGGCGATATTTCAGAGTCGTAAAGTCTGTCTATCTTTAGAGCAACCGCTAGCTAACTGTGCGATCGCTGTTTATTATATTTAACGTGGCCCACTCTTTTGTATCCGGCCGCGGCAAGCCTTTCCCGTATTTTTAGAAAGGAGCGATTCTCGCGATACCTCCGGCAAATAAAGTTGCCCGCGCGTACATTACCCCACCCCATCCGCCGTTTCTCGTCTTTAATTATTTATATAACCTTCGCTAAATTTACCAACGACGACGACGACGACGACGACGACGGCGTTGCTGCCGCCGATGAAAGCGCGCGTCGTGACCGCGGCAAAGTATCGCGATGGAATCGTGAGGTTGCTCGCGAGGACTATGAAATATGGCGTCGGTCCGTCTCGCGGCCGATAAAAATCTACGATACTCTCGCCGCGGCATTAATAACCGCGTAATTGCATCGCCGATTACATTGGCGGATCGGGAGCCGAGGCTCGTGCGATCACTCGTCGTCCGGGAGTTCGCGATTACCCCGACCAAATGCCGCTCCTCCCCCCGCCGCTCGACGATATTCCGTATTTTTAAGAAATCGGCTGTGGAATCGTCTCGCGCAGCTCGCGCCGGTGGCTTTGGCGGAATCGTCGTCGCCTCGTTGAGATGCGAATTCCCCGTTACGCTCGCTGGCCCTGCAAAGTCATTTCCGCAAAGAGGCTTAACTCCCCGAAGGAGGACGCGGCGGTGGCGACGGAGGACGAGGTTGCGGCATCCTCGAGAACGCAACGCTCGGTACACCGCGCGGAGCTTTTCCACGCGGAATTTACTCGCCTGACGATGGGAGCGCGTGGATGCGTCGTGGATGCGCAATCAAGGAGGAAAAGAGGCAGGCTGCTCGATTCGCGTAAATATTATGCAAATACTCCCGCTACGTAGTAGACCGCGACGGCGCGTCCTGGCTGTACGTCTCGCATCAGCCGAGCGAGCAGCCAGCAAAGTGTCGCTGCTTATATCCTCTGAGATATGCACGACTCGCGTGTCTCCCTTATCACTCGCCCAGATAGCTCTCACTTTGCATACGCGGCATAATTCAACGGCAAACCTACTGCGGCGGACCCCTCTCCTCCCGCCTTCCCACCTTCGTCTTATATCCAGCAAATGAACATCGGCCCCCGGCAGCCCGCGCCACCCTCTCCTCTCAGGGCCACCTACGACGTCTTCAGCCCGGAGGCAGCATTTCTGCGCAGTTCGATCTCCGCGGTCCCAGCTCCTGATAGCTCGCCTAGCTCTTGGGATGTTATATGGTACACGCTGGAGGGAAGCTTCTGCTAACCTAGGCTTGTTTTAAGAGAAGCAATGCATTTCGAGGAGCCACCACCGCCCCCATTATACCGTACACCACCATGAAATTCCCACTACATAACTCTTCGAAATTCCTCCATCCGAGCAGCCGTTGTTAACTTTATTGCGTTCATCTGCCGGTGTCTCAGACCTCACCCTCATCCCCTTACTCTCTTCTCCCTGTCTCTGACTCTGACTCTGTCCATGCTTCAGTCTCTCGCCAACGCCACCACCACCACCACCACCACCACCCTCCTCTTTCATGTCACCCTCGGTCTTTCGTCACTGTACGCGCGGATATCAGCGGATATCAGCGTAGCGACGCTATTTGGCTACAAAGCCGCTTAGCTCGCGATTACAACGAGTTAATAGGAAGAAAATGTGGGATATTCCGATATCTTGGAGCTGCCGCGTGTATTTTCGACGGTTGGCTTCGACACTTTCGCCGACGGTTTCTGAATAGGGTGAGGACTATCTTGGCTCAACTTCAATTGGTTTCATACGGACTTGGTAAATCGATTTCCGATTGAATGTGGCTTAAACCAGCTGAGCGGGCAGCTTCGGATAAGAGGAAGTAGGAGTAAATGTGAGAGAGAGAGAGAGAGAGAGGGAGAGAGAGATGGCGTCCCTCTACGCAAGATTCGAACCAACGGGAGCACTCTCCTCTTCCTACATCTCCCAATGGAATATCTCGGATCTCGGTGGCTTTAATCTGACCAATCTTAGAATGCGCAGCCTCACTTATCAATTTTCTCTCCGAGAGTCCTGCTGGCGGCGCGCTTCTAATCTCGCTGGGAATAAAATCGCTCGAGCTTTGTTTCCGAGGCAAAGGGACCCCGGGGTTCGCGAAGATAAACCGAGGATGGCTTCGGCTTAAGTAAAATCGACTGGGTACGGGTCGAGTAAATCGATCTCGGATTCAATGGGAGCCTTCGCTCACTCGGAAGCGATTGGGGAAGGTAAGGGGCACGGGGAATAAGTCAGGGAGCCAGTTCGGAGCCATCGCTCCGTACTCTCTCGCAGTTGGATGGATATATTAGTCGTATATCTTTCCCTGTTCGCTATCCGTTTAATTGTATAGCCAGTCATTCCTCTTCGTTTCGCGAATAACTCCTACTATTCTACCGTCAAGATTCTTCGGCGAATTATGCTTCTCCGGTTAAAGCGAACCGCTCAAAATAGCTAATAAGGAACTGACGTTCGGCTCCTCGGCTGCATTCCGGAAGCACGTTCTGAGTTAAGGGTGCGTGCCGTGACCCCTTGACTCTCGTCCTCCCGCCCACGCATATTTATTCCCGCATAGTCTCGACCTTTCGCACCGAGACCTGGTGTTAACTGGGTTAACCCGCACGCGCGATCGGGACTTTCGCCTCTTCGGACTAAGATTGAATGCCGCTGCTCCCCGGACTATTTGGAAACAGATGTTGCTCGGAAGAATTAAATCTCGAGCTGCTCTTGTTCCCGAGTCCGTTTGTCCGTTATAACTCCCGTGATGGAAGCCTGCAAAAGAAAGTACGAATGTGATGAAGTTTTCTTACGGAAGGCCGCTTCCTTCCTTTCTTCCTGCGATTGGTTCATCGATTCTCGCGTAGTTCGATCTTCGATTGAATGGAACTTAGTTGCCGTTCGCTTAGAACCGAGCGAAGGAGGAGATAGCACAGTATATACTTTCGAACTGCAATCTTGCAGAGTGTAGGTAATCAAAGCCGCCCCGTTCCGCGACCTCCCTCCCCTTCATTCTTGCGAAGAACCGAATGTTCCAGCGCCGTTGATTCTTAGCGGTAACCTGACTCTCCTCCTCTCTCTCTCTCTCTCTCTCTCTCTCTCTCTCTATTCATCTATCGCTATTTCTATCTCTTTCTCTCTCCTTCGTGATGCGGTTTCTTCTGGTCTCTTATGAACCCTTAAATAAGTTAGCTTTATACCGCACGGTGACGCACACACATTGCTACGGGGGAGAACCCACTGGTTTAAGGGGTTTTGTTGCCGCCTTTGAACCTCCCCGGAGTATCGATACCCCACGGCTTTTTCTTCGCGAGTCAAGTGGAAAGCGGCAGGAACCGGAAGACACACAGCGGATATGACATAGCGTTGGTAAACGCGAGCGAGCGAGCTAGAACGAATCTTCCCCCTTGTCCTTCGGGAAACTCGTTCCTTTTTCTTTTACGAGTTTGCGGCTACTCGAGTATTATGCACTACCACCGCTTTTAGCCCCCGTCGACTCATCTTCCATTGAATGCTAATGTCGAACTCCAGTCGATGGTTATTGGCAAGCGGTTGCTTAATATACATCAGGCACAGTCGAATGCCTCTCTCTAGTCCTAATGATGCTAGAAATAAAGGAAAAACTAAAAAGGGGAAAATGTACGCGCGGTCCATTTTGTTTCCCTCCGCTCGTGAGAGCCTCTGGCATACGCCTCTCTCGCTCGCTCCACTCGAGCAAGGAGGAAGCGCATTAAAATGCACCGATGGAAATCTATAAAAAATGAAATCCGTCTTTCGTTGCAAGTGGCAATTATTGCGAATATTGCCGTACTTTCCTCCCGGGAGCTTTTTACGCTTTTTACGCGTATTTTCAATCGAAGCTTCCCGGAGTCGTAACATGGAATTCAAGTGGTCATTCCGCAGCGAAACAGCTGCTAATGCCCGGATAATGCAGAATACGGATAACTGCACGTCTCGAATTGCGATTTTCCAGTAGGATCGGAGTGCCGTGCAGTAGTAGTGGTTCGGCATATAAAACTGTTGGGCATCTCGACGTTGTTCCTCGACGATGGGCGTCTAGTTACGCGCTCGTTCCGTTGTTCGTCGATTCTCTCCCTGGTTTTTCTCCCACTCCTCCCACGACGATACGCACGCGAACATGCATACTTTCTCTCGGAAAGTCAAGTGTAAGATTAAAGCTTCTCGCAGTCCCGCGACAACTCGGATCTACCGAGAGAAATTGCATTTACCGCGAGAGTTTGACCCGACGACCGAGACGAGCGCTCCTGCGCGGTTTGATCTTCGATCGAATTTACTGAATTCGAGCGCTCCCCTGGCAGGAAGGAGTCGCGGATAATGATAAGGGTCCGTTGGATGGTGATTCGCCAGGGACGGGGGGAAGAGAGCTCCGAGAGAGGGGGCAGAACGAGTGGAAAAGCGATTCACTCCCATACTAGCTGAAGCATATTAACCTTCAGCCACTCGCTGGAGAACCTTATTAAACTCGCTCGGATATCTTCTCGCGGTGTACGGCCTCGGTAATTCGTACACCAAGGCCACCTGGCAAACTGAAATAAGTTGAAAGAAGTTGCTGAAAATAAGCAGCTTGCTCGAAACGTTGCAGACAGTTTAGCAGCAGCTTGCAGCTGATTGAACGTATTTAATTAGAGTTCTCGGTTGTCGGGAAATGAGCCGGCAGATAACGCTTCGCTAACGATAGAGACGGGAAAGGGAAAGGGGATCGGGGGAGAGGGTGCTGCCGGAAGGAAACGGCGAGCTTTTGGATCGTAAGTTTGCGCGAGAACGCGGTATATCAGCTACCACCAGGATAGCGTGCCCCCGCGAACCTTCGGCGGCGTCTTATTAATCTCATTCAGTTTCTCTCGGAGCGAGTATTTTACTAATCCGCGTAACATATGCGCGTAGTAACTTTCCTCCCAGGGCTGGTGACAGCTGCCGCACCGAAAATCAGCCAACAAATCTTTACACCTGCCAATACTTTTGGCCGCAGTACGCGGCTGGTGTCGAGTACTCGAGAACATTTCTCCCCTCTGGATGCAGAGAGGGAACCTTCGGTCTTGGGGTCTTGGGGTAAAACGCCAACTTGCGATTAACTCGAAAAAGTGGCAACTTGGAAAATCGGTTCTAATTAATTAACAGGATCCTCCTGCGAGGTAAAACGCTAAAGGTTTTAAACCTTGCACATTCCGACAATATTGCAATCTGCAGAAGTGGAGTGTTAACCGGTCTTTCTCGAAACAAGCTTAAACGCTACGTTGCAACCTTAGAAATTTATTAAGCGCTGTCAGCAACGTAGCAGTAAAATTATTTTATTATAATCTTTGCATCACGCGCCGGAAGAATTTCAATTGATTTAAGCAACAATCACTCACTATCCCGGAGAGAGAGAGAGAGAGAGAGTGGAACAGTCGAGAGAGCAGATTAAATGGGAAAGAACAAATTGAACTACGAAAAGTTATTATCTCGTCGAGTGCAGAGCGCGGAGGCGGGAATAGGGATGAGAGAGGCGTTTGGCTAATTTTTCTTGGAAACGACCTTGGGAGATTTCGTTGTTTCACCGCTCGCTCATACTTTACGAGCTTTCAAGTTTTTGCATTAAAATACGGCTGTTGCGGAACCTGGCGTATACTGGCCGGAACGGATCAATCGTAAAAAAATGCAACGGAACGAGGTATATCGGTTTGCAAATCCTGGCCAAGGCGATCCGCGCTGGTTGCTTGGATTTGGTTTCTCGCGTTTCAGTCTCAACTGGTCGAGTCGATTCGCGGCTTGGCGCGAGTATCCTGCAGTCGGGAAGCAGGTCATCGCGATGCGGGAGAGAACGTATAAGTGCGGCAGCGGTGGCGAATGGCATGGCACAGCAAGGAGAGAAAGAGAGAGAGAGAGAGTTGCGCATTTCCCGAACGCAACCTTGCACCCAGCTGGATCAGCTTCTTGGAACAGCGGGACTCATTCATCTCTCGACGATGCTCCACCGTGCCAGACGGCGTCTCGCTACGTTTACGCCGCCGTATATTTTTCGAATTTATTCCCTTTCATTCGCACTGCCAGTAGCGCAGACTTGAATTTCAAATACGGCGGCGGCCCGGTGTGTCGCAAGGGAGTCACGCGAGCGCGCATAAGCGAAACGCACCTTAATGTCAGAGGAGAGAGAGAGAGAGAGAGAGAGAGAGAGATCGTCGTGTTGTACAGAGTCGAATGTAACAGAGACTTTCTCCGGCGAGTCCCGAGTGTTATGATCGAAAGCCGCGAATATTGCGGCGGAGTATTGTGATCGTCGCCCCGGGACGTATCAATTAGCCACTCTCGATTCTCCGATTTAATCGAATCGCGAGAGTGAACTTTCGTGACCCGAACCGCCGAGTCTTTCGCGAGTCTTATCCGCGCGTTACCACGACGGCGGAGGTCCCTCCTCCTTTATGGCGCTACACATTTTTCTCGACGTCGTCGACGGGAAGATCCCGGGATCTCCGCGGAGACTGATCGATCGCCCCTTCATCTCGATAACGCGGATAACAGACTTTCCAAGTCAACGCCGCGCAAACTTATTTTCCAACTTCATAAATTTCTCTCGGCGCGCGTTTATATTTCGTTGGTCCATCGGACGAGCGACGCGCCGGGTTTCTCGATACCCCCCCGCCCCCCGTGGTTTGTCTTCTGCCACGGCATTTCTAACTTACGGATCAACTTTCTCCCGAGGTTGAAGGATGGGTCACAATTTGAATACAGAAGGAGATGCCGTAGAAATTTATAAGACGTTCTTTACGAGGTAGTTTCTCGGCTAACAAGAGAGCGCGCGCGCGCGCGATGGCCGCGATGAAAAAGAAGGAGCCACTAAAACTTGCAGCAGGGACTCCCCCCCTCGTGGGACGAGGAGCACTATTCCTAATTATGAATTCAAGCTATTAATTATAAGGTACACGATTGAACCGTCTGGAGCGGTCCCAGGGCGAGGGGAGCGGAGTCGGTAGCTCGTGGTTGCGCGGCTATTCGTATTAAGCCGCTGGAATGTATTAGGCTTGCATCAGCACCTGCTTAGCCTTTCTTCGTGCCTCGTTTCTCTCGGGGGACCCAGGTGGCCGACGCGAGACGGGACTTTTCTTCGAAATTCAGGGATACCGTGATTACGAGGCTCGAGCGCTAAGGGAACTGAGGGGGGCACCAAGAGAGAGAGAGAGAGAAGACATTGGGGTGGCACGCCAGAAAAATTCTGTAATCCGCTCTTTTTGTACCCCGCGAGCAATCTTTATTCCCGAACCGGTATAGAGGCGACCGGTTAGCTTTACGGGCGACGCTTAACGGAAGAAGAAACCATAAAAATGGCCCTGGGATACGACTTACGTTCCGCGCGAAGGAAAAAGAACTCGTAACGATTATTTACGCAAATAAAATACGACGGGTGTAAATCTGTCGAATGGACGAGAAAAATTTTCTATGAACGAACGGAGCGACGAACGGACGAACCAGCGAACGATTTCGTTGGCTTACACGCCCGCGACTGATATATCAGCTTTTCGCTCGGCTTCTCTCGCTATCCGAATGTTTCGCAATCCCCCGCGGACGCCCACGGCACTTTCGCTATTCTCGCAGCAACCTTCCGCGTGTCTACTTTCTCAACGATCGAGGAATAGAACGGTAATGGCGACGACGACGACAACGATTCACCAAAAACTCGGAGAAACTTACGAGCGCGCCAGCTGCGAGTGTCATTCACCACGCGCTTGCTACCACCCCCGCACTTTGGACGCGTCTCTTCGCACCGCAACGCCGCTGCTAATAGTCGACGAATTAAGTAGGTGAGGCCTCCCAGGAACGCGAAGCGCCGCAACTTCAGCCAATTGATCCTGACTATTTACCATTCGTCGGCGATTCGAGTTTGCGCTCATCCACGAGTTCGCAGAATTTACAACTGCGCCAGGTGCGAGTGCCGTTGGCAGCAGTTAATGCCCGGAGTTCGCCGTCACAATGCAAATCAGGGGACGAGGAGGGGTGTGTCTCGCGCGGCAAACTTAACAATTTATCATGCGAGTAGCAAAGAAGCCCCGTAACACTCGAGGGGGACTCGACGCAACGTAGTCGCGGGCTAGAAAATTATCGCCACCGCGGCCTAGAGTGGCTCCTGCCACGTTAAATCCACCACCGCGCGATGCCGCACCCTCCACCCGCCCCGAAGTAATTTGCAAAATGACGCAATTATTTCAGCCATTCGTCGCGCAGTTATGCTCCAATAAAAACGAACGACAGGCGCGCCGTCGTCGAGAAGATTAATCCCGATATTTCCGCGAGTTTGACTTTCGGTTTAGGCCGAGTGGTGCGGGACGGGATCGGGATCTGGATTGGGATCGGGATCGGCGTCGAGTTGGGGGCGGTCGCGTTCAGATGGCAGGAAACGAAAGGACCTGCCAATATCAGCACGTATCGCGGCAAGCCGGACATAACTCGTCGATACTTAGGTTTATAGCGTGTTTGTGAACGTCAGCCGTATATCGGCTCGTATACATTCGGAGATCGCTCGTGTAAGCGCCTTATCGGGCCTGGGGTACGTTGTTAAATCATAAATGCATGTCATTGGGGATCCTCTCGGTTCTACGGTCCTACGGTCCTACGTAATGCCGAGTTATTAGTGGAACAGTGGAAGCTCCGGCTAGAGTAGTCATAATTTTCTTCGCGCGGACACGTAATAACGATAAGAGGAGTAAGAGCGCCCTCGACCTTTTAGCTTGGGACAAGGGTCACGGCGCCAGGGTCGTAGGAAACCGAGGAGGAACCTGCTGGTGGCGGACATTCCTGGGAATTCTTAGATGCGGTCAATGCGAATGACGATTTTTAGCCGACCGCGCGCCGCCCGCCGACTCTCTCGGATGCGCGCGCGCGTGAAATCCGTTTAATAATACATATATCTTTTGCTTCCTGACAGTCGTAACACGCCGGTGTGCCTTATAGCCGTATTTAACTACCAAACTTTTCTCTCCTCCGTCCCTTCTCTTTCTCTTTTACGAATTTCCACGTGCTTTTCGCAATGACGTTTTACGTAAACGAAGAAATCTCCGGAGGTTTTAAGCGTTTCGAGAATTAGGCAAGATTATATTTATTAGTCGGAACACACAACTCGCTAAATTATAGCTTTTAATTCCTTTGCCTTCCGCGCTGGATTTATAATTGCGCGTAAAATTTTAATTTGCTCATAATTACACCGATGAAAATGACGTTGTTTCGTTGTGTAGTCAAATAATAAAATATTATTTAACGGAGCTGTCGCGATAAGCGCAATCGAATTACACGCTATGAATGCTTGAATCTGCTCCGCAGCCTTCTATCAGCTAGCAACAAATTGCATCAAAAGAAGCCTTTTACAAAGAGCTTTCTCGCTCTCGCTCGAGGTATGTTGCGAATGACAATTAAATTCAGAGACATCGGATCGTAATAATAAAAAGCAGTCGCAACGATGTGCCAAGTGCAGTAGGTAAATATGCTACGCTCGCATTTATCATTTGTTCCACCCCTAATTCCACCCGACGACGAGTAAAAGAAATTTGCATTTTCCCTGTTCTCCCTGTAACCTTGTTATTCCGCAAAATCAATTTTTAGCTTCTGCCCGGAGTTTTTCGCGTTTGGATTCTCGTGGTTTAATCGTGAGCAAAAATAGCCGATTCAATTGGATCGAGAGAGATTGTAGAATCCGGTCAGTGTGTTATTGAGAGGAGGAGGAGGAGGAGGAGAAGGAGAAGAAGGAGGGGGAGGAGGAGATTCGCCTCGATTCTAAGCTCGGAAATACCTGCTGACCGGAAATTTCTCGGCGAGTCCGAAAACGTCATCGATCCGAGAACTCTGTAACTCGGCAACTCGTTCGGGATATCGGCTGACGTATCTGGCAGGGCCACGAGGCCCGGGGACACGTAAGCACGTCGTACGAGAGCGGCATTCCTGAGGCGCGCCTCACGATTTTATGAATGGAGCCCGTAAAAAGCCGCGTGGGTCAATTCGTACCAGTTGACTCCGATAATTGCGAGCGCCCGGGAGAGCAGGCGAGGATCAGAGGGCAAAACGAGACGGCATTAGGCTGTTAGCCTATTAGTCGAGTCAGCAAATGTCCAAGCATCCGCGCTCTACAGAGAACTCTCAAGTAGCTCTCTCTCTCTCTCTCTCTCTCTTCTTTATCTTCGCGTACCCCTCGGTCCCCCTTTACTTCCGCCAAACCATCTCTCCCTTGAACTCAACGCGAACTCCCCTCTCTTTCTCGTAAAACCACGCGCTCTCCTTTTCTTCCGCAGTATTTCAGCGTGTACTTAAGCCAGCAGCTAGTAGACTGTACAGGGCGATGAAGGAGAAGAGGCAGGAAGGGAGAGAGAGGAAAGTATTTACTCCGCGTATCTCGCGACTGCACTTGCCTCCATCCCCCGTCTCCCTTCCACTCCCTTTCCCTGCTGCTACTGCCTCCGCTGCTGCTGCTGCCTCTCGGCTTGGTGCGATCGGTAATCACCAATGTAGGCAATGACTCGGCATCCTGCGACACACATTACCACCACTGTTCGTTCTCAGCGGTAGTGGGCGGGGTGAAGGAGGTAGCAGCAGCAGCAGCAGCAGTAGCCAGGAATGCCCGGTGCCACGTAGCTACTAGTTACGGACGCCGACGGCCGATGGGACTTGGAGCGAATCGCCTCCAACGGTATTGGTCTAGGTGTTTCGTGATTCGATTCCGATTTCGCTGGGCCAGTTACTTCGACTCCGCTTACACTTTCGGCTACACGCTCTCTGCCCCTTGCCAGACGAACCGTAGCCTTTCCGACTCGCTCGATCTACTCGGATTATTAAGGGATGGCTAGATCAGTCGGGCTGCTCCACCCCCATTCCAACTGGATCGCTTTTCACAGACTCTCTCCGCTCGGAGAGCCCGGAGAACCCGGAGAACCCGTGCGCCAGTATTGGAGAGAGTGGTGGTTCCTTCGACTTCCGGGCCATGTCGGGAACTAGCCTGGACCTCCCACACCCGCACCCCGCGTTACGGGATACCCGCCAAAGTAGCCGGATCCTCTGCCAAATAGCAAAGTTGCCTCCCTTCGCCGTAGACTATTCGAATCCGCAGGATTTGAAGTTGGTTCCTCCCCTCGGTCCTACCCTCGACACCTGCCCGTCGACGGCGGTTGCCCCGAAGCGTCTCTCCCGCTGCTGCAAGCTTCTTTTCGCAATCTCTCCCTCTCCTCTCGACGGCGCAGCGAAAATGTAGCAGCTGCCTTTATCCATTCGAGCCGATGCAATCTGCCGCTTAAATGAGCCACGCAACGCCCTTCAATCCAGATTACGAGCACTCGGATTCTTCGGATCGATCCTCCAGCCTTCTGAATGGAGCCCGCGCCTGGTTTATTCGTAACACGTTCAGCGCCAATTCCCGGCCGTGTCGTTAATCAACGAATAAACTTCTGTCTTCGCGCTCTCGGGGTTTCAGGCGGCTTCCAGGAGGAGGAAGCGCTGCTTCTGAGCCGAGCGAGGGTTTCCTAGTGGAGAATCACCGGCGGCTCCTATCGAGAAATTTCCTCGAATCCACTTTCGCAGGGTCGTCGAGGAGGCTCCTGGTGGACTTGGCCCACGGATACCCGACGGGCTTTCGAGCTATCGCTGCCCTCTCGTGTATATGGGTCACGATGATATCAGGCTAGGCATTCGGCTACCAGGGGGGTAAAGCGACTCGCCACCAATACCACTGTCGCACCAACTATGTCAGTGCGCACACTCCGGTATTCGTGGATCGCGCTGCGCTAGAGCCCCTCGAATTGCTCCCCGTTTGATAGCGCACAGCCAGTAGATCGCATCAAGCGCACTGGCTTCCTTCTTCCTTTCAACCCCCTTCGCCTCTGTCCTCGGCCGACTCGTACGAAGGATTTTTCTGCAAATCTTTGTGTGTAATTACCGACCAGGCTACTCGCCTCGAGACTCTCGATCGCAGGATCTTGATTAAATTCTCTTTCAAATTTACGCTCCTGCGGCTCCTTGGTCTTATCAACTATCCAAGGAGAAAGAGAGAGAAAGGGAGGGAGAAAAAACTCCTGCGAGGTCACTGCGAAACGGACACTCGGCAATCGCGATGGAATATTATTAGACTTTTGCGCGCGTCTCGATAATTCATATCGGGCTAAAACAAGTGCTCCTAAGCAAGTGGTTCGACTTATCGATCGAATCGGGTTCCCGCTGTGGATCGATGCAGCGCGTTTTGCTTTGATCGGACAGCAGCCTGAAATTAGTGGTTTGTCGGAGCAGCTGTTCTATTTGCGCAGTCGGTCCAGTTGCTCTCCGGGAGCGGCGAGCTCGACCTGCTGCATTATTAATAGATGACTCCAGTAGAATTGGCAAGTTCGCCCAGACTTTTCCGCAGAAGGCTCGAGCACCCCACCGTCGTCGGCCGCGGAGGACTGCTGGATTAGCGTTGCGAGCAAATTCTCTCACCTATCGGATCGGAAGCTCGCGCGAGTTCTCGAAGGACCTACAAAATTCATTCGAACGAACCGCGATGAATTTCAATTGACCGCGATTGGAATTAATTTCCAAATGACGACGTTCTCCTCGACGGGATATCTGGTCTCCTCACTGTCGTCGAATCTACCGCGCGCGGAGATACGAACGAGCTTGACCCATTGCATTATTAATAGATGACTCAGGAAGATTCGGTAACTGGAAGAGGATGACTTTTCCAAGGAAGTTGAAGGGAAGAGAAGGGAAGAGAAGGGAAGGGAAGGGAAGGGAAGGGCAGAGTAGGAGGAGGGACTTTGTTGGATCAGCAGTGTTGGAATGGTCTAGTGGGTTGGCGCGGTGTCCTAGGTGCACGTAGATATGTACCCAGGAATGTACGTAGCTGCAGAATCACCAGGATAGGCGAACCGGAGGTTGCACGGGTCTCCCAGGATAGGGAGGGACACAGGATGCCCGTGAGAGTGGAATGGTTAGAGCTGCTCCGTCCTTGTCACTTCGGCTTTCCAGCAGTTTCTTCTCGCTTCGTCTCTTCCTCCATCCAGCTCCTTCGTTCCCTCGAGGGAGGTGAGGTCCTTTCGCAACGGCGCTACGCTTCATGCGGCTATTCGTTTCGCTTCGCGCTGCCAAACGAACCTGCGCTCCAGCCGCCCAAGTTTTACGCGCCGGATCGACTAGACTACGTCCTCCCTCGGTGGCCAACGTTGAATTAGTTCCGATCGACGGCCAAGGACGTTGATGCACCTCTAATGTCCTGTTCCACCCATTTCTCGTAAAAACGTTCGATCGGAGGCCCCTTTGGCTCGCTGAATTGCACTCTGCCTTTATTACAGCCAGAAACTTCAATTATGGTCGAAGCCTTAATGGTCGAGATCAAGTATATTTGCCCTTGCGGAGCGCTTGATTAATTCTGATTAAGCTCGGAGCGCGAAAACGAGCGTTTTAAACGCCGGGCCGCGGATTGATCGCTGAACGAACTACTAACCCGGTCGGCGAAGGGACGGACAGAAGGGAGAGGGAGGTGGACCAGCCCTTAAATACGTACGATAGGTTGGGCAGAATTCTTTCGTGACTACTAGCACTACCGCCGCTGCTGCTATTTGCTCCATTGTTCGGACTCTTTCAGCTACTTGAAAGCAGCTACGGGGGGACTATGGTCTATCGCGCGCGGATAGGGTTGAAAGACCGAAATATACATAGAAATCAAGCAGTCGCCGTCTTTGGGAGTGAGATTTTCAATTTCGCCGAGGGAGAAAAGTTTTGATCCAAAACCCCCTCTCCTTGGTATCGAGCGCTCCTGGTTCTTCCGCGGTTTGCGAAAACTCACTCGGCATGAAACTCGCAAGTCACAGGCCACCGCCTCCGGTCGCCGAGGTATTTAATACCTCGCGGCACGAACTCCTTCGGAGTTCCGCCTTTTGCGCGTATAAATAAGACGTTGAATTAAGCGCTACCAGCTTAGCACCTTGTTATTCAGGCGATTTAGTTATATACGAGCAACCAATAATTAAATTCCAATTTTATTAAGGCTACCTCCGCGCCACGCCGCGCCGCGCCACGCCACGCCGCCGGATCCTACATCATTTTTGCGCATCCCCTCGATTAGTTTCATAAATAATCGAGGCCCATCGACGTGTAATTATTTGCCCTCGGAACGCCCGGCGCTTTGATCCTTGAATAATTTTCCCCGCGCCATTTTTACTCCATTATTTCGTGCGATCTAGCAGCAGGATGGATCATCAAGCACCCTGCAAAGTTAGTTCGCGCGAGTCTCGTAAGTCACAGCTGGCTGCTTAAGTCACACCGGGCTTTTAAATACCTCGCAGCACGAACTCTCGTGGAACGAGGAGCGAGTCCCGTATAAAAAGGTCGACGGATAAAGCGTCACTGGCTTAGCGCCTTGTTATTCGGTCGATCCACTTATAAACGCGCCCTGCCATCCGTTCCCCGACGAAACTTGGATAATTTTTTTCACCTGGTAACAAGATCCCTCTAGATTTCTCGACTTATCGTAACCGAATCAACGGGAGGGTAAACTCGATTCCCGCCACCTTTTGTCTCCCGATACTCGGATAAATTTGGACTGAACAGATCCGAATCTCCGCAACGCGCTCCACGTAGAAATAATGGAGATCTCCCATTCCGCGTTATATTCCGGTCACGCGGAATTTGAACAGGTTGGTTTTGAGGTTTGCGTCGCTCGCGTGTTAATTAAAGTCACACAGAGAGTATAAATAGCTGAATAAATCATTAGGCGAATTTGCTTATTTATCATCGGTAACAATGACGATATCAACAACGGCAATCCCACAGGCTCATTGATTTTTCAAACGAATCGCATTCTTCCCCGGACAGCTTTTATCCCTCGAGCGGAAATTTGACGCTTTTTGGCAAGCGTCGAGTAAAATTGAGGGAAGAGCGCGCAATATTCATTTGGCTCTTGTGGCGTATTAATCTTATTTAAGATCAATAGAGCGCAAAGCTTGCTAACTTCAATCGAGACGGATAAATTATTCTAATTAAAGTCCATTTTAATCCTGGAAGCGCCCCTATTATCCTTGTCCAGTGCTTTGCACGGGATTCGCCAGTCACCGTTCGCCACTTAGGAAGCTATTAAATAGCTTTCAGCGCAAGGCTCAAAGTTTCGAGTCGAGTGTTAGTCGGCTTGATATAGTACAGGGGTAGGGATGGGTAGTGGGGAAGAAGGGTACGAGGTAGCACAGCGTTTTCCCGCTGGAAGGATGGAAGGATGGAAGGATTGAAGGAAGGAAGGAAGGAAGGAAGGAAAGATGAATGGACGAACGAACGAACCAACGAACCAACGAACGAACGAACGGAAGGAAGGATTCAAAGTGGGATCGATGCTCCAGCTAGATCCGTTCCCTTTGCCGGTAATTCCTATCACTGGGTCTTGATACCCATTTACGTGTGTACCCGTCGCGTCGTGTGTGCTGGTTTTCGCGACCAAAATGGTTCAGGTCGCTGATTTAGAGCTGCCGCTTATCCCAAATGGGAAGCGGTCGATTGAATTTCAATCAAAGATTTGCATTTCAGATCGCGATCGCGATTCTTTCGGCATAGCCGGGAGTCGTCGTCGCTAACGATCTCGCTCGCCTCTACCGCAGGGAATGGTTGCAGAGGCGAATTTCGCGAGTCACGCTTCGCTTAAGTCGCCAAGCTATTTAATACCTTCGCGAGAATCCAGGGTTCCGCCTCTTGCGCGTACACAACCCTCGAATTTATCACCATTACTACGCCGTTGGTAAATTCCTCCTCGAAATCCCACGTGACCAAGAGCGTTTACGCTTGCGGAAAATGATACCTAGCCGAGAGGGCTCCTCTCTCTACGTGCTGCAATAGCCAGCCAGCCAGCAGGAAATCTGACTAAATTCCTCGCAATCGCTCTTACGTCGAGGAATCATTTTCAAGGTTAAGGTTTAAGTTTCAACTTTCCTCGGATCTCCCGTGGCAGGGCCGGGCGCCAGCCGGTCAAGCCAGCCAGTCGCTGCAGCGATTTTCCACAAAACAATCCCCAGAATGCCCGAGGCGAGGAGCTTCCTTAGCGCGAGGAATTCGCGAGTCACGGATAGCAGCGGTCCGTGAAACCTCGGCATTTTCCACCTCTCGCGAACCCGGGAAATTTATTGGCCGGAGAGCCAGCCGAGGCTGATACGGGCCTTGCGCGCTCGCGCGAGTCAAAGCGTTACAATGGAGCTCGCTATTAAACCCTGGTCACGGTTCCGGCCGAAATGTCGGAAGTCTGATGTCCAACGTTCCTGGAATAAGAATTCCCCTAGCTGCTGCACCGCTTTTCTTCCTATTCCCAAACCACCCTCCTTCTCCCGTTCCTCCCTTCTTCCGCTCCTTCTAGCCCTTTCCTGCCTTCACCGTTGGCTGGCTGGCCTCCACTCAATTGAGAATTTGCGCGCCGACCGGAAAGGATATGCCCGTGACTTCTTCCGGCTAATTGCTGAGAACAATGCTACGAAATTTGCCGAGCCTGTTCCCGAGAGCTGCGGATCGCTAGGCGAAAGATCGTTTCTTTATGCGGCTTTAAAGCCTTTCTTTCTCTCTCTCTCTCTCTCTCTCTCTCTTTCTCTCTTTTTCTTTCTTTTTCCCTTTCTTCCTTTCTTCATGCAATCCAAGTGTCCAGGAGAGATAAGATTGATAAGAGATAATGGAGAGTAGGTAGGCGGGAGAATATCCTCTTCTTCGAGAGAATTCCTAACAGCGTTCGCCTACGGAGCCTATTGTGCTTCTATCATGCAGTGTCCAATCGCGAAAAGCACCATTCTGCGAATCAAATGCGAACAATTAGAGGAAAGCGGAATGTAATCGGCGTATCTCGCAGATGGCACGAGACGCAGGCGAGAGATGCAGGAGGAACGAATATTCCTGCGTCACAGGATATATGTTGCCGATGACTCTTTTTATGAAAAATGCCCTTCCAGCCGGAAAGAATATGAAGGCAGTCGTCTAATGGAAGAGAACAATGGCAGAAAATTTGTCGTGCCAGTGGGCTGCGTGGGAAGGGGTGGGGGTGGGGGTGTGGGTGGGTTATAGACCGTCGCACGAAAAGGCAATTTTCTTTTTCTCAAGGTATTCCTCGGAGTGAGAGGGCATAAGTCATGTCGTGAATGGAAGTCGAGTCATGAATGAGGAAAGGCAGGAGGTGACTGTAACGGTAACTAACGTATCGTGGCCATTTCGTTACAAATCGTCCTGGCCGAACCAATTCCTCGCATCAGTCCACCGCCATTGTTCCTGCATTGACCGAGCAACCTCGATTCTCCAGCAAGTTTTCGACTGTTTCTCAGTTAACCAATAGCCTCCGCGATGTATTGCCAGCAATAATTACAACGGTTCGGGGCTGCTGGCCAATACACTTTTTCACGCGAGACGTGCACTGCCTTCCACGCCAACCTCCTATTTCTCCTGAAACGCTCCTCGTTGTATCCCTCTATCAATAGAAAACGATTCTTCTTCAATCAAGAATCAATATTTTCTCACTCCTCGCCTCCCGTTCCGAAGCATCGATCGATCGATCGGGTGCTCTTTCGCTCGAAAATTTCCATGACAAGTTCCTTTCAGCGGTACTAATTAAAAAACTGTGAACACGCCGCTGCTTTTCTCCGCCGATCTTTTCTCCGGAGCAAAAAGGATTTTATTTAACGCACAGAGAACATTTATCTCGATGCCTGAAACGGCTAGAATGGCTAGAATGGCCAGAATGGTGGCTATTCCACCCAATTGAAGCGACGGACGAAGAGGCATGGTGGCGTGCGTTGGATCAGAAGGTAAAAAGGCGACGAAAGGGTACTTTTTCTTCGTGTCAAGATATTCCAGAGTACAAGGAAACGAGAATGCATGTGAGAAAGCATGGAGCGGAGAGAAGCAAGGAGGGTTGTGGGGTGGTTGGCACACGGGGGTGAGGCGTGGTGGTGGGTGCAAGCGCTGCTGTTCCACAGTGCCTTATGCACGTACGGTGTAGGTGGTATATTCTAGTCCCGAGGCACGCGAGGGCACGATAAGAATTCCGTTCGATAAAAACAAACAACGTGCCGTGGCCCCGTCTCTTCCTAGGAGAGTAGACCCATCGTAGATTCAGTGGAGACCGCGATGAATCAACCATGACGAACTTAACCGAATTCAAATGTCATCCAGCACGCTCGAAATGTCAGTGGGTGCCGATCCGCGCCTGTGGTTCTGGCCAACTTTTACCCCTCTTTTCATGAATACATCAAGTTTGCGCAGATTTTTCCTGTTTACGCTCCCTTCGCCTGCAGCTGTTCTCAAACTAATTCCGCGAATATTATTCGCGGATATAACTCGCGTCCCGGAAACCGAATAAATTCTCTCCTCCAATTAGCGGATAGATTTTCCAGGCTGAAATCGAAATCTCTCTCTCTCTCTCTCTCTCTCTCTCTTGCACAATTCCTCGCGAGGAAAGCTAGCGGCGGTCGTAGCCGCGACGCCAACCAGATTTCTCCCTGAAAAATTGAAAATGCCCGCCGAGGCGGTACCTCTTGAGCGCAACCGGGAGAGGGGAGAGAGTCCCTCCACCTCGCGGAAGGCAATCGTTGCCAGACACTGAAACACGATCGTGCGAATTCGGACGGGAGCCAGCGAACTGTGTGGACTCCTCTCAGAGAGGATCCAATCAGCTTGACGTGGATCGGTGGCGTTCCTTTTCTTTCAATTTTACCATACGCCAGATAGATGGTAGGTGTAGGTAGATGGGGGAGGTAGGCTTCTAGGCAGGCAGGCAGGCAGGCAGGCAGGCAGGCAAGCAGGTTGGCTGTCTAAGAGGGTGCAGGGGGGATGAAAGGACTGTAAGCTCGGTTTTAGTCTGGCTGCCTGCCAAGTCTCTGCTCTCATCCTCCGAACACGAACACGCGTGCAATCTCAACTGTGCCTTGGCCTGTCTCTCTCGCTATATTCAACAGTAGCAACAGCAGCAGTACCAGCACCAGCACCACCAACACCACCAACACCACCAACACCACCAGCGGAAGCATCAGCGAAGCGCGTAAATTTGCGCGACGCTCTTTAATGTCTGACGCGGAACGGATTCGTAACGAGGTCAAGACAAGAGAGCCTCTCCAACAATGAGTCTGATGGAGATAAATGGGCCGCGCTGAAACGGATTGTCTCGTGATTTGGCACGACTGATAGTTCCTGCCGCCTACTATCTGTTACTCATTGTTTCCCACTTTCCGGAATTAGGCGACACGTAAACGGGAGGCTCTCCCTCGCCTCGCTGGATGCAGCGGTAACCAACATACCTCTCTTCTGCTTTCGAGAGAATGCGATCGTTCTTACGTGCGATATGATTGTGCGCGCACGTGTGTGTATGTGTGTGTGTGCGCGCGCGCGCGTATCTCTATCTCTAGATTCATAAGCGTTGCGTCCACTGTAGCCCCATAGTGGACGAGCCAGGGAAAATAGAGAGGAAGAATGCCAGGCACGGTATTATGGTTGATTAATAGCTGCAAACTTGTCGAATAAATAATTATCCGTTTGCCTCGAGCTATAAATTAGTGTAAACGATAAGTAAAACTTTGGCGGTACACAATCAGCGCGCTATTTGAGTTATCTAAATCGATATTGCAGAGCAGATACTGTGCAAAGATTTAATGGGAAAGTACAAGCATATTCCCTGAAACGAAAGCGTACTGTAAATACCCATATCCGAACAAGTTTCGTAATACTGGGACGGTAACACGACGGTAACTTTATCCGATCCGATTTTCAAGTTGACGAAAAGTATCTTTTCTGTCTTTCCAAGAAAGTTAGGGAATGCATTAAAGCGCCAAAATGCTCGCATAACGGAAAACTTACTTACTTATTAGGGGGGAGGAGATAAAAAGCGACGCTCGCTCTTATTTCAGGCGTATTCTATTTGCTCCCCGGCCATCCAGGGAAGGGATTTTTTACATTCGCGGCGAATCATTGGAGAACTTACGAACCCGTTAAACGAAGAATTTCAGCCAACTTTGCGCGGTCGGCGGCTTCTTAGAGAATTTTAAATCTTCCGGAGCTACGAATTCTCGTACTTAACAGTTTTTCGATGAAATTAGCTTGGAAGTTTGCCTAACGTAATCTTCCTGCCTCCCGGGGAGCTCTCTCCCTTCAAAGGACAACACACGAATATTACTGCACGAGCGAAACGACGTTGGTTTTCGGTGAGCCGACGATACATGCAAATTCGCGAATAGTTTGGATCGTCCGTCTCTGGCGAAAGACTCCAAAACTTTTCGGTCAGAGACTTTAGCTCCTCTTTATGAAATTAGTCTAGTCGACTAATAAAATTTTCATGCGTTCGGCATTTCCTTTTTTTTTTCCTCCCGATGGATAAGGGATAAGTACCTCTGGTCAAAGTATCGCTTTTGCTACTACCACACTCTTACTTCTATTGCTGCTCCTGCTGATGCCGCTGCTGCTACCACGACTTCTACTGTTTACCGTTATTCGTTACATCACCTTCTACCACGAACTACAAACGGTTCTTCCCTCTAATATGACACGCCGCGAATTGCGAAAACCGTTGCTCGATTTATTTCCCGCTCAACTGCACTGTAAATCCTCCAATGGAAACTTGCAATTACACATGAAAAACAGTGGCCGAACAATGCCACTCGTATATTTCATCCACACATGCCGTGCACCTGATCTATCAATGGATATTCCCCGGAATAATTATCGCCTCGCTCTCTATTTGAGCGAGCGCATCAATTTTGTCCTTTGCAAATGCACGCGCCCGCTCGCGCGCGAAAATAAACCATAAAAAGAGATCTAGCCGCTCGCCGATGATAAAGTTTCATCAAGTTGCTTTGACGCGGAAAGAAAGTTTCATTAACTTACTTAGCGGGCAGAAAGAAATTTATGAATACGCTGAATAGCTTCTTCCAATGAGAATGATTGCGCTACAAGCCGTTTTGACTCTCCGAGTCTCCGTTTCAGGAGTAATGAATGAAAATTTCATACAAATAGTGTGATTATACTTCATTAATCTTTCAAGAAATTCAGCGGAGAATTTATAAATTTCTTTCAGCCACGCGAAACGCGGCGGGGGTGGTGGGGATAAGGACGAGGACGGGGACGAGGCGGCGTGCGTTAGAAATTCATCGGCTCGAGGAACTTTGCTCTTTATTTTTAATGATCCTGGCAGCGGCGGGGAATCGACTGACTTTCCAACGACGAGCAACGATGCTCGCGAGTCCCCCGATGGGCAAATCATAGTGGCGAGACTGCGATTGGTTGGATTATCGGCGATTAAAAATTTCGCGTTTCACTTACGCCCGTGACAGAGGATCAGGGGGAATTCGCGCGGATATTTCGCCAGCTTTGACAAGGTTGTCGACAGGGAGATTCGGTATAAATAGAATGCATTGATTTGCCAGCAGGACGTTTCACACCGTGACGATCGGCTTTTACGCATCCCGTAGCACAGGCTCCCCGAAAAATCGCTCCGACAAAATCGATTTATTTGCAGACAAACGAGCACGACAGACGTATCGCGCACACTCCCAGACTAAACGACAGACAGACGAGTTCTTTCACTCTACTCTGTGTCCCTTCTCTCTCTCTCTCTCTCTTCTCCTCTCCTTCTCTGTACAAACGCTCAAATTGCCAGGAGCACGTTACCCCGCTAAATTCTACTTTGCATAACTTCCAAAGCGACTAGCTGCAAAGTGAAATATCCCCGTGGAAAAGGAAACCGCGGGACGTGCTTTTTTCAAACCCGTAACATCCGATCGTTTTATTTTTTCACCGCACCCCTTGTACACACTATACCCACTACCCCACTACACGCGAACCCTCCTGTAACTGATATTTACATGGAAAAACAGGAGAGAGGAAAAGCTTCGGAGTAGCGCCAGTATTTTGCGAGAGTGGAATCAGGTCGGCGGGGGTGGATGGATGTGGAGGAATGTGCCTAAATCCATTCATTCGCGTGTCTTCCTCGCGAGTGTATGCGTGCGCGCGCGCGTGTGTTCTTCGGCAACGTCGAAGAACATTTCTCGTCGCCCGTAGAAACTTTTCGCTTTGTACATTGTAGCGAGGAGTATTTATAGAAGTCGCCTCTGTGGAATACCCCCGGGGTGAACGAGGAGGAGGGTTTGGAGGAGGAAACTCCTTCTCCTCCTGCAGGTATGTGTGGGTGGGCTGGAGTCTGGTGTGAGTGGACACACCGTGAATAATAAATAGAGGAACCGGTACGGGGCGATAAAGGCTCGCCACGCGTTATTACTATATTACACGTGAGGAGCGGAATTGCGTTCCGCTCCCTTTGTGCGGCGGGCGCGCCATCCTTCTCGCGAACGCACACACGCGCACACGCTCGATTCAGCAGCTCGAGCGAGTTGCCAGGAAGACCACGGTGCGTAACCTCAGCCTCGCGCGCAACGCGCGGCTCCTCCAAACGAGTTTCTAAGATCGTACGAGCGTGTTTGGTGTTTGGTGTAGGCGCACCACCAGTCAATGTGGATCACGCGAACTTGCGTGCAAGATCTTCCAGTGTCCTGCCCTCCCCCTCGTTTGGCGTCCTGTTCAACGCTCCGGCCCTCCTCTCCCCCCTCTGGCACCGGAGATCTCCCTTCTTGTACCTGCACTCCGCTCCCTCTCGTTTTCATGACTCTCGCGGAACGCCTTCCCTCCCCATCCCCCCTCATCAAGCCGCGTCCACGTCAGCAAGGGTTGTTTTCCTCGTACAATCTGTCTCCTCACCCCTCCCACCTCCCACCGTGCGTTACCTTAATCTGCCGACTGTGGCATTTTAATTCCCACCTGCCGGCATATTATTTTCATAAGTTAAACCACCCCTAACTGGCGCGCTGAGTCACCCCGATAGAGGCCCGGCGATGTCAAGGTTTCCTGTGTGTGCTGGTGGTCACATTGATAGTTGGTACACGCGTCGCCGGGCTTTTGGTGTCCAGGATGATGCACGAGCAAGTTTTTTGCAATTGAAATCTCGCCGAGCGTCTTTTCGCGTGGCAGCCACATCGGCTCGCTAGATTACGAGCTATGAGGATAACGATTCGCTTTATCTTTAGGGAAACGGCGGAGCGTGCTGACTCATCTTGAGTTGGCAGGGGTTCGCGGAGGGTTCGCGTAAAATTATGCGCACTGGAGATTAGGTTGAACGCGTCACTGCTATTAATCGTCGCTACGCGTTTTCGTGGTACCGAGTGCCGCGACGCTTGATGGACTTCCCAGGATGGTCGCAGGACCCAGGATGATACACAGGGGCCTAATTTTTACGATAGAAATCTTCCCCGAGCGTCGATCATTCTTCTTTGTACGGTCGCTCGCTGCCTCCACGGATCGTCAGCGGCAAAGAGAGAGGATAATGGCTTGCTTCATCTTCGGGGAGCCGGCCACTCCAGCTGACTCACCCTGGCATAGAGAGCGTGGGTTTTGCTAAGGGCTGCTGCTGCTGCTGCTGCTGCTGCTCGCTCGCTTGCATTATACGAGCTTCCGCGTTCTACGTGTGCGTTTATGTTCTACGTGGATTCTACGTGGGCGACACCGGCAAGACACTGTGGCCTGTGTCGTAGCCTTTAAGGATCGAGCACCACGTCGCCACCACGTTCTTTCCCATGAATAAATCGCCGGTGCACGTTGTTCCGTCGATAATGCACCACCGGTTTTTCGTCGATCTTCCGAATGCTCTCTACCCCCCTCCCCCTTCCTCTCTCAATCATGTCGAAGGCCGCGACGTTATCGAGAACTTTATCAACGATGCATCTGGGTCGCGTTAATAAGAAAAGAGTCACGGGCACCCGGGGCACTCGCAGCACCGACGAAGAAGTTTCTTTCCTTGGAATATATAGTGGCGATGCAACCGGATATAACGAGCGTGATTTCGCTGAAATGTTAATTATGCGGAGGGACTTCCAAGTAAACTTGGATCGACCGCGACCGTGAGTCGAGACCAAATATTTCCAAAGCGCAACTACTCTTCCCCTTTAGTCTCCTTCGGTCTCCTTTAGTTGGGGGTGGTGGTGGTGGTGGTGGTAGTGGCAGTGGCCATTGATTCACCCCGCTGCTGCCTGAGTCGAGGGTTTTACCAGAGAATACAGGTTTTACCGTAAAGCTGTCGGGGCTGACACCCGGTAACGATCGACTTGCGGCCGTCTGGATTATTATATATGCACGGTACACCTACGGGGACTCGTACTAAGAATCTATCCGGGAAGATGATGGCAGTCCTTTCGTGGATCGTAAAACTATCCTTTCTCGAGCGCGAATATTCCCTAAAGCGAAATACTTTCGCCCGAAGAACTACCCCGAGCGACGGGGGAAGGGTGGCGGAGACTCGATCGGGATCGGTTTGTCTCGCGAGTGATAACGAGATCCCGGATCCGGGTAATTGCGTCAGCTCCGACCACGTCTGGTCGGCGTTGTTCAATTTCACACGTTGCGTTCTGTTCGTTTTGCCGACAACGAGCGACGAGCGACGAGCGACGAGCAACGAGCAACGAGCAACGAGCGGAGGTGAGTCGTTTCGCGAACCTGACGCAAAACGGAGCAACTCGACGCAAATATATTTACCAAGGATGACCGGAGCCGCGGCGGAGGCTCTCTCCGAGGATTAATCACGGCTATTCGTCTTGCCCGGAAAACGCGGTCGTTACTTCATCGTGTTTACGCTCGCCGCGCGCTGCCTCTTTAGCCTGGCTAAAGTCCCCGCTGTTAATTGCCACCCTTTTAAAATTCACCTCTCACTCCGCGCCCGGACAGACGCGGTATTCGATGCAAATTCCGAGATCGTCTCGTTTCACGGATCGAGCGGAAAATTGCGATCGACGATCGAGAGCCTCGCCGGAGTCCCGGAAAAGTGCATTCTTCCGGCGAGTTTCTCGTTGGAGGGAGGAGGAATTCTCCGGAGATGACGCCGACAATCTCGGGCGTTCGTCAGCGTGGAAAACTCGCGTCGCGCCCATTGGACTACTCGTCACCGGCGCGCACGCGAGTCTGGAAAATATGCGAAGGCCACCATCGCCATCGCCATCGCCATCGCCATCGCCATCGCCAACAACCCATTAACATCGGGTTCCGATTGATGAGAGGCGAACGCTCAAGCGCGCACCAGCTGAATCCTCCGCGCGCGGTAATTACCCGCTGACTTTGCCGTGACTCCTTTACGCCGGCGTAACTCGAGCGTGAAACGACGAGAAGCCTCCAAGCGGCTGATTCATCGTTGATTCACGCAACCGGATCGAATCCCGAGCTGCTCCAGGATCTTGCGGTTCGGCAATTGCAAAGACGCGCGAGCATTCTCCTCCTCGGGATCCGACGCTCAAACCCCTCGAGACTCTCCCTGCTGCCCTGGTTCCCAACCCTTTCGCCGGTAAACGGGAAGTTGCGCGCGAGTTGGGGGTTGGCTCGGGGGCGGATAACTCGATTCGCCTTATCAAACTTACCGGACGGCGGCACCGCTCCCCGAGTTTTACTCGCATTCTCCGGTGATGCACGCGGTTTCACCCCTTCCCCCCGCGAAGCGAATTTTTACCTCGCGAGGTCGCGAGGATCTCGCCGTGACCCCAAGGGCGCGCCGAGATCGAGGACGGCAAGTTCGCTTCGGCAATTGCGTTGGCAGGACTTCGTAAAACTGAGTAGTTTTACGCTCTCTCGTAAATTTATATAAATAAAACTCTTTTTAGCAGTTTTTCCGCTCACCTTCCACAGGGGCGAACTTCATTAATCTAAAAGTTTTTCCAACATCAATTAACTTAACAAAATTACTCATACCAGGATTATCTAATTCATTTCGTCCACTCGGCATAATTAAGGTCGAGCAAATCTGTGAGCGCAGGCTGCATTTCAGTCTGTGCATTAAGCTCGACTGACAGTCGGACCCGTTTGAATATCTAATGGGAGGATGAGGAGGAGGAGGAGAAGGTGGGAAGGAGGCAGGGAGGCACTTTTTCAGCGTTCCCCGTCGTCGAAAACAAGTCGATTAATTAATAAGGGAGTACCGGGGCTGCCGCGTATTTCAGCAGTTTCATGCGAGTCGTCTTAATTAAGATCCGATCGACTTCGGGCCAGGGAATTTCTTGCCCCCCCCTCCCCCTCCCTCCGGGTTGAGCTCGAGTCGCGGAGCTTTTTCCAACCGATTCCAGCCGCTGCGCTCGCCCCATCGTGGGAGCTTGAAACTTTAAGCCGAGCGTGAAACTCGCATCGAAAATTCCTTGCGCGGTGCCGCAGGCCCGGAATCAGGGAAGTAAACCGGTGCCTCTGCGGCTTTTACAGGCAGCCAGACAACACGCGCTTTGCAAACTCGGCCGATAGAAAGAGGAGAGAAGTTCGCATTCTGCACGATGCCCACGTACGTGTGTGCACGTGCACGAGTATGCGTTTCTGGCCGAATGTACCGGTGACTGCTCTCCGTACACGGGGAACAAGGCAATTCGTGACAGCGCGGTACAGAGGCGCACGAGCCTCGTAGTTTCTTCCCCCTTGGACCCTCGGCGTCCCTTGCCCGGTCCTCGTCTCCCGGTTTGTACAACTCAGCCCCCCTCCCCCCTGCCCTCCTCGCCGCTCATGGGAGTTTCCATTGTGCGGTACCGGAGACTACGCGACTCCAACAACCGAACCCACCACCACCACGCGTACACGTGTCGAGCTTTTCGCGAACTATCCACCGGCAACCTCTCTTCCACCCCCGCAATCCCACCCCTCCTTCTCCAGCCCCCCTCGTATAAAGAACCGAAATGCTTTAGGCTGCCGGACAGAGACGAACGAGACACGATCTCACAATTTATACAAGCCAGAGAGCAGCCCCGTGCGCTCTCTCCCTTGGCCTCCCCTTGCCCGAAACCAAGGGGTGATTTATGGGATTTTAGGCGTTGACGCTGAATTCCGATCATTTGACGGGCCGAAATGAAGGATATTTCGTTTGGCGGCGACGTTGATGCGCCAAGTATAAATAATGTTTGGTCGTCGATACAATTGCACCGCAGCGCGTTTGAATTATAGATTTTTACCGGACACGTTTCGTATTGTCAGTCTCGAGCACATTGTCCACGTCACCCATCTAATTTACCGAATAGATTTCCATTTCACAGAGTTCCAATTTATCATTTAAAATTTATCGCTGTACGGCAACCCGCTCCTGTCCAAAAATTGCTCACGGCCAAGCCGGCCTATCCGTTTGCTAACCGATGCTCCATGAAATATTCATTGTTGCACATAGAGTGCCATTAAATGACGTACAGCTTCCATTTTTGATAGTCTCGCGTGTGTCTCTTCCTCCGAATGGGTAAGAGGGGTGGGCAGAAGTCCCTCCTGCACCCCGCATCCTCCCGCTGGCGAATTAGTTATCGAACGAGTAATAAAAAAGAAAGTCCGCTTGTTAATTGAATTTACCCCCTGAATTTCGTTAATACTCCACTTCTGGGCAAAACGGAGCAGCGGAGCTTCTGATAAATTATTCGGTTCCATCGACGAAATTTATTTTTCCTTTCGCAATTAATTATCGAAGGGAGAAAATCGTACGGGACCCACACATTTCAAGGGGGTGGTGGGGAGGAGATAAAAATACTTGATAAATTATAGCCGCCTATTAATCAAAATCTGTTTTTTGCCCCCTATATGTGTGTGTGTGTGTGTGTGTGTGTGTGTGCGTGCGCGTGTGAGTGCGCGAGTGTGCGATCATTGAATAGAAAATGATGAGCGTTCGTTCGCGAGCTGTTTGCTGAAAAAATTCAAACAGCGTCTCCCTGTAAATATGATGAACCTACTGATTAAAATCATTGTTGCACGAAACGGTAACAAATAAAGTTTGAACTTTATACGATGTGGAAAGCTGAGCAGCACGTTCCAGCCATTGTTTCTTTGTTCTCAAAGCTAGGTCAATAAACCAGCGTTGCTTCGCTCTCTGGATTAGATGGTTTCGATGTGGTGGTGGTGGTGATTGTGGCGTACATATATACAGAGAGAGAGAGAGAGAGAGAGTGACACTCGAAGAAAATAAATTTACAGGAGCACACCGCTGATATAGATTTGGCGAATTGAATCGGTGCGCTGATTAGAATGATTCCTCGGCAAATTACAAGCAGTGAAATGCGATCCCGATGGAAGGTGGAAACCCGAGAGGTAAGAGATTCAACGATCGCTGCTTTGTTTTGCGCAAGTTGGATCGACGACGAGCAGCGAGTGCTGTGTGCGCAGCGGCGATCAGTGTCAAGTCGACGATCTCGAAGGTTTCTAGCAGCGGCCGATCTATTGTAACGAGGTCATTAATTCGAGTACAAAGAGGAACTAATTATGAGGCCAATACGCAATCAAATCCCTTTATGCAATAACAATTACGGCCGAGATACGTTAACTACCGGCATACTAAGGTGCCGGAGCAACCATCTCTTCGAGCAACATGAATGGATGAGGAAGTATGAGAAGGGTTGAGAGTGGGGGAAGGTGGTAACGAGGGTTGGGCGGTGAAATGTGGAAGCAATTAGTTGTGCCCATCACTGGTTTTCCGGTTAGCCAGTGTTGGTGCTCGTCCATGAGTCCGCGCGAGCACCCCACGTGCTGTCACGCTTCTTGCTAGCTCTCGGCGAGCGACAGCATCGCACAAAGAACCGCGGAATATATCACGACGCGAGATCGATTATGTCTGCGCCGCTCTAGCCCTGAATCGCTAGACCAGCAACCAACCAGGCCATTTGCCACTTTGTCGAGCGAGACAGGAAGCGAGAGGATTGATAGGTGAAAGGCGAGAAATGATAGCGCGCGCAAAAAAGAGACTCTATCAGCGATCAAATTGACAAATAAAAGTTGCGGAGCGCGCGTACCCTAAAAAAAGGTTGCGTCAAACCAAGGGGTGGCAGGAGAGAGGAGGAGTGTGACGGGGGAAGTATCGCGCTATCACACACGAGAGGAGGCGATGAATGCGGGGGAGGGGGGTGGGGGGTATGGGATGGACACCGCCCTGCAAAGGAGCGTGGGAGCCATTAATTCTTTGTGGTCGGGCGTATCGGGGGAAAAAACAGCGTGGAACTGCGAGGAAACTGCGGGGAAAATATTTCGAGCGCGGTCTGAAATCGCGAAGAAACCTTGTCAGTCACGGTGGCGAACCTCCTGCGCGCGAGAGTCGAGGAGGAAAAATTTATCAAACACATATTTGTATTTGAAAAGTAATTCTCCGGAGAAAAAGTCTGATATCTACGGTAAAATCGACGTAAACGGAAATTGTAAAGTACATATACGTATTTCAAAAGAAATTCTCACGAGATGCGAGAGAAATTGAGTAAGCGATGGAGAGGGGAGACGGAGAAGGAGCGTGTATGGCCGTAGCCGAGCGAACGTGTACGCGCGTATAGTTTTGCGGAGGAAAAGTCGTTAAAGGTTTCTCCGGACGTTCCTAGAGAGCTTGAGGATGATAGGCTGAAAGACGACACGCGAGAAACATGTGCCGGGGCCATTTGAAAAACGGTAGCGCAGTAGTTGACGCGAATATAAAGGGAATATGAGCAAATGCGACTAAAGCGATAAAATTGACAGGCAAAAATGGTGGCATGTAAATTTCATTTACGTATTCCGTGTATCACGCTCTCCCGTGCATAGGTCCCTCCGCCTAGGTAGAGAGTGTGCGCGAAGAATGAATGGTGTATGAATCTTGGCGTACTGGCACTGCCGAGCAGAGTAGAGTAGAGTAGTGACCGTGGAGAACTCGAAGAATAGGATGAATAAGAAAAATAAGAAGAAGGGTTGTAAGATGAGGAATGGGAAAAAGCGATAAAAAGGAGTTTGAAGAGAGGATGAAGAGGCAGGGAAGACGCGATGTAGGAGTGAGTAGAAAAGAGTGACGAAGGAAGGAAGGAAGGAAGCAATGGAAGGGAAAAGGGAGAAAAAGGAAAAGGGTCATTGCAGGTTTCCGTCCTCGCCGTCAGGTTAGGATAGGTTAAGGGAGAGTGGCACCAGCCGGTACCAGCAGCAGCGGTGCTCCGGTGGCCGAGGGTGCGGGGGTTCGCTTACTCGCGTGACCCGATGATTCACCGTCCTCCTCCATCTCTCCTTGCCCTTCCCTCCTCTCTCCTGCTCTCTTACTACCTTTGCGATCGTTCACAGGCCAAGCCCTCTCGCTAACTGTCCTGCTTCACCCCGGACAGCTGTCCTGCCATCAACTCTGCACTCGCACGATATCCCCGCGGGCCACTCACGACCGGTTACCACCGACCGACACTGCCATCCTCTGCCGATTTTCCGCGACCTTTTACCGGAACACTCGAGAATCCATTTGCGGCCGCCGCCTCTGCTTTCCGCCGTTCTACTGTTAAAGGAAAAACCTCGGAAACCCCTGAGCACTACTGGACTTCGGCATTTAGCCGATACTAAAGTACCCGCGCGATCGGAAATTCTTCCCCGATAGGCTTTAACTTACCGATCCTTTCCTTTCCTCTACTCTACTCTCTCTCGCTTCCCCTTTATTTTTACCTTTTATCTCGCTTTATCTCTGCGTTATGCTCTTTACATTTCCCTCGTCGAGCGCGCTCTCTCTCTCTCTCTCTCTCTCTCTCTCTTCATTTTCCTCTTAAAGCCTCGTTGCGTTAGAAATCACGTAATTTCCCCGTTACCGCCATTGTTCATCGATTTTTCTAAAAACCACCAGGACGATTCGTCTTGTTGCATTTCGTTGTTGAATCATATTGCGCTCGCTCGCTCGATCGTTTATTCCGTTTTTTCTTTTCCGCCGTCGCGTTTTCCTTTTATATCGATTATCGCCGCTTGTTCGTGATTCACCTACTTATTAGTGTTCTACGATTACCGCGTTTATCACTATGTCCAAACTCCACGGGTTACTGGCATATTATCTAACTATGACGTTAATCACTTACACGCACAGTCATAGCAGATAACAATGCAGTGACGTCACGACGAAGCCCCTTTAATCGTCTCCATTCATAGAGCACGCGTGAGAATCTCGATTCACAGACGCCATTTATTCTTTCTAGTCCAGGTTGGCCGAGTTCTTCAACAATCACGCGGATCCACCGATCGGTGAGTCGGTCGGTCGGTCGATCGATCGATCGATCGATCGCTCGCACGCTAGCTCGATGATTTAATGCATCCCAATGTGCGAATGATCGTTCTAACCGGGTCATGAATCAAAGTACGAACGGCAAAAATGGCATAATAAATTGTCCGCATAATAAAACTCGAGCCCGTATCGACGCGCGAATCAATCTGGAACCATGGCAGCTTTCCATACACACACAGCTCGCTTCAATTTTTTTTTTCCAAGCCCCAGGATTTCTCTGTAGATTTAACGAGAACTCGGAAAAAATTGGCAGGGATCATCGTGGATAATCTGCCACTAGAAATGCCACCACCACTCTCGTTTTGTCTCCTC
The DNA here is from genome assembly GCA_037305995.1 of Sclerodermus sp. 'alternatusi'. Lineage (NCBI taxonomy): Eukaryota > Metazoa > Arthropoda > Insecta > Hymenoptera > Bethylidae > Sclerodermus > Sclerodermus sp. 'alternatusi'. The sequence continues at coordinate 3,098,519 of CM074550.1, forward strand.
TCCTCTCCTCGCCTCGCCTCGCCTCGCCTCGCCTCACCTCGAGCAATCCATGCGCGAAATCACGCAGAGAGGCTTCCATGACCTACGTCACTGTGGAGTCCTCGATTATCGCACCGCAGCCGATGACTCGGTTACGTTGACTCAGTGTTTCGTGCTTTTAATAACAATCGGGAACTTCTTTGCCAAAGTATGGGCTCTCGAGCTCTGTTCGATATAAAAGAGTGAATCGGAGCTACGAGGTGCGCTTAACGATCGAGTTTCTCGGGTTGAAATTAAAGAAAGGGGAAGCAGAGGGATGCGACGGGATGGCAGGAAACACGGAATGAACGAATTTACGGAGGCGTGCTGGATTCGGCGAGACGGTATATCGAGTTGCGAGGAGGGGCCTACCACAGGTTGTGGCACAATGGACCAACCCGGACAAAAGCTCGCGACAAAGAAGGTGCCCCGATAAGAAGACGCAAAGCGAACGGAACTTTGGTCAACCAGGGAGCGAACTCGTCCTGGAATCCCTGCATGCACGGTAACCCATTTAACCGCGATAACGAAACCGGCCCAGCATCCTTTAACCACTTCCTCTGGTCTGTCTAACCTTACGTGGGCGTATCTCCTTTGCGAACAATCAGCTTTTAGTATTTCTCCTTTATTTGGGAAAGAGCCAAAGCAATTGGGGATCCCAGAATCATTAAGCTACATTTGTCAAATCCTTCTTCTTCCTCGATGGCAAACTGAGTCGTTGCTGATGATACAATCATTTTAACTATCGGGCCGTCATATATGAAGGATCAATGAAAGAAACTGATCGAATAATGAAATTATTGGAGTAGCATAAATCGGCCGATGCATGGCTCAAGCATAAGCTGCAAGCTTTTAACTTTTTTACAGCAATTTACCGAAAATTGATAAAAGCTTGCATGGATTCTAACTCATTTAACCGCGATAATAAAACCGGCTCAGCATCCTTTATCCATTTCAGCGAGTCTTCCTTTTTATTTTTTTTCTATCCAGCAGCGTTGCGCGAACGCGCGCTTCTTTTTTCCTTTGGATTTTTATTCCGTTTTAGCAGATACTATCGACTTTTGGCATCTTGTCTTGAATTTGTACCGAGGTGTGCGGTGAAAGATTCCGATAATTAGATTTCTTTGGTGCAAACTGGCTCTTGTTAAAAGCGATAAGATAAATGTGGCAGAACCAATTGAAATGATGGATTAATATGAATTCAGATTATTAAACCGATCGATTCGAAATAACGAAGCAAATTGACGGAAGAACGAAATTATTAAAGTTGCATAAATTGCAGTGTCAACGTACAGATGGGTCCGGACCTTCAGGGTACTGCCCGTAAAATATCAATTAACGCAAAAATTGATCGTAAGTTTATCAATACACGTAATTCGGATAATAAATTCAATTAACTCATTTAAAGAATGATTTTGCTCTGGTTGGGCTGAATTTATAATTCAATTAGTGGGTCGAGTGAATAAATTCAATTAACGAATTAAAAGCAGTATGAAAAATTTATATTTTATAAAGTGAGCTTATATCGAGTCGAGTATTCCTCGGGTAGCTGAGTTAACGTAATTATGTCGGAATATAAATGTTTGTCGCTGGTGCGATAATTAGAATAGAAAGTGGTGCGTTTGAAATGTATCTCGCAGGAATAAAAGTGGGCAAGTTCCTAAGATGAGAGAGGCTCTGGTGTTCGTTACACGAAGCTAATTATGAAAGCGACGTCACGTTCTTCTCAGCAATAATTTCGCGAATCCCGCATAACGTAGCCCATTTAGCTGCGATAACGAAATCAACCGCGCCCGTCGTCCTCGTTTTTGCAGAGTCTCGCAAGCTGCACACGCTTGTTTCTACCTGGGTTCTCGTGTTTCCCCAAGCTTTTTCATGTTGCGCCTTTTGTGCCACTCCGCCGCGCCAGAAACATAATCGTAACAGGAAAATTATTATCTATGCTCCACAGTTCCTCCTACTAATTGTGCATACGCCACCAGCATCCCCATTCCTGTCCCCGTATCATCTCCCTCTTTCTCTCTCTATCCCCGTTCTCTTCCCCGCTTGCAGGTAAAAGCACTTAAAATCCGTTGTGGCGTCTAATTTCATATTTGGCGACCGCTAATAATTTATCCCTCGTCGATCGGACTATTTGAAGTGATAATTTCACGAAAACGAACCGCAGGGGTTGCACGTAATCGAGTTTACTACGATAACGAAACCAGTCTCGCCCGTGGCAATACCGAAAATTGACTCCACGCCCTTATAATTGCTTGCCCGATACGCTGAATATAGTGAGTGCGATAATCAACAAGCTGCCCAATTTCCTGGAGCAAGATTGCTCAAATTGACTGTGCTTTTTCTACGCCTCTAGATTTCATCCATCACTCTCCATTTTCTCAATTTTCTCGCATCTCGCCTCTCGCCTCTCGCTTTTCTCACCTTTCATTGCTTATTTTAATGCTGTTACGCCAGTCAGGATATTGGTAGACTTTACGTATCCCAAAAGTATCCGATTTCCATCTCTGGCCCGGCCGCTCGTACGTGTACGCGCGTCACTTTCCATTTGAGATACGAAATTCATTTCGCAGCCAAGAGGTGACCTAAAATTTACATCGATATACGTGCAACCCGGCGGGTTGAGTCGAAACTCTTGGTAAAGGGTGGGTTCTCACGTTTTTACAAATGACGGGGAGCAAAAGGTCTGCTACTGAAGAGGCACGTTTCTCTCTCTCTCTCTCTCTCTCTCTCTCTCCAGCTCTCGCTACAGCGAGAGAGGGTTGCAAATGGGATCCGTGTCCATCGATCGTTGAATGCGACTTCAACCCCCTCGCGTGGTCCCCCGGTCCGCCAAAGGCGCCGCGCCACCATCCTCCGGAAAGCCCCACAGCCTCGCGCATACGTTTACCGCGTACTCTCGCATTTTTATACCCGCATTGTACTTTAGTCCGCTAAATGCACTTTAATACCAACTCGTATTTTCCCTTCCCAGAAAAAATTGCACGATTTATCTTCTCTCAATTATTACACCCGCGTTTCAGCCCCGGCATTTCGCAACTCGCGCTCTCTCACCTGCGGGAGAGCCACGGTTTACGTGACTTTAATTATTGCATTGACTTTGTACGTTTTCGCAAGGAGTGTGCGCTCCGTCAAAAAATCATACATTTCCCCACGGGGAAACGATACGCGCCTTTGTCTGGTCGTTTCGATTGTCGCGATAATTACAGCAATTAAGCAAGCATTCTTAATTGGAGAGCAGATGTAAATACTCGGATGCTTATCTCGGGCCACTTTTCTTTGCTCTCCCGTGCGCAGCAATTTCAAACGCGTTTTAATAATGGATCGCTTTCTCGGAGTGTTTCCACGAGGAAATACCACCGCCGAACTAGGCTGCGCGGAGTATCGTAAGTTAATCCCGATAGTCGCGTTGTTCACAATAGTTATTAATGGCATCATTAATTATACAAATGGAAAGAATATCGGAGCATCCTCTACCCACGCGGCTCTGCTCGAGGCACGAAAGCTCGGTTTAATGGGTCATTAGCTCGATGCATTCCGTGCAGTGGCGGTGGCGGTGGCGGCGGCGGCAGCGAACTTAATGCCTCTTCAAGATTATTAAACTTTATCAGATTATTAGATTACCGGTTTTTGTCCAGTGCCTTCTTACGGATTCTCACCCTGGCGTCGGGTTCTCTTTGCTCTTGTTCGTCGAACAACTTTTCCGACAAACCCTGTCGCCCGGATTATTTTGCGACCAGCCGAATACAAAGTCGTATGTGGAGCGGATCAATTTAAGGTGCTTGGAGCTGTGCAGGAGTTTCGAGAGGTGGAAAACGTCCAACGTGACATTTAGGAGGGTACACACGTACACCTCCTGGTGCGCGAAGGGGGAGAATCGATCGACCGCGCGGCCTTTGTTTGACTTAATTACCAGAGCGGTAGATCCCTGGATAGGCCCGGGCACGTCCGGCACCCCTACCACCCTCGAGGTCGACGCACCCTGAATATTAGACTGGATCTCGAGTGCTCGGCAAATTTCATCCAAGCTCGCGCTAAACCTTGTAGCAGCAGCACAGCGGCGGCGGCAGCGGCAGCGAAAAACTAAAGCGTCGTAATAAATGCTCGTAATAACCCAGTTAAATGGAAATGCATCGCGAGTTCATTCTTATCGCGGTGATCGCGCGAATCCTACCAAGTTTTTGCTTTCACAGGGCGAGAGGGAGAGAGAGGGAGAGACAGTGCTCGCGCGGAGGAGCCTGCCTACGATTAAATCGCCCGAACGAACCGGACCGATTGTTATCGAACCGATTAACGCTGGAAGCTTGTTCTCGTTAGCGCTTTGTCGCCAGTTATTACACAAGTCCCTGGAAGAGAAAACTCGCGGGGAATCGATGCTCAGACGCGACAAGCTTGATTAAACGGATCGGCCATTTCCCGAGAAAATCTGGCTCCCTTTAATCCGGGATAGTCATTAAAGATACTGTCACATTCAGAACAAAGTAAAAGCAAGAAAAAGCGCGGGTGATAAGTCACACTGAGCTCTTCGGTTGAATTTATAGGAGGAACGCTGAGATATTGAAAACGTAGCCGAAAAACTTTGATGGGATTCCAGGAGCGGTAAAAAGCTCGCGGGAATATCGATCTCCCGAAAGTTGTGCACAGGGATGCGCGTGCAATTTTCGCGTAATCTTCAGGTGGAGCCATAATTGGAGAAATTTCTCCCTTTGGTCAGGATGATGAGGACATCGTTGATCTTAAGGGTGTGTGTGTGTGTGTGTGTGTGGTGGGGAGCACGATCGAGAAGATCGAGGTGGCAAATTTTTATCGGAACTCGATCGTACGGAGTCTTCCGGGTCTTGCTGCGTGCAATCAAGATACAGGATCCATGCATAAAGGATCTAGGTGTATACATCCTATCGCGCGAATTCCGCTGAAAAAGATCGATCGTCGCCGGCATCAGTCGCGTGCCGATGAGAGGCGGTGACGACGTCGGGAATAAGAAATTACGTTGTAAGAGGCTGGCGCGTGCCAAACCCACGGGTCTCGCTATAACTCGCGTACACGCAAATGCACAAGGTGTCCCATAAACCAGAACTCGGGTTACTTCCATCGTAAAATTCCAAAACAATAAATCTCTCCCCATTTTTGGGCCCCATCGAACATTTATCGCCGAGGTTAATCAAATCAAGTATTCGCCTTTCAAGTACTCCCTCCGGGACACGAGCGGCAAAGTAACGTCGGAAAATCCTTGGGATCGCGAGCGATCGCCAGCATCGGGATCATCATCCCCGTCAGGCATTCGTCGCTTCTCGATTAAAAGAAAAGTACCGTCGTTCATGAACGAAGTGGATCGTGTGGAAGTCTTCGTCCAGACGCGATCTGGAGACGATTCGTTTCTCTAGGAATGGAAACCCACGCGAGTCGGGGAAATGCCATCCAAGTATGGGGGAAATGTACGAGCCGCCGGCGGTTATCAGTTGGCAGATGCGAGTCGGGAGCGGAGATTTATTTGTTTATTTGGAAGTTTAGGGGGGTTTCGACGAATTCATGATTTGTGGGACATCCTGTATATCCGTAGAGGCGAAGTCAGCCAGCCAGCCAGCCAGCCAGCCAGAGCCACTCCAGCAGGAGCCCATCGCATCCATATGCATGGCCACGGCTCGTAAAGATCAACGTGGCGAAATTAACGGGGCTAACGTATGTCTGGCTTGCAGAAGGATCTATTCGGAAACGGGGAACGGGGAACGGGGAGCGAGGAGCGGCTAGCGGCTAACAGCTTAGAAAGTTCCAACTCTCCGAACTCTCCCGGAGAGTTGCGGCGATAATTAAGATTTAAGATCGAACGTCGACGTTTCGGCTCAATTAGATTTGGTGCACGAAAGAGGAGTGATGCGGGAGGAGAGAGGGGGGCTAACCCGTTCCGGGCGATATCGCGACAGCTCCGCATTCCGTGTCAAGTGGAAGAAAAAGAGGGTGGAAAAAGGGCGAGGATAATTATTAAGATTTAAGATCGGCTTTTCCGATGACTCAGCAGCGTCCCCGTTCCTGAAACTATCGGGCCCGTGGATCGACCAATCAATTTCTTGCACTGATTAAAGTTATTGCAAGTTCTTGCACCTTCTTAGCCCTGCTGGCCGCCGCGTCGAACTTTCGGCTATTCTCCGCTCTCCCGTGCGCGCGTAGATTAAATCATAAAACTATGCCGGCGGAGCGGAGACCGACGCAACAGAGAACTGCATCCTGCAATTTGGCAAAAAGTGGCAATTACGAGAATTTAGGATCGAACGCTCGTTAATTCAGATTTCGGCGAAATTACGCTGTAAAATTCTTCGCGCTCGTTACAATGACTCGTGGCGCTGGCTTAGTTTAGTTTCCGGCAGTATCTGTGCCGCGTATAGAATATATATGGGCATGTGTATGTGCATAGAACGATACTTGGGCCACTGCATGCCTTGCAATATGCATCGCCGGCTCGTAAAGCGCAGCGCGGCGAAATTTACTGGGGCCATACGGCCGAAGTTAAGATCCGTGCTGTACGAACTATGCTCGCCCTCGGAGAGAAAGTTCTCGCCCGATCGGAAATGAGCGTGCAGTCGACGCCGCCGTCGCCGTCGCCGTCGCCGTCGCCGTCACCGCCGAATTCTTCGGCCAAAGGAAATTTGAATTTCCCTTCCACGAAACGACGACTAACCAAATACATATCCACGTTTCATCAGTTTTCATTTAATTAAGCAAGATTCCATCGTTCGCGATCCAATATTCGTTGGAGGTTCGCGTGCCCCTTCCTCGACCCTTCCCAACCCCGAGCATGCCACTCGCATTCGTGGATGGTATGGCGGAAGGACAAGGGCCATTATAGTAATAATACGTATAGCTACGTGCCATTTACCCGCGGGTCGTGGCATATTTTCCGGAACTCGTTAGTTCCAGTAACGATTCCGAGGTATCGGTGTATGTGTCATGGCGTCTAACGGCGGCGCGTCTTTTCCGGAAATTCTTAAGGAGTTTTATCGCTGCTAATGCAGCCGGGAAAATGACGTGGATCCAGAGGCATCCTTTCTGGAATTAGATCACACTCTAATGGATCGCGAGGCCTCGGCTAAGCGAAGTCCGGGAATATTCCTGAATGATTCTTCGAAGCGTTAGGGGAAATTTGGATTTAAGGGCTGCGCTATTCTCTGCGCACTTGGCATTAGGTGCTCGCCGCTTATGCAGCCACTTTGCCTATATTGCACCCTGGTGCATCGTCGGCTCATAAAGTGCAGCGCGCTGGAATTAATAGACACCAAATATGCGAAGGGGAATCCGCTCGACGGAGAGCTCCGTGTTCGATCGTAATCAAACTAACGTCCGTGTGAAATGCATTTCCAAGTTTGCGTGTTTCTTTAATATCTCGAAACTTGCTCGCGCGCAGGGGAGTCAGGAAACGCCGCGAAAAAATGAACAGAAGCGTAAAACTCGGAAGCTCCGACGCTTTACCCTGAGACTCGGACAAGTTTCCCTCCATCTCGAAATTATCGGAGTCACGAGCAACGGATGGAAAAGACAATGGTGAGAATTGTAGCGAACCTTCTATGGAATTCAAGATTTGCTTATTCCTTGGGGATAAAGCAAAAGTGGTAAGCGGTGGGAGGGGGCGGTGGAGTGCCATTTGTATTTAGCGAAAGTATCGATCCGCGCGGGTTACCGAGCGTACTATTTTCCGATTATTTTTCCTCCTTCCGCTTCGGACGGAAGCTTTAATGCGGCCGCATTTATACACATGTACATAAAAGGAGGAGTGGAATGGAAATGCCCGAGAGAAAAATATTTCGCTAAAAGAGGGAATGGTGAGGTAAACATAAAACGTTGCGCCGCCGTCGCAGCCACCGCCGCCGCCCGCCCAGAAGAGGTTGGACCGATGCGCGTAGCGGGAAAAGAAGCTGAAATGGTGCGAAATGTCGGAAAGTTCGTCAACGATCCGTTGTTGCCATTGCACCACCTAATTTCATATTGACGCATGCACATTATTTATCCATGTTCCCAAAGCTTTTAACGCGCCACGCGCAGTTCACGTATCGAGAGGCGGGAGAGAGCATAATAGAAAATAGCTACCAGATAAAAAGTTCTCACCAGGAAAGAAACAAATGCCACACAAGAGTCGTAAAACAAGTTGCAGCATAAGCAACAGCTGAGTCCACGAGAGGCGAAGTATGAAAAAAGGGGAAATAAGTCTTCGTTTCTTGCAAGGAAGCGCTGTTGTATGCTCGTTGAAAAAGTACGTGCGCGCTTTTTTTTTTTTTACAGCTGGCTTCCTGCTAAAATGTGCACACCCGCTCGATTGGCCGCTGTATAAAATTTGCTTTCTCCAAGCTTTTCCTCCTCCTATATTTCACCGCGAGCTTCCCCAGCTTTCTCCCTCTCCCTCCTTTTCTAATGCTAAAATAAAACATGACATTCGATACAAACACACGTACGCGCGTACGGAGAGGGAGGAGAGAGAGAGAGAGAGAGAGAGAGGCAATATCCCGAAAGCACTTTCTTTGCCAAAGGAATTTTGTAACTGGAGTGCTAAACGCATTCGTGTAGACTTTCAATTTCTCGCAGACACTCGGAATTGGCTTCTGCATAAAATGCAAATTTTCTTGCGGCGTCTGCCCGTAGTTATTATATCTTATCTAGCGAGTACTCTGCCCAAATAAACCGCGACATTCGATATACGGTATTCCAAACGGATACGTTTCGTACGCGTGCTACATTTTGTATATACATTTCTCGGAGAACGGCGGGGGGAGGGGGGCTTGGTCCTCGGTTCTCCATCATTTTCCTCCATCGCTACTATTTGCTCTCGACGAACTTAATGCCATTACCTTTCTACGTGGGCACGGCTCAAAGAGACATACGTATACATATATATAGAGAGAGAGAGATGCTGGAAAATATTTATCACACAGAAAGAGACCCACCCTCTTTGTGCAATAATCCGTAATTAGCGCGTATCCCGGCAAAATTGATAGAATAGAGAAATGATGGAATTAACGCGAGCTACCTTAAAATCGATATTTCTAAACCGTTCCAGTCGCGGGTCATCTCATTACCGTAATACTTTTTACAAGAGAACAGCGTGTACCGATTGTAATCGGCGTTTGTGCAAAAAGTTGAAAGGAACAGTTTCAGCTACATGCGCCCGTAGCTTAGCTTTTAATGCAGTGCCGTTAGTACATACGCCGCTGGTAAAAGAGCCAGCTTGGAAAAAGTAGGAGAGAGGAAGACGGAGGATCAGGAGGACGGAGGCCAGGGGAGGAAGCGGCGGCAGCGGTGGCGGCGAAGGAAAAAAGTTCCGTTGAGAAAGAAGAATGGGACGAGGAGCGAAAGTCGTAAATCGTTGCGGAGCAAGGAGCGTCCGAACGAATGGCGTGGGTGGTCGGGGGATGAGTTAGTAAAGAGACGAGGCGGAGGAAATTGTTACGAACTAGTCGCTCGGCAAACTAATTCAATGCATGCGCAAGTATTTCGTGGCTTGCCAACGTTTTATGAATATTCGCCCGGTTAGCTAGCACGAGTCTCGATCATAATGAAATCTCGATGGACTCGGCGACGTTCGAGCTCCCTCCCTCCCTCCTTTCTTCCCCCGTTACTGGGAGTGTCGGCAGCAGCGCCTTCGACCTCGTTTTAGCGCTGTGATAAATTATAATAAATTGGGGGAAAATCCAGATGAAACGCTAATCGGATAGGCCTTATCCAACTGTGGCGGCGTGGCTCTGGGATCGCTTTATTTCCGTGGATCGCGGTGCAACTGTGGAGTGGAATGAATCACGTTACACTGATCCAATAACATCTGGTTTGCCATTGGTACATTTTATGGATTATGATATTAGGCGGGGGTTGGCCGAGCCTGATCCAGTTACAGCGTTCTTGCCCCGTTGGTCCATTTAATGCACTGCCGTTAACACGATCCACAATGTAAACGGCTAAATGCCACCTTTTCCACAAGCGGATTACTTTAATTAACGCGAGATACGGCCGGCGATTGTTGTTGCCGCGTTGAAAATTCATTTAGCTCTACCCACGCATATCCGAGTGAAAAAAGCGTGGCGAGGAAATTGCGTGAGAAAGAGTCGCCGGAGTAGGGGTGGGAGCGGGAATGGGACACAAGTCAAAACGGTTCGTGCAGCAAAAACGAACGGCTGATGAAAGATTGAAAGCATTGCGAGGGGGAGAGCAATGGCGCTGGAGTGTGCTGAGAAAATCGAAGAGGGAAACTCTTACGCAACTCGTATTTTTCTACGTTTAGAGCGTGTCATGGTGGGATCCGAGGTGCACTTGGGATACGTAATACACTGTTTCCCCGAGATTCCCGAGATTCGTAAACTTGCCTCCCCAATACATTATTAATGGTAGAAACCGTGGAAACTCGAGGAAGGAGAAAAATCTGCGAGCATAAATAGGAAGCTATAATAAGAAATTGATAAAAGTCTAAAGCTCTACGCGATTTTGCTTTTACTGGCTCGATGGAGAGGGGGAGGGGGGGGCGAGCAAGGGTTGGTCGGATTAATTTTCATTATTTCGTAGACAGCAGTCGAATGGAGAGAATAGAGGGAGCGAGAGAGAAGGAGAGAGGGGTTGATGCATTGGAGTATCCATAAAACATGGGATCCCTCTGTCTCTCTCTCTCTCCCCTTCCTTCCTTTCCCTCTCTCAAGGCATATCTAGTAATCAATATCAAACGATATCTATCCGGATAAATTTACATGAGTTGGCATAGATATCTAGTCTCGATGCCTTTATCCCGGGGCTCCCTGCGGGCCTTTACCGCTTATACACGTACGTACGTGGATGAAAGAGCATAACGGGAAATGGCGGAGAAAAAATTTACGCGCGGCAAAAGAAAGGGGTGAGTTTTTCTGAGCGTCGGCGAGTAGGGGGTATTGGAGTCGTAAAGAGCTGCAAAGCAAGAAGCGCCGGCAGACTGGAGGGTGAGAATGGACGGAGAAGAGAGGAGAGAACTGCCACAAAGTAGGCGCAGCGCTTTATCGTCTAAAGGCTAAGAGACTCTACCTCTGCCGGCACTCACACTGGCACACATTTTTCCCTGCAAGTGCACACGTACGCGCCAGTGTATTCAGCCGCGCAAGCACGCTCGTGTGTACGCCCACGTATCCGCGTGTACAATCGGTCAAAAGACCACGTGGATGGGGAAATTCGTGTCTAAGTTTGTAATGGTGCGCGCACGCCTACCACCTACCCCGAGACCCTATAAACGTACACCTATATGGGGCTCTCGTAAATGTTTTCACACATAAGGGTCCTGTAAATGTTCTCGCGCACGAGATCCTTATAAACGTTCATACACACAAAGGTCTCGTAAAGGTTTACGTACATGGCTCCTTGCGAAGGACCAAATGTCCACACGTGCAAGGACCTCGTAAACGCGCACTCGTGCGCTTGGTAATATAGAAATGCTCCTGTAAATAAAACTTTTAGACGCGCGCGCGCGTATAAGCGTGTGGGTACGAGAGTGAATTTTTATGCATTTTCGGATCCCCTACAACCTATGTATATACGTGTATATTTGTGAGGAGAGAGAGAGAGAGAGAGAGATTCTCAAAAATAAGCGTTTGCGGTAAAGTTTGGTAAACGTTTGCACACACACACCTAGAGTCACTCGGAAACGCACACGAGCACACATTGAAAGCTAGGGAACAGGTTCTTCTTCCGCGTGACGAGTTCGATGCGTCGCCAGCGATACACCCACGTATCTGTATCTACGAGGAGAGAATGTGTGCGTGCAGCCTATATGTGGAGATAAAACACACGCGAAACGCGCAGACGGACGTGGGACGTTATCGTGGTGAACGCCCTCGAGTGCAAGTACACGGAAAGAAACCATTGAGGGCAGCTTCTTGTATCTGGATGAGGAATCACCGTGGCAGCTTCCCGATGCATCGAGGAAAACACGAGGTTGTTTCCAGAGGACAAAAAGCCTCTCTCTCCGTCGAATAGCCGAAAAACGCTGTCTTACAAAAAAAAAAAGAAAAAGAAATGGGAGAGCCCTGCCACCTGCGCGCACCCCCTCGCGTGCATCTCGAGAGAAAAAATATAAATTATCCAAATAGTCGACGATCGGAGAATGCGCATCGTTTGCATTTTAATAAGCGTTATCAGCGCAATTACGGTGGCACTTTGAATAAACGCCGCGTCGTTTTGAAATCGTATCAATTAATCGCGCCGCAAGTACGACCACGGTGAAATCATTGGGGTCATCTTCTTGCGGGCCGATGAGGAATCACCGCGAACGCGTCCTGATCCATCAAGGAAATCACGAGCTTGTTTCTGCGGAGAAAAAGCTCCGAGTCTCTCTCACCCCTGTATGTTTTAACATATCTTTAGAAGAAATACTGAAAAACCCTCCAGCTACCCCCTTGCGTGCGACTTAATATATTCGTCAAGAAGCTTGTGCTCGCTCTATGTGTGTCAGGATGATTTATGCTCTGACATAATTAAACGTTTAATAACATCGCGTTTAATCGCCTCTTTGTACAATCAAAGATTTATTCGAACTAATTAAATGCTCACCCGCCAACGATGGATTAAATATTTATCCCGTCGAATTAATTCTATTTACCGGGGGATATAACGTTATATGAATTTCCGAGTGCTATGGATTTCATTATTTGCTCGATCCTTCCAACGATTATTTCTCATTGTGCTTTTATTGTTCTTCGATACGTGTGAGTGTGTGTGTGTGTGTGTGTGTGAGAGAGAGAGAGAGAGAGAGAGAAGTTTCGTCATGAGTTTCGAATTTTCGATACTTTCACGCGCGGCGAGTCCTTTCCTCGCTTAATCTTAACTGAAATACCGCTGCTATCGTTGAGCGAGCTTCTAACGCTTCTTTTTCTCACGTTTCAGGAGAGGTGATCGGCCAGCGGTTCCTGGGAAACGAGAGCCACGTGGAGCACTTCAAGCTCTTGGAGCGCGCAACCACTTCCATCTTGATTGGCGCCAGGTAATTGTCCTTTCTCGATTCGATTCCTTCCCATCGCTGCGTCCAGCTTCTTCGGGGGATAACGAGAGAGTAGGCGCGCTGCTCTCGATAAATTCCTCAAGTTAGCACGACTACACTCGGGAGAGAATAGCTTTAATTGACTTTAATCGGCGGAATCCAGATCTAACGTTATTCAAAAATAACGCGCAGTCACTTTTGGCGTTAGAATCTATCGGTGACGGATGAAAGTGTGTAGCAGAGAGTGGCATAAAACGGTGGGAAGAGAAAGATTCGTGGAAAATTTCCGGGAGAAAAAAGCAGAGTATAGTCATGGAGACGCGACTGTACTCGGAGATTTTTCTTCCCCGGAGAAGTTCCGTGCGATCGCGCGAGTCACTCGCCGAGCTATGCGTAAGCATTGCTACGATGACGCGGTTTTGTATTGTGTGGAACTAGCCGTAGACCAGTCGTTTGGTTCAAGACGTTCAAGGCCTCCCATTGCTAATCGGCACTTTGATCTAAGAAGCGGCGTTCATTGTTCTACACGCACCACTGCGTCTCGCAACATACTTGCCTGACTTTGCAAACCGCTAATTAATTAATTGAAAACGCGAACACCAATTAATATGACTCATCACCGTCGCCTCTTGTCGTCCGTTTCGCAGAAATTCATGAAAAGATTTGTGATATTTACCTCGCTCACCATTTTCATCGAGATAGAAGTTCAAGGGAGATTAGAATTTTCCGTTTATAGAACGATTCTCTTCTCTCTCTCTCTCTCTCTCTCTCTACATTATTCAATATGCATTTCCTTTTCTATACTTGAATTCTCCAAGTTTCTCTCCCTTCTCTCTTTCAAAGTTGGGAACTGAAGAGATAGTACTCTTATTTCTCTTATTTTACAATTTTATGCAAGATCGGCAAGCTATCTTCTGGATAAGATAGCAGGGATAAGGAAATATTATCGCGAATTGTAACGGTGCATTACGACATAATATAAATTTGCTAGTCGCACTACACGTGTTAACATTTATTCCCAACTTACACCGGATAATTTAAGAGAGAAAGTGAATAGTGAGGTTAGCGCCAGGATTTATGGCACGGGCTTAACGCTCTGGTTTCATTTTTTTCTTCCCTTTTCTTTTTACAGAAACGCCATTTACAACATAAGTCTGCATGACCTGACGGAGATTATCGATCAGGTGAGTTATAAAACGTTTTCTGGATGTCGATACCAATCTTATCATTAGTGGCTTAAACTGCTGGTGAAACATAATACGTTTGTCCCGAGCTTTTGCAGCTTTTGAGAATCCCATCAGTCTCACCTTTCAATTTTTCTCGTAGCTTTGAGGGCTTAACCCGGAAGCTCGTGTCTAAAGTGGCAGTTGCCATAAAAATCCACCAAAAAGAGGCGAGATTAACAATTTCGTTATTGATTTCATAGCCAAAGGTGAAATTTTTCGAAGCTGACGGGCAAAAGCGGTAAATGAAAAAAACATATTCGCCCGGATTTTCATAACAAACGTTTGAAGTCAATCGGTCACAAAGCCCTTCCTATTGATATAAAAATATGAATCATCCGGACGTCGATTGAAATTTAGAAATATATTCTTGAGTTTGCTTATTAATATCGCTCTCGGCTATTTCGACGCTTTTTGCCGAAGGGATTCTTATTTTAGTTGAAATTTACCGAGTCACCAATTGGCTTTAAGAATAGAAATTGAGATTGACTTTATATACCGGAAATGGAAGTAACGATTCTTTTTAGGAGGTTCATTCTCTACGAAGTTTTTATTCGAGTTTGTTGTTGATCTAATGTAAAATGGATCTTACTCCCTATTTCTCAGAGTTTATATTTCTTTAAAGAACAGTTATGCCGAAAAACTTTGATGCTTCGTTTTTCTTATATTAAATCGAAAAATGCAAAGGGCCATTCCACACTTTTGTATCGACCGAGTTAATGTTTAATCGACTGGTAAAAATATAGGAACTAAATTAATTATTTATTGTGTGTTATTTCAAGACTCTCTCTCTCTCTCTCTGTCTCTTTTTCTCGGTCGATGCTTTCTACCCAAAAATACCAATAATTGGAAATAAAACAACTTCATACATATTTATGCCAAATGAGTTTTAATTAAATATTTAATTTAAAATTTAATTGAACGTAACAATTAAATTGAAAGGGGAAATATTAACTATTTTAATAATTAATGATTGAATACAATACGTTATTAGTTTGGTTCTCCTTTTCTCGAAACTAACTGATATCAATTAGCACGAATATTAATAAGAAAATTCTAATGAAGGCAGGATCCTATTACCGAATTGAATGAACTATTGCACGATAAAATTACACTTTTAACTTTTTCGTTATGAATCCATCTCTCGTTACATTTCATAAAAACACGGATATATTTTTATTTTGATTTATATACATTAAATTTTATCTCAATATTTATATATATATATATATATAAATAATACTAGCTAAATTTAAATAGTTATTATATATATTTTGTTCACCCGTTAAATATTTTCAATTCGTGGTATTTTGTCAGGTGCGACGATACGTGTATTCAAGCTTGACAGTAAAAAATCACAGGTCGAAAAAGGTATATAGGTAATCGTCATTTAAATTTTCAGAGGAAATAATAGAATTGATTATTAGGGGTGAATTCAATTCGGAGCTACGTTTCACGATTAAGGATTATATTTAACCCATTTCTTTCTCTCCCTTAAGTTAATTTACTAGGGACCGAAGAGGATGTGAGGGTACTTGACTCACTATTTTATAGGCGGAAATTAAACGTTCGGGTTTTTAGAGAGCCTCCCCAGACGAGAAGGTATAAGGACAATTCTGAATATAGATCGGGCTTTGAGAATTATGAATTGCGTAGCTCCTGACGGGCTGGTGGTAATCCAAATCCAAGTGGGTCGTACCGAAACCTCTAACCATCCTTACAAATAGATTTATGGCTTCCCTTTAATAGAAGTAAATTAATAATCTCAATATTGATGCCGTTCTCTCGAGATTTTTATATCGTATCCTCGGCGTTTGAATAGCGATTAACTGTACCGCGGTATCCTCCTGCTTCTCTCGAGAGCAGTTGTCACGCAACTTTTTATCAAAAAGAGGGAAAACGTAAAACTCGTAAAACTCATGGAGATATCACGGCCTATTTTTGACGTCAAAAAATTCTGTCGAAACTCGACTTGTAAACGTTGACAATAAAAAGAGCGGAGATATTGAAATGTTTGGATAGTTTTTTTTTTTCACGCTCTACGGGTTTTAGGTGGAATGCGGTTGGTCGGATTATTCTTATCTTTTTGTTTCTCCGGAAATGAGTGTCAGAGCGTGGATACAGGAAGTGTTTGACGATCTTTCGCGTTCTGCCTGGTTGGCGAGGAACTTTGATGCAGCCGCGAGCGTAGTGTAGGAGGATAAGAAAAAGGGGAGGGTGGGAGGGTAGGAAGAGGAAGCGCAAGCCGTGAAACCACAACTCTAACAGTCAAATGCAACGGGGTTTCGGCTGACGCGGCACTCGTGCAAGAAGAAGCTCGCGTTGACGGCCGTAATGACGAAGTTTAAGATTAAAATCTCAGTCAAAATTCTGTTTCCCATTATCCTCGATTGCCACTGGAAAGTCATCAAGCTCGCTTAATCTAAATCCTTGAAAAACTCATAAGCGTACATTGTCCATTAGCTCGTAATTGAAGAAAGTAGTTAATTCCCCGGAGTAGTTGCCTCGGAATCAGATTAAAAATTACGCGTCGATCATCCGATTTCATTCCACCGATACGATTCGCATTTACTGCCAAGTTTCAACGCGGCGGATAACCCGATACCTTAATAGCCAACTATTCTACTGGCTTATCCTACAATAAAATGGAGGAGTAGCAAGCGCAATCCTTCGTAATTCGATTTTATGTCACCGTTCAAGGGTTAGGATGTATTTTACTGAGATACATCGAGCTTTCTCCCCTCTCGCTCCTTCGTTGCTGGACGAGGAGGATTCCTCGCCAGAGGGACGGGGGAAGGGGGATAAAAGGAGGCAGGACGTGAGAAGCGAGGTGGTAAATACGAACCGTGAAACCTCAGGACTCCGGCACTCGAATCCAAGGGCTTTCCCTTTTCCCGACGTGGCGCGTGGACTTTGGCTTGACGCGGTTGGCACAGTTCGCTCGCGCAAGAAGAACGTTGTTGACGTCGTAATCCGGCAAGGAAAGTTTTCCGGGGGGCTAATTGACTGCATGGCTGTGTGTGTGTGGGTGTGGGTGTGTTACCTCGGCCTCGGTAAGTTTTGTCGAGCACCGCGTCGAGCGGAACTCTCGAGCGTCTCGAAGCCGCTCGGGCGTTGTTTCCATTGGAGAAAGGGGTGGCCAAGGGTGAGACAGAGCTAGAGGGGTTTCCGGCAATCGGAGCAAGAGCACCATCGAGAGAGGGACAGGACGGGGCGAGAACGCGCAGGGACGAGGGGTGGAAGCGGGTTAATCGATCGATCTCACGCGAATCTTCCTGGGGACGTAGATTTACGATTTCTCGTTCGTAGGTAATAGAGAGTCGGTATGGGAGACACGCGATATCAGCGTGACGGTTTGACATTCCTGTAATTGCATTTAATCGAACTTCGGCCCGGGGAAACTTGCCGAGTACATTTCTACCGCTCTCGTAATGCGATTTACCTGCACGTAAATTGTATTTTCGCGCAGCGCAAAGTTTCACGCAGCTCCTCCTATGGGGGATAAGGCTTACGCGTTTCCGGAGAGCGACCATTAGCTTTCCAGCTTGATGGATCGTTAAGCGATAAGTAAAAATTCAGCGCTCCCGTCGATCTTTTCCCTTTTCCCTTAATAAACTCGGAATTGGAAGTCGTTAACCCCTCGGAGGAAGCCGAGGGTGTTGATTTTTATGTTGAGTCATTTACCGTAGGAATTACGCTAGGCGCAGCCGGCAAATCAAATGTATGCTCAATTGTATTTTCACGCAGCCTCTCCCTCCGGTATTAGTTTCCTCTATTAAGAGGAGGTGCATCGGTAGCCTGCGCCCGCCTCCCTCCCTTTCCATTGAACGAAACTCCTCGCGATAAAATTCGCGAACGTCGGAACTCGCGGAATTTCGATACGCTCGCGCGCGCGCATATTTTTACAAGGAAACGTTTATCGCGGAAATTACGAGACGCGGTTGAAAAATCGAGAGAAATGTGCGAGAGGGGTTTAACGTTTCCTATAATTTACGTCTTTCGATTACGAAACAATCGCGGCAGCATGCGTCAGCGGCGCACCTGCCAATTGCTGGATCTGCCATAACGGCACACGCAACGCGTGCACGACTGGATCTAATTAAGGAAGTTTAATTCCCGTTGAATTTCAAGTTTATTAACAGAAATTTCCTCGACAAAGGTTATAGCCGCATTGTGCGAGACAGAGAGTTTTCATTGAATTACAAATGGTGTTACACTTATTCCAATAAGGTGATTTTCATCTACCGATGGCCTTGAAGTGGGGGAGGGTGGAGGGAAATACGGTGGTGATGGTGGTGGTTCGACTGAATTGCATTCGTTAAAATCAAATTTAATTAAAACTATTGCGAGAATTCGATAGAGAGGGGAAGGAACGCGCGGAGAGTTTAATTAATTGTTAAAGAGAACGTCTCCGAATCTTCGAGGGAGGACGGAGTCCTCCGGGGTGAAGGGAGCATCGCGAATTTATTGGCCCGCGTAATAAACGCACGGCACGTAGGCGCTTCGAGAAAAACGCGGACACTTAAGAGAGAAGATGCGGGCAAATTAACCTATCGTGGTTGGCGCGCGAGAATTACGCCGTCATGCGGTGGTGTTCGGGATTGGCGGATTTACTTGCATCGTAAAGTGTTCAAGTTTTTCAGCCGATCGCACTCGAGACAAACGGGGAAAGCGACGCGCGTTTCTTACACATACGCGCGAGCGCGCAAGCAGCGGAGGTTTCAGGAGCACCCTGGGACGACCATTGAAAAACTGGCGAAAAAGATCGAGATAAGGCGAGAGAAAATGGATAGGTATCCACTTACTCCTCCTCGGCGTAACGCGACTAGGCTAGCGGTCAGCTAAACTCGAATCCTGAATTGTGGTTTACGCGCAATTCTCTCGGTTATCTTTTTTCGATAAAAATGATGGTAATTGTTTCCCAGGTTGCTTAACTTCCCCTTTAGATCAGGAATTATTGTTATTAGATTCCGGGGATTGTAGCGTGCTACCTGGAGTTCCTCCAAGAAACTTGTTCGGGGATAAATTGATTTCTTTCAGTAAGGAACAAGTTTAAGGTTAAAGTCTAAGTCAAAGTTCACGAGTCTTTCATTGCCCATATTGATTTTATTCTGGCTCGGAGCGGTGGCTTGCTTAACCCGATTCTTTCCACCTGAAAATGTTGTTTAGACAAATACGCGGAGGCATGGATTTTTCATGGCGCGCCATAGATGTTGCTTTTAAGGGAAATCGATGCTGTTCAGCATGGAATTTTCACTGTCGGTAACACATGCCAATAAGAGCTCCTCGATCCCCAGGTATAGCTTTATCGAGCTCTTCCTGATAAATAATGAAGCACCGGTCATCTCTCTTATGAAAAATCCGAGAAATAACACGATATTCGATGGCCAATGGAGAACCTCGAGAGAACCCGACGGTACGAAATCTCACGTGAAACTTGCCGCTTGCAACATCCTACATACTCCGCAGTGTCTTCGGTTATTAAGAAAAATGAATCACGGTTGCAAGATTCAAAGGAATGATTCATGAGGAAGTTTCTTTTGAAAACTTGGCATTTAGGTTAATACTTTGCGATGTATCATAAAAACTGACGGGTATTATAGCATCGATAAAAATCCGAAACACTTCCATATCTTCTCTTCTCTTTGCCAAAGAATACGAATCATTGTTATGCAAGAGACCCAGGATGATTCATAAGGAAAATTACTCAACTTTGCTTCCGCGCTAAACTCCAAGTCGATCCATGTAAGTCGGTGCTAATAGTGATAATAATGGTAGCAGTAGCAGCAGTAGCAGTAGTAGTAGCAGTAGTAGTAGTAGTAATAGTAGTAACAGGGGTGCCTAGCAGATCGCGTAATACAAGTTGCACCATATCTCATTCTTTGAGAAAAGAAAGACAAAGAGAAAGAGAGAGAGAGAGAGAGAGAGAGAGGGGGAGGGAGACGCACACAGGAGAGTACAGAGAGAAAGCAAACGAACAAACAAGCAAGCAAACAAACAGGAAAGGAAACCTGGAACTCTGTTTAACTTGTGAAAGAGTCTCTGAAGAATGAGAACATAAAATGATTCGCGACTCATATCTCTAGTGGCCGTTGACAGGGGTATAAGAAGATCCATTTTGCAATAGCGAAGAGGAGTGTTCTTAGGAATCTCTCGAGTCTCTCGGCACGTGAATTAGTGAATGTATTGCTAGCTGGATATAGCTCGGCCGCTACTGCACCCTAAACAGGACGATATCGCCTAACTTATGAATCTCCGAAGTAAATCTATTATGCAGCATTGGCAAGGGTGGTGGGATGGTGCTCCGCTGCGCTCTTGCTGGACAACCGAGCTAAAATTCCAGTCGCATCGCCGCACTACTCGATATACGCGAGATCGCGGTGCGCGCGCGACATGAAACAAAATGAAACGAAACGAAACAATTTACAAGCGAAACTCCGCGCGCGAGCTTCCCTATTTCAAAATTGCAAGGGTGCTGCCGCAGGGTGAAAAGTTTGGGAGAGAGAGGGTAGAAAACAAAAAAAAGAAGAAACGAAAAAAAAATAGAGTGACCACGCGAAAATCGTTGAATCTCGTGGACGCGCGAATTAGTAAATCCGTTGTTTATCAGGGGGCGGGGGTGGAAGAAGTTCCACCGGGTGTCTGGACTAAATTCTGAGCACGTTGATCGGTCGTGCAAACCGGCACGCGGCGCTTAGTGCGCGCGTCGCCTAATGCAGCGTTGCAACGTAGCACGTAGCAGTCGGCTGCAGCAAGTTCTCTCCCTCTTTTTCTCTTATCGACGGGAATGAGATGGAGGGAAGGAAAGGCCGAGGGAGGAACGAAGGATCGGAGAGAGATGCCGATGGAGATCGGAGAGTCGAGTGAGAGGCGGCTCTGACCGGTCATTCACTCGGGCGGTCGCGTAAAAACTAGCCGCTACCTTCTATACGCTCTCCTCGTGTGTACTTTATGCTATACGTACACCTATGTGTACATACGAGAGAGTCAGATCGAGAGAGACACCTCGTATATAGATGTCGCTCGAGTTTTCCTGCATGTTTCGCTCTCCGAGAGACTTCCCGATCGTGTCCTCCCTTCCTCCCTCTCTCTGTCTCTCTTCCTCGATTCTCTCCTCAACGTCAAACCAGGACCTACCTGACTTGCCTCCCTACATCTCTCCACTTTAATGGCGACATACTGCCTGTCGCGGTTCGCGAGATCCCCGCGAAAAACTAGCAGTCGATCCATCAGAATTCTCTCTCTCTCTCTCTTCCCCTCTCTATTTCTCTCCCATTTACTATCTCTCCGCATTCGCCTCCTCTTCCTTTCCTAACGTAAAATGCCATTTCCTTAATGAGGCAAACGACGAATAGAACTTGATCGGATTACGTTCCTTAACCGTCTCATTCTTCAAAGGTGGATGGGGGAGAGCAGGGAAGAAAAAGGAGAAGAAGTGGAAGCGGAGGACGATGAATGCGCGGCACGATCGAACAATTTTACCTCGGAAAATATCATTTCTAATCGCGCCGTGTTAGGGGTGAGCCGAGCGCAGCTGTTTTTTCATTTTTTTCCCCGTTCGCGCGGATTTGCTCAAAATGGATATCGTTTGGATCTCGCTGTAGAGGTTCCGGTCGTAGGGACAAATTCTTCCGCGGGAAGCCGGTGGAGGAGACGAGGAAGGAGGAGAGGAGAGGAGAGGAGGAAAAGAAGGAGAAGAGGGACCTGTTTGACTCGTTTGAATCTCTCTTCTCACATCTCGAATGACACACTGGCTGCCACTCCGCGGTTCGCGAGATCCTCGCGAAAAACTCCCGGTCGATCCGTCAAGACCCTCCACCTCCTCCCCTCCCTTGCCAGCGAAGAATGCCATTTCGTTAACGTCCCCTCCACCGACCTCCCGATCGAACCCGATTCCTATATCGACTTTCGATCACGCTTTTTGCATACACATTCGGCTTCGTGACAAGGGAGGGAATGAGGAATCGACTGGATTCATTACTTTCTTCCACGTCGAATTTCAAAACCAGAGAGAGAGGGAGGGAGAGAGTCGGAGAGAGGGTCGAATATTCAATTTTTCAATTTCACCTTTATTACACTCGCTACATTTGCTTCTTGGCCCGCGTTATTTAGCCACATACTCGAAGGAACTTATTATTATCACTTTATTCGATTCTAGGGCGAAGCAATGATTTTTTCATTGCATTCGTTGCATTCGGTTGGCTCGCCGCGACTCTCCATTTTTACGAGTTTTATTATTTATCGCGACTCTTTACGGTTTTATCGTATTTCCTTAGATTCATTTATACTTTGTAAGCCGTTTCTCTCTTTTCAGCCCTGCCGCGCGCCACCCCCACTTTTATTCTCCCCTATTTTAATCTTATTTTATGCGCTTACTTTGTTGACTTTTCTCGCTAAGAAAAATGCAATTTGAGATACTCGTACGGAGCGTTGTTTTCCTACGGTAACTATTATAAGAGGGGATTTATTAAACTAGGTAAAACTGTAAAGAGCACTTGAGAGTATACTCGAGTATATATGGACAGCGTGCGTAAGAACCGTAAATGCGTTCGGGGCGTAATATTTTTAACTGCAATTAAGTCGAACTCTCACGATAGTAAGTGGAATACTGTAGTAACAAGTGGTGCTCGCGGCTTTTTTTCATCGCGCATACAAATAGTGAGTTTATGGTAATTGTGAAATCTTTTGTGGCGACTCGACTTGCACGTGTAATTAGAAGCACCCTTGTAATTCAAACGTCCAGATAAATGCCATTATTCTATGCAAATCGCATTTATCCTTTTTAAGTGCATTTAAATTTTCCACAAACAACCGTTTGAGAAACTTTCATTTATCTCGAAAACAAATTCGTTATTTATGAAAAAATATGCTCGCCGGAAAATCAGAGGCGGCGGTATTACGCTATTCGTCGTTATCGAGGATAATGCTTCAGGAGGATATTTCTGCTGACGCGGATTAATCTTTTCTCTTACTCCGACGAGCTCCGGGTTCCATCGAATCTCCGCCACTTTGCGCTCGCACACACGCGCGCAAGCCCGTGTATCCGTGTACGTGCCATTTACCCTGAAATCTAAAAGAAGCGTTTTCGCTCGATATTATGGATTTCAAAGGTGAAAATCCTCGTTATTCCTTTGGAAAGATTGGCGCATGAATCGCCAATCCCGAAATCAACGCAAAATTAACGAACGCGTTATCGATATGGAAACCATTGAAATTATGACGTTTCGCGTCGGGGGGAAATTAATGTTTCCGAAGCGAAAGAGAAATATGCAATTTCTACCTTTATACACACACATATATATACATACGCACGTATATATATACGCGCGCGCACACACACACACACACAGAGATATACATATATATTATCGTGCCACAAATCATACTCTCGTGCAACTATGTTGCATTTATTTTACTCCCTCCTACTCGAGTTTCCACTACAACAGTTTCTATGGGCCCTGATCTATTAGATATGCGAAGTATCGTTCCGACGAATCGAATATTCAGCCATGTAACACGCCCGGTCAACGTGGAACTTTATTACTGAAAATTTCGCAAAATTCATGAATGGTGGTCGACGCGGAACCTCGTCAGGCAAGACTCGAAAGTTTCGCCTGGTTTCGAATATCAGCGCGAAGCCGGTAGCTCTGGAAGAAAGTAAAAACGTGGCTGGTTAAGCAGATAATTAATAGGTGAAATAGCTCCACTTTATTCAAAGGAACGATGATTATCTGCTTCGCCCGCGGAAAGAAATACCGCGTTTCCTCGAGTATTCAGGCACATAACAAATCATGCCTGTGAACCGAGTTTGCTGCACCTGTGATCTCCCCCTTCGTTCCCCTTGGCCTGTCTTACTATCGAGACCACTTTTACATCTGTTTTTAAAGCCGCACGAATCCGCGCGGTAATCTCATGCTTCGTTCAGTTTAACGAGCCACTTTTGCTATCGGTCGGGGATTCCGTGCAAAAAGCACCGAGCGGAAATCGACTCGAAGCCCGGCGGAATGACAGTGAACCGCCGTTGCATCCCTTTTTCCCCTCTGCTCCATTCGGCGCGTCCCTCTCTCCCTCCGTGCAGCAACTCATTTTCACTCGGCGCATAGAGACCAGTTGACCGCGGTAAAAAAGTGAAAATACGCGTGCCAAAGTCACTAATTAACGAGCGAAGTGCGTGGCCGAATGCAAAGCGGTGACAGTGAGTCGTACGAATGGCGCTATAAATATTTTCGCTGCTTCGGGTGGCAAGGGGAGAGAGAGAGAGTGCAAGCTCGCTTGCGCAACCACCCGGGTCCTCCTCGACGTCGGGATTCTTTCCTGCGGGTGTTCGCGACCCGCGTGCATCTGCGCACTTAAAGTCAACGGCAATCCCGAGGAGAAAAATTCCAGTAATAAGAAGTGGGATAAAGGAAGGAAGAAGTTTAGCTCGACTTTGAAACTGCGTCATTACCGATCGAACACGAAGAAAAAGTAGAAGCAGAAGAAGAAGAAGAACAAGAAGAACAAGTGGAGCAAGAAGAACAAGAAGAACAAGAAAAAGTAGTAGTGGTAGTGTTGGTGGTAGAAGCAGCAACATTGATAGCAGTAGCGACGATGGTGGTGGTGGAAGTAGCGATGGTGGTAGTAGTGGCACGACTCACTTGCTGTCTCAAGCCCGTTGCAACCCAATAGATGGATTGATCCCGTTTCCAAGTGGCGTACACGCTTAAGTATAGCTATCGAAATATGGGGCACTCTGGCAAGCAAGCAAGCAAGCAAGCAAGCAGATACAATCACGACGCAAGCCCGATTATTAGGCCGAACGTGCACACAATCTCGTCGCTTTGCGGTACTCTTATTCTCCCTCGCCCCCTTGCCCCTCGTCGATTGGCAGCCTTCTAATGCAATTGTTTTTCGATAGGCGAGAGACACTCGCTGCTGCTAAGGCATTCCGTAGAAATCCCTTCTCATTAGTCGTTCCAAGGTAAAGAGCAACGGCGACGGGTCTCTGGATTGTTAGCGTTTCCATAAATACGTGAAAGCCCCTTCCCCTCCCGCCGGGTACTCTCCGGTCCTTTCGCTTGCCAGGCGAAGAGGGTCTTTCAGTGAAAATTGGGAATTCCAGCCGCGTCCGGATTCGAGACAGATCGAGGGAATACAATTTGGCGGTCGCATGTAGCTCGAGCGGATGGATTGCATTTCCGGTGCACACGTATGGAGATATCGGACGGTCGGCGAGGCGAAGGAGGAGGGTTGCCGGGGGATGGGGTGGCACGGAAGCGGAAGGGGTGGCACTGGATGCGCGAGATAGGCAGGATAACGTGGGATCAGCGAGCTTGGGCAAACTTACGTCAGCTTCGTTGGACGCGCCTTCCGTTTCTACGCTTCCACTTCCGTTACATCGTGAATAAATATTCCCTTCCGAGTGCAACCCCTGGGACGGTGCAATCTTTTGCATGCTGTTCCGCGACTCTTTTCCAAACAGCGGACGGATCAATTTGCCTAATGGAGAATCAACCGAAAACCGCGCGCTTTTGTTTAAGCCGGAAGTCGCCTCATCGGAGGTCGGACCACTGGGATTTTCCTCGAGCGTATTCTTACGCTCGCTTCCCCTCCCCTCCCCGCGAAGAGCGCAAACGAGTCAGGCAAGCTTTCCCATGAACGTGAAGAACATGGAGAGCGTGGATAAGGTCGGAGACAGGAGTCGAGCGTCTTCCGGTTGGAGTCGTCCATCCGACAGTTTCGGAAAAGCTCCAGTTCCTCGGCGAAGGGAAGAAAAATTGAAAGGGATGGACGAGCGGGGATGATCGGGATAACGCAGACTCGAGCCAACTTGGCTCGGTTTCGCGGACTCTGTCAAATACTCGTCGACTCGACTGACGTTTCTGCACTTCCGGACTCCAATGTGGCACAGCGCACTGCATAATGCGCTCGATATCGAAGAGGCGGAGGACCGAGGAGGGACCGAAGGGGAGTGGAGGGCGAAGATTACGCTCCGTCGACTCGCTCGTTGCGGCTGATTG
This sequence comes from Sclerodermus sp. 'alternatusi', assembly GCA_037305995.1. Lineage (NCBI taxonomy): Eukaryota > Metazoa > Arthropoda > Insecta > Hymenoptera > Bethylidae > Sclerodermus > Sclerodermus sp. 'alternatusi'. The sequence goes on from CM074550.1 coordinate 3,124,723, forward strand.
CGGTTCGTCCTAACGGAAGCTCGACGCGAGTTAATGCCAACACGATAACGTCACGACTTAACCCCTGCCAGGCAGCCCGTAAGGTACGCGGGTGCGGGAAAGACTTTAGGGGGCAAAGGGGCCACGGGGAGGGGCCGGTTCTCTCGATGGTTCCCTACCCGATCCCATCGTTCTCTCATCGTCACTCGCGAGAATCTTCCGAGAATTGCATCACTCTTTCCCAATTTTCCAGCGCGGCCATTTCCCCCGAAAGCCTCCCCCACCCCCATTAGTCCATCGGATTCTATCTTTCTCCCCTTTCTTTTTGATTCTCTCGGAGGCGAGGATCCGTTCCCTGTACCTGCGCGCGAAACTACCTTTCCCATCTCGAAGCGACTCTCTCTCTCTCTCTCTCTCTCTCTCTCTCTATCGATAGGAGACCCATCGATCAGAGGTCGAGACCGAGCTAACGTGGTTCGTTCCCTCTTCAAGTTTGCAGGGAAGAGGCCATCGAAAGTTGTGCGCGCGCGCGAACGGGAAATTACCGAACCGCCTTCGGCGGCAATTCGATGAAACTGGAGAATCGTCGTCGTTTTCGTCGTCGTCGTCGTCGTCGTCGTTGGTCGGTGACGATGCACGGTTCGATAGCATCGGCTTTCTCCGGAGGCTCTTCGGCTTCCTCTTCTTGTTCAGAGTTCCGCGAGAACCTCGAGGAACGCATTATACAGCCCCGAGTCGTACTTATTTGAATTCCTTGGGCGGCGGCTAGTGCACGATTTATGCTCCCGCGCTGGTCCGATTGGAATTTACGATACGCACGAGCAGCCTGCTCGGAAATCAAGGTGATGACGATAGACACAGTCACGATAGAGAGATTATTTGCGCGTGGAGCTGCTGCGGGCTGAGGGGGGTGGGGAGCGTACGCGAGCAGGGGAAATCGAGAGTCCGGTGGCTTCTGCCATCGCGATATCGGCCATGGCTTTATATGGACGGGGAATAATGCATTTGTTGCTCCCCGGGTTGCCAGAAGAACCCCCAACCCCCACTCGCTGGACACGCTCCCAACTATTCTCACCTCCGATATTCAACTGTTAAGAATTCGCTTTGCGAGCCGATACGAGCGTGTTGCCGAGCACGTAAATCAAATTCTCGCTGCGTTCGCCAAAGTAACGAGATGGGAATGCCGCGTTTCCACGATCCCACCCCCTTTTTTTTAACCTTCCAGCTCGCACCCTTCGGAAATTGATATTCTTCCGGAAATTCGCTTTCCTCTTCCGGTACCACCGGCGTCCGTTTCCTTCTGCCGGCATCACCGTCTTTCCAATAGCGAGAACGAGGCTCTAAGATCGATAGGAAACATTCTCCGATGGAACGCACCAGCTTTAATTTGTCCTGGGTGTGCTCCGCTTTTTCGGGGGTGTGACTTTTTCCTCGGCGATCGCGAAACTTTCACGCATTCGCAGAATCCGTTGTTACGTTTTCGATAAAGAGAGGAGAGAGAGAGAGAGAGAGAGAGAGAGAGAGAGAGAGAGATGCCGAGGGAACATTCTTCGTCTCGCTCGACGCTATAAAAATGTTCTCTTGGGAGAAATCGAAAGTCGCCGTGGCATTGCCGCTACCGAGCGAAATCGGGTCAACCGGCGCGCGGAAAAAATGGCATTCGTTTTGCGTGGACTCCGCGAGATTAAACGGTCGGGGTAAAGAACGGTTGCGCGGGGCAATAACTGGTTAGAGCAGTAACGATATGTAATCTGCCACTAAAACTTAAGTACGACGATATCCGCGTAGATTTATTCGTGGGAATGCAGCTCTCCGCTCTGGCGGAGCCAGCCGGTCGCGAGCTTTTGTTCCGAACAGACAGCTTTGCGAATTACACGGGAAAATGCATAATAAAAGCCTGCGCCGTCGTACCACGCATTAATTATCTCGCGAAAGAAATTTCTTTGACCGGTCTCTGTTCCTCGAGTGACATTAACGAACCGAACGCCGTGAAAACGTCGTCGTTCTTTCCTCCCTCGCCCCCTCCAACGCTACGGGCAATAGCAGAGCGGAGCGGAGCGGTGCGGAGCGGAGCAGAGCAGCAATAGCTACACTTTATTTATTAAACGACCAGCAGCTCGCTAATTTCTCATCGATATTTCCACCGAATGGCAATTGCGTTCCTGGAATGTTGCCACATAATGGACGAGTGCTTCTCGGAACGAGTCCAGAGATAGAGAATGGTCTAATGCATTTTTAATTCGCGTCCTGTCGAGATGTATCAGGAATAAACGTTAGATCAGCTTGCGTTAGCGGATGACGGTGGCCGTATCGCGGTGCTGCCGTAACGAGACAGTTCCTTTTCCGTGGTGGAATCCCGAGGCTGCTCCCTCGAGTCCTCGTCACGAGGATTACGAAAGCTTGGACGAAAGCGTGCGACGACGATAAATACAAGAAGATGATTTTCCGCTGAGTCGTCGGCTGCCGTATCAAATATTCATGGGGAAATCGGGATTCTCCGCAATTGCCATGACGATATCGGAGAGAGTCTCTCCTCCTCCTCCTCCTCCTCCTCCTATATACGATTCACGCATAATACATTCGTTGTCGCGACATCGCGAGATTAAATGCTCGTACAAGCAGTACAGCCTGGGACGGATATGGAGTTCCTGGTGTGAAAACGCATGGAAAGCAAGGGATCGGAGCCGGTACCGGTCGACTCGCAACGTCGGGGACTCGATATCTGCCTTTGACTGTACAAACTCTATACATGGCTGGCGCAAACTCGGCGACCACGTGTTCGAGTGTCCAAAGACATAATCGCCGTGGTTAGCGGAGATCCATAAAAACCGATTAAAGCGCCGTACCGCTTCTCATCCCCTCGTCGATCGGATAGTGGAAAATCTTTACGCCTCGCGACAGTCCTCTCTCTCTCTCTCTCTCTCTCTCTCTGGAAATTGCAGATCCGATATAGGGAAATCCATTAAGCAACAGCGAATGCTTTTCCTCCGAATAAAACCACTTTACGATATATAAATTTCCAATGCAAATAGCACGTAGGACACGCGGACTTTACGCGCAATATCAAATTTTTATTCGTCCTTTGGTCAATGCAAATGACTGAGCGTTTCGCACGACGCAGGACAAAGAGCTCGCAGGGCGAATCCTTCAGCGTTCGGAACTTCCATCGACAGCGGCGTCTTCGGTCCAATTAAATATTTGAAGGGACTTTCACTCCAATCGAAGACACCATCGCGATAATCGCGCAACGCGCTTACACACACGCGCGCGCGCGCATAAGTTCATGCTTACGGTTAATATATTCGTTGTCGTGGAAGCTGCGCTGGATTAACGAGGGAGAGAGGAAGAAAGAGAAAGAGAGAGCAGGATGCAGGCAAGTTGCACGGTTACATCGACAACAATATACGGTCTTCTGGAGAGAGGGGTGGTGTGGTTGCGCTGTACTTTCATCCGCGCTATCGGCGCTGCTCGTAATATAATACCGTAAGAAAACTGTTCCCTCCGCATTTATAATCGCGATTATGATCGCGGCAGGTTCCCTTTCCACGTATCGTCGTGGAGCGACGCAAGCAACTCGACGAAGGTGAAGTTATCTGCAATAACACGAGTCCGCGATAGCGTTGGACGAAGGTCGACTGCCCTATCTGGCGCGGATCACTAGATCCTCTATCGATGCATTAATAGTTCTCGGAATGGAAATAGCTCGCGATTTGTCCCCGGGCACGGCGGCAACGTTCGTGCCCTCGGCCATCCTTAATGGACAAACTGCGCTCTCTAACTGGCTGAGTTAATTTGCCAACAACTATTTTTATCGCGCCATTCGCTTCGCGAATCGATACCCCGCTGAAATATCTGTCACGCGTCATAATAGAAATCCACCGCGACACCGGATCTACGTAATCACATTTCGAGCAGCTCGCGTAATGTTCTTTGCCGGGCCAGAGACATCGCTACGGTTTCATCTGATAATTTCCATTTATCAGCATCGTTAAGCGGGATTAATGAAATATTCAGCGTACAATTTAACGAAATTGTCCCATTATTTCGAGATAAAGCGATGGGATTAAGCGCCATGCACTTTTTAATCCAAATATGATACTGCGTCGAGAGGGTATTGGGGGTGGGATATGCAGAGGTGGCTGGGAATTCGGTGGTGGAACGAGGGTGGAGAGTGGATCGGATCGATATCGACGCTAAGAAACAGATGGATCGTGGTGGTGTGTGCATCCGTCGGGTAAACAGAGGGTGAGCGGGGGTGGCGAGGGAAGTCAATTAAAATCGTAGCTGAATCGCGTTACAATGTAGTTGGTCGCGTGCCATCTATCTATTTCCGGTTAACGCACAGCAGGAAGGAGAGAGGGTCTTCGGGGCTGAGTGGGACTGCGGTGGCAAGGTGACGGTGGTGGCGGAGGGGGTGCGGAGGTAAATGTAATCTATTTATCGCGACTTGCAGCTCCCTTCATCGCGCGGCCCTCACCCTCGTCAGCAAACGCGTATATGCATCGGGCGTCCGCCCCCTCCATTAATAAATGTTCTCTCTCCCGCGCATTCTCTTTGGGGCATCTCTTTCCAACCATCCCTCTCCGGGGCCCGGAGCTTTGAATGTATCCGCTGCGCCCTTACTCTCCGTTCCATGCGCTAGTGCAGGCGGCACAATTAGCGCGCGCCATTAGTCAGCAGCAGCAGCAGCAGCAGCAAGCAGCCTTTTCCTCCTCCGGACAAAATTGTGCCTCGCTGCGAAGGCGCCCCTGTGTCTAGCGCACAGAACGAAGGGGTAGATTACACGGCTCGTGCCGCCCCAACGACGCTCCTCGAAATAGTCGCGGAAGGGAAAAAATTCAGCAAACACCGTACTTTCGTCCGGGCGGCGGCGCTTCCCGGGCAAATTTGCCAGCGATGAAAATTTCGGGCATTCGTCAGTGACCCCGACGAAACGACCAAAGCTCCGCCGCGTTAAATATTTATCGCGCTAGTTTATCTTGAAGACGCGCTTCAGCTACTCCCCGGTATAATTTCACGTCCGCAGAAATTTGCGCCGGAGAGAAAATTTTCGTAGGAAACGGAGGAGCGATAGCGACGATGATGGTGGTGGTGGTGGTGCTGGTGGAGGAGCATCGGCTCCGGCGGTAGCAGCAGCAGTCGCGTTCCCTCTGCCACCCCCGGCCCTTCGGGGTAAATACTCCTGGTGAGACAGTGGTAGGAGATTGATTGATTTTTAGACGAGAGAAGATTTGTCCCGGCGAAGAACGCGACTCACTGGACGATTTGATTGCTTCGCCGTAATGAAAGCTCCGATATGTCGGCAAAGGCTTCGGGCCCTGTTGCTGACTCTTATCGAAGCCTGAATACGCCGCGCTGAATATTCAGCTTCATTCGACCGAATATGACGGCGCTTCTTTCCCTCTTGACCTTCTTCCCCTCTTTCATCTTTTGTGTCCGAGCAACTGCAACTTGCAGTTACTCGGAAAAATCCGTAGATTGAAAAATTCCGAAAGCTCCAACGACACAATGCGCGCAGCGCAGCCCCACCTGGTTGCATATAAATTAAACAATGATGAAATCGACTCGATCAGCAAGTCTAATGGAACTCTATGCGCGCATGTGTGTGTTTGTGTGTGTGTGTGTGTGTGTGTGTGTGTGTATCTTTTCGCGTTCGTGAACGTTGTTTATACAAAAGAGCCGCTCGGATAAGGATCTAATGCCAGTGTTACAAGGGACTCCGAAGGACATCTCCGTTCGTGAGTATCTGACTGTAAACATCGCGGAATGGAGGACCCGCCAAGTCCACCAAGGTACCGTCCACGCAGGACCTTTCTTCCCTGTCCGTCCACTGAAAAGAGCAGTTATTCCTAGCTCGTGTTAGATGCTTATATTGGACGTGTGGCGTGCAAGGCGTGTGCTCGATGCTATAGATAAATACACGAACGTCCGCACCATATATTTTCTAGGGAAGTGTAGAGATATCCGCTCCAGCGACTACTACCTGGCACTGTCGCCTCGAAGTAAACGTATCCTAAATGTCATTGACTTGAAACTGTGCTGTACGCAATAACGAACGATATTTATCAGGGAAAAGAGGCGGTTCTTTGTTCATATTTACGTAACTCCGCGGCCACGAAAGAACGCGGCGCTAAAAGACACACACCGAGTATACGTGACTCAGCGGCGTTTATGTAACTTCATTCTCTTTGCCGGGGGAGAAATTAAGATATTCCTTTTCAGCCGTAGCCACGGTAACAAGCATTTCCACGATAGTAACTTGGAATTCCGTAGCGGCTAATGGAACGACTTAATTATTCTAGTGGTGACTGGGGGTCGGGAGGGAGGGAGGGAACCAATGGAAAATCCTTTCCCGATAGATACGTATTTGGAAGAAAAGCTGAGGGGCGACGCGGGGCGAGCGAAGTGTTTCGCGCGTGCTCGCGTAATTTGCTTTTCCCCGCAATTACCCCGTTCCCGAGGGCGGGAAACTTTGCCGCGAGGGAGGGCGGCGTCTTCACGGGAATAAAAAGGGCACACGTAGGTTAGTCGAGAGACGGAGGGAGACAATGGTATATTAAAGGTTCTAGTTTCCGCGCAATTCCTGCACCGGAGTAGACGCGCACACAGGAAATTATGCTCCGCTAGTTGGATGTAAACACACACTCGGTGCATCCAGATTGCTCGTGCTCCGCTCGAAACTATAGTAGGTGGGACCGGGTTGGGGTTGGGGTTGGGGTTGGGTGAAGGCAGGAGCAAGGGGAGCAAGGTGGGATTCGTTGTTGCGCTCGCAGCCACATTAGGACAAGTGCGCCACAGGAATTCATGGTTTCCAGCCCAGCAGCAGCAGCGGGGATGGGTTTTCCATGTGGCTCGCGCAACTATGGAACTATGGCGTGCCGCGTGTTCCCAATGTAAATGCGCCAGCCTAAAAGCTCAAAGGACTCCGGGGGCCGTGTAGCGTACGCTCGGACCCGCTCGCCATTCGAGTTCTGAACATCGTCCATCAAAGGGACGCCCTTCGGCTGGGGGTGGCCGCCATTTGTGTTTAGGCGTTACGCGGAAACGTTACAGACACCTGTGTCGTGCCGTGCCGTGTCGTGCCGTGCCGTGCGTTCGCCAGCCATTATTCTCAGTCCCATTGGTGCATGCGAGCCCGACGTACTCGTATCAGCTCCTACGTGCGGATGCACTCCAAGCAGCCAGAAGATCAGTTGGGCATTATTACGCTCGAGTTCTAAGACGCGTTCCCTTCGAGCCCTTGCATTGTCATTACGAAACCACGACCCACCCCCTCGCGCACACGAGTCGCACGGACGGGTGCTCACCAATACCGACGCGTGTCGCCCGTCGCCTACCGCTTCCACACACGCGTAATTATCTCGACGGATACACTTGACCCAATTAAAGCGAGCCCGCGCGTCCACCGACTTAATCAGCAATTAGCAAACGCGAAGAATACACGGCACGACATCGATCTACCGGGTGGCGCCTTCGTCGCTCGCCGAAAAAAGAGAGGACGAAGGAAACCGGTGGACGATAGTTTCTTTCGGTACTTTTCGATTTTCTGGGCTCCGCCGAGAAATTCCGAAGGTGTTTGACAGATCCCCATACAGCGTTTGGCGCGAAAGTATAATGTACGGTTGTACGTAGCGCGCGCGCGCGTACTAGCGTTTATCAGCTATTTGTAGCAACTCGCGCGAAGCGAAGCTGCGGTCCTACATGGATGCACGCGAAAGCAATCTGGAGATTCGTGCCGAGTGTTGCATCTCGGATATATTTGCAAGCTCTCGTCGTACATCTGTGAATCCTGAGATTCGACGTGCTTCCACGCGCTATTCAAACATTTGTCAGAATGCCGCTAGACCGCGAACACACGAGCACGGGGCTATTGACGAGACTACTCTGACTATGGACACGCCGTGGAGACCCACGCAAATGAAATTCTATTATAAATCTATAAATATTTATTCGGCAATGCGCGCGTGTCGCGTCAACGACGCAAGTTTCCACTACCATCGTCGAGTACCTCGACGCCGTCGCGCATCGTCGAGACGCGAACGGGGTAAAAACGTTGTCAGCGATGTCTCGACGACGGTGCTCCTCCCCCATCCTATTTATCACCGCAATTAAGTCCTTGGAGCGATGTAAATGTGGACAAGATGACAGTGAAGCGAGAGAGAGAGAGAGAGAGAGAGAGAGAAGGGAGAGGGAAACTAGCATAAATAGTGGTTTGATCCGTGAGTACCTACGTGGCGGCACTCAGGTACGAACTTCACACCGCCGGTGGGATTGAAGCACTCGTACATCCTGACACTCTCCGATTTATACTTGTGTTCTGCCACACAATCGCGCGCTCTGTACCCGAAGAGCAGCGAATCCTCCAGGCGTCCGCGTCACCGCAGCTCTTAACGAAAGGGCCCACCACGATCCTCATGGTTTCCACCCACGCGCGCCTCTGCTCATTCGTAGCGTTTGTTCTCTCTGTCGCGGTACACCCACGCTCCCGTCGATTTCTGCGATCCTCTTTGTTCGTACCGCCCGCTCATCGCACGCATTGTTCGTCTTTACAAGCTCCCGCTCGCTCCCTGGATCCTGGACGCTACCAGAACGCGAGAGAATCCTGCGCGAGCTCCCTCAACGCTAGTTCGCGCCCTTCCGTTCGTGTCGGTGCACCGGCTGTGTCCGTGTGCGCGGAAAAGCTTCCCTTGATGGAGTCTGCAGTCGAGAATCGCGAAGTAACGAGTCTGGAGTACTGCACTCGGCTCGACACTCGAGAGCGCACTCGAAATGGCTAAAACACCTAAAACGTCGTTTCACGCGCTATTTATGTCGGCCGACGTGTGTATTTGCTTTCACTCCCCCGCCCTCGCGCCGTTTCCTCCCCTCGCTGGAAACGGACCACTGGACCGCACGGTCCAGATGCCCACTGTGCACTTCCGGTGCCGCCACCCCTTACCCCTCTCGCCCCTTCAGCGCTGGACGCTTTCAGTTTTCTTGGAAAACTCGTGGAAGCTTTTCCCGGCATGTGCGGGGGCGGCAAATGGGTGGTAAGCGTTTGGAGGAGGCTCGATCGAAATGCCTTTCACGATTGCGGAGGGCGGGGGAGGGATGGGGGAGCGAGGGAGCGAGCTCGCTCGAGGGGAAATGGAATCGCGTGCTTCCCTGGATGTATTTGCGGCGGGCACGCATTGTTTTTGTAATTAGGTAAAGGCATTAATTTGATTAACAAAGCTTATTGTTAGTCAAAGTTAGCGACACTTCTCAGCGCTCCATTTATATATTACAACGCTGATATTTACTTTCGACTTACATCGGTGTATCGCTGGTTGTTAAGTGTGCTCCGTGAAGTGTCATTGTTGCAGCGCACAAAGGACGTGCAGCGTGTTTCCGGAGCCACGCTAATTAGTGATTCGACTTCCTGCCTCTTCGTGTAATTTACCCCAGTCTATTTGTACGTCAGATAACAAAGTCCGGGGGTAAAATAAATTTCAAGCTCGGCTCTCAACAATATCAGTGGAGAATAAATGTAGCAGCGGAAGCGCCATCAACTAGAAATAATTATTAGTGACATTTATCGGCTATGGGCTATGTCGAATGTTGAAAATACTAATCGTACAACATTGGCGTCAGGTGTTTCACCCCCCCCCCCCCCGTCTCTTTCTCTCTATAAAATATGCATCTTGCTTATATTTTCATCGAAAACCGATCAATTATGTTGCACGAAGCTTGATATCATTTCCCGGAATCCCTAGCCCATTAACCGGAAGCAATAAAATCCTTCTTCCCACTGAATAAAATCACAGGCGATTTCATTGAAATAATATAGGAAATCCGTTGCGCGGAGGAACGGAGAGAAAAGAAAGCCAGAGACGGAAGGCGAACGCGCACAGAGAGTTCCTGCTGGGTAAATTAAATTGTAAAAAGAGAATATACATCGGATCGCACGTGGTTTCGCTGTACGACGCATGGAACGCCCGTCCCTCCATATCACACGCGTGTTCTCTCCACCAGAATATTAGGACGTTGTAACTGCGGCAACTGCACGTGCTTTGCGCGCGCGCCCATGCGAGTGTATGTTTCCGTGACGTAACAAACACCTGACAAGTTCCGAGTTTCCATATCGTTATTCCCGAGCTGCGCGACCGCCGCTGCTTTTCTTCCCGGGAAATTAGGAAAGTTGAGTACGCGCGAGTTACGGGGGTGCACGCCCCAACCCTAAGTTGCCGGAAAAAGTTTGTAGGATGAGAGGCGCGCGACGATGACCATCCAACGAATTTATCCAGCGGGGGGTCAGAACAGGGCGACGGTGGGTACCGGCTGCCACCGAAGAGTAATTGAAAAGTGTCCGAAGGTTTTTCTCCCGCTGGTGCAGCGAGTGCCAAAAACAACCCCGGACTCACAGCCCATTATTAACAAAACAACAGCGTCCTTTTTAGCGGATCGATGTAAATTCTCTCCTCCCTGCAGCTCTCCTCCCCTACATCCTCTCGTTCCTTGACGCGAGCGCGAACGAGAAACACGTGCCGTCAGAAATAACTCGTTTCAGATCTTAACTGCGTCTTAAAAATAATCGATAAAACTACTTTCGTGAGTAAACAAACTTTCCAGATAAAACGAAATGACCCGGAGTTTTACGATAATAATTTTATCTCATTATAATGGCAATAAAAGTACTTTTTTGAAGCACTAGCCTGTAGACGTCCACTATTCTATTTATTAGTGTGTTTTTCTCTCGGAGTTAGCTGCGCGCGCGTATCCGTAGATCAGGTTTTCTCAGTTTTAAAGACGTTCATTAGCAAGTGGAACAGAAATCAAGCGAGGTTGCTGCCACTGCACGAGAAGTGGTAGCACGTATAATATTTTAGCGGTAATGGAAATTTAAATAGTGGCTGGAAGTGATTCTTTTATGCGAATAATTTGATTAACAGTTAATTCGCGTTGAGTGTATTCGGAGCTGTGCGGTACGTGATGCACCGGGCTTATATCTCTTGGCTTATACGCGCTATTAAAGCGGAGCCATTGCTATCCTCGGCGAATAACTGAAAAGGGTCGAGGACGCCTCTTACGGTGTACTTCTATTCCGCGTTGAAATCATATATTCTCTTCCGCAGGTTCTCTTACCAAAGACCCACGCTCACTACCACCACCGGATACACCAGATACAAATTCCACAGATACTATTCCGAAATGCTAACTATTGTACGTCCAATAAACTCCAACATTCTTATCAACTATTCCCACCGACGGGGAATCGAGCATTCTTATTCCTCGGGATTGAAATCATATTAGCGTAAAGTTCGCGGAGTTCAAAGCGTACGCGAGAATAGCGAATCGAAGAAACTTGTGCAACAAACATTATTTATTAAGCTCTAGAATTCTCTATGAAGTTTTACATTTGGCGTTATTTATAAAGTTTGACGTAAAGGATTCCACGGGTTTGTTCCATATCGAGGACTTGCTCGGAAGAAACTGCGCTGCAATCGCAGCTCGTGAAATTTTCAGAAACCGAAGATACGGCTCGTGGATGAAGCGATATTTGTGTTTTTCAAAGCCGAGGGTTCTTTTAATAATTAAATGGCCACGGAATGGGAAGTCGAGGGTCGGACGAGGAGGACTTTGCAGGTTGGAGGTGATAGATGTTGGCTCGCCGGGATATCATGGTCGCGCGAAATTTGCGAAAGAACTTTTAATAACTGGCAGGAAGTTAATCTGGAGGTTAAAACGGTATTAGCCGGCTGCCGCCGCAAAGTGTTGAAAAAGCCAGTCTCTTTCTGACCCGAAGCCATAATCGCTTAACGGAATCGGATTAGAGTGGAGCTCGTTCATATGACAGTTCATATCGTCAAATCGATTTGATTTCCCTACACGCGAGTCCAGTTATTCTCGAATTTTCTGTTTTTCTTCCCTCGAGCAAAATGAACAATTTTCAACCAACTCCTCCACCAGGATAAACAATTTCCTCGGCTGCGTATCAGGGGGAGGGGAGGGGCTGAGGGGTAGCTTCGATTGCCCCGCGAGAACGACCACTTTTATTATTTCGATTTGCAAATGTCGCATATTCGCTCGAGTCTCAAGATCGAGCACCGTTCCACCGCTTGGCTAGGCACCACCACCACCACCACCACCACCACCCCCTTGGATTCGATAAGTTCCAGGGTTTCCGTTTTTCCAAATCTTCCTGTTTATCGATACCAGTTAAATGTAGCGTAACGCTGCCTCCTTCTTTCCTCCTCTGTCATTTTTCTTCGTACATCGTCGGACGAAATGGAGCTGCGCGCTCTTTATTAAAAAATAACGTCACGATTAAAATTAATTAAGATAGATCCTACTTTTTAATCCTTTCGGTCTCAGGGGTATTACTTATCTCGGAGTCGACAGCTGTCATTAGCCTTTTTATTATCTTTTAAGGAGATTCTCCAAGTCCGTTTTCTCGGTTCTATTTCATTTGGAGCTCCGGTAGAGTCGTCGTCGTCGTCCCGTTAAATCGTGGCGACGAGGAGATATCGTTTAACTGTCTACTCACGCATCACGATCTACATCGGTTTGACACAATAATGCAGCGGTGTTATTGTCATTCTCACGTTCCTACGGGTCTTCCATCCAGAGAAAAAGGAATATTGCGCTGCAGCCCGAGGAATATTCGCGTGGAATAAACGAGGACAATTCTAGTCCGAACGGGATACCCCGGCAAAAGAAACGACGAGTGAAATTGTTACTCTTAAATCGTAAATCTCATTCTTTTATTACAAATTCCCTTAGCGGCTCTTATTTTTTTGTCCTCTCTCGCTCTCTCTCCCTCCCTCCCTCCCTCTCTCTTTTACCGTCCGATCACAATATCCTCGAAACAAAGCTTTCGCTATCAGAGTTTCCGGCGGGTCACACGGATCAATACCTCGCTATTTGATTTCCTAGAGCAGACGTTTTACACAGAGTCTTTATCCGTAGTGGCTCCTCGCCATGCAGAACGGAATTTCAGCTTTGGTATTCGCTGCCGAATATTTGCGCTTCCTTCGTAAAAAGCTCATACTCGCCGCAATGGGAAAACTCGCCATAATCAAGGCGAATTCGAGTAGACTCGCAAGAAATAAGTCGTGTTTAAAGCTGTGTCAACGTTTATCGTTCTTCCAATTCCTCTCTTCTATTTAAACATCTTCATTTCTCTAATATTTACCGAGCGAGTTATCCGCTTCGCTCTTTTGCTCAACCGCGCCGCTCCCGCGCGTCCAGTCTCTCGGCGCGCAATTCTTTTAATTCTTTTCTCAGCCCAGGCTTTCCCCGGTTCCCCGCTGTAAAAAGATACAACGGGAGGGCACGACTCCCGAGCTCGCCGGTTCTATTTGATTTTCGCGAATGCCAGCGCAGCAGTCCTCCTCGCGACTAATCTCGAGCTCTCTCCCATCGATTTCATCAAATGTATGCGCCGCCATTCGAAATACAGCGGGAAAATGCATTGCCCCGACCCGTAAATCCTTCACACGCTATTTGGATCACTATTGGAAATTACACAGCGAGCGAATGCCTCCGCTGAAATACGGAAATCTTTCACGCGTCGCGCGTTTATCGACGCTCGGTATTATTTCAATAAAACAGGAATATCTCTCCCTCTCTCCCCTTTAAGTTTTTCCTCTTCGCGACGAGAGCGTTGAATGGAAGAAGAAGCTTATCAATTTATCACGTTGAGAGTCTCGCCTCTCGAGCATCTGCTTCCACGTTATATCAATTATCCTGGAATATCAGGAGTCGGGGCTGCGCAGTTAGGTTCTTCGTTTGATTTGTCACCATAGTGATATTAATCCTGCGAGTGACCGCACACGGAGAAAAGTTGTCCTCGCCCCCGGTGAAAAGCCCCGTGATATTTGCCGAGCTCCACGGAAAAACTTTGCTGTCGTTTTGGCGCGGCGCATGCACGTTGGGACGAACACAGGCAGGCAGGAAAGCAACGAGGCAGGTAGGCAGGCTCGAAACTATGAAATCGCATTACCCGATGAATATGCAGCGCGATTTTGCAGCGAAGAAACTTTTCGACAGGCGACGGCGAGCGAGCGGAGGGGGTGAGACTGCGGGCAGGTCAGGACTGCCCTGTCACCGAAGCTGCAATCGTCGCGTCGAGCCCCCGTCCTATTATAATTAGAGTAAAAAGCCGAAGGACGAGTGTCCGCGATCTATCTCGCGACAAGAGGATTCGTAGGCGCTGAAAATGCGCGTTTAACAGTACGCAATGAGCCCCCCGGTAGTTTCCTAACGATCTGCCTCGCAACGAAGTGTTTAATTACTGGCGCGGATCTATTTGCATCGATTGTATCAATCTTTGAAGAGATCGGATTCAATCGTTGTACCAAATGTGCAGATTAATTTGATGCTCAGTTAGATAACCCCTCATCATGTTCAATCAAGCAGCGAACGTGGATTGGATACAATCAAATATTCGACGCGCGGAGGAATGGAAAATCTGACTGAGCGCGCAGAACCGTAACACAGAGCTATTAGTCGTTATAGCGGTCGATTCTGCGATCTCTTCCCGCATTCTTCTCCTCGTTTCATCGCGTTGGACTCTGCTCTCTTTCAGGCCGTTTCGTTTCGTTTCGTTTCGTTTCGTTTCCCCCCCGTTATATCAGACCTGCGCCAGACCGCGCGCGATCGGAAAAGTTAGGGAAATGCCGAAGCTTTTAGCGAGCTATCGCTCGAAGGGGTGGGAGGGGCCGCGTAAACTTGACTAAACATACGGAGGAGCCACTTCCGTGTACCTGTATCTAATCCAGCCTCGGTAGACTGATTTCCAGCGAAGCGAAGAATTTCCAGTTTCTGGGAGAGACAAGTTCCAACGACACGTCGATGAGATACCTTAAGAATGTATTTTTCAAGTAACTCGTGGATAAGATTTGCTAGGACACAGAATCGAACGTATTGCCCGGCGCGACGAGTCGACGCGGTGGCTATAGACGGAGAGACTCGACATCGCTTTTAACGGAAAAAGATAAAACAGGTTGTTGGAACGGTACGTGAATACGGGGGAGGATAGGGCAGAAAAGGGCCGATGCTGATCGGACAGCTGGAGGATCTTCGCTGGGCTTGTTTGCAACTGCAACTCTCCGGATGCTATTGCTCGCGCTGTCTTGCTCAGCTAGCTTTAAACCCTCCATCCCTTGGCTTCTGCCTTTACTCACTCTCTCTCTCTCTCTCTCTCTCTCTCCCTCCCTCCACTCTCCTCCTTCTCTTTTTCCTTTACCCTCGCAAGAGTTGTTCCTTACATTTCTTTGCCGGGAATGCCCCACCTTCTTCAAACTTTTCCCTACCACGCCATCCTGGCGTTTCCTTTGGAATTTTTCCCACCCCTCGCTGACCCTTTTCCAGCTTTTTCGTCAAAAATTGTTACACGCCATTGCAACATTCGCGTCTCGGTTGCCCTGTTCAATGTGTGCGAAACCCTCTTACCAAACCCACTTACAGCATTGCCTTCTCCTTCCAAGTGAGATGTTCCCTATCGCTAATATTGGCCTCTACCAGCATAGCCGTTCTCTTCTTCCTTCCACCTGGGTTTCCCTGGCTCTCTCTCTCTCAAGCTCGCCAAAGGTACTGTTCTATTCTCGTCCTCCTCGGTTGTTCCCTAGCTTTTGCCCCGGGAATCCTGGGGTTGCTTCTTACATACATGTACACTTGATAGACAATATTCTGCTTGTAAGAGGATTCTGTTTGGAGATTTAACTAATACATTTGTATCTTGTACTTGTTGCAGAGGTTGCAGTGGCCTAGTACAGGAGCACATCGGGAGCTCTGCTATTTGAAGGGGCGTAGCGAGGATGATTGCCAAAACTACATTCGAGTGTTCGGTAGGCAAGGACCAGACCGATTTCTGATCTGCGGTACCAATGCTTACAAACCTTTCTGCTGGCCCTTCCGAATCAAGGTAAGTGCTTTGTCACCATAAACAGTTACTGTATAAAATAGGACGTATCCATTCAACAATGAATAAATAAATAAGTAAATCAATTATCTTCCAAATGACCACTTCTTTTTCCCTCACCAAACGGCAATCTTGACAAAGTTGCCTGAACGCGAACTCAAGCTTTGGAAACACGAGATAATTGATCGTTTGATACCACGGTTGTGGGAAACGTAATTTACAAAGCTTGGAAAATTATATGAAACTACCCTAAGGGATGTGAAATCTATACGGGGATAATGAATGTGAAGATTGTCGGCATATAGTCAGGCAGAGGGGGAATTATTAAGCTAAATAGTAAAGTTTCAATAAATATCCTTAAGAAGGATATCCGCGGGCACCTCTCGTAAAGCAAGAATACAATTTCTGACAGTCGGCACATGACGGTATTTTTCAATACCGTTAGCTCCACGAGCAAATAAAGAATCTTGGCATTTCATTTTCCACGTTTTCTCCACATTTTTCTCGGTGGCCATTATGGCAATCCAAACAACCGCGTTCGATCCATAATGATTCACGAGCCAGTCTTAAGACACGGGTATGCAGATAAAATATAGTTTTCAGAGGCCTCCCATTTCGAAGAGTGAAATTAAATGTTAAGTTATTTAAATGTTCGCGGGGTGAAAGGAGTTTTGCACGATAGACGCGCATTTTATTGATTTTATTATTCGATTCGTGCGTGTACCGTTCCTTCCAATAATAGATTGATTTCCACCGCGAGTTATGCGCCAACGAGAGATTACTCGGAATAGATTCGAAACCCTCGCAGCCACATCCAGCGGCTGATTGACCAATAAGTTAAAAGTGATCCGTGCAACTAAACGCGATACGCGCACCAGCACCAATTTTACGTCGATGCAAGACCGTCCGACCCAAAGTCGAAGGGATGATCGATGTCCAGTTTAAAAAGCACAAGCGCAAAAATATGAGCTCGCGAAGGAATTGGGGGAGGAGGTAGGAGGAAGCTGCGACGAGAAAAACAATTTCTTACAACTTGGTCGAAGTAATAAGCGAAAGAACCCTCTAAAAAGAATTAGCGCATCCCCCGATCCATTAGCCACGAGTTGGGCACCGACAATCGTGAACTTTCGCTCGAACAAATACGATCGGGACACTTTGAGCGTAAAGGCAACGCCACGATCGAGATAAGCGCATTTCGAGATCACTGTTAGGGGTAGACTCGCAGGAAGATAGGAAGGGCGGGGATGATGGGGTAGGGGGAGGAGAGACATCGCGGCGCCTGGCGTCTCAATAATGGCACGTCTTGGAAACGCGTCGTCATGGTCGAGATATGGAAGGAACGGGCCGAGGGATGGGGCGAGGACTCGGCCAGGGTGGTGGCGGCGCTCTAGAAGATGAAAAGCGAGAAAGAAACCGGGCGAGAAAGAAGTAGCGAATGTAGAGAAGGCGCAAAGTGGCATGCGCGCGTGATTTATCTGCTCGTATATCCTTCCCGGTTGATCTCGGTCGAAGCCCCTGGTGGTTTGCGCGCATACGTGTGCCGGAGATGACAATGGACCGATAAAGCAGGCCGAGCTAGATAATAGATACGTCCGTGACTGTTGGCCGAGTGTCGCGTATCGCCACTATCGCCCGGCTCGAATGTCCTGAGAACTCGGTGTGTAATCAATCGGAGGCGTCTCTCCTCTCGTTTTCACGGAGCCTCTCTCCGTTGAAAGTCTTCGACGAACCTTCAACGGTGTCTGTTTTCGATACCGGTCTCCCCCACCCCCATCCCCACCCCTTTCTCGCTGACAAGAACGAATGCTCCTCCTGGACATCAAGATACCCCGGCCAGATGACAATTGTAGTAGTAGCCAGGGAAACCGAAGCGACGTTGATAACCGACTCGATGCTCGTCGCTTTTACGTCTTCTCCTTGCAATGGCCGCTCCAATCTATTTCCATCGGAGTTTACCCTCCGAACCCCTCCTCTCTCTCTCTCTTTCAGACAAGCAGACTTATCTCAAGTATCTGTTCTCGGTTAATTTCTAACATTGTAGGTTAGTGGCGTTGCAATGTTGTTGTTGGTAGTGTTGTTGCGGGTGGTGATGGTGGTGGTGGTGGTGGTGGTGGTACTGCCGCTAAATGTAATGCAATTTTGGTGTTCGTTGGCTTGTCGCGCTCTATAGCCGTGCAAGAAGTTGCCGCCGCGACCATTATACTAATTCATTTCGCTGCGCGTATATAGACGCGTATATAGACGGTGCCCAATTGCCTCACGACCAATTCTCACGCTCATCGGACAAATTCCAAGTTTGACTTTATTTCAAGGAATAGCCGGTTTCGCGTGCACGTAGGGCGAATGGTACTCGGCGACTTTATTCCAGGTGCCGTTCCGAATGTCGTTAAAGGCTCCTCGAGTAATCGGCCGAACGAGTTTCCTAATTACTCGGCAGCCGTATCAGAAGGGGCCATGAAGACTTTTCTTTCCTCCTACGAAGAGCCGAGCACGCACGATTTCCTTTATTATCTCATTTCGTTAACTGACTCCGTAACAACAAACGCGAGATATGATAGGTCGATAGATAAAGCCGTTCCGCGCAAAATAATCGAGGTGCAGCATTGGGAAGCGAGCGATTTCTTCGAAAGAGCAGAAATTATCAGAGTGCGGGGGAGGGGCGAGGAAGAGGGGGTGTCGCTTATTTGGAGAAAGGGAGGTAGTTTTAGATTACGGAGCAGACCGTAGGAAGTCTCGCTCGTTAAAGAAATGAGGATGGTGTCATTTTTCGCGATCTCAACACCTGCAGGAACTACGCCAATGGCTACGCGCTCAAGCTGTTACTTGGAGAGTCTCTCGTTAGAGACCGGATCCTGATGTACGCGTATGCTGCTGTTGCTGGAGCTCTTGAGAATTTTGCTATTTTTTAATCGTGTCTTCGATTTGTCAAATTTCGCGATTCTTTACCAAGACACTCGACGACAATCACCGAGATTTGTCACAATCGTCAAGCGCGAAGGTAGTGAAGTCGAGACTAGGGTCTACTCCTCTCTTCGGATGCAAAGTGTTGTGCCATTTTAGTATTTGGAATGCCATCGAGAATAAGGACCCTTTGAATAATCGCACGAAAGAGCCGCTTCTACGACTGGGCAAACTCTTGTCTCCATCAAGAATAAAACTCAAGTATCTTCTTTCCTCGGGCGGGCTCCAGTGGTGGAAGCTGCTCGGTTGTGCCATTATCATTGTCATTCTTAGCCATTCGTTATAACCGTATTGCTGCTGCTGCTGCCCCTCCTCCTCCTCCTAACTGTACGTTCGCAATCATTGATTCGACGAGAAAAGAATTTTTTCATTTTTCATCGAGCCGCTGCATTGTAATCCGAAATTTTATTCCAAGCTCCCTCGCGCTCGCAAACTTTCTCCTTTCTTCAATTTCAGTAATCTCTTCATTCCCTTCTCCAATTAAATTTTTTCTACGCTCAACTCTCCGAGTGTCGCCGCTAAACTTTGAAACAATTATAATTCCCTTAATTGTGAAATGCTTTTTGAATAAGAAAGACTATTCTCTTTAATGAGAATAGAACATTTCGTAAGGCGGTTGTCAAACATTAAAAAGAGTTTGCCCGGCAGTAAAAACTTTCCAAGTATCTAATCCACTCGAGGAAAAAAAGGCAGCGTATCGTCTGGAGGCCTAAAAGGGAGGAGAAAAACGATACTCTCGCTGGAGCTCGTGCCTTATCTCAAACCCAATTCTCACGTACAGCGCGAGACTACGTTGTCTTACAATTTATTTCGAGAGGGACAATTCGATACGCACGCCTCATCCTTAAGTATCTTTTTATTCACCCGGGCCTTTCACTTTTAGCTCCCAGGGAATTTCAGCGTGGATTATGCAAGGGCTTTGTGTACAGTTGCGAATACAATACGCATCCCGAGTCGTAAATGAAAAAGTTTCGAGTACTCGAAAACTGGGATAAAGATTAGATCGTTGAAGCGCGCGCGCGCGCGGGAAGTATCGGTTTTCGACGTAAAGAGAGATACTCGTGTGTGTGTGTGTGTGCGTGTGGGAAATGCGCAATACTTTTCCCATTGTCGTTCCACGCCTTATCAGAAGCCTAATTCTCACGTCCAGCAAAAGGACTAGCCAGTAGCTTTTATTCCAAGCACGTGGCTAGATATGGCTTCCGAATGCGAGAGTCTATACCTTCGACTCATCTTCCTCTTTCTTTGCTCTACCAATGGTGCTCGTACTCGGGCAAGGGGCCCGAGGGAGAGCGAGAGGAAAAAGGAAAGGGAAAGGGAGAGGGAGGGCTATCTGCCTTTCCCTCTTACGATGCGAGGTTCTCCAGCCAGCTCCACCAACCTTTCCTTTCTCTCACTTCCTTCCTCGAGTGCTCTGGAGCTCGTCCAACCTTCGTTTTACGTAGCCAGTTTCCTTTTCGAGATTCGCGTCTCGTCGAGAGCAAAGCAACCTCGGCGCCTTTAAACGCGCGATTCCAAAACCAACCCGCTCTCAGCCCTTCTTGGCTAGTCCTGAATGCCTCTTACCTTCCTCTCCTTATCCCCTCATCTTCGCTCCTCTGCCTCACGATCATACGCATCGCTTACCAGACAACGGATACATTCTCTCTCGCTCTCTCTCTCTCTTTGCCCCGAGAGAACCGTGATTTCAAGAAAACATCCCCGCATTGCGAAAACTGTTCATTTCCCAAAATTCGCCACTCCTCATTCGCACCACCTCTCTCCCCACGTTCTCGTCTCTAACGTTTGACAGAATTCTATAGCGGGGGTGCGTCTTTGCGTTATTTACCGCGAGAGTATAAGAAGAGTGTTGCGCAATGGGAAATGGACGAGGATCGCTACGCTATCCGGGGAATAGCGTGGAGCCAACGATATCGCCGCTTACCTCCTTCGGCGGTCATATCGTTTTTCGGAAATCGCCTTCCAGATGAGGAAAATGTCTTGTTCCCCAATACGAGACGCCTTAACGCTCGATCCAGTGATATTCCTCCATTCAAGTTTTCCAACGGCATAATACTTTTCACCGAACGTTCCTTTTTCCCACTTGGTTCTTCGTGCTACAGCCATTCTTAGTCGTGGTACCCTCTGTCACTCTTTTTCCACGTTACTCCATCACTGTTTCTATTCCAGCATTCTTCGGTCCCGGATTTCCCGTGTAACCATCGGTTTTCTTCCTGCAATCCGTGTTCCTCCTTTTTGCCCCTTTTTGTCTTCCTCCCTCCGTTCCCGAGGCAGCTTTACCGTGTACTCCCGACTCCAAGTACTCGTGCAACAATCAGTTTGCCTTCGAAATTTACGTCCGCTACACGGAGAACTGCAGTTCCGAAAATCTTTTCTAGTCGGCCATGCGCCTCCATCCCCCACGTCCATTCTTCCTCGCATTTATTTTTGACGAACTGCTACGTAGCGGCATAGCAGTTCCATCAGTTTTCCTCGCGAGACTTCACCCGCTCCCCCTAGCTTCTCCTCCTTCTCCTCCCCCTCGCATGAAATTCACAGTTCGGCACGCTGTATTTGGTCTACAGCCGTGAAATATCTCGGGTTTGATGTCCCTTGCATCATACCGCGCCCGTCGCTTTCTTATTTCACCTTTTATTTGCTCGTACCACCTTTATTTTTCCTCTTCACCTTCGTCATTTAGCTTCGTACGCCTCCCTCCCCCCCTATACGTGCACTCGCAAAAGCTATGATTTATTATAATTACCTAGCGAGGTATTATATTCGTTAGCCATTCCAGTCATTTGCCAAGAGATTATGTAGTTTCTTGCGCACTATCCTGAAATAATGGTGGCATCGAGATTTTCTTCGCTCTTCGGTATTACCAGGTCACCCAGAGGCTCTCCACAGCCCGCTCCTCTTCTTCTTCTTCTTCTCATTTCATCCTCGGCCGTCGAACCTTCCCTCCATCGAAACTTACTTACCGTTCTCGTTTGACCGCGCGCACGATCCAGGCTAATATCGAGACATTAGAAAGGTACCTCGCTACCGAAGCGACACTTGACTTTCCCCCTCTCGTTTCATGGAGTCAGCGTGCGTCGTCTCCGCGAAGAAAACCTGAAGGATTCCGCCGCTCGAGGAATCATTCACGGGCGGACGGACGGGGAGCGCTACTTTACAGTGACTTTAATGCGAAATTCCGAGGGCGAGCCTTCATCGAAGGAATTGGCCTTTGGAGCGCGTGCATCTCCAGCAGTCGGCCCAACCCACCCTGGCCCGTCACACGCCATCTCTCTCCTCTATTCTCGTATATCCCGAGAGAGTTGTACCGCTGCCACGTACTCTGGGGGTCCGTCGTTCCACTCGTGCACAGGGCCATGCACGGAGAAGAAACCTTCGACACGACGCCGCCTTTTCTCCTTCCTATCCCATTGTTATGCTTTACGTGTGTCGGACTTCTCAGAGCGGTGCATGTCGATCGTAAGCGGTGTCGTATTTCACTGTCCGTTCATTCATGGCACCTCCACTCGATATTTACTCGCTAACGATTTTAAATTACGCCGTCGGGTCCATTCTTCCCGCCAGGATAAAACGACCTCCGACCAGCTGTATCTCTTTTTAACTGTCCATTAAACCAATCCTCTCCCCCGACTCTCCTCCTTTGTTTTTCCTCCGCTGGGAATCCGCGTGTCATCGAAAATCCCTCCGTGAGAGCCTCGCTCCCTTTTTCTTTACCGCTCGAATCCCACTATCCTCTCTCCCCCACCCTCTTCCTCGAATATAATCAGCTTTTTTAACAGAGCTACTTTTCACGGTACATTAATTTCAATCTTGTCCAAACGATAGAATCTGCGAAATGTGTATAATTCACATCGATTCTCCGCTTTTTCCGAGTATCGCGTGCTTCACGGTATTCCGTGCTCAATCACTCGCGAAAGATGCAAGGCTGCGCTAAGATTTTCAATTTAACGAGCGACTTTGCTGTGTTCTTTACTTAGTGTCCTCCGACGTGCGATTTCAAAGCTGAACCTTCGCTCGGCCGGCCCTCAGACCTCATCCAGTTTCACTCCCTTCCGCCCTCCGGCGCTTTTATACTCCTACGTTCTCACCTAACCAGTTTACTTTTCAAAGTTTTCGATTTATACATAGACGTGGCTCGACTCAATGTGCTCTTTTCGACATTCCTTCGGTATCTCTTTAAATCCCTTTGAAATACGGTTTCTTCCCCTTTCCACTCCCCCCCTATTGTCTTCCTTCGGCCAACTACTACGATACCCACGAGTTTTTATTCCTTGCACCGCTCAAGCTTTTTTAACTCTCTAATTATGTAGAATAGACTTTAATCCAGGTTACTCCAATGGGTTTTGTCTTTTATTCCTTGTTTCTCCCAGTGATCCTTTCACCCTTTCCTTTTTGCCCTCTTCCTTCGAGGATTTTCCTCTTTTCGCCTGACTAGCTCTCTCCTCTCGAAATACGCCGAAGGTTTCCTCGGATTCACTTTCTATACGCGCGATCCTAGAGGCGATCACTCGTCCGATTCAACCCGCTAGATTTCCTTGCAATCAGCCTGTTCTCCTATTCCGCGCTTCCTTCCGATTCTTTTGTTTCTCGCTAAGCAATTTCTCCGCAAACCCGCGTCTCGCCGTAACCGTGAATCTCGAAACAGTCGTCGATTCTACCGAATGAATTTTTCTCAACCCCCGCGTGCGCTCCTCCGTTACCACCATCACCCACCGCGCTCTCCTCTCTTCTCTTCTTCTCTTCTTTTCTCTTCTCTTCTCTTCTCTTCTCTTCTTTACCATGATCTCTCGCGTTCCTCGTATTCGCAAAGCGACCGACCAGCTGATAATCTCTGCAGTCCACGCTCTATTCTCTCCATACAGCACGGGCTAACAACGCCCTTCCTCCCTTTTTTCTTTTTCATTCCCTCCTCCTTCAGTTTCTTTATTTTCCCCGTAAGTTTCCCTCTAGAAAATGTACATCCTAACATTGCCTCACATTGAGCGCGCAATTGCGAAACGAATTTTTCCAGCCCCGAGGTTTCTGCCAACCTGTTCTCTTATTCTACGCTTCGTTCCGTTTCTTTTGTTCTTCGGTAACCAGTTTCTTCGCGACTCACTGGCGCCCTCGGCGCTGCTGCAAATCTCAGGACTGCTCGATCCCTCCTCGACTTTGTTCCCTTCCATCCAGGAGCAATCCTGGGTGGGATACCCAACCCCCGTGTATCTCCAGCAACGAGCACGACGACCGTAACGCCGACAACGCCGATGATGCCAGTAGTCACGTACCGCTGGAAGCAGCTGATACACCGGCGCAAATTTCGCCCCTTCCCTCCCTCCCTCCTTCCTTCCTTCCTTCCTTCCTTCCTTCCTTCCTTCCCTATCTTCCACCCACCTTTATCACCCCTTTGCGCTTAATATACATTACAACCTGTAAACTTTCCGGCAGCATGCTCTTTCTCTTCCTCAACTTCCGGATATTTCGCCGCACAACTTTTTTTTATACCGCAGCTTGAAAGTTTCCTCGATACTACGGGGGCTGCTGAGTCCGCATCCACTTTCGAACCTTCGATCCGAAATGATCGCTTTACCGGAATCCACTGTGAATACTAACTTTTGCCAGACTCCACCCTCGACTATCCGCTGCCTGATTTCATGATCCCGGGGGAATTATCGGAGGAAAACAATCATCTTCTAATATAGTCACGTAGGTGTAGAGCTTCTCCGATCGATTAACAGACTCGTGATTATCGCGATTAAAACCTTTACCCACTATTCCTCGCGTATATTGCAGGGAGGTGAAAAAATAAGATGAAAAAATAGAGAGTTTCAATATTAGCAGAAATAAAAGGATGTCTCCCGAACAAAGTTCGGGGCATGAAGAACTTGAATTGCATTAAGTCGATTATATCTCTTGAAAGCTCATTAAAACTTAATAACAAATACAGGTAACTGGGTAGTTTCAGCGATTTTATTCTTGCAATCCCAGGACAATGTTCGTGAAACAACAATAGCTCTCTCCCTCCTCCACCCACCTCATTTCATTCTCAGCGATGAGTTTACAAACGAATAGATCAATTAACAATAAATATTAGAAATAATTACGTTGACTGTGACCTACTTTGTTGGAAGCGCGTTGAATTTGTTCGAATTAATTAATACGCTATTGCAGCGTAATAATTGCAAACAACTGAAATATTAGCATGATTATTGGTTGCTCTTCAATCGATTCCATGCAAATAATTCACATCGATTGGTATTATTTGCTCAATGAAAAATACCTTTACAACGAAATATGTGGAATGAACACATTCAGCTACACGCGTTTACCATTTCTCTTTTAGTTTGACTTACGCTATTTCAACCACACACGCACGCACACACACACGAGTGTGCGCGCATAACCGAATTGATCCTAAATGATGGCTGATATTCTTTGACTAATCCGGCTAAACAAGTCATACGAAGCGTCAACGATGCTGATCATTAACCGTTTAAGATTTCCAAATAGCCAAAATGGTTGCCAGCGCAATTCTATGCTCGCGTAAACCGGATAAGCTCGCGTGAAGTTGAAACGATGAACAACCGATTACGTAAGCCATAAGCCGACGTCGGTTTATGAGCAATCAGACGTTCCGCAGACTAGGCGTTATTGTCGATGAACCCGATGAATGGCCAGAGGAAACCAAATGAAATTGATAAAATGAAATTGCGAAGCCAGTGTTTCTCAACCGAGGCTCCTGGAAGTCGGGAGACTGATGAACCAAGCGAACCAAGTGACTCGTTTTACGCCAGAGACATAATTCCCCGAAAAATATCCAGTTACGCGAAGGCAATTGGAGCAATCTGAAAATCATCCTGCTGCATGAACTTGCTCTTTTTACGGTCCTCTCGAGTTCGGGCAACAACCCCTTCCGCGCTGGCCGTGTGTTGCATTGTGCCCGCCATTCTCACAGCTGGTGTCGTGTTTCGGACCGGAGCAGCTGTTCGGGTTTGCGTGCGCGTTACTGGATGGCTGCGCGCACCTAATAGATAAGACCCGGCACGGGACAATCGAAATTCAGCCATGGCATAATTATGACCAGGCGCGTGCTACCACGAAACTAAATCACCACCAAATCCATCGAAGCGATCATCCATTTTTCCTCCCTCTCTCTCTCTATCTCTGCAAAAACGCACCCCCACCATTCCTTCGACTACCCGGAGTTACTTTGAAGCGAAACGAAATTCACGGTTTCCTCCTTCCTCCATTTTTAAGCGTGGCTTCATAATCGTGCTCGATGATCTTTTATTAGGTGGGGAAGGCAGGTAATGAGCTTTTCGTATAATTAGCTGTCTACCGCATGGCGGATTAACGGTGTTTTGCTTGTTTTCGCAGTTTTTAGTCGATTATCTCCGAAACCTCTAATAGTCTCCCAAACCACACCAAACGCAAATTGTTTCTCAGTTTCAACGGACTACGGAAGGTTAAACCGAGCGATCAATTTTCAAATTTACCCTCGGCCACGGAACACGAGCTTTCGAATTCACCTGCGGCGCGGCCTGGAAAGTTAATGTTGCAACTGATCGTGATTAACTCATCGGTGGCTTAATTAAGGTTCGTTAGGGATTTTTGTCGACGAGATCCGCAACATAAATTCGTGTATTAAAATTGATTGCTGGCAACTGACAAATCTCGTCGAACCGATCGGAGGTGCGCGTCCATTGAAATTGTACAAGTTGTTTCGCTAAATTCATTTTCGATATACACCCTTTCAGCTTGATAGTCGTGCCATTATACTAATGCCACTCTTCTTCGAAAAGGGAAGCCTCCGCGGTAGCGCTCGATATTTATCCAAGTCCAGTGAAATCCACCGATGATCCTATTACCCCTTTTAAGATATTCAAGGGGGAAACGGCCATTTTGCAATTCGCCGAGCGCGTTTCTAAATTTATGCACGCGTTTCCCAAAGTAACTCGACTCTATTCTGCACTCGCGCGTGAGCATAAACGTGGCAATGGATGAGTATTGGATGATAATTGCCGAACTAGTCAGTTGTAATTATAAACAAGTTGAGAGCAAGAGCGCAAAGTATTTGCAATTAGAGCGGCAAACGGAGGTAAGCCAGGATTATCCAACTTAAAAGCCGACCGTGGCATCGAGTGCAACATTTGATCAGCGGAAAGTATCAGAAGGGATTCTCGTCAGGGTATTGCGTTATTATATTAGTTTCGCTCGCTATAATTTCTCTGTTAATGACGCGATACCAGCGTAATAAGGTGATAGAAAACGGGCCTGCAGCGACGAAACGAGATAGATAGAAAATTGCAAATGACAGTCGAAATATCGTAGGCTCGATAATTCTGATGGACGCTTATTGGGGCCCAATTGGAAATATCCAGGGTTTCGCTCGATTTTAATCGAAGCAAACGCTCCACTCCCGTCGTAATATAAACATACACGCGGAAAGCTTTCGACCATATTCGCGGCTGCATTATCAAGCGCTCGAGTTTCTGTTCTTCTTGCTCGGAAAAGGCAAACAAACTCATCCCGATCTTCCCTGGAGAATGCAGAGGAAGAGTTCATCGTACTCTTTGTTGGGAATGGTAAAAAGATCCGGGAGTAGCCATCGATGAGTAAACAACATCGTCCCATACTTTCTTAGGAACAATCGACGAGATCCTCTTTGTCGAGGGAAAAAGAATGAAATCATCGGACTCGCCGCTGGAAACTAGACAATATCGTTTTCTATCTTTCCTTCCATCGGAACCGTTAAGGGAATCATGCTATTAACTCCTACGGGAAAAAACAAAATCATTCTCCACTTCAAGGTCCGACCCTGAACAAATCCATTGATTCGAAGTGCTTGCGTTCCGGCGCAATAACTTTCGATTATTGCGATATTGCTTCTTCTAAAACCAAGACAAAATCGATCCCTTCCGGATTTAAGAGAGCTCGCTATTTGCGCGCGCTAATTGCAAAAGTTGGCGGACTCCGGAGTTCTTAGAGCAACGATTAAAGCCACAAGGAAACGAGGCGGGGGGCGGGGGTTGCAGCGAGGGGGGACGGATGGATGAGGTTAATTAGTTCCGTCCACGGGTCCGCTTTGATGCTTTGATCCTGCGCGGCGCGAACGAGTTCGCGCGAAGATTCCTCGATTCCTGCGAAAATCGCCCGGAGCATCCGCAAATGCCGTTCGATCGTTCGCATAATTTTCCGAATTTTCGTCGCTCCCTCGCAAAAGCACCATTTGCCAAATTACGCGCGTTCACCCCCCGTCTTTGTTCCTCGGCTTCTCGCTTTGTTCGTAGCGCGCGCGCGCGCGCGTGTGTGCGTGTGTGCGTGTATCCGTGTACGCATGGAAACCCGGAGCAGTCGATGCACCTGCAGCGCGCAGACCTTTTGGCAGCTCTTACGTCGAATTCCTTGCCAGTTAACCGTGAGTGAAACACGCGTCACACCCTCAGCATCGCTCTACATCGTCTACGAATAATTCAAAGCTCGCGCACTTCCATCGAAGAAACAGCGGGAATCGTTGTCTTGAAATTTTATTCGCAAACTTTATTCGCGCGAAACAGTTTCTCGTGAAACTCGTATTTGTGCAAAGGACAGAGTCGAGCCCCGCGAGGATTATCGCTCCACTTTTACTTTGGTTTTTAATCGCGATTTCCAATTCGACTCGGATTCCACGCGCGATACGGATAAAACTGTGTTCAATTGGGTTAATTAATTTCCTTGGCCAGCTCGTTTCCTTTCGAGTGCAGGCATTCGTGTTTGTGTTCGTGCTTCGCGATGGAGCTCGTTCTCGCGCTCGAAGAAGAAAAACAAGGTTTACGATTAGACCCGGGGGGTGGAGAGGGTGGGATATCGCTAGGCCGTAGATAATTTCCAGCCGAACGTCGAGTATATTTTTCGAGAAATGATCTACGAGTCGCGGGTGTACCGCTTCGAATCATTAGAATGCCAGTCCAAAGAAGAATTCTCAGCTTTTGAAGTGGATTCAGTTCCCTGGCACGACGAGATTGTAAACTCGATGCAGCTCTGGTTAATTTCCAAGTCGATTTCGGTTGAGTTACACCTGTCACTCCGGCATTGCACCCTGGATGCAGCGGGTGGCCCCTGCTTATGCATACGAAAGATCCGTATGCATGTGTAGGTATGCAAGGGTAGCTCATTCTGTTTAAATAAAGAATCACTCGAGACCCGCGCGCTTAATTGGAATAATTAATCGACTCGCCATTGTCTTCCTTCTCCTCCTCCTCCTCTACGTCTCTCCCTTCTCTACCCTCCTCCCCGAACCTTCTCTCCAATGGGAATTTCGTACTAGCTCCGTTTCCAGTGAAAACTCACCAGACGGACACGCGACGTTCCTCTCGAGGATTTTCTTTCTTGCCAGAGCATAGCCCCTACCCGCTTCCCTGGAATTCTCCAATCGTTTGGCACGAAACTCGATTTATAAGCGATTAGCGCAGCCCCCGTGCGTTTTAGCGCGCAGTTCGAGCGCAATTTGCGCCGAATTATACCCGGCGAAATGACGAGCTATCCGCCAGCTTTCGACGAACTAAACTCCGCTCATTTGTCCGAAATGAACAATTCATTTGTTCATAATAACTTGGTCATAATTGCAGTTGCCGAAACTATTTGGTACTTAGCCAAACGTTTATGCTAGTCTATGATAAAGTGTATTATAATCTCTGTTTAGACTCTAAACTTGGGAACAAACGCGGTAGAAAACTAAACGCATAATCGCTATTAAAATTTAGCGGTGGTTCATCTACCACGGAATAATCTAATCTGTTTGCAGATGTATAAGCCTTAATTTGCAATAATAATCAGGTTTGAGTGAAACTGTTAAAAGCGGGTGCTTACGAGTATTATGTAAAGTTAAAAGTGTCTGAAATTATTTTCCTATTGCCACGATAATTTCTCTGTGTATTTTTAATAATAAAATTCTCGAAACAACTGATGGGGTAATAATAGTAATGATAATAGCGTAAGCGTCGACTGTACTCCACACTCTTCCTCTCTCTCTCTCTCTCTTTCTCTGGATGTCATTATACAAGTCAGTCGTGTAATTAGTGTAATTATTATTAACTTATTTAGCATGAGCGAAACGTAAATTTTACCACACTCGTTCAATTTACATCGAAGCGAATGGTTTTGTTCGTGGTTTTCGCAAAAAATGTAATTTGCCTCATGTACAATTGATTGATTAAAACTGATAATCGATTGTCCATTTGGTCGGTGTTCTTGAAATTATTGTGAGAATGAAAAATCGCGGAATGCCTCTCGGAGTATCCGGAAAGGAAAATTACGGGTAGCGGTGCATGCATTACTGCACTTGGTGTATATCACAAGGTATATCATCAAGTGCACGTGACCTGTGATATACCAATAAGCCGGATATGCGATTGTTTACCGGGAAACCGGGTGACTCATATTTTATCAAGAGTGGTCCATTTCGGGAATCCCTGCGAGTGACTATCAATGATATCGCGAGTCATCGGAACGGTAATCGCGATCCTCCCGCGTAATTTGCTCCTCGCATTTGGCAACGTCATGATCCATCGGGGACGATTAGTCAGTCGAAATTGGCGGAACGCTTAGCGATAGGCCTACAGGCATCCCCGATGCTCTTTTAGCGACTTGCTAAAATCGCCAGCTGCTCGTACATCGGATTAATGGACGCGAAATGTGTGGGTGGGCCAGCTAATGCCTTTGCCCAGTCTAAACTGGACCTGCCGCCGGAAAGAAGGGGTCAGCCGTGTAATTTATCGTAATCCGAGAACGTAACCGTGCTCCCAATACATCTGTGCCTAGTTTGCCTCACCGGCTATCCAACATTCGCTAACGATATTATGCGGCATGAACTTCCCGAACGCTATTTTTGCCGGATGTTCCGCGCACGGATCGATTTGCTTTCGCGAGATCCTCTTTAAACGCGGCACCGCCTCCTTCTCCCTAGAATTTCCCAGGGAGAACTTCGAGGGCGCTCGGCCTTCGTAAGTTTTTCAGATTACAGCCGATCTTGCGCATCCAGTTGATCGTCGAGTACGCGGGGTATCTTCCAAATTACGGCGTTAATTTCGAGCTCGCGCTAATAATGAACTAATCTCGGCGAACGGTACGCGCGCACCCCCGATAAGGGAGATCGGTTTTGCTGAAAGGTTAAGCCAGAAGCAAACTCCAAGGTCATCGGCGAGATCTCGGTGTTAAGGTTATAGGCGAGTAAACGTCGGAGAGCTTCTTCCAACTAACAAGGCACACAAGATTTCAGGTAGAGCACGCTTAAGGCACATTCTTTTGTAGCCGAGACCTCGATAACACTATCGTCCAATGTTTTTTCAGGCTTATCGGCCTGACTCAAGCGCGATATTAGCTTGAACGAAGAGCGATGATCCCTCCTCCCGCCCCGCCCCGCCCCGCCTCACCCCGCCCCACCCCGCCGGTAGCCTTACGTGATTCTTTCCGAGGGTAGATGAAGTGGAATTACGAAACGCGATTAATCTGCATCTGCGCTGGCGAGGATGTAGCCGGGGCCGATTAATTAGCGCGTGGTCGCCATGATCGCGCGGTGCCAAAACGGAGCATCGCCGGTGACCTTATCCGGAGTTCATCGAGTAGCGCTACCACCGTGTCACTCGCGCGACTCCTCGTATATGTGACGTCTGGATATTTTTCATTTACGACAGCGAGACTCGGAACTCGGGACTCGGATGCGCGGAAAACGTCTTTTATATAGTCCGGAGCCGTGTTGGAGCAGGGAAAACCGGGGGCAAACACTGTGAAGCAATATCACGCGCTCCGCAGGATTTAAACTGGCTGGAGATGGCCAAAAGGGAATCGTGAAACGTATCCGTGGGTGTGTGTGTTTACCGAACTAAATTAAATATAGCGGGGAAACTGGAAGTATGACAATTTCACTGAATTTCCCGGGCGTTCGTTAAATCATGCATTTCCGACAATGATGGAAAAACGATACGGTTAGTGCGCGAAAAACAATCCGTTGCATATATTTGAAAAAAACTGATAACGTCTCATCGAGGATACGATTACACGTATTACGGACGATATTGGAGCCGCGGCGCTAATTTTAGCAATTGCATTACGCCATATCGCCGGACATATGGATTTATATTTCGAGCATAATGACGCCATTTTCATTTAGCTCGGCGCGCAAAGGGAGATCCGTTAATACTCGAAACGCGAACGAACCTCCAGATACGCTTTGCTCCCACCGCGTATATTTGCATTCCACTCGCGCGATCTTGATTGCGCCGCATTTCGATGCGGCGCTAAAGTATGGGGGGTTCTCTAAAAACCGGGGTGGGAGGAAAAAATTTGCGAGATCGGTTAAGTTTAGGATCGTGCTCGCAATATCGGTCCAGCATCCGAGACTAATCTATACAGGGGGTGGAAAGGGAGAAAAAGGGAGAAGGAGCAAGGAGGAGGAGGAGGAGGAGGAGGAGGAGGAGGAGGAGGATATTCAGGCACGACACGTGAGGCCTTTTTTCGCGAATCTGGATGACGGGTTAGATTATACGGGAAGGTGGAGGTTACGGAAGGGATGGAAGGGGTGGAGGAGCTGCTCGAAGGGTTGGAAGGGGATAAACGGCACGAAGCAATATCGCGCTCCTCCGTGGGCAAGCTGCTCCGAGATGGCAGATAGGGGGCGTACGGTGTTTTGGAGCACAGCCAGCCAGCCAGCCAGCCCCAACCTGGCTATCGTACGTACCTAGCATGACCTACACGTCGTGTGGGGTCGCAGACCCGGAGCACCCTTTTGCTTCTCACCGACGACTGGCGCACTCCGTTCCTCCGCAGAATACACCTAGCTTCACCCGGCTGAACGCTCCATCGGCCGCCACCTAACTGCGCGCCGCCTTTCATTTTGCCCTCTGCAAGGCCAAAAGTGCAATTCTCCTCGTGCAACCCGTTTTTCACGGCTCGGAAAATCCTGCGCGTGTGTGAAAGCGCACAGCCGATTACGAAAACTCGTTACTAACCCATCTAGAAAGTTTGATGACCATTCGGATCCAACGCCTTCTTCCATTTCAAACAAACCCTTCCATCTTTCCATCCTTCCATCCTTCCTCTCAATGAAGGTTCCGCTTTAACCTGGCGGTGGTGGCACCTTTACATATTCTATCCGCGAGAGCTACACCTAATTACGAATAGCCATTAGAGACCAATACCGCAAGAACCCGAGAACACTCGCTCCGTTGCTACAATTCGCTTTTGGAAAATGAAACAAAAGCCATCCTACCGCTCCTCGAGCGGCCAACGAGATATCTTGCACGTGAAAGCCATTAATATGGGAGTTGTATGGGGCTTCGATATGGAGGAAATTTGAGGCTTCGCTCGCTTAGCGGGTCAGAATATCCAATAAGATTTTTATAGGGAAGTCCTGCCTAATTACGGAAACTCGTTAAGGTTCCGTATAGGAATTCGGAGGGACATTCGGTAGAATGTCCCCCCCCCCCCTTCTTCGTTGAACGAGCAAACGGTGCACTCGAAAATAATAATTTCCCTAGGAATTTTGTAGTTTCGCCCGTCGAGAGAAATACAAGCAGACGATGGCGGTGGTAGTGGTAGTTGGCTATTGGAATGGTAATTACAGTACATAGCACGAAAACGAAGAGGATCCATAACGGTAACGGCGTCTACGTTGAAACCCGCGACGGATTTCCCTTGCAGATGGACTCGATTAAGCGAAATAAATGGCAACACCTATCCCTGAAGCGTACCTATGAGTCGGCGTACTATTAATTGCACTGCTCGCGTCTTGTTTTATCATGGCCTTGTATCGAGAATGCAGCAGGACACTCCGTTATCGCGAATGTCCAGCGACTCAAGTCCTTCGAATCAAAAAACAAAAGAAAAATTACAAAAAAATTCCCATCCAATCTCGATCTGACTCGTTTCGACTCAACCCCAGCCTCAGCCTAATCCGCGTCTAGTTCTGGAATCCGCTTGATATTCAAGATCTCCCCGGCGCAAGGACTACCTTAATTTCCTGCACAACGCGTCATAAAACTCCAAGTTACGAGCTGGAAGATAGGACGATTCAATTCTCGAAGTCAATGATCTGTTTTACTCGCTGTTCGAGGATACACTTTATTTCGAGCAAAATCGCGCACTAATGCCCGGCGAAATGCTGGGAAATGCGGTAGTCGCGTCGTTTTCGGGATGACAGGTCCTTGCGGAGGGAATATCGCGCAGATCTTTAATTCTGAAATATCACGGGCGTGTTTTTTTTTCTCTCTTTTTTATGTCGCTGGCCGAGTTCTTGGATGCAAATTCGTGCGCGTGTAGCGCACTTAGTTGCAGCCGGCTAAACGTCCTGACGCTTGCAACGTGTACGCGGAGACCGTGCAGTTTTGAATGTCCTCTTCCTCTATGAGTCTCTGTGTGTGTGTGTGTGTGTGTGTGTGCGTGTACGTACGTATGCACAGGTAATGGGGTGGTAGCAGTAGCATACACGAAGCTGCAACCCGAGGCCAAATGCTCGACCTATGAAAATCGCATCCAAGACAATGCGAGAATACAAGGCCAGTGGGCATATCGGAAGCTACCCTTCTCCCTCTTCGCTTCTCCTTTTCGCTTCTCCCTCTCTCATAGGAATTCTCAGAGAGCAATTTTGCAAGAACACCTGCAACTGAAACTAAAAGGAATCTTTCGAAAAAGCGGAGAACGTGTAAATGAACCAAATTAAAGATCAAAGAAACGCTTCTACTTATATTAAACAAGTGAGATTTTGGAATAGGAAAAACAAGCATCTCGCGCCGCGAGAACCTCCTTAAAGTTTTTAATTAAAAATGTTTAATTGCTGCATTCATGCAAGCTGTACGATTTTGTGGCGCACGCAAAATGCAACGAATTAAATGTACCGTATTTCACATGGAGTTCTAGCGGGTTACAAATTGCCGGATGAAAACTCTCGAGGAGCTCTCACGAGAGGAGAGAGAACCCAGAAACAACCTAGGATTTTTAGACAAAGAGCCGCTGATTTCTACGCGTGTGCGCGCGCGACCGCAACCGCGTACGCGGATGTCGCGTCAAATATCTGTTTGTTCCACTGAAACGCGCGCGTTTTCCCCGCATCTTGATCGATTCCCCGGGACTTTCGAAACTCTCGCGCATTGTCCGAGTTTTTTCTCTCGACTGAACAGTGGAGAGAACTATGCTGCCGGTAGTTCTGGACGATCCAGTGGCCGGGATGCACGGATGCATCATGAATGCATCAATGCCTCCTCACTATGCGGGGATGTGCGGTTGTTCAGCTTTCCAGCAATGCTCCACTGAGCTAACTGCATTAATGAACCGGTAATCGTAGCCCGCCAAGATAGGATTCGCTTTAGCATCCAGCAGTATCTTACCCTTGAGTAATTTGTGCTTTGCTTCAGCTGCAACTGCGCAACCACGTAACCCGCAGCTGCGAAACGTATGAACTTCGGCAATAGCATGCTAGAGAAACCACACACACACACACACGAGAGAACTATGCGAGAAAACCATATACGCGCGGCAGGGGAAGAAGTCCGAGTTTTCGGGGAGGAATGGGGAAAAAGCGGGGGGAAACTCCGAAATTGCCTTGTTGGAAAAACGCTCGTCGTCGATGGTCTTGCGGACGCGTCGTCGATATTTTCAATTCCATTCCATTCGCGGCAGAAAAATACCGGCTACGCCCATTCTGCGTTCCTCGGAGTGATTTAAGGAGATACGCCGGTGCATGAAACTCGTCCGGCGCACGGGTAGTGTCCAACTCGTATAAACTAACGGCAGCCTTATACAGGAGTCGGCGGAAAGTAGTTCGTTGGCTGTAATTAGTTTCGGACGACCATGTAACAAAATTAACTGCGGTCACCGAATCAAGCAACATCCATTAGGGGCTGCAATTGACTCGAATCAGTCGTCTTTAATCGTTCGGGCGATTAATGAGCGTCCCGAGAGCTTCCCTCCTGCTGAAATTAATGAAATTGACGGAATCGACGAAATTGACGACGAAATTCATCGAGGACATCGCCAGTTCCTGGAGATCGCCGCGGCGCTGCTCGAAAGAAAGTGGCAGTTTTTGCGGTCGGGGCTCTGCGGGCGAGTTGAAAAATGTCGGGCGGAAACTGTACCGGTGTCCTTTTCCCCTTGATCGCCAACCGCGTTTCTGCAGCCACGAGTAATTTCATGGTCGGCGGTTTTACGCGTTAGCCCACCGGCGGTCGCCTCAACGTCGTGAAAATTCAACGACCCCGCCGATTTCATCGACGAGCAAACAGAGCAACGACAGGATCAATGAGAACGATATCGTGTAAGATCCACTTGAATTTTTTCAGCGTTACCCGCTGACTCCCCGTGATTTTTTCATCTAGAACCTTAGCTGGCATTGTGCGCGGATATTTAACGGCCCCGTTTTAATAGCACTTTACGACTATAATGTGGGTTTTCAGAGGAAAATGAACCCACGAAATAGTATTCCCGTGAATAATGAATTAAGAACCCCGTTCATTTTTTCTCACGGTTCCCCGCCGCCACACGCTTTTGTAACAACGCTTTTAACATTTATAGAAATTACCAAGTTGTAGGATTACTTTTCGAGGAAAAGGGGAATCAAGTTTCGTGGGGAGTGGTGGCGGATGGTCCGGTGACCATCGCGCAGAGATGTTTCAGCCACCGGAAGGTATCATCAGAACTTTGGGATGTGGACCGCCGGGAACTTTGGATTTTCCTCGTATAAATGATAAATTAGCAATAGCACGATCCAATGAGTTGAACGCTAAACAGTGTTGAGAGTTGGCGGTTAATTGGTAGTAACGATAGGATTTCGGAGTTTATTCGGAGGGAAAGTTTGCTCGCGACCGAACGGTTGTGACTCGGTCATTGAAAGGTTTTCGCCAAAATTTCTGGCTACTCGAGGATCACTGAAGTTGGTTTGTGTGCAAGTACAACAGCGGATCCTAAGGTACTCGTAGGAAAGGGTTCTCGAGTGCTGCACCTCGAGATATCGAGCGTCTGCAGCTTTCCAGTGCAGCAACAGCCACAGCAACGGCAACAGCTACCAGCAGCAGCAGCAGCACCACCACCACCACCACCAGGCAGCATCCTGTGGAAGATAGTGCAAAGCCCGTCGAGCACTCGAATTTATGTGCTCACTCCGCCCTTCGTTCTTTCGCAGAGCGGCCGAAATGAACAGGCTATGAAGAAGCGTAAAAAGGCTGGGCACGCGACGACAATGATCGAGGAGAATGAAGCCCCCAAGAATAAAAGTTGGGGGGAAAAAATCCGAAGGGTGTAAGTGGGGAATAAAAATGAGACGGAAGGAAGAAGGAAGAGCAGGATGGGGGGAAGATTATAAGAAGCGGAAGAAATTTCATCGTTTTTTAGCGCCGCTTTCTCCTTATATCTTCTTTTTCATCTTTTAACAAGAAAGCGAGAATGGAAGAACGAACGAGCGAGGAAAACGAAGTCGACGCACCAACTTATGTACTTCCGGCAAAGCGGACCTCTGGCGTATATCTCACGGCGGAAAAACTCTGTTTCCACCAGTTTCACCGGCCACCACCACCACCAACGGAGAAGGCGCATCGTACAGAACTATCGCCAGAACGCTATCCTCGAACTCTCTTCTTTAACGTGTGTCTATCTATCTTTCCTCGGCCTCCTCCCTCGAGTTCCATCTTTCTTTTGATCCTTGGCGCTTCTCATTTTCCCTCTTTCTCTTCTCGGTGCTTTTAGCTTTTACCCAGTCGTTTCACAGCAGTGAAGAAGTCGAGGATCGGCAGAAACGCAACTTAACCTCGGAACTCGCCTTATTTTTCTTCCGACCTCGCTTTACGCTCTTTCTTTCTCTCTGTTTCCCTCGATCTCTTCCCTCGTCGAGTTTTATCCTTTCCCTCGAGCAACAGCCTTCTTTTACCTTGAAATATTCGTCACGCCTCTCGCTATGAATTCGCCTGAATTAGCCACGAATGAGATCGAGCCACGTCCCTCTCTCTCCTCTCTCTCCATGCTTTCTTGTATCCGAATTCTTTATTTTGCCGATTCTTTGCGACAAGACGTCGAACCAATTAAATGTTTCGATGTGAAAAAATTAGCCTTGAAGCTAACGCTTCCGGGACAAAGCGGTCGACTGGGAATCGTGGTTATTTGTTTGCTTATTCGTTTCTTAGTTGGTTGGTCACCTTCGAAGTCGGTTGAACGGAAAAAGTAGCCAGTTTTAACATCGGGGGAAGCACGCTTAAAGCTTGTACTCGTTCTTCTTCTTCTTACCGCCATCTTCTTGCACTCCCCTAGCCTTTCTCCGACTTCCTTCACTGGCCTTCGCCCCTCGCCCTCCTTCCTCCATGTTTTTCTTGCATCCTGGCTGCACGTCCGTCGTACCATTCGCAGAAGGAACGACGTAGCGTGCTCGTATCAGCAATGCAAATAAATACGTGCGCGCAATATAATTTACGTTGGATCGGAGGTAATTCCATGCGAGAAGGAAGGGGAGGAAAGTACAAATTAGTACGACAGTGCGTGAAGAATTCGAAGAGACCTCGTACACATTTATCGATAGTCCCGCCTGTCCCCTTATGTCTGGATTTCCTGAAACTTCATAAGAAACTCCGCTGACTATTCCCCCCATCGGGGGAAGAAATTCTTCCATTCTCATTTTCTGGAGAATAGTCTCGTTTATCCGTTTGCTCGACAATTCGTTCGTTCGTTCGTTCGTTCTCTCTGTATGAATTATTGATAAACGAGACTAAACCGATAAATAGCAGTCAGTTTAAAAGAGAACATTTGAACATTATATATCGGGTATAATGAATAATTAAATAAATCCCTTAAAATCGCAGAGGAATCCTTTTAGTGAATAATTAAAATTGTTTATCCACATATTTCTGAAACAGATTTGTCCAATTAGGGGGAAATGATTTAAATAGAAAACAATCGGTGGCGATCCTTCTCTCACGATAAATTAAATTCGCCATAATTTCATGTTTATCCAGTAAATGAACATTGAAAATTGTTTCTCGAAATTAAAATGAATTTTATAGGATTTTGAGGTCGGTGGTGGGTTAACCGCAGTGGCAGAGGATCGAGCAAATCTTGCGTATCGAGCATACCGCGGTACTCTCACACAAACATTCGAAACGCATAGCCTCTTGTGCATATTTCATCGTGACTGTGCGCCACGATAAATAATCTAGCAACGAGAGGACTATTAAATTATCCAGCGCACGTTAGCCAGTGTTCTCCATTTAAAGCCTTCAGCCACGCGATATCCAGAAGTGCATAGCGAAAATAGAGAAGCTAGCGAAGCAGTTTTGGGGCTGGGTCGCCCATGGGGGATGCCGAAATACGAAGGGGCGGCAAGGGGCGCTGGCTGGCTGGCTGGCTGGTCGGGTATATTCGTTAACTTGATTAGCTTTAATTAAGCGCGGGGCTTATTCCGATCTGGCGAATAATCGGGTCGTCCTACACGCTGAACGCCCACTGACTTTGAAATGGTCCTATTTCGGCTGGAACCACCATCACCACCAACCCTCTACTACCGCCACCCTTGTCTTTGAGCCCGCCACTACAGTGGGCTAAGAGAGCGGCCGCTGAAGAAGGAATTAATGGCCAGTTGTCCATGTGTGGATGTTGGATCGTGCATGTGATTTTCAGGAAGCCCACCAACACACACCGAGGAGATTCGAAGCCAGGATTAGACACTTTCTACTCAAAGTACCATTTATGCCATTCTTCGCCATATCCAATTTATTTGATCGTTTCGCGTCAATTATCTCAGCTATTTTCATCGGGAGATTCACTCGCCACTCGAAACACGTATCTATATCGTGTATACACGTTAATGGAAGAGAGAGAGAAAGAGAGAGAGAGAGAGAGAGAGAGAGAAGGGCAATCTTTTATCGCTAGGATCGTTCCAGTCTACTCGCAGTTAGCCATAAAAAATGGACCCTGCAACAAAATAAAAAATGCAATTTTAATATAATCATCGAAGGCTCCATTTTTCTTTTTGATATTTACTATTTGTCATCGTCGTGTCAGCGAATAATAACGGGCCGTGCGTACTATTAAAAAGTTAGCCGGCTCATCGAAAAGGCGGAGAGAGGTATGCGTTTCATTATATCGTACGATTCATCCCTCTTTCTCTCCCTCTCCCTGCCCAGTTTCGACGAGACTGGCCTGAGCAGCAAAGTCGTCGGAGATCATCCCCGGAGCACTTTTCGCGAGGTAAAGCCAGGCATTTTTGTCGCAGGATTTTACGGATAAGGATGGCCAAGAGGGAGGGAGGGAGGGAGGGAGAGCAAGGGATGGAGAGAAAATAGAAATAGCCCAGCCGAGGCGGTTGGACGAAAGAAAACACGAGGAGCGCAAATATTGAGCTTCCGTGTTTCTTGATCAGCGAGCTGGTTACCTACACACGCTACTGACGGACATTTGTTCGGGTAATCGCACGGGATATTGACTTTTTCGACAACGAGCGCCACCACCACCACCACCACTTGCACATCGGACCCATACGCTATGGCCACAAACACTAGAATTCGCCCCTTCGCGAAATCGTTGTTGAATCTCGTGGATATTTCTCTTCTCACCGGATGCCAATTGCCGATGGCAAGTTTCTCGAGAAAAAAAAAAGAGAGAGAGAGAAACGCGGATGAAAGATACGTCGAAGATAAAACGACACACAATAGCCAGAGAGAACGAGCCAGCTAGAACTTTTGCATACCTGAAACTGGTAAACGCCTGCTGCATCCCCCTCTCGCAGCCCTCCCCCACAAACGTTTGCCCGAGTAATATCCCGCAAGGAATATCGACCTGACAATATCGCATTTTCGACCTTTTCATCATCGCACTTTATCCTTTCCCCCGCGCAATAAACGCGTGTATAATAAAGGTGCGCTATCATCCTCCCGCGCCTCCTTCGGAGCACGCTGCAAAATATAAATAGCAGGTTTAGTGTAAATTTAAAAACGCCGGAGATAAGTTGCAAAGTTTCCAGCCTAATAGGGAAAGTTGTGCGATGCTTGGCGCATTAGCCCCGAGAACAAACGTGTAAGGCGTGGTAAATTGGTAGTTCGAAACGAGAGGAGTCCATGAATGTTTTATAGGGCGTTAGAATACGATCCGCGAAGGGCGCCCCCGTTAAATTGATAATTTAATTGTCGAAGATTATAGTTTTGAGCCAGCAGCGTCCCTTTTCTCTCTTTTTCTCTCGGCCGTGCGCGCTTTTTTTTCTTCCCATTCTTTTTACGGAACAGGCCGAGCTGGTTGGAATAATCGGGCGAAATATCGCGAGCATCGTGATCAATTTAATCTACTGGCCCTTGCTCTGCCTGCGCCTGCCTCGTCATCGAGTTTCCCTCCCGATCAAATTACAATCGCTACCAGGCGCTTATTACTTTTATTTTCCCATTTTGCCCTGTTCGCGATGTCATAACGGCGCTATTTGCAATTAGTTAACAATACTTTATTCCTGGCTGGACCACTATCGTTGCTTTATCGACGTCATTCATCGGAGCATTCAGCACTTTCAAAAGTCATTGCGTTCAAAGTTATTGCCCATGAAAACTCGTAGAACAAACTATAATCCGCGTTTCACGCTCCTCCAAATCTGTCAGCGCTTTCATTACGAATGAAGATACGTAAATAATGTGTCTCGCTATTGACGGACGTTCCTCGTTCTCCGCTTTTCCTAATCCCCAAGATAAATTGCAAATTTTCCTCTCTAAATCCCCTTCGGAGCAGAAGGGGAAAGGAGTTGCACAAATAGAAGAATCAGAGTTACACTTGTTGTGCATTCAAAGTTGGTTTCTACTTCGTGGCCATTAAACTCGTATATTTTATACGTCCGAAGCTTTTCCTATGTCTAACTAATGTACAATAAGGGAGTAAAAACCTTTTTACCGGAGATTTGCACCTTCGCAATTTCTCCGAGATTTACTAAATTATCGAATAATCTTGTAAAATCAAGATCAGGAAAAATTCTATTTCGAGTATCAAATTACGTAGTTGCAGTTGCAATCGCGTGTGCGCGAGCGCAACTTTAAAATGCCTTTAAGGCCCTTTAAAACTCTCGAATAAAAAATATATATTCTTTCTGATATTACTTTCATTCATATTTAATATCTCTTATGAACGCACGAGGAATTTCTAAAAGTGTTCAAATACGGCGAATGGACCATTCATGGATGATTCAACCCGGGAGAAAGGAGGAAAAACGGAAAACGCCAAGATATTCAGTTTTAATTTCTACGATTCTACGCGGGGAACAATCAAACTTTCCAACGAGAAAAATATTGGAAGCCCTTTACAAAAATGTCACGATAATTACATCAGCCGTAGTTCTTCGTTTCTTTCGGAGGGAGGTAAAATAATGGAGAGACAGGGAGGAGGAGCAGGAGGAGCACACAGATATACGTAGTCGAGTCCCAGGGTTTTTTTTTAACGAATGCCCGTAAACATTATAGATGGTGGTGGAGGAAGCTGGAGCGAGAAAGATGAAGATTTAGCGAGAATCCTTCCAAGCTCGCAACCTGTATAGGACA
This sequence comes from Sclerodermus sp. 'alternatusi', assembly GCA_037305995.1. Classification (NCBI taxonomy): domain Eukaryota; kingdom Metazoa; phylum Arthropoda; class Insecta; order Hymenoptera; family Bethylidae; genus Sclerodermus; species Sclerodermus sp. 'alternatusi'. Next base: position 3,167,035 of record CM074550.1, read on the forward strand.
AATCGGGGATTTTCCGGTGAAAATGTCTTCGGCTGGGTGGGAAAAGAAGGTTTGCACGCTAGAAAACGACGAAAGCGAGGTGCACAGGGGGACCTTTTGTGCGGTCGAAGTTGGGTTCCACTTCGGGTCCATTAGATCGTTCGAGTTCGCGCATCCGGATATGATTTACGGATCTTGCGGGACCGATAAGAACCGCTCGGTCCGCGGTAATTCACGCGCGCAGCTGAATCTATGGTCGCGTATAGCGATTTGCCGGAGACTTGTCGCTGTACTTCAGGCCGGATAGGCACGAGGAATACGAGCGGAATGCAACGCCTGGAAAACGCGATTGAGTTCGAGCACGTTGAATAGCGAGACTCTCCTTCCGTATCTGTAATCTGTCACTCTGCATATTTACATATTACTCCCCATTCCGCTCACGTATCTACAGTTATGCACGGGAATACTCCCATTCCACGCTTCGCTCTTCTTAGGGGGAAGCCGCCACCGCCGAAATGCAAAGAAAACATCGGTGCGATTCAATGGATGTGCTACCAACCCCACCCCGCCATACGCAACCCCCTTGTTCACCTTACGTAAAACACGACGAGCTTTGGTGAATCGCACGAGTTTATCTCGATTAATCCGTAATAATTTACGCGATACACTCGAGAATTTCCCATTGCCATAAAATCCATTAAACCGTATCGAGAGCGTAACTGCATTTACGTGAAACTTTTAAAATACGATGAATTTTTCATTGATCTTCATAAGGCAGGAAAGCTCGCTAATTATACAAATATAATATTTCAGCTTTGTTTCAAATACATTTCTATCATTCCGTAAATGATGTAGTCTTCGATAAAAATACTCCCGATAATAGACAAATGTTATTCATGGTTATTCGAGAATCATTTTAGCGCGCATGAAATACCACAGTCTGAAATGAAAAAGGATGAAAAAAAAGGGTGAAAAACGTAAAAGCGTTTTACGCAATAAAGTGATTTTCCTCTCGTTTAATGTGGGGCAGAATTTAATCTCTGTAGAGTGAAACTGCAGTGTTAATAAATTTATGCGAATACAACGGTGAATATTTAATAATCACAGGGTAGGGGGAAAGAGAAAGGAAGAGAGAGAGAGAGAGAGAGAGAGAGAGAAGCAAGGCTAGAATGAGATTTGCCAGGGGCTGGAACCCCTGTTGTGGCAATGATTTGCACTAGCGGGGGTCGCTTTATTCTACCAGTGTAACTAAGCCAGAGTAGAACCGTAGCTTTATTTCGAGTTAATCATATTCGCCCTGCCTCAAGTTCGACCAACAAAAGAAACAAGTGATTTTGTACGGAGAAACAAGTTTTCCGAACTTACTTCAATTAGCTCGACATCAAAGCACTCGACTCGCGGCGCGCAGTCATCGTAAAGACATGGTCGGGGGAGGGGGCATCGGGGTCCCACGTAAACTCGTAGCTGCGTTTTAGCTTTTAATTGGTCCCGCTAAATTATAAATGCAATATCTCATTCGAGAGATCTCCGTGCGCAGGGCGCATCACACCTCGCGCACCGTGGCGAATATGATTTGCATTTTACCGGCGAACGACGCACAATTAGCCGCATGAGCGACGCCATTGCAAGATGGCGAGAACGCGTCTCTCCCCTTTTGCAAAATCTCGCGGGATCTCGCGGTGGTGGATGATTTTGCAAATTTGCGAGAGAGTGAGAGGATACGCGGGAAATACTGGAACAAACAAAAAAAACTTGAGATTTCCAGAGACCAGCGATTCTTCCTTGTACCCTATTATCTCGTTCATTGACAAATCTAAACTCTGAAAAATGTCTAATGTCTTTTAAATTACAACCACGTCGCCGGAATCTTGTCAATCTGCTAATCTCGCGCGCGAGCACCGACTGAAAAAAAAAACGCGTTTGTTAGCTGTACAAATAATTTTTATATTTCCGGACTGGATCGCCACGAGATACGGGCCTATCTACCCCCTTTTTATATTCTACTTTAAAAACGATATGGTATCTGCACGCGAGGTTTGCACGCTGACTAAATGATTCGGCTCGGACGGGGGCGAAATATTCACAGTAGGCTTCACTTGATGCATGTGATTAGCGTTACCACGTGACGGTCTGGCAAGCGCGTATTTTTCCACCTCTAATCAGAACTGGTCCTCGTCACGTGACTTTTCTATCGCCCAGCACTTTCAGCCTGAAACATCGTTGCAGCCTGAATTCGCTCAGAGCGAAAGAGCGACGATGGATTCGCCGTTTGCCAGCGAAGAAGAAGAAGAAGAAGAAGAAGAAGCGGTTTCCGGTGGTTTCCGGCGGTTTTCGCTGCTTTCCAGTGGCCTCCGCCATGAAGGACTCTCGGGGTGGGTGTGACAAAACGTCAGCATCAAATCTGTCAGCGTCGCTACGCGCATAACGTCCGTAATAGAATGCGTTAAGCATCGGCAAGCCACCGTGCGCTAACTAACGTTCATAATGTGCCAGAGTACGTAACTACGTAGCAACAATGTGCTACCACGCTCCGGCATGCGACTCTTACTCGTTTCAACGCTATCAAAACAACGTGCACTGAATCATGAAACCGTAATCACGTGCGCATTCTGGAACAAACCCTTTTCAGGGGAGTGTCCCAGTGGCGCGCTATAAGTAAAGGGCCGATTAAACGAACAAACGCGATCGGTAGTATTCGCAGTATCGTGAAAATTTGCAACCTCGAGTACTTGCCACCCTCGTTAAATTCCTATCGATCGTCTCATCGATTCCGCGCGATCTGTTTCCCATTGGATGCTCCCCCGTTGTTTCAACGAGCAATTCGACGCGTTTGCTAAGGGCGGTGGGGTGGTCACCGCCCTCCACGAAGAGACTCGCGAGGACTCGCGGTTCTTAGCGGAACTTTCCTCTCGGTCGCTGCGGAGGAATTGCTGGGGGATTAGCGATGGAAAAGAATTGTTCGCGGCTCATTCTTGCACGATTTACTTTGAGGGGCTTCCGAACAAAGAGACAATGGGGGCTGCTAGAAGGAAAGGGCTTTCCCGGTTGTTACGAATTAACGCGCGACGCTCGGAAACCTCGCTATCTCTCGGCACGTCGCAATTATTGTTTTACCGGGGGAAAATTTATCGCGCGCGCGCGGAGAGGAGAGGAGGGCACGGGTGAGCAAGCGAGTTCTTCCTCGCGAAACTTTTAAGACCACACGAGCAAAGCTGGCCGAGTGAGACGGAGAAAGACAGAGAAAGAGAAAGAGAGAGAGAGAGAGAGAGAGAGAGAGAGAGAGAGAGGGCGGTTCGCGCAACTTTTCTAATTAATGATAATTAGCGGGGGTAAGTTTAAGACCGCGATAACGAATGACTCCGACTGCTCGTACGTAAATACGATTTAGAATCAGCCTCCTCTTCTTTTCCTCGAGCTTCTTCTCTGCTTCTCGCTTTTTCTTTTTTCCGCAGCTGGAGTACTACGTGCCAAGTTCCCCTGTATATCGTTTATTGGAAAAAAGAACTTTCCGGCGAATACCAATACATAACGAGTTCGTAGCAGTAAAGCGCCGCACAGTTTCCTCCGAAGCGGCAGCGTGTGCTAGGAAACTGGGTGAAAAAATTCTTGATTAAGTTTCCCCGCGCATTTCGATCCCAAACTGTCTACATAATTTCAGCGCTGGCTTGCCACCTCTCCCCCGCTATAACTGGAGAAATCGGAAAACGTCTGTGGAAATTGTTCGCGCGGTGGCAAGTGGACGAAAGTTGCGCAACGCGAGAAATTTACAGGTAGAATCGGCTTGGAATCGGAGGATAATCGACTGGCTAATTAGGGGGGAGATTTACACGGTAACGCGATACCACTCATGATCGAGGCACCGTTCGTTTTTAAGAACACGTCGATTAAGGTACTCGCCATTCTCGCTCCGAAATGGCTTTCCTCGATCAATATTCGAGCACGAGTCGCCGAGCCAGAGGGAAGAAGGGAAATTTATGCATGAATATGAATATCGTAATAAATGATATCGGGGGTCTTCCGGTGAAAAGCTTTAATAACTTAAAAGGCAGCGCGCTACTGCCTTTGATAAGGTATCATCGGCACTACCTGTTTCCAGCTAGTGATTTCAGTGAAAATAATGCTAGCTGGAAATTCGTAGGCGCAGCTTGTCGTGCACATTGCTCTTATCGGGTTCCATCGTCCGCCCCCCGTCCCCCGCGCTCTGCTCTCCGCCGGGGTCGCCATTTTCTAGACAGTGCCGTCGTGACGACGAGGCCTCCACTGTAATTACCTCTGTCCCGCGCCCACTCCGGACGATTCTAAAACGGGAACGCCGTCCATTGTAAGAACGAGTTAACGCGGCCACCCCGAAAGTGAGAGTAGGACCTTCCTTTCCAAGCCGGAGAGGTGGAAGGAGTTGATTCTCCGACGTCGTTAGCTCCACGACGCATAAAGCGAAGCTGCGAGAAATCAGCGGCGAATGATAAAAAGGGCTCGTGGCGCAATCTTGTTTGCGCAAAAGAACGATATGACGGGGCGATCGCTATAATAGCTTTATTGTCTATCATGCGTAACCAAGGACGATATAATAGCCCGCGGAGCACAATGCAGCTGGTGCATCTCGCTCGAATAAGATACCGCGAGAGATTTATTCGGTACCGACTTGACTCGAGAGTTCGCTCCGGAGAACATTCAGCCGCGTGAACTTGCAGGAACACCGGGAACACACCTTCCCGGACGCAATACGTTAAATTCCGGTACCCCGAGAATCGAGTCTTTCATTATGGAAGCAAACACATCCACGTGGGACGCCATTTATTACGGGGGTGGAACAACGGTCTCCCCGACAGCTTCCGCGGAGAGTCCTCTCGCCCAAACCCACCACCGCACTCATCGTGCATCGGGAGTATCTCGAATTAATAACTAATCAACCCCCGGACTCGTCTCTGACGGAGTGTTCGCGCTTAATCGACGGGAGTGTTGGGACGTACGAAAAAAATTGCCGCGTTATCCGAATCAATATACGAGTCTGGAAAAAATTTATCACGAGCCATTATCAGGGGGCCTGTAATTATCGCGGTTATACGGCTCGCCGGCGAGGGTTTTACGAGCATCCACCTTGATTAACGCGTTTACGTGAGTACTCCCTGACGATGGGCGGCCGCGGGGAGAAGGGAGCTCCACTCTAAAAGAGAACCGAGTCTTTCATCGAGCATCTTGACCCACATAGAAGGTCAAATCGGGGGACGCAGGGGGGATTGCATCAATCGCCAGCGCTGTCTCTCATAAAACGTAACGCTTCATTGCGTGTTTCGTCCAATCCCGAGTCGAGTCAGCGCTTTTCACTTCTCAAGTTTACCGATAAAGCGCCTCGTGGAAGTCGATCCGAATCCCCCACGCCCTCCCCGGGGAGGAGGTCGCTGAATAAACGCATTCAATGAGACTTATCGAACCTAATCAATGGCATCGTCGCGATAAAACGGATATCTCCGAGAACCAGCGGTAGAATTCTTCCACTCGTTCGACTTTTTACAGAGGAAATCTCGCACTTTTCCTTTTGCTTATCGCACGCCGAGTTTAGCGCGTTTGTCGCCGCTCGCCGTTCTTGCCGCTCGACCGCTGAGCTAATAACGAGGAAAGCGGGGGAGGGGGTTGTAATTAAATCCTGTCCATTTGCGATCAATTGACTTAATATCGCGTTATTAATCGGCAGAGTGCGGACTTATCGATACGAAAAATCACCGGGATAAGCTTTAGCGTACGCGGAACGACGAGGGTGGCGATGCTGGTATCGAGGGTGGCGAAGGCGGTGGTGGTGGCGGCGATGGTGGCGGGAATAACAAGCGTGCTGACAGCCAGGCGGAAAAGTTATTGCCTGTGCCCATCAATGCTGACAGGCTTTCCAGCGTCAACTGGTCCGCGCGATTATCGACAAGCGAAGCGCGTCGCCCGACTCCGCTCGACACCCCCGCAGTTCTTTCCGCGAACGGCAAATCGATGGTTCGGCTCGTACCCCCAAAAATCGATTTCCGATTCCCGCCAAATCCATAATGCCATTCTCACTTATTAGACACCCCCCGTGAAAATATTGATCTGTCAACTTGCCACCTACTCCCCACCCCACCCTCTAAGAGATTCTCGTCTTTGCTCCTTCCTTCTTTCTTCCCAGAAAATCCCTGCGAGCTAACAAGGAGTTTGCCTCTCGTTTCACGAGAAAGAAAAGCGCGGAAGCGTGGTGGTGGTGCTGGTGGTGGGTAGTGACGATGACTCATTTCAAGAACGAGGGTCGAATTAAAGATCGCGCAAGGTGGTAGATGTATCGAAGGAAAGCGTCGGGGTGAAGCGAGAAAGTTGGAATCTCGTATTCATTGGTCGGCACGGTGGCTGCTCGGTTTTCGCTGGCTGACGCCTCCAGGTTAGCTTTTACGAGCGATTCGCGTATTCCGCGGCTCGTCGCGCGATAGGCTAACTCAATCGTGACGGTGAGCCTCGGAGCCTCGGAGCCTCGGACGAGGGCGGCATACGAATTCGCACGCGGCCCGACCAAACGTTACACGTTCAACTCAACGGAATCGCTTCGGCTCTCCATTTCCTTCCAGCAACGAGCAAATGGTGGGCTATAAGCCACGCTTTATTCCGAGCTGTTCCGGACTAAAGTGGCGGGTATCTGCTCGAGATAAGTTCCTTACGTGTACCGCCCCATCCCCTTCCACCCTCGTCTCTCCCCGCGATCCGCTCGAATTATTCCGACGTGATTTCTCCTCATCTTCGGCTTTCCACGTCCTTCACCTTGGACTCGTTCCTCCCTCCCTCGGGGATTCCGCTCCCTCGGTAAATCCTCGAATCTCGCGATACGGCTCTCTATTTTGTATGATAATTCTCGCACGTCCATCCCTGGCAACCTGTACGAATCCCTTCGAATCGACGAGAACGCGCTGCTGCTGCTGCTGCCGTTGCACCTTGTCGAATCTACCAATTGATATCTCGCGCGCGTTTCCTCAAAGTTCTCCAGTCTGCGAACCAGCTGCCTCTCTCCCGTCTTAATTGGCTGCTTTAACGAGCAGCGGAAAGAACGCGAGCGAGACACCGTGGTGCCGAGGAGGATTTATTTGAATAAAATATTTCTCCCGATTGGTATCGCGCGCTAAATTTGCTCGAATGTCCGAGTTCCACGTTGGAAAGTGGAGAGGAGAGAGACTATCTGCGCGTATAATTTTTAAGGCACGCCGGAGCTTATTAGTAACGCTCTTCACGGGGCAATACTTTACGCGCGTGATATTAATAATTTTCAACTACGGAAAGAGAGAGAGAGAGAGAGAGAGAGAGAGGCAATTTTATTATCTCCCATAACGATGAATTCTGCATCGTCCACTTACGCCAGACAGTCCGTTCGTGAGAAGCTCAGCTTGCACAGCCGAAAGAATCCAATTATGCTGCGTTTTTCGACGCGGCACGATTACTTTTACGAGGCTCTTCGCGAATTCCGTAGACCATCCGATTGTCGCGCGAGAAACCGGCCGAGGGATATTCCATTTTGTCCATTCGCCCATTCGCTCGTTCCGTATCGACGAGTTCCAGTTAAAAGCTGTGCGGGTATCCGTTGTTGATAAGGCTCTTAGGCGAAAGCTTGTCGGAGTGCTGGGGGAAATGCAGCGTTATGTTTCCTCGAGTACACTTAGCGGACCTTAAGAACGAGTATAAACTACTTCATTAATCGTAATTCAGCGCGTAATTCAATTCGTTTGCAGGCTGCGACAGCCGTTGTACGTTTCCCAACACTCCGGCTCTCGCCATTAGCACTTCGAGATCCGCTCGTCCTTCCTTCCATTTTCTTTCAGGGGAAATGGCAAGCTGTAAGCTTTATTCCACTCTAATGTGTTTTTTAAAGTACTAGCCCTGATATCTGGCTCCGATAAGACCTACCCCCGAGAACATTTCCATGCGGAAGGAGAACACGCTGCTTCGATGTATTCTTTTTATCGGTCGCTCCATTTAATCACTACCGTCGCTACACACCCCTTAATTCCTCGGTAGAATTTCAAACGATCGCGTATGTCGACCCCCTCCCTCTCGCGAAGAATTACCAATTATCGTACGTGTTGCGTTCGCGAGGTTTTTCACGAGTTTTTAAACGTCCCGCGTTTTCTCGAATTACGAGAGTCTTTCATCACTTTTGAGGCACGGAGATACACATTCCTCGATTAGGAACGAGCGAGTCGACGACGACGACGACGACGACGACGACGACGACGACGACGACGACGACGAAGACCTACCGAAGCCAGTTGGTTTTTATTGTCAGGGCTGCTGGCTGGCATTTGCATCGGGGAAAAGTTTTTTGATTATGTTAAGCAAATGTACTTTGCTGCAAATGATGTTTTATGTTTGGTAAAAGCTTTTTCTAACGCTTTAGTCGCTCAGTGGCAAGGGAATCTTATCGATCAATGGCAGGGAGGGGGTGGGAGAGTAGAAATATATAAAAGTCGCAGGACAAGCGCGACACACAAATTGAATTTGTAAGCAAACGATCCGTTACGGTCCGTTACATCACGTTGCATTACGGTAAAAGTTTATACGGTGCGCGTACTACCGGTCGTTCCGGTACCTTCTACTCACTTCCGTGCGGCGAGAAGCAAATGACGGCTTGTAAGCCCTCTGCCCCTCATCTCCCCTCCTTATTCCGATAAGTTTCGTTAGAACGACGGGTATCTGTTCCCAATAGGGCTCTGCATTAAATCGCCTCTCTCGTGAGAAAGAATACAAATTGGGGGTGATTTTTTAGTGTATACTTAGCGTTCCAGGAGTACTATTAGGCTACCAGTCTGCACGCGAGCTATAGAAATTTCACGTCTTAAGAAACGGAACCTTGAGCCCTCATCGATCCTACTAGCATTCTACTCGAATTTCCCCTAACAGAGTGAATCATGATTTTTTCACTAAATCCATTTCATTAGCTCTCGAATTCTTCAACGATAAACCACAATTGGCCCCGCTCCAAATCTCATCTACGCTGTACCTTTAATAAACGAACCTCGAGGAAATTATCTGGCGATGCTCCATTTTTTCTCACCGTATTGGCGCAAAGGAGAGGGAGAAAAAACCCTTTGGAAATAATTTGGAAGCAGGACCACGCGTTTCCTAAATCTTGCGCAGACTCTTCAGGGACTCCGCTGAAAAATGATCTCGCCCTTGCCATCGATACAATTTTACAGTTCCGTAAACAAACATTCTCGATGCAAATCCGGCCAAATGGAAGCAACCCCCGCCCCCGTTCAACCCCCGAAGGACCGCGAGCGCACCGGTTCCTAATGATAATTGCATTATAATGTCTTGTTATCTTCCCAGTAGTGGTACTTCGCATGTTCGAAAAAGTTCCGCAGAGCGGAATTAAGCCGGAACGTTTTAATTTTGGAAAATATCCCGCTGGCAAAATGTTCCCTCGAAAATATGGAAAGATGCACCGTGGGAATACGGGGAAATCCGATAAATCGCGCTCTCGACATCGTCGCTGTCGATTCAAATGCGCAAAAGTGGCTTTAAGGATGGCGCGCGTTTCCGGAAAAGTGGCTTGCGCTTTTTAATTGCTGCGATTTAAATAAAATTTCGTCACGCGTGCACTTTTGAGAGAGGGATGTGACATAGGCACACGGAAAGAAATTCGGACGGCGTGTGGTCCCATGCGGCAATGTCGTGCAACGCCGCTGGTGAGTCAACCTGATGTGGCTTGGATCTCACGTAGCCGCCAGGATCACGCGGTTTTTCTCTTTCTTCTTCCTACTCCCTTCCCGCACACACTGTTCTATAATCTGCTCTCGTTCTCCCTTGCATTTCGTTCATTCCTCCCGAGTCGGCCAGAATCTACCCCGAACACCGTCCCTTGTCTCATCCATTCTCATCCTGCAAGTTGACTCGCAACCCCTGACCTCCTATTTCCTCTTCTCTCTCGCTCTCTCCCCCCTCCCCCCTTCTCTATTCATACTCTTTCCAATTCTCCCATTCTCCGCCCGACTCTCTCTCGCTATCTTTCCTCGATTTTCATCGGATCCCTCTGTCCACCCTTCTTGATTTTTAAAGCATTTTTCAAGCATCCTCCTAAAGGCAAAGTACAATCGCATCGGGCGACGGTGGTTATGGGAGTAAAGCGGCGAGAAGACGAGGATGCGACGAATTCTATGTATCGATTGTATACGCGTCTCATAGAATATAACAAGCAGACTGACTGCCACTGCACGTGCTCGTTTTTCGGCTTTCACGTGCCGTGTGTCTGAATGTGATCGCACTCCCGATAGAGGCGATCAAAAGCACTTTTTAAACTTTCACCGATTCCCCTCCTCCGTGGCTGGTCCCACAGAGTCGTCGAGTAAAAAAGCTTTATATTAATTCCATATTTTACGCGGTGCGCCTGATTCTTTTTTGTTTCACGTGTCGCGACGCCGGGGTATAAAGGCCGGGTTTACGGAAATATAGTATCTTTATAAAGTTTGGGTCCTTTGTTCCTATTTTGTAAGCTGAAATTAAGCTCGTTAATCTGCAATGGAGTCTTTCAATCTTCCCGTTATGGATTATCAAACTTGGTCTATTTTAAAGTTTTAATTACGGCGAATAATAGAACGTCGAATCTTTATTGGGGTTATGATTAATGGTCATAATTATTCGACTCTGAATAGGTGCGCTTATGATTATGTAAAAGCCACTTTGTGTAAACGCAATTAATAGCATCATTTATTTCTTGAACACTTTGTACCTCGTCAATATTCAATCGTAGTATTTATCTCGTAATTTCCCTTTACTTGGAAACGTATTTTTCCATTATTTTTCATGAAACATTTTTCCTCTGTTCCAGGACGGAACCTACGTGAAAGAAAATGACATGGATGGCCTGGGGTTGTGCCCTTATGATCCACAGCACAACAGCACAGCTGTTTTTGTTGGTGAGTTATTATTATTACGATATATATACACCTATTCTTTTTTTAAAGCTTTTCCAACAACGTGGAGATAAATCCTTTCGGTGTTCCCGAGAGGATTATTCGGGAAATCCTTTAGCATAATTAACGCTTATAGGGATCTGTAGTTTGAGAGTAATTGCCACTTTTAAAGTTACGTATCTTGGAGCAGTATTATATAGGGTAGCGCATTGAGAAGTAGGAAATTTAACATTCGTTAGGGGTGCGCATGGCTTTGACGAAGCAAAGAACCCCACTCGACTGTGGCCCGGCTACTCTTCAACGAATACACCAGCCGTCGCATGCACTAAAACGATCGGTATGTCGGACGTGTTCTCTCAAATCACAAGCACTCGCAACTTCTACACACAAAACGATGCTACGAGTTAGGAATATGGACCGTACCCATGTACCCCGTACACATCGATGTGTCAGAGTATACTCTCAATTCCCAAAACCAGGCGCGTACACGTAACTCGAAGGATGCCGCACGCGAAGAAACGTTCCTATGTATTTTTGGGTTATACTACTTGTAACGTTACAAGGATCTTTAAACCTCTGCCGCACACCGTACTTCAACGAATAAACTGATAAGACATTGAAAATGCGGAGTAAAAATGCAGGACAGATTTTATTATGACTTATCATTATAGCAGTACTAACGCGTGTACGAACTTCATACATATGTATTTATGGTTGCGCCAGTTTTCAAAGCAGATATCTCTCTTTCTCGTTTTAATACCTACAACTCCGCATTAATACTTTTTCGAAGGATATATAATTTTCCAAATCCGCTTTTGAAAATATTTTCATGATAAACAAAAACATTGTTTATCCTCGCGCACGATTTTCATTTCGTTAATAAAGAGTTGCGCATCGTACATTTCTGATTCACACTTTTGTACGGCTCACTTTTTCAGTGAATTGAAAATCATATTAACACCGTTCATGACTGGCATTTACAATTCATTTGCTTGATGAATATGTTGAGCTCCACTAGCTAATTAAAATTTAATGAATTAATCCGTAGTATAAACAGAATTTAATATTCATTAAAAAGTAATTAGACATTTCTAAGCAACTCGTGAGTAAGAGCTGTAACTTTGGTGAATAGTAATAGTAAAGGATATAATATGTAGGGCACGTACACCTCCTGGGTATTACTAGCACATGCAGTGCAAGCATATTCGTGAACACATTTGGCTGCACTCCTGCGCCAATCTCATTGGACACTCGTTAATGTTCCGTAAGAGAGGTGACGATCCAATTTAGATATATCGCGTTATAATATGTATCAGAAATGTTGTTCCAACAGCAGCAGCAGCAATCAGCCGAATTATTTCGAAATGATTTGTTCTCTTATTAATTAACAACGCGTTTAAATCGGAATATCGCGACGCGAGCATAATGCAATAAGCATGCTAAAGTAGTTTAACCGAATTATGAGGGAGAGAACATATTTGGACGAAAGTTCCACTGCTGATTTACAACGACGTAAAACCAAGAAAGGATTCGTCACTCATCCATCAAATAGCACGAAAAGCGTAAAAGCGGATGATCTAATAGTTGATAAGAAAGATTACGCTTATACTACCGCGATAGTTTATTAGCCATTTTATCGCGAGAGATCGGAGAGAGAAGTATCTCGCCGGGCATTTCATCTCGATGAGATTATTTGACTGCGCGATAAATCCCGATAGATTTGTATGAAGAATTTTTATTTGTCCATAATGAATTAACAAATGAATATTCAAGGACCGATCGATCCGCGAACCGGACAAGTACAATTATCGATGAGTGACAATATTTTCGCAGCGAGAAGCAAATGGCGCCGGGAGCGAGAGCGACAGCGATATCGATATAACATTATTTCTTACATATCGAGCGGAACCGCAATGAATCGTAATCAGCGGCAGTAGCAAATCGAGAGATAATTTATGTCTCTCTCGAAATATCTCCGGTCGTCCTTCCGGTTGGGAAAAAATCACGCGTGCAAGGAAAACGCGAGGAACGGACTGGGTGGACTCGCGCGATAAATACAATTATCAAATTAGAATATTTTCCTGATTAAGATCAAGTCCTTCCACTCGGTGACATTGAAAACGCCATTTTTTTTTCTCGAGGCTTAATCGCTACCGACAAGCATTCGCGTCCACCGGACGGTCAGCGTCAATTTAATAATTTACGCTCAGCTTGCTCGATGCATTTACAAATACATCGCGCCGCCAAGGCAACGCGAGCCTGGTGCGCAAGCTCTACGCCACTATGGAGGACTACCGCGAAGTGTGTGACACTGCACACGTGCTAAAATAAGGAAAAACAGTTACGCAGACCTCTGGATACATTACGGAAATCGTGTTTCTTCTGCAACGAGACAAGTTTATCCTTCGCGCCGAAGAAAATTTTTAGTCCCCCGTAAATGTCAGTGGGAAGGCAAGGTTCAGGTGCGAAATGTTAAGCGCGACATTAAAGGAACTTGTCGGATCTCGGGGGAACACGCATTCCATTAGAAGCGTGTAACTCGATTAAACCTCGATTGCCCAATTAATCGCTGCTGGAATTCATTAAATTCGCAAAGACGCGCAAGAACCACACTCACACACACACACACACACACATAACCACGGTCCGCAACTGGAATTATTGTCGAAGAGGGCTTTTCACGAATAAAGTTGTTGATCGGGGGGAGGAAAGCTCCGCAAGCTTTGGAATGTCACGGGACACAATGGGACCAGAGCAATGTGTGGTGTGGTGGAGCACCTGAACGCGGATCGACGAATTTCGCGCAATAACGAGCGAGCGGCGGTAATATTGGCCGGGTCGATGCTTTGCAACAAGATTATTCAAACGGGTAAAACACACGGATACATAAGCCCGGCGACTTTCGCTCTGGTAAAACAGGGTTAACGGGATCTGGCTGACAGGTCACACCCGTACGTAGTTCAAGTAGGTTGGTCCGTTGAGGAGGGCGAGGGGTTTCGAGGGGTCGGGGGCGAGAAGCAGAAGGAAGAGCCGGGATAGAGAGTACATAGTCCCGCGGGTATTATGGGAATACGAGCAACCGCGAGACGGCAGCCTCGGCCCGTATTCGCGGCCACTTCGGCGTGCGAGGCTCACGGTAGATTTGTAGCCTGCAACGAGCACGTTCATCCCCTAAGTCTAACGTCTACTTCCCCGTTATATATGGCCGCCCAGCCGCTATACACTTATCGCGCGCATACGTTGGCCAGCCTCAAATCCCATCGTGCTTTTTGAACGTGAAATATAGACGCAGCGAGCGGCCCAAGATCCTGTCTCTTTTCCTCTCCTCTCCTCTCCTCTCCTCTCCTCTCACTCCTCTCCTAGCCACCACCCTCCTCCGACAAGGCCAAGTAGGGTCGAGCGGAGAATACAGTGGTGGCAAAGCCTCGCCAAGGACGAGCACCGTCGACTTTGAGGAGCCAGCGGAAAGCGAGAAAATTAACTGGCCGACGTGCTTGCGTGCTTTACGTCTTGCTTTCGTGCGTGCCGAGCTTCCGGAACTTTAATTTCGAGTGGAAAGTCATTCTGGCCTGACAAACGATTTTCATCTCCTGCGCTCTCCCGCTTCTCGAGCTGCTACCGGGGCTTGATGCGAAAATAAACTAAGCAAACTTGGTTTATCGCCGTGACGGAATTCCCTCGTTGTCCGAATTAACGAAACACGCGCTTTTAGCGAAGCATCGGGACGACGTCCGGCTTTAAACGAATGGAAAGGAATTCTCGGGGCTCGGTATCGTTTCAAAGCCAGAAGTCCACTCGTCGTGCCTCGTGCAGTAATCTATACTAAAACTGATTAATAGTTGTTGCGATACAAAGTTACTGCTTGCGGCAAGTATGATGCGCCTCGATATATCTTAATTTAATCTAGCAGATAATTGCGTTTACGAAGATGCGATACTGTGCCAAGTTAGTTTCGGGATCGATACATCCTATTATTTCCTATCCCTGGCAGGTAGCGCTCGCGTGATGCTTGATAGATTGCACGACACTGTCAAACTCAAAGATTATTCCAGACACGAATGTCTCTCGTGCGCCAAAATTATTTTCCCCATCGACAGCAGTTCTCCCCGTTTGCTTAAAAAGATACTTATTCCCGTTTAGGTTTATAGCGCCGACCCCGAAATCGACCAACGGAAACGTAGCCGCTGCAGCACAGGCTAATGATTCGTTTAATTCGCGCATAAAGTTAAATTTGCCGTGTAGAAAAAAAAGCTGGGGGAGTAATAGAGCTAATGGAGAGAGGGGGGGCGCGTGATCGAATGAATTTATTCGTTCGATTCAATCGGGTCCCCGGCTGAAAATAGCTCGGCTCGCATCGGTCGCTGGACGTCTCGTCTCGGGTTACTCGCGTGGCACAGATTTCGTGACGGCTGATTGACGATAGTGTTTCTTTGTTACAGATGGACAGCTGTACGCCGCCACCGTGGCTGACTTCTCCGGGGGCGAGCCGCTCATTCACAGAGACAGGATCAGAACTGAACGCTCCGACCTGAATCAGCTGAACGGTGAGTTCGAGGAATCTCTCCTCTCTCTTCTCTCTTCTCTCTTCTCTCTTCTCTCTTCTCTCTTCTCTCTTCTCTTACCATCTTCGATCCGCAAAGCGATAGAGCATCTCCCCTACCAAGGCGCATTTGCATTTTGATTAAGTGTCGGATCTCATAAAATCAAGATAATATAATAAGTTTTGCAAAGCCCGCGATAACCTCGGATATCTCTTAGTTTACTGCGGACAAAACCCAATGAAACCCGACGAGAACCTCGTCGGAATCGTAAACTCAATTGATGGGAAAATTACAGGCTTCGCCGCGATATTCGAGATTACGCAATTTTTACTTACGGCAGCATGCGCCGATGATAATTCCCTCGAATAGTAAACCGAGAGTTTCGCGGTCTCTCCCGCGTGCTCTCGGAGAAATTCGCGAGTGCGAGATGCGTCTTCCGTTTTAACGGGCAGGGGGAGGGGGCATTTTTTCCTCACGAGGGGTACGATAGGGAGAATGCATTCCGTAAATCGTGTAATTGACATAGACCTATTTCAAACGGAATCGAACCGTGCACCGTTACCGGTATGCAAATTCAATTTTGCGACGAAAGAAAATATTTTCCTAATTGCACACGCGTGTGATGTATAATTACGCGCTCCTATAATTATAGGCAATTATCGTAATATTAATTATGGAGACTCCCCGGGCGAATGCTCGGCATTTTCACTCGGAGATCGTCGTAATTTATACGATTCCTTCGATCTCGGCGCGAGAGAATCGCTTAATACGCGTCCTAGAATTACCGATTGGGGGAGCACGCTCCCCGGGTCAATTGATTCCATTCGTGCATTGCGGGAAAAACTCCTCTATTAACTTGAAAATAGCTGGATAACCGATCGGAGTCTCTGTTTTTCACTCTGTGCTTCTCTGGTGGTTCGCAGGTCCGAATTTCGTAAGTTCCTTCGCCTACGAGGACTACGTGTTCTTCTTCTACAGGGAGACCGCGGTGGAGTACATGAACTGCGGCAAGGTGAGAATCTACGAAAAATCTGTCAGGTTGCGTTTTTCAGGATCGAAAGCAGCCAGAGGCGAGACTGCTTACATGCTGCGTTTGCTTTTCAGGCTGTGTACTCGCGAGTGGGCCGTGTGTGCCAGCACGACAAGGGCGGTCCACACGCGTTCAGCGACAGATGGACGAGCTTCCTGAAAGCGCGGCTGAACTGCTCGGTACCCGGCGAATATCCCTTCTACTTCAATGAAATACGTGAGTACACGTCATACTTGACCCTTTCACCAGACAGCCAGTCCACGCAACCATTGCGCGAGTGTCCGGAAATGAATTTTGAAATTTTTGCCTCCGGCTGAAAATCGCTTGCTCCGGAGCGCAAATCACGTTTCGGTGCCCTGACTATTTCCCCACTTGAAATTCCATCGTCATACTTCGTCATCTCCCTATCCAATTAGTATGTGTATGCACTACAAGAGAGTTTTTAACTGAATTTTCCCCCGCTGGCAATGGCAAAGCTCCATTCTTAAAACCTGACGATGACTAATGCTTATTTAATAATCGGCCGTTCCGCTCGCAGCATTTTCCCGCGTTCCCACGTGAATTTTCCTTATTCTTAAAAATTCTGTTTTCACGTGCCCACTTGGAGTTCCGCCGAGATGACTAATGCGGCACTCGTTAATTTTTGTCCAATTAGCGTCGGGCTTGAATAGTCCTTGACGAGAAGCTCCAAAATGGATTTTCCGATTTTTAACTCGTGCCGGGGGCCGACTTTCGGTATCTCGAGTATTTCCACGCTCGAAATTCCATCTCTGCGAGCACGATATATTAGATAAAACTGATCTAAAGTGTACATGTGCCGTCTATATATATGTATATATGATGGTATCCTTGCATGGGAATATTAGCGAAACATGTAATGTGATTGCAGATAGAAATTCAGAGCACGGTCGAAAGCATATGATACCGGTTAAGCATTAGCATTTGGTATTAAATTAATTAAGTTATTGTAATACTAGTGTGTATGGATGAGTGGTCCAAGTTAATTAAGCACGCAAAGCACATATTACGTTCCTGATACTAATTTTCTATTACGATTTACCAATAAATTCACGTTCTTCCGATATTGTAAGCCCTTGCTCTACGTTACGTATTTAATAATGTCCACCAATACTTATGCCCGCCGATCCGTCTCTCCCGTGTTTTCTAAGTAATTGGATTAAAAATTTAAACGACTCGCGGGAACGCGAGATATCCGATCTTTAATAAATTTACTGATTTGCATCTTTCTTTTTAATATCTTCATACGAAATATATTCTCGATTCTTTCGATCGGCAGTTATGCAAAATTTACCGTTGAGTGTTCTTCCTGCTATCGGCTCTTGGCTCCAGGAATGAATCTGAATTGAAAAGTAAATTGACTTGTACCCGTAAAACTATTGAATTATTGAACATTCGCGAAAGCCTTCCGAGGCAAAACTCGAACTTTTTGCTGACAGCAACTTTGAGAAATTCGAACATTATGGTGATAATAACTTTGCCCGGTACAATTACTAAAGTAAGAACTTGGAGTTGTTTGACAATTCAAATAACCGGGCTCCAAAAGGCTAGTCTCCTCTCGGATAAAAGGGTCAGAACTAGTTTCGTTGCAGAGTATAACTTGGCTTCAGACAAAATCGCAATAAATCTCGGTGCATTAATGTTCTGTAATCAACGAACGTAAATATCTCGTACTTACAGTCTTTTGTCCGCGACTGAGCGATTAGTTCGGGTCAACTTTCACTTTGCGTGAAATCCACTTCAATATAAATACATACGTCCATTAACCGGCCTCGGACATGGCGCCAAATCGACTTTACGCCTGTCCTTGATGTCCCAGGATCACGCTGACCCGAGGATATTAACGCGAAATCGACATCCGTCGAACGCTCGGAGTAAAACTTGCGCGGACGAAGCAGGGGCGGCGGGAGGCGGACCAGAAAGATAAAGGAGAAAAGATTTCGCAAGAGAGAACAACGGGAGCAAACTTCCACTTGACACGAGAGAGACCAGTTACCCGCTCCTACGTTGCTTCAGCTCCCCGATATATCAAGCATGATGTAATCAAATAATTCAGAAACAAAATCTAGACTACCGTGCGCAATTCTGATTAGGCGAGCGACCCTGGAAATACCCTTGAATTCTTCCCTCGTTTCCAGCTAGTGGCATTATCCTCTCCTCCGAGCCAGAGATATTTCCCTCGAAGGATTAAAAACATCCCCCTGTACTCATTAGCCAACATCAGTCCCGCCCATAACGTTAATTCAGCCATGATACATATTTCCGTCGGACGTCGGAGAATGTGTTTGCGCGTTAATCCGCGACTGCGATCCGTTGATTCGTCCGGTAATTAGATTTTAATCGCTTTAATCGCTGGCAAGTGGCGAATATTTAAGAGGGCGGCTGGGGTAGCAGCGAAGGAGGTCTCTCATCGCGGAAATCATTCTCTCGTGGCTTGACAGATTTGTATTCAACGGCAGGTTTAGCGATTTTCTCGTACGTCACCTGATAAGTCGAGAGACAGCTGCCTACGGAGCAGTGGCAAAATGAAGCAGCTCCGGGCACAATGCTCGCCCACCGACGGGGATCGAATGGGAGTTCGCCGAGGGATGCAGTCAGGGGACGGGGGGGTGGATTCTCCGGCATAAACGTGGAATATTGTCGCCACACATCGAACCAAAATCCCTATCCGGCGAGGAAGTTTGGCAAACCGCCAGCCACCGGTGGATCCTTGCCAAATCGCGAGTCCGGACTATCCCACCGATTGCTCGGGCAACCTATACCTGATTCCATCCACCGTCCACCTCCCCCCTGCCTGCCTGCTACTGCACCCTTTATCTCGTCCGTGTGCTCCCTCTTCCCGCCTTCTCTCTTCACCGCCTCGACCTCTCTCCAATCAAGCGAAGAGGAGACCTGGCTGTACATGGGAAAGCGCGATGAGACCTTGAGACACTGCGAAATCCTGATGAGTGCCAAATTGGAAGTTTGGACCCTCTACCCCTTACTCTCATTTGGAGTCTCCGTTAATAAAAGGGTCTGATCATTTTCGACGACGACGACGACGTCCCTCCTCTACTCCTTACTCTCCCGAACACTTCACTTTCCACTTCGACAGACGCTAGTCTCGCATTGGTCACGTTGGTCAGATTCCAAATAATTATTTTTCCCCGTCCCTCCGCGCGTCTTCTTTGAACATATTCCTTCCTTCCTTCCTTTCCGCCTTCCTTCCCGCCTTCCTGGGATAACGCAGACTTTATCATTTTTGTAACTTAATCTCTCGCGTGTAAAATTTATGAGAGTTGCTTAATGGACTTTAGTCCGTATGGGATTACAGTAATATTACCAGAAGCGGAATTTTCCTTATTTCAACTTACACTCGAACTTTGGCCTCGGCGAGTAACGGAAAGAGGTTCTTGGGAAGAATCCCGTATTGTATATTATACAGGCCGTGGCTGCACCGCTAGAATATTGAGATGACTTCCAAAATGCAAACATGCGGTTTGCTATATATGCTTTTGTTTCTATGTAGGATAAAATCGGAGTTTCATAAATAAGGAATGAAAGAAGAAAACGCAAACTTTTTCAGAGAGACGTCTTCCGAGAGGGCTCGAAACATAAAGTTCGCGGTATTAATACTATACTTGAGATTCTTAGAGGCGAGATATTTCTGCGTGGGGCTCCTCGTATTAACCTGCTAAATTAGCGTAGGAACTTGATTTATTTGATTGCCCGCTACCGTTGCAGGAGCCTTAAAAAGAGTTTAGTGCAGTTTTCATAGAGGAGAAGTAGAGATTGCACGTAGGTGTTACAGATATTGTTCGCTTAATGAGGGTCGTTGAAAAAGACGTATTAAAATGCTTTCGTGTGTAGCGCATGATTTCAGTTGAGCAATTTCCATGCTGTAAGTCAGAATAAGTCGGAGAGCGTCATGACACGAAGGAGCAATCAAACGGAAAATGGAGTAGCGTACATTTAAATAGTACTCGCTGCTGGTAAGAAGTAGCGAGACGCGCACAATTGTAGATCGATTTGCATGAGCCGTCAGCGAGGCCATAAAAAGGAGAGTAGTAAGTTGAGAAGCGGAAGGGCGGCAATCGCGATTACGAGGAATAACGCGGCTCGCGGTTAAATTTCCATTCGCGGTGAAGAATAGCCGCGGCAAGGCGAATTTGACAAAGTTCTGCGCGCGCACTTTGTCTCCGGAAGGAGATGGATGGCTAAAAGATACCGGTGCTGCGGTGGACTTGCCAAGCCAAGCCATGCCAAGCGGGGGAGAGGGGAGGAATTCGTTGAAAAGTTTTCGCCGCAAAAGGATGGGGCGCACTCTCGCGTGTACAGGGTGTTTTAAAAGTAGGCAGGTTCGCCGCTCCCGAGCTTTTCCTCGAGGAGAAATTTCCAGACCCCAGAAGTCCATTGCTAAGAATCTCTCTCTACACACACATACATTTTGTCCAGGACTTCTCCTACAGATGTTTCGCAAACTCCTCTCCTCGGCCATTTCGCTTCGCTGAAAAGTGTTTAGCGGGAGGAGTAAAGATTTTCCGCGGAACTTGCAACGAGTGTTTCCCGCGCGCGCGCTCGCTCGCGGAAGAAAGAAATATTTAGCCAAACCTACTCGAGGAGTATAGGTGTGCTGGATGGAGGATAGCTCTACTCGAAGTCGTCGAAGCCTTTCATCGAGATTATTTCGAAGCGCGCAAGAGAGAGAGAGAGAGAAAGAGAGAGAGAGCACATTCATCCTCCCGGTTGCCGAGAGACTCGCGCGATTCTGAGTTATTAGAATCGTTACGCAAGTTCCCCGGGCGATTCTTTCCCGGATCCGAATGTAGCACGCGGGATTTCGCAGTCCATAACTTAAGGTCTCATGTAAATCGCGGAGGGAACTTTTGTGACACCCAGTACTTATAGGTGTGAATGTCAATGCGCCCGGGGGTGGGTGAGGCATGTGCGAGGGCTGTAAGCGGGACTTACGGGCTCGTTCGACTTTTAAACTTCGCCAGTGAGAAGAAGCTGGCGACGGGGGGTAATGCGAGACCAGTAGGGAAAACACCGATGGCCTGCTTCTGACCCCTTTTTTCCCTAAGCTGTCCTCGCTGTTCACCTCCGCTGGAAGTGTTTCTCGCTGCCCGCTGAGTGCCACGGAAAATGCATCTCGTAAGAGGCTGTCAAAAAGTTAGTGCGCTGTCTCTGCGCCGTGCTCCGCAGGCAAGTCTCTACATCCGGGAGAATATAGATCAAATGTCTTTTAACGTGGAATATTTTTCCCGGTAACTTGATAGGTAGCAATATGGAAAGTTATAAGTTTAAACGGAATGGGATATATATGTATATCACGTGGGTGGTAGGTGTAAGGGGTACGCTGGAGACAACGGAGAGTATTGTGCTCGTCGAGTCTATCGCGAACAATGGAGCTTGACCTTAAAGATCGCGCGCGCGCGAGCGAGCGATCGGCCCTAATGATGATCGGTCATTGCGCAATTTCAGCAATTTCGTTCACTCGAAGTAGCGCGAGCTCGTAGTTGGGCGAAAGTGCCACACGCGTGTTCGTTCGCAGGTGAGTTTTGCAAAGATTCTCCTTGGAGAAATCTTACTCTGGCTTGTTGGATGGAGTTGGCTGACTGGCTGACTGGCTGGCTGTTGCCTTTGAATAAGTCGCTTGAATAATTCTGGGCACATGACTGATTCGATTTATTTCCAACATAATAGAGTCGACTAGCGACGTGACGGAAGGTCTTTATGCCGGTGAGCGTTCCCGATTGGTCTACGGCGTTTTCACAACGCCGGTCAATTCGATCGGCGGGTCAGCCGTCTGCGCATTTAACATGAGCAGCATCCTCGAAGTCTTCCAAGGTGCTTTCAAGGAGCAGGAGACGATAAACAGCAACTGGCTGCGCGTCCTTCCCGAGAAGGTACCCCACCCAAGGCCCGGGTCCTGCGTTAATGACTCCAGGACTCTTCCAGATGTCACCGTCAACTTCGTGAAAGCTCATCCCCTGATGGATGAAGCGGTGCAGTCTCACTTCGCTTTGCCTGTGATAACTAAAGTCAGCTTCAAGTAAGTCTCCTACCCCCTTCGGCATATCATTACACGCAACTTCAATTTATACTTCAATATCTCTTCTCTTCCTTCTCTTCTCTTCTCTTCTCTTCTTTGCCATTTTCCATCAAGCTCCTCGAAGAGGTAGCGAGAAAATAAGAAAAATCCATACTGTGTCAAGAGTTTCGCTTCGCAAACCTTGCAACAACTCTACCACCGCGACAGGGTCTCATCGATCGATCGATTAATTAATTAAACTATCGTTTTCCATCGCAGTTACAGATTTACGAAAGTTGCCGTGGATCCGCAAGTGAAGGCTCTCGATGGCAAGTTGTACGACATACTGTATATCGGAACAGGTGATTTTCATGTTTTTTTTCCTTTCCCCCCTGACCATCCTCGTGGTCACGATATTATGATGGGCTTTCATGATTGATACTGAGATTAAAATCCATTTCGATGCCTGCAGATGACGGTCGAGTGCTGAAAGCTCTCAATACCCTTGCGCCGGACACTACCACGGATGTGGGTCAAGTAATTGTCAGCGATGTTCAAGTATTGAAATACGGTGAGTTTTATGGGGAGATGTGACTTTAGTCGCTAGAAAACAATGGATTGGACATTTCTCTCAATGGTGCATCGCGTTGCACTCGTTACCACACCACTGTTATCATCGTCATCATCACCGTCATCGTCATTGCCATTATCATCCATTTAGCCGTCGAAGAATAACAGTGGTACGGGGAGAGGGGAGCGCCGAAGAAGGAGAGTGTCTCCAGACGTGGCCCGTGTTAGATTTCATCAAGGCATCAAACGTAGATTCCCTTTTTCATCTAATTGGTTTAACGGTACTTGCTTTTATTTGCAGGCCAAGCCGTTAAGGATCTACTCGTAGTTCACCTAGCGGGTGAAGCGAGTAAATTAGTGGTGTTCGCCGATTCAGAGATCAGAGCAGTGCCCCTTCACCATTGTGACTTGGCATCGGCTAGTACGTGCATGTCCTGCGTAGCCCTTCAGGATCCCCATTGTGCCTGGGACGCAACTACAAATCGCTGCGTTGCCGTGCCAACGAAACTCCACGACAACGCCGCCGATCAAACCCTCTTTCAAGATATTGCCACTGGCAAACACAAGGGTTGCGGTTACGAGCAAGGTACTAGGAATACCTCGTGAATCCTCCTTTACGTATTTAGATTCAGGGTCGATACCCGCAACACGACGCAATTCTTTCGCTTGCTCTCCTACAGCTTGCTCCTTTTCCAACTCTTAGTCGAAATAGAGTCCTCTTACATATTTTAAGGAGCTTGCTGCATAGCCCGAGAAAAACGTGTGATACTGATAAGCGTTTTGCGCTAGGCGAAGGAATATTGGTAAACTGCTGCTGCCCGTAATAATAAGCGAAGGAGAGTCTACTAAAGAACGCTCTGGCTCGGTTTCACAAAATACTATTCTCACGATGACATTAAGGATCATTACAGCCACCGCGAGAGACTTTCTTATCGCAAACTCCGACGACCCGTTTTAAAGCAACTTGACGTTTCTCTTTTTTTGCCTCGATTCTTACCGGAATACAAACATTACCGTGCACAAATTTTTAGCGTAGTAATCAGCGATAAGTATGCTAATAGCTTGTCTCTCTCTCTCTTTATTTCTTTCTTTCTCTTTCTCTCTAACCCATAGAGGATTCACGGTTTTCATTTTTCGCTTTAGCAGACGCAGCTGCTAACGGCGAAGGAGCGGGTGTCACGAGCAACGTGGAATTGCGATAGCGAATTGAACTGGATCAGCGCAATTCCTCGTTCAGTGACCGTGACGGGGGCTCGGTTATTCAGTAAGGCACTTTAACCTTTCACCGTCTTGCGCACTAACGTTTTAGTATCACACGCTTTTACATGGAAACTTTTACGTAGTAACGAACTAACGAAACTTGTTTCTTTTTCATATACTCTCTTTCCTCCTCTCGTTCTTCCTCTCTCTCTCTCTCTCTCTCTCTCTCTCTCTCTCTCTCTCTCTCTCTCACTCTCCTTTTTCTCTTTCTCCATTCCATTGGTTAATCACTCTTTGCGCCCACCCGCGCGTGCGTGTTGGTGTGTATTTGTGCGTGACACCGCGCGTGACCATCCACCCCATCATCAAATGGTAAATGTTGCTTCAGAGATGGCGAAGCCCGTGCAACCAGCGGCGTCGCCCGAAATCGGGCGTGGCGAGCAACCCGATGAACGGGACAATGAAATCGTCATCGAGCTGGATCGGGAAAATCAGTACAGTCGAACGCAACCAAGAGCTAACGAACCTCAAGGTAATCACATATCGCCATATCGAACTGCCCACCATTCTATCGCGGATTTATCCTTCTTCGCGTGCGTCACGCGTCTGGCTTTGAAGTGCATTTTTGTCTTTCTTTTTTTTTTTCACTCTCGAACGAATCTCAAAACTACCTTCCTTCCCGCGCCAAAGGATTCCCCATTCTCCCCATTTCATACGTGATTAATACACATCTCTTTGACATCTCTGTGTTCTCACGATCAGTGTTTTTAACGAGAGCTTGAAAAAAACTCATCGGTAGATTCATTTCAAGCAAGCGTTGGGTAACCAAGTAAAAACGCATCACGCAGAAATTCATTGCACGCAATAGAAATTGACTCGACGGGGCTCGTCGTCGTACATCGTCGTATGATTTTGATTCCGTCGCGCGTGTGCCACAGAATCGAATCCCCGGTTGTCCGTTCCCCGTTTAGCGGCTCTCGGAGCGAAAGTAGGAAAACCCCCGGGAGTTCGCGCCAGCCCTCCCCGCAGACCCAGTGCTGTTGATTAAGGTGAATTTTCTTCGTGTTACAGGCGTGATCGTGACCCCGGTCGTGTATTCTGCGCAAACCTTAACGGGTGCCCTCATAGGTACTTGCTTCTTCTCGCTGCTAGCCGGTTTCGCATCCGGGTTCTGGTTTTCGCAAAGGCTCCGCGGAACCCCGTACCCGGAGCCCCCGGAGCAGCGGCAGCAGCTGAACCGGCTAACCGAGAGCTCGGAGTCGCCGGGCTTCAATAACAAATCGATCAACCTGGTGCTGAACGTGCCGCCGAAGAATCCCAATGGAAAGAACGCGAACTCCTCGGCGGAGAACAAGCCGGTGCAGAAGGTGAAGAAGACGTACATATGATACCGAAAACGACACAGAGCCGTCTGAGGCTTGCAGCAGGACCCCGCGGGTTCCTTCTCATCCTCCTCATCATCTTGCTCCGAACTGGCAGAGTCCGACGAGCGCGACGACGACGACAACAACGACGACGACGACGACGAGGAACGCCGGCCCGGGGCTCCGGCTGCCCTCCTCGAGCAATACGACGACGGTTTCCGGGAGCAGTACGATTTCGAAGCGGCCGAGTTCGCCGGCGACGAGCCCGAGGAGTCTCTTCCCCAGGACGTTCTGCTGAACAACGGGGAGCGTCCCGAGATGGTCGGGTTTGAGGAACGCGAGTACATCGAGGCTGTGCTACCGAACGACTTCTCGGAGGAAACTGTCCACGGCTACGAGCCTATTGGGGGTCGCAGCGCCGATGAGCTTCGACGTGCTGGCCAGCGCTGGGTCGCCGATTTCGCCCAGGAGGCCACGACGACCCGCCACGACCACTACATGATCCCCACGAGGAACCCCCGCGAGCTCAACGAGCGTATCCTCTCGCTCTTCAACCCGCAATTCTTGCCCAATTTCAACGACATGATCATGTACGTGGCCGCGCAGTGCGATTCACCCAGGGCCCCTCCCCCTCCCCCCAGGTCTCGATCCCTCGCCGAGGAAGAGCGTCTCTACGCGTACGACGGTGTCCAGAGGAAGCGAAGCGGCACCAACTCGATGCTCTTCGAGAGAGGCTTACCCTACGAGGACCCGCGAAACTGACGTTTGCCTCTCTACTGAGGAATCGGCAAGGTCCACCCGTAGAGACCACGGTAGGTTCTCGGATACGTTGAAGAGTCGTCGTCGCGTTTCCCTCGTCTCTCCCCGTTGCGTCGTCGTCGTCCCTCGGATCCTCTCGCCCAATTCAATTGGCCGAGGAGGACTTTGACGATTGGAGAAAGTCGGGGAGAAGCGACAAACGCCACCCGTAATAGGTGTCTTGGTACGCGATGGAAATGTGGGAGATAGTACGGGAAGAATGAGAGGAGGAAGGAGAAGAGGAGGAAAGGAACAATAATGACCGAGCAAAAGGTCATGAGCTGGAAAGGAGATTGAGAGGCGCAGCAGTGCAATGTGATTTAGACCCGAGGACTGTGTTCGTAGTAGTGTGGCCTGTTTGTTAGGTGCTTAGATCAAAACATAAGTGACGATGAGTTTAGAGACTTTAAAAATGACGCAGGACGAGGCGTGCCTTCCACGTGTTAATCGTTGGCATTTTTGATCCCTAGCACGAGAGAACGGAAAAACAGCCGAAATTCAGGCAAGTGCCTCATTTATGCGTTTCGTTTAAGATATTTCTTGTGGTAGGATGGAATTAAAAAGCTTAGAGAGACGTACAATTAAGACTAATTCGGATATTGATGTGCACTTATTGTCGTGCTGTGAGTATCGGTTAATATCGGTTAATATCGGTTTAAAGAAAATGATTATGGCGCGAGTACGGCTAGTAATGCTTTTACCTGATTGAACGGTCGCGTGCTGTGTCTTCTTTGAAGAAGGATTATTTTTAGCTAGAGTACGTACGATATATTAACACTTTACCGGCACACTCAGATCTTTTCCGAACTTGCCTACGAGTTCATCGGGATAATACGACCTCGAAGAACTGGACCGGAGGTTGCGAGCAGTCTTTGTATTTGTAAGGTGCCTTTGACAATACTGCTGCCAGGTATTAGAGGAAAAGTCTTTACGCCTCCCCTTATCGATATATAACTATCGTAAAATTATTGACAGTTTCACAGGAAATACTATGACACTTCCAAATATAAAATAATCACCGGCTTCCAATGGACGTGATTACTTAATGATAAGGTTTGTAAGGAGGGAAAGGTGTAAAGGAAGTTTTTTCATGTCTGACCGCAGAACGGCGCAAATCGGTCTACTAATGTATAATAGAGACTAACGCGCGTTTGTTTTTCAATTAAACTGCGAATAGAGTGCCTGTAATTAATTAGCAACGCGAGTCATTGTTTCAGATGTTGAACGGTTAGAGAAAACTTGGCGAAGAGCAGGAGTGTACCGTTGAATCGAATCGATTGATTTCAGCCTTTATTGCTCGATGTTGATATCCTCACAATTTTATAATCGCACGTTCTATCCTCCGACAGCTTCTCCGCTTGACAATTTTTTATAAGGAGATCATTTTTACTCGCGAGAGCCTTCAAAGTCCGCTACCCGATGCATTATTTTCCATCAGAGTCAGTGCACTCCTGTTTCTCATTAAACTGCTAATGTATTCTAGCAAGCGAAGGTCCATCGGTGATCTTGCATTGGTAAATTGCACTACCGCTGATCTATCTAATCGAGCAGAATCAGCTGAGTAAAAGGATAGGATATATATTTGCTAGATAACGTTGATATACTGATTTGTTCGTCATAGCACGGCGAACCTTTATGCCACTTTGAAATGTCGATTAAATTCAATCGCCCGTTAACCAACACTGCCGCGTCAATAATTGTAATGTATTTCAAAGGATGGAACGTTGCAATGAGTACATCGATTTCCCTGATTGTCATTGGACATTCATTTGGATAGGATGAAACAGGGTGAAGGAATACGCGTGTTCCACGGCTGTTAAAGAAAAGTAAGTAAAATAATGATATAAGAGAAGAGGAAGAAGAAGAAGAAGAAGAAGAAGAAACAGAAACAGAAGAAGAGGGTGTTAAGGCTTGATTGTAGCTACGCACTGGAAAAGTAGAAACTCGTGTAAATATACGTAGAAATGTTTTTTATCGTTGAGATGATTAAAA
The DNA here is from genome assembly GCA_037305995.1 of Sclerodermus sp. 'alternatusi'. Classification (NCBI taxonomy): domain Eukaryota; kingdom Metazoa; phylum Arthropoda; class Insecta; order Hymenoptera; family Bethylidae; genus Sclerodermus; species Sclerodermus sp. 'alternatusi'. The sequence goes on from CM074550.1 coordinate 3,195,447, forward strand.
TTGAGATATGGAATTCATCGTTACGCTATTTGTCAAAAGTGAACGGCAGTGGTATATGCATTAACGTTATACATTGCATTTTCATTATTGCGTATATATATATATATATATATATATATATATATATATATATACAAACATACGTACACACACATATATATATATATTTTTTTTTCTTTTTAATCGCATAAAATATACTCGTCAAAAGTTGAGGAGAGATAAGGCAGCTACTTCGCAATTTTACAGGACTTTATAAAAGCCTGTACTTTTTTATTGGATATCAGTGAAAAATCTCAACTACTACATCCGATTACACCATATACGCTGATAAATTCTTTACAAAATGAAATAGTGGCGTTTATATAATTGAAGCATTCAACTTAGGTACCTTGCGTGTGCATGCGTGCGTATGTCCTGCGTATATTTGCGCGTGCGCGTGTGTGTGTGTGAAAATGAAATATTATATTAAGAAATTGTTAAAGAATCGTATTTCTAAATTTATGAATTTGGAGAGACATATAGATGTACATGCAAACAAAACATTTTAATTATAGAAATTATATAAACAGTACTCTGATTAGAACTGACATTACCGTATTTCTCATCTTATTGCTAATAATCCGTATTTCGATTGTTTGTAATGAGATGTGTGTTGATCGATAATAAATCTTTTAGTGATAATTTAAAATACAAATTGTAAATTTGTGGAGTGAAATCGTTTTATAAAATTTTCATGGATTTGTATTGTCTAGTAAAGCTTTGTTGATCAGAACTTAGTTTTTAATCATAGTACTCTTTACTGATACCAGATACCTTGCACGTCGCAGCAGAAAACTTTTCAAAATGACTATTGCACGAATGCAATAGTTGTAAGCTGTAACGTATTAACGAACGCATTAATTATGTAACGTGACTGCAACATTCCAAGCAAGCCAGGGCTGCCGCCCGTTTATACAACTGTGACGAAGACTGAAAAGCACACAGATAATTCTTTAAGAAAATTAAAATTAATTAGAAAATTCTTTTGTCGGACGAACTAATGAAACGAGAACTATTTTCTGAATCCTATTTTCAGTTTAGAGAGAAAAAAAGAGATTATAGCATTTCATTGTGATATTTTGCAGTTTACTTATCGTAATTAATAAAGCATTGAATTTCCTTTACCCGTCCATTTTATTCTAGCAAAAATTAAATTTTATTGAAATGCGATAAAACAATTTTCATTATCGTTTTGACGTGAAACAGCTAGAAGAAGATTTTATTTAATAAATTCTATTTCATGTATTGATATTGTTTTATATTTGTTAAATCGCGTGTAACTTATAATTAATCATGGCAATAACCATTAATGGTCATGCGTTTCGATTGGTAATATTCATGCTTGATAAGATGTGCATTATTAGGAGAAACCTATAGATATGAATGAAATTATATTGAAATCGGTGAAAGAGAATTTGAATTTTGAAGTGCTGGCAGTCCAGGCACACATATATATTTGCTGTGCCAATGCAAAGTGTTTTATGTACATAGATAATACGTAGTCTATAATAATTAGATAAGCTAGCTTAAAATTTGCTGATGTAGAGATGAAAAAATATATATATACATATATATATATATATATAATTGAAAAGGCACTCACCCACACACATCTGATTAGGCCATTTTTTGGCTATGCGAAAATAAATATTTGTAGATACTTTCTCCTTTGTGCATCTTCCCAAAATAAAGCGATGCGTTAATCTTGTATGTAATTTCAAAAAAGTAAGCTAATTAGAAAGAAATAATGCGATGCATTAATATTGTATGTAATTTCGATAAAAAAAAAAATTGATTAGAAGAAAAGAAAAAGATAGATTAATTATTGTATGTAATTCCAGTAAAACAAAGCTGATTAGAAGGAATCGATGCGCTAACGCCGTATGCAATTTTAATATGATGTTGATTAGAGAGAAGAACATTAGGTAGGATAAAGTATGAACAACAGATCGGTATGGAATGATCGTAGTTTAACATTGTACCTTCTTATATGCATGGGGCGGTACGTTAATTAACCGCAAAACTAATCTAATTTGTGCGATAATACTCATTTTCAAGAGAGATGGTGGAGGATGAGGAGGGAAAGGAGGAGGTGGAGAAGCAGAAAGAAGAAAAGATGATTTTAATACTTTAAGAATATAACGCCTCTCTATCTTTATATGAATGAAAACTATTGCGATTATTTCACTCTCGACTTCATCAAAATCATATAAAGCCATTTATATTTTTTTTACTTCAGCGCGATATTTTTGTATTTCTTTGTTAGACAAAAAAGCGCTAAAATCAATGAGCAGAGTGTTAAAACAGCGTTTGTTTTTTTCCTCGACTCGCGGATATTGTGCAAAATCCGTGTGTTCTGGCGACCAACAGCTCCGTCTATTATAAATCATACGCGAATCTGTATAAATATTACGTTAAGTAATGATTTTTAGATGATAAATCTATCGATACAGTTATAATAAGAGACCCCACTCCAAAGTCACAATGTCACAAGAAGACGATGATGAAGAAGGCTCCATAATACGACGCATGCCATTGAATTTTGTTTCTTGACGAAAGTGAAAATCGAGTCGAAGATATAGACACAATTTATTAAAAACTATAAGAGAAATATATAAATATATATTAGTATAGGCGAGGATGAATTTTCCTAATAAGGAAATGCTTGAGTGCTTTATATATGCTAAAGAGAAACCTAATATTATATACAGTACATTTGGCATGATTTCCTTGACTCGATTTTCCCTGCAAATTCAACTTGCATTCGTCAATTAAAGGCAAATATTTCTTTCCCTTGAGATTATTTCGTGATTTATCACTAAAGTGGAAGTGGCTAAAGGCAATGATGACACTTCACACAAGACTGAGGAGTTTGTATATAACATACATCTAGCGCAGTACATTTGATATGAAACAAATAATAAATTATCAGGAAATTCAATTTATTACACGATACATAGTATACAGGTATGATTATGATAAGTTGTATATATATAAAACAAGGTCCTATTGCGACATTACTACCGTTATAACGACATCTTTCTGCTTATTTTCTATCAAGGCGTAATAACGTAAGAAAGACACGTCTCTAACGATGCATAGAATTAATTTCAAGTACTGAAGAGTTTTAGATGGGAAAATAAAAATAGTGAGCGAATCAAGTGGACCAAGCAATGTATTATTTAAGTTTTACATAAAGTAAAATAATTAAACAATAATGGAGCAAAAATTCTCTTATAGACACGTTTAGAATATTGCATATTATTTCTTAATAAAGAATCATATGTTACATGTAGCAAGTCTCTCGAAGGAATTCTAAAGTAATGACAAAAAACACGTCAATTAAAATCGTTTCAACTTATTAATTACAATAGACATAAATCTTAAGCGCACTTTTCAACATAAGAATTGTTTAATTCATAAATATATTAATGTTCGATGTCTCGTTTAAACGGTAGTAATCGATGCAACGCGTTGCACCGCAAATCTGTTTAAGCGTTCATAACATTTACGATCCAGATATTCATACAATAACGTTAATAGATTAAGATCAATGTCACAAGTAATGTAAACTGAAAATAAAGAGGTGAAATAAATAAGAAGACGATTCAAATATAAAAGGAAAAATTTATTATCATATTGCAGAAGCATAGTTTTTATCAATAATTACAAAGAGGTGTGAGAAAAGTTGCATTCGTTTTAAAAAATCATTACATTTGCCGTGTACACTTTACATAAAAGCTTTTCAATCTTTATGCACATATTAATTCCCTCGAAATATCATGGGAATATAATCAATAATCGACGGCTATTGATTTCATTGTCCTTCTTTTTCAAGAAATTTGAGGTATTCGGTAAAAATTGTCGGATAAAAGGTTGCTTCAAGTATTTAATGCATTATAATTGCACTTCCCATATTGCGTTAAAAAAGCAATAATTTATCAAGATTTATATATACCCAGTAGCACACCATTGGTTACAATGTCCGGAAGACTAGTATTTGCAGCAGTTTGAACATATGGGTCACAATGAAATGTCAGCACAGGATGATGACCTAATGTATTAGATTGCGCGTCTCTGGCATCGTTTCCATTTCTGTGCATTCTAAAATAGTTTTACATTTTGCATATAAATTACTATTTTTTTTTTTTTATTATTTGCTTTTATTTCGAGCATACATATATCATCTTGATCGATACATTGCTTTATGTTTTCTCTCTTTTATATATCTAATTTATTTGAAGAGATAAATACCGTTTGTGAGATGTACCAGCTGCTCTACCATCTATACCAAGGAAATTCAGGACCTGCTGTTTTGTTGTGGAAATGCGTAACATTTTTTGAATATATAATTCCAACGCGACGCGCCTTTGTTCTAATACCTTCGGCTGTGAGTTTCTTACTCTTTTCGGAGGAAACGGAGCAGTATCTGCATTCTCTTTTTTCAGCTGCAAATTAACTCGAGTGAATTTCTAATAACATATCAAGACTTCATTTTAATTTCAATCGATAATTCACGATACTCTAGCGAAACGGAAAAGCATTAATTACAATAGTTAAGTCAACTGTTAGCTATTTGTGAAAACCATACGGAAACTTAGATACTCTAAGAATTATCGGGCGTTATTTCAAGGAATGTAAAAGATTCGTGATTACACATCGAATATCAGATCTTTAATAATGTCTTGTGCTGTTATTGTAAGGATTTCTTGGTGAATATTTGTCAAAAAATACTATACCGCTTTTATTTACACGAGGAATTCGCTGAGTTGACGTTTATAAAGTCGACAGCGGAAGTGGGTGTTACCTTCACTATTATGAGTAATCTTTTCGTAATTCCCGGGGAATTTCAATATTGAATTGATTAAAATGTCCAATTAACAGGATGCGAGATACATTGAATTATCATGACAATTAGTATAAGTAGGAGTAACATGTATTATTAATGATTTATTAAAGAGGATTATATTTAAAAAAAAAGCATACCGTTCGATGTAATGCATTAAATTCACTGTATCTTTTCTCGATGAAGTATCGAGTCCCACTGTTGGACTCCAATACCTCAATGCAATAAGCATAGTAGGGTTTTCCGTGTGATACTTCGGCCAAACGATATCCGGTAATAAAAACTTGATACATTGCATCGCTGATATTGTTCTTATATCCTTAAATTACTCCAAATACTCTTATTGTCGAACAAAATTTATAGTTCTTCGCTATCCACTGGAGTAAGCAAATAAAGCATACAATATTTGCTTCAAGACTGGAAAGTCAGTTTAAGCACCTATACTTTACATTCTTTGTGCTGCCTGCTAGTTTTCTTCTTATTATGCTCCAAACTTGACGCTCCTATATTAAATTTTGTGCCCACTTTTTGGTTCCTTCGATGGACCTTAGCTCGAATAGTGCTGCAAACATTGTTCCCTCATCGTTAATCGCTTTTGTAAGGGTAGTAGCTGTCAAAATAAAGAAAACAATGCTTGCAGCGCTATTTCTGTCAAGGTCCATCAAAGGAACTAAAAAATGGGCAAAAAACTTCGCACGAGAGTCCATATCATGGTATTATGCACTTTGAGAACTTGTCCAAAACTAACATAAATACTCTTCGCATCTAGTCGAAGTTCTTATTCTATGATTCAATGCAGAATGTTTTCTTTTTGTCCGATTTTAATACTAAACGAGTTATAACCTCTAATTTAATAAATAGAAACAAAAACATAGCACGATGACGCACAGAATAATGCACTCTTCGTTAAAATCTCTTGTTAAGAAAATGTGTTCACCTAGTAATCATGCTATGAAAATAACAAATCAGGTGCATATTACTAATAGTAAGTTCTATTCGTGACATTTTTTATATAGATGGCACTATTAAGAAGCGCGTATTTTAACTTTTCAAATTAATTGTAATTACAAACTTTCTCTCGTTCAAGATCTCTTGCATGGTGAATATGAAATGCAAGATCCAAAATCGGAGGAAGAGGTGTAGGTAAAACTTTTGATCATGTCTTAAATGTAATCGAATGCTTTAAATATAAGTTTAAATAAAATTCCAGTGTAAATGTTACGTTTATTGATAAAACAGGAAAAAGAGTATCTGTTAAAGGAAAAATAGGAGACAATGTTTTATATTTAGCGCATAGATATGGGATAGAAATGGAAGGAGCCTGCGAAGCTTCTCTTGCTTGTACTACGTGTCATGTATACGTACATGATGATTATATTGATAAACTTCCAACTGCGGAAGAAACTGAAGAAGATCTATTAGATTTAGCACCTTTTCTAAAAGAAACTTCTAGACTAGGTATATACTTTTATTATCATTCTCGCTTTGTATTTTACACAACTACTTTGTTATTTGACAGTTTAATATATTTTTAGGATGTCAAATTATATTAACAAAAGAGTTAAATGGAATTGAATTAGAATTACCCAAAGCAACAAGAAATTTCTATGTTGATGGACATACTCCGACACCTCATTAATTACATAAATGTATTGCTATTATCATTTTCAAAATTGTATTATAAGTAAATTGATTATTATGTAAAAATATCTATTTTTATAATTATACATCAGCCTCCTTTGTACAAATAAAATTAGTGATATCTTAGATTATTGATGTTAATATTAAAATCAAATGAATTCAAAGAAAAAGCCTTGTTTGTGTAACGTTCTCTCGTCGTAGTATAATATATTTATTTCTTATACATTTGGGAAAAAGGAAATTTGTGCGATGTATATATATATACATACAATATGTATAAATACATACGTCTTTTTAATTACAATAATACATGATTTAAACATTTATGATATAATGAATCCGAGTTAAAATCTTGCTTCTTCATTTTGCAGCAATTACGATGTTTGTGAAAAATTGGACTAATTAAGTTCTCACAAACTTTATCTATTACTCAAATTCTATCAAAAATAATAGATTTTTATCTATTTTTGACAGATTAGAAATATCATGGACTTTTATGCGTAATATATGTTAATAATTATTATACTGTTTAATTCCGCATTCGTACATAAAAAGTTTCGTTTACGCGTTAATTTATATTATTTATACATTTGTTCGATATTTTGTTGCGGCAATGCATGTCATCAACATCGTCATTATCTCTCATAGACTATATTATTTATATATTTACTCTTTATTAATAATTACTATATATCATCTGTGATAGTATAGATATTAACTCTGTCAAATTCAATCACTCTTACACTTGCACTTCAGAATGGAAAAAATGAAAAAGAAAACTGCATTCACACTTACCCCATTGCACTTCAATTTTTTAGATTACTACATTTTAACTCTCATTTGGTATGATTTATCACAAGAGTTAATTAAAGAAATGTCTATAATTGTTTATAACTAAAAACTTGTAATTAAAAGTTGATGTGTCAATGGTGAAAAGTACGCTTCGTATTCAAAAGTGGTAAAAGATTTTTTGAATCAATTTAATCTCAAGAATTACCCCTGGGGGTGCGTTCTATTTTTCGGAAACCCTGTATACGCACAATAAAGTTATTGCCGTTTTTCTTAATAAAGTATATCAAATATACGTTTAAATTAAAAAAATATATTCTAAATTATACATAGAAAAGATAAATATAAAATGAATAAATAAAACTTTATGAGATAAGTAACGTAGTAAAGAAACATGTAAAAGAAATAAATAGTAATACGATGCTTATGAGAAAGCGTTAATCTCATTTTTAGCGAATACTGATTTGTTTTGGTTAATAATTATAGGATCTTTTAAAGCAAATAACATTAGAATACAAGGGATTTATAGAAATCCCTTAAAAATGCGACGTCAATCATAGTTTGTTCTTTTATTATTCTTCCCGCCAACGAGCTAAAAGGAAATCAATGTAGTTTTTATTGAAACTTTGAATAATATCGTAAACAAAAGAAGAGGGGATACAACTTGACTTATTTAGTATAAAGAGCCGTCACCTTCGGCTTTAACTACAATCTGTTTAAACAATGGAAGGACATCAGAGTAGCGGTATCAAGGTAAGCAATAATATTTATATTATTACTTTCTCGTAACAATTTTAACCATTACTTTATTTTTTTTCACTCAAAAAAATACTTCTATTTTATTTAAATATTAGATTTAAAATTGAATAAACAGAAGATAGCTAAGAACTTATCTTACATAAGTTTTAAGCGCAAAAAGATGGAAGATCCGGCATCCATATTTAAACAATTAGTACACAAGTATGAAATGAGATTTATGAAAGACAAAATAAAACTACCAATAAATTAATTATCTTATGTTAACTGTATTTATAAGTTATCATAAATATTAAATTACTAGTTATTAATTTAAAGTTATGAAATAAAAAATACCTAAATGACAGTACTAAATAAATGCTATTACTAATGGCACACACACACACAGATGTGTGACACACAATGCAGAATTAAATTAAATTGATTATATCAAATCAAATAAATTTTGGCATATCACTAAATAATTTCTTAATAAATATAAATAAAATTTTAAAACTTGAGTAAGAAAAATTCTTAGCCTTCGTCTAATAGGAATATGAATGCGGTCCTTAATTTAGTTAGCAAAGCGGCAATCGATACAGTTTGAATAATCTCCGTGTTACTTAGAAATATATTAACACAGGTTTACTAATAACAAGCAGAATTTATTCATTGGAAGATCTGGGCAAACCAGAGAATTATAAAATTTCTTAAAAGCCCATCAATACGAAATACATTGGCAAGAACTATCAAAAGGCAACAAGAATGAAATTATTAGGCAATAAATAATTAACTACATTGCGAAATTAATTTGAGAAAAATTTGGAAAAAGAATCACCATATTTGGAAATTTAAGTGTCAAATAGAATCATTTAGATATTTACATTTAAATTTATAAAAACTTAGTGAATAAATTAAGTTTTATACTAGAATATTTAAATATACCTAGATTAGCGTTATATTCGCCATATTTTTAAATCTAATATTTAATAAGAAAGTATATGTACATGTTATTGCTAATAGCCAAGTCTTTCACAAAGTAAAAATATTTCTAGTAGACATAGTAGAATATTTAGCAAAAACGCATAACGTCCTTTAGGAAAATTTAAACAAATGCTTAAAAAGCCGAAGGGAAAAGATCTATCGTAAAATAATATGATTTCCTTTTAATTTTATGGAAATGGAAACACTAAAATAATTTAGTCGAACGAGATGAAAAGAAGGTGATAAAACACGGTTCGTATATTAAATAAAGTTCAATTATACCCCCTACTTTCAGAAAGAAATGATTTTTATATTAAATAAGAGCACATTTCGTTGTTATGTGTTTGAGAAATCTTTCCACGTGCAATTTATTGCGTTTTGCTGTTTGCACAAATGAAATCGAGCAAGCAAAAAGACTTCGAATAATGGGAACTTGATACGTATTGGCAGTGGACTGGTAAGCTGTGCATGTGTGTATGTATTGTGTACGGTGTGTATGAATTAAAGTTAAAATTATATGAAGCTAGAGTGAAAGTGCTGGCTCTTCATTTACTTATTAGTTACTTTTGCATTCATCACGGTCATCTCCGAAGAAACTTAATATTATGGATTAATATAATCGAACCGCGTTTGTCACTAAATATAAAATAGAATATATCACACGTCGACTGAAATTTCTAAACACATGAATATAATAATTATATTTGGCAAAATATATAAAAAAAATTAAGTAAAAATTAAAATATTAAGTAAAGTCTTCCTAAAGCTGTAATTTGATAATTTAAAACGTGTAAGTATCACCATCTAAAGTTTTTTTAAGTATAAGTTACTCAATACTGAAATTTTGTTTATACTAAAATTATTTCGTAGTATGAAAACTGCAATAGATAATGTGACAGAGGAAAAGTGAAAACGTACTTTTGCGTACTATAATTACTAAGTATCTATGTTTATTCTAATGTATTTAACTATTAGTTTTCTTTTTTATGATAACTCTTTCCCAGCTTATTAAACATTTGATTATTCGAGTGTTTTTGCAGAACTTTTGTCAATTATTATAATGAAATTATATAATTGTAAGGCATTAGCTATTAGCATCGATGATTTATATTCGACACGGAAATTTTCAACAAGTCAAATATTTATCCTGAATGGTGATACATAAGAAATTTTTCTCATATATTTATATTGATTTATACTTGAAAGTACAACCATGTTTTGCCAACCAATTTGTGCTAGTTATATAAATATAAAAAAATAATATATTACAAATAATCGATATATTTGCTAAAACTAATTTTGTTTTATACAGACATTTTTTATAATATAATTGTCTAATAAATAATTATAAATTAATAGCCTATGGCAGAGCAATTTATAACAATTAATATGTAATAACATTGAAACATTTTCAGCAATAAAAATACAATAGCGTCTTGCGTATGGCTATCTAAAAAAAAGCCGAAATATTAAAATAGATAATACTGTGATGTTTTTTTTTCTTCTTTATATTATTGAACCTTATATTTTGAAAATGTTTCATAGAGTACGTATTTTTTTATAACATCAAATACAGTTTAATTCTAATTCTGCTTTATCTCAGGACAGAATAGTGAAAAAGGTTGGCAATACTGATTTGATGTGCTTCTTCAGAACAGACCTTATAATAAAAACGTATCATTACACTTTCACTCCATAATCGCAATAAAATTCATTTCTATATTATTATCGAGAATTCCTTTGTAAATATTACTTTGGAATTTTCTTATTTCGTTCATTGTAATGACATCACACGAGGTAAAGAACTACATTTCATACTGGGCTTAAAAAAATTCATCTCGTCTCATCGGGTGAGCACACTTTATAATGTGCATCATGAATTACGTATAATTGGTCAATTTGATCACTGTTACTTGTAGACCAATCATTCATCATAATATAAATACTATCTGACTTCAATCTTCAGTTTGTGTAATGTACAGATATGACTAAACAATGCAGCCTGCTATTAAAGTATATAAAATATACTGAATATACATAGTGACAGGGCTAAATGCAACATCTTGTGCCTGTTTCGTGTTTCTTTTTCTAAATCAGTTATCTCAAAGATGATGTTGATGAATAAGTGCGTGCACTGGAAGTTGTCTCCCCCTTTGATATCTCTGACAACGACCCATACTCAAGTCATGGCATTCGTAAACGTTCGCGACTGCACCGCGCGACGAATTCAAGCGAGCTGCCTCAACTGAGAATGGAGCAGAGACATCAAAGGGATCTTCCAGTTATTCCATAGGGTGGTGACGTCCACCACACATTCCGCAAGACATTCCACACCAATGTACAGCTCGAAGTGGAGGATAAATCCATAAACAAGGAACAATCAATGATAAAAGTGCCAAACCAAACCATCTGCGTCCGCAACCTTCTTCTGTGCTACAACTACAATTTTCAATGATTAATATTATTTATAAAAGTACAAGTAAATGGCAATAGAGAAGAAACTCACCTGCAGGGATTTTGAGCAAAATCACCTTCAGCATCGCTCATGCAGTGGTATAACATACATTGTGCACACGACAAACAAGAAATTGTCGCAATTCCTTTTCTAATGGGATCAGGAGCATATTCACACGAACCTCTAGGATTATGTTGCTCGGAATACAGTTCTTGACAATGTTTACATCGTAATCGAACGTTACGTTTAACAGTGTTCTTAGTAGGTTGGGATACTATGATATCAGGTTTCTTTAAAGAACTTCCAGTGTTATGCCTGTCTAGCCGATCTCCTTTATGATCTTCGATGATAGGGTATAAATATTCGTGATTAAGTGTCGTAAGCTGCACATAAGGGTAATTGTCTGATCCTACATCGGCAGAAGATGCCAAGGGATTTTGCACCGAAGATAATTTCGTAGAAGTTCCATCGATGTAATGGATGGGTCTATGTGGATCAGGAAGTTCTGAACACTGGGAATGATAATTCGGTACTCGCACTATCCTTCGAGGCGTGTCCGAGGGCTGTCTCGACTCAGGAGGGTCCACGGGCAAATTTAGGGTCTAAATAAAAATATGTAATTATTAGATGGATTTAATTTTATTAATAATATATTGTTTTATATCTTGAAATATTACCATGAAAACATCGTCATCACCATTATCTGTAGAATTTAAGCATAAAGATGAATCAGCAAGCCCTAGAAGTAATTTAAACATAATTTTTATATAAGTAAAAGTTTGATTCATATAGAATATATAGACTAGAAGATTTATGTCTTACCATATTTGTATTCCATTATAAATTGCAGCAAAATTATATATAAATATATTCTTATTACTATAATATACAAGAATGAAGATAGATACAGAAAACACTTAAATATTACCTTCTAATAATTCTTCAACCGCTTTTCTGACACCCAAATCAAAAGCTCTTGCATCAGCAGCAGTTTGAAATGTCAGTCCAAATTTCTTTTCTCCTGTACGCCAATGATGAAAAGTTGGCATTACCTTATGATATTCAAAGTCTTTTTTAATGGTACAACTGAGAACAACCTGAGAAAGATACAAACATATTTACATTATAGTTCTGCTGTAATACAAAATTGACTTGTAACATTACAAAAGAATATTTTTACAATCTTACCGATTGATCAGTGATACGTTTTCCATAAATAAGATATTCGTGTCTCCTTTTAGTGGCACCCGGTGGAGAAGTACTGGAAGATCCATGACTTTGTGTACCAACAGCTGTATTTGAGACAGAATGCGAGTTGGTGGTAGAATGTACAGAGCTGACAGTGGAAGTAATACTAGTACCATTTGTACTATTGGTCTGATGTTCTCCTATGGATGTAGCTCGTCTTCTAACCGAGACATTAGCTAAACCACCTCCTCCTAAAGGAACCCAGCCCCCGCTACTGTCATCTCTTGTCATAACCTGTGCGCGAACCCTCACCAAATAATTACCCCTAAAAATAAAACCCCAATTTAAGAAGAGATCTACAACATCTTGAGATTATTTTCATCGAAACAAGTACAGTATTACTTGCAGGAGAAAGGAATTTTTTTTTTAAATATTAATAATAATATTAATGAAAGAGCGAAGAAAAAACTTAGATATTTTCCTTATTAGCCATTAGTTACAATAGTGAAGAAAACAGAAACATTCAACAAATAAGTGACAAATAAAATTGAACAATTAAGACCTATTAAAGTGCAAGAGAATTGACGATTAGTGTGTGTGTGTGTGTGTTTATGCCTATGCATGTGATACACGTATGAATGATACATGTAGCACACACACATACACACGCACACACAATAGCTGATGTGCACGTTGACATTGATTCAATGAATGAACAGTTCCCATGGACGAAATGAAATACTACTACAAGGATCGGAACATATGTTTGTATGAGTAATTTCCTACGGACGCCCAACGACACAGTATGACACATTCCGTAGGGAAGGGGAAGCAAAGGTATTAAAAATTCGATTTGCGTAACAGCATGGTAAAAGATGAGGTAGAGATAAAACCCGGCATAGTCAGAGGGATACTCCATTGCGAATTGAATGCATGACGCGAAAATGATGGATAAATATAGGAAAAGAAGGGAAAGCAGTGACAATCGGACATTCGGGTATTTGAAAAAGAAGATCGTCAGAAAGTTCAACAAGCCTTTGCGGCTCTACTTACTCCTCCGACGTCTCTGTCATGGTTCGAACTGTCGAAGCCACATTTACTCGATGCCCACTTTTTCCCACACTTCACCATTTTCGTTGCATTGAAAAGACATTCGGTCGGGATTCTGTTTGTGGAGCTTTTTTAGGCTAGTATCAACCACAGGAAGCGCCCCAATCCTCCTCCCTCTCGCATTCCCCGTAGAGTTCATCCCCACGCCCGACGAGAACGCAGAATCTACGCCTGCTCTCTTCAATTTTGCAATACACCACTATTCCTTTAAAAGGTATCTTCTTATCCTCGAACAGTCCCCGAATTCCTCTCTATCATTACGATAAAACCGAACCAGCGTAGCGCACATTTGGCAGCTCAAACATCGGACAGCGAACACCAGTGCAGCAGCGTATCATTGCCATGCACCCTCACTACTACAATTGACACATATCGCGGAAGAGTCGATAGTGCATGGTTCTTTCACGATGTGAACCGTCGGCCCGCGCAACAGGATTCATTCATCGAGCTCCCACAAAAACCCCCTGACAATTACACCCTTCCTATTCATGATTTCATACTCCCGCAATATCAAAGATTTCTCGGAAATCACTTTTTCTCTCTTTTTCCTTTGTTTTTCTTCTCTTCTCTCCCTTCTCCGAGAAATTTTCAACAAATTTCAATCCACTTTTTAGATAAATTCAATTATTTGTTTGTCTGGCGGTATATGAAAAAATATTAGATCCTTTAATTTTTTTCAAGGAAAAACCCTCTCGAATTCGGTAGATTGACTCGAACGTGTTTTTATAAGCAAAGACGAGGATTTTGATATTGTTTTTCCAAGAAAAATTTAGTATTACGAAGTATAGTGTATGTACGCGCGCGGTTTAATGTGTTTCTAGTAAAGGCAAATAGTAGCGTAATTCTTTTAGAATTTTCCAACAGTGCGAAGGAGATTTAGTCAATTGTGTTTCCTTTGTTATAAAAATTTAGTTACGATGTCAATTATCGATGTCTTCGTTGTTTTGTCTTTTTTTGTAAGAAAATGTACGACTACGAGAAAGGTCCAATCTCGGTATTAGGTAGTATATGACAGAAGCACAATGTATATCATTGAATTTATGCCGCGAATTTTGAGTGGCTAATCAAATTCAAAAACATTAGTAGGTTCTGGTTCGCGTGTTGCGTTTTCTAATATTCTATACAGCTTATCGATTCCAATCTATAGATAAATATTCTTTTATGTAAATAATAATATTCTGTAGATAATAATATTTCTTAAATAATATTTATTTGAAATCTTTTGTTAATTTTTTGCTCTGGCATATTAGGAGTTGGCAGAATTCACTTTTCAATTCTCCTTCCTATGCCAGTCGTAAAAATCACCACCTATGATATCGACTCATAAATTATTATACGATAAGTTTACCGATATCATACTACTAGATACATTTAATTCATGAAACAGAAACTAGTTGCGCCTCGATCATCTCCGTAAATTTTCAAAATTATTGCTTCGCCTAAGTTAATAATATATTTACGTTTATTAATCATGTTTTGTTCACAAAAGATATCAGATTTTGAACTAGCATGTAAAATGGACCGAGAATTAAATTGTACAGGAGTAACTGAGAATGCTGATTTACAAGGATATGTAAGACCTGTTTTGAATGTATTTTATATATTTTATAAAGTTTTATGTCAAAAATATTAATAGAAACTATTTAATTTTTTACATAGAAGTATAAAAATTATAAACCAAAAACACTGGTTGATCAAACCTTGGAGTATATTGATCCGACACCAAATATTCACACACTTTTTGTACAATTTAACACTAAGTTCTTTTGGAATGCTTTGCTTTCTGTTGAAGTAAAGTGGAGTAATAGAATGACCTCGTAAGATTCTTTTCTTATTTGATGTAAATTTACAATTTTAAATCTCATTTTAAGCTAATGTTATTTCATGTGCATTCAACAGTTGTGCTGGTACATGTTCGTTTCATCCTAGAAATCGTCAATGCGTAATATCTTTAAGTGCACCTTTATTAAAATTAAGACCAAGGAAAGATCTTGTTGAAACGTTATTGGTAAAAAAAAATTATAAAACAGTGTTTTAAAAAAATTAATGGAAAATTGTTTTATTTCTTCTATATTTTGTTGTAGCATGAAATGATACATGGTTATTTGTTTCTCACTAATAATGATCGTGATAGGGATGGGCATGGACCAGAATTTTGTAAACATATGAATCGAATAAATAGAGAAGCTGGTACTAATATTACTGTATGTATCTCTTTGCAATTGTAAAGTATACTTATTTACACAGTTTTATATTATAAGAATTTATATAAAATTTGTAGCTAAAAATTATTTTTTGTTTTAAATAGATTTATCATAGTTTTCATGATGAGGTAAGACTGTATCAACAACATTGGTGGAAATGTAATGGTCCATGTCAGAATAGACCACCATATTTTGGAACAGTACGTCGAGCTATAAATCGTGCTCCAGGACCATCTGATTTTTGGTTTTATGAACATCAAAATACATGCGGTGGTAAATTTATAAAAGTTAGAGAACCTGAAAAGCCTCAAAAGAAATTATTGCAGAATAAAAAAACTATTTCTACACAAAGTAAAATTGTAAATACTAAAATTAATGACTGGTTTAAAAAGAATGATGCTTCAGTTCCACTAATAACTAATAATAAGGATACTTCTAAAAATATGCTATCTAATATTACGGAAAATCATAAATCTAAAATAAATGCTCCCAATAAGATTATCAACTCTAAATCACTATCAGATTTTAAAAAATTAAGTGGTAGTTCAAATAATTTGTATGGTTTTGGTACTGGGGGTCCAAACGCAGCATGCAAATCAAATTCATTTAGTTCTACAAGTAATAAAAAACCTCAATTTTGTTTATCTGGAGTTCTTGGTGGCTCTAATTCTAAACAAAGTAATTTATTAAATAAATTCTCGATATTCTCAAGTAAGAGTAGTAGCTATACTAGTGAAAATAATTCAAAATCTTTTATATATGATAGAATGTCATCAAATAAAGATTCTGATCTTACGAAATGTATTATATGTAGCAAAAAAGTTGATTCAAAACTCTTTAAGTTACATGTATCAAATTGTGTAGACAGACAATGTGATAATTTACTAGAAGCTCATACTTCCTTTTCTAAAAAACGCAAAACAGATAAAACATCTTCAGTTAATATAACTAAGACTAATAGTGTTAATTGCCCAAAGTGTAAAAAGCCTGCAAGTTTATCATGTATTAATCATAACTTTAGTAATATTTGTTCTTCAAATTATGTTAAAAATCTTAATATCTTCAAAGCAGCATTAAAAAATCCTAAACCAAGCGATGAATGCATTACAATCTTAGATAGCTCTGATGATGAGAATGAACGAACTAGAGTAATTATAAAAGATAGTCATAATTGTTTTGTTTGTAATGCATTAATAAAACCTGGAACATCTCTCAATGATCATTTAGAAGAATGTGTTGGGGCCATCTTTAATGATGAGTCGATAGAATTTAATGATGAAAATAGAAAAGGCACAAGTAACGATGAAACCAAGCAAAAGGATTATTTGTGTCCTGTATGTTTTGATTTTATACCAGAAACTTTAATGAATAGTCATTTAGATGTGTGCCTTATAACGAACAAATAAAAAAGTTAACTATTAAGTTGTAAAATAATTATATAAACAAGCGTAATAAAGAATAAAATTTATTTTTATATTCATTTATATATTAAAATTATTTTATGTTTGAAATAAATCAATTTTGATAAAATTTTTCCATATTTTTTCCATTATTTATCAATTTTTTTGTGTTCAAAAAAGTTTATATAATTATTAAACTTTTTGAAAGTCATAATTTATATGTTCATCTAATGTACACAATCCGCAGTTATATTGTAAAAGATAGTTAGGAAGAAATAATAAACTTTGTTCTTGTGTCCAGTGCATAAATAAAAAGGTATTGGGATAAACAATATCCACAGATGTGTCATCCAATCTAACTCTGCAATGTTAAAAATGTTTTAGTTTTATCGCTGATTATAATATTACAGTATTATTACATTTTATGTATTTTTTAAGTTGTTATTTGTTACCTTTTATTTTCCAGTGTATAAAATGTAAAATCTGGTTCTAAAGGAATACGCATCGTATAATTATATACATGTCCTCCCGATCCACTTGGAATAATTTTTAGAGTTCCTGATTTATCATAAAAATTAATAACAAAACCATCTTGCATGTGTTTTATTGTTATTGCAAGATCTGGATCTTCATCATTGCAAGATCCAAATAATAAATTCTCGTATTTATCATCGAATTGAATTGTAGTATTATAAACAGTTCTGACAGTATTTCTCGTTACAACGCACGTACCTTTGATAAATGTGTTCCACTTTTATAAATTATATTTAAACATTTATTTTACACCTATTTTTACTTACTAGTAAATGAATGTGTTAAAGGATTATCCAAGTACTGATGAATCCTTGTTCTTGTTAAAAATAAATCGATCAAGTTATAATTATATTCTATGTCCAATTTATTATTATTTAATTCTAGCAGGCCTGTGCTTGATTCTTTTGGAAAAGTTGCTCTTATTTTAAGGCCATCAGTTGAAGTAGAAGAAAGTTTATTTCCTTCTAGTAAGTTGTAGAATTGCTGTAGTTTTGTAATTATTTTTAGCAGATTATCTGATAACTGGAAGAAATATAAAAATGGTAAAACTCATAGTAGATTCTATAGAAATAAGAGTTGTATTGGAAACTTACATCTCGATATTGGATAAAAATTGTGTATGTTCGAAGTGTGGAAAGTTCTTTAGAAGATTCGTAGCATGCATCTGTGAAAGGTACATACACCATTCCTAAGGATTCTTTTCTACATTGAGCGTAAGGCCATTTATTTTCTTTAGTTTCTTCGATTTGATTAGACGATACTTCACCGAGTAAACGTACGGATAATAAAGATCCCGTACACTTTCCTCTTGCTGTATTAGACAAACCCCAAATAATGTTTAATTTAATTTCAGCGGGATTACTGGCTTTATCGTTCAAATATTCCCATTCCCAAGGTATCTCTTTCTCAGCTTCTAAGCAAATCTGAAGTACAATTGTGTACATTTTGTCAATGTGTTGCTAAAATTATGAAGATTTAATAATTACCTTTAAAATGGGTTTTCCAAGTTCACTTCTCGTTGCTTTTAATTTTAATGTTCCTGAAATCCAACTAGTTTCTTCATATATTAAGGCAATGTTCCATTGCTGTAAGACTCTTGATGATACTAAATGTTGATGCGTTAATGATAATAGATGATGATCGACATTTTTCGCATACTCAAATTTTATCTGTATATCATAAAGTTTGATATATGTTTCGATATTATAATTTTATTATAATCAAACATTATATTAATTATAGTTACACAAACCTCAGAATATATGTAGGATGCTTCTATATAACTTGCTAAACCACAACTACCTTTCGAAGGTAGATACGCTAAATAATCTAATAAGTGAAGACTTAATATTGGAAATTGAGCTGGTGACCAGATACTAATAAATAATAAGTTATGTTTATTAAAAAATTTATAAAAAGAATTTTTGATAAAGAATAAATAATTTAACTATACTTATGATTCGATTGATGCGAAGAAATTATATCAGCAATAATTCTTTTCTCAAATATTGAATTTTTACAATCAAACAGTTTTATGTTTAAGCGACCCCCTAATTCAGGCAATTCTAATTCAAAAATATTTTGTACCTATTAAAAAATGAATATTAGTCTTAATAATAGTTTTTTATGTATATTAAAGCAAATGCAATCATCAAAATTATATTCACCTCCGATTCTGATTTGGAAGTGCTTCCGATTGTAAATAAAGTTGAACAATTAGGGCATATTCGTTCCAGTTTTGATTTCACTTGTGTACCTCTAATATTAGTAACTGTTCTCGCATGGATTATAATTCCCATCTTTGTATATTCTAAAATGAAATTCATTAAAATTTATATTCTCGTTTTAAATATATTTTACAGAAATAATAATCTGTAAGATTAAGAATTTTATGTTAAAACCTTCTGGTGTTTTATAGGAAATAAAGGGTCTTTCTTGTAATCCCATCGTAACATTTATAGGAAGATATCCATGAAGAGATCGCGCTCTTTCTATTCCTTGCCATAAATCAACTAATGGATTATAATTTTCAATTATTTCAGACTCATGAATAGATGTACTAAAAAAATGAATATAGATATTACGTTTGATATAAAAGGTCCTTATGTTTCAATATAATAACTTAAACAAACCGTAAAATAGCATTATTGTTTCTTTCACCGTACGGTATACAAGTGAAATTTCCTCGTAAGGAAACCAAAGAAGTAGTTTTAACAGCTAATCTGACATTCGTTCCGAGATCAGTAGCCTCTATTGACTCCATAGAAAGAGGAACATTAATACGTTGTTGATTTATATGAAATTCCAAATTATTGTACATATGGTATAAGTTCTCAGATAAAGAAGATATTTCTAAAATAATTAAATTAAACAGTTAATGAGTTATATTTTTAACAAATGATTGATGTTAAATTATATTACGTACGTTCCATAACTTTTAAAATTCTTGATTCATTCACGTGTGAGCAAAATATCGTTTTATCTTGAACACGTACAATTATTTCTATATAAGCTGGCTCTTTTTGTTTTCTCTCGAATTTGAAATGTTTTAAAATATCTTTCACTTCTGTTGGATTTTCAATATTTGAAGGTAAAGATCTCATCAAATTTTTTCCTTTGATATACAACTAAATGTTTAAATAAAGCATTATAATGTGCACATTATAATAATTCAGTATAAGGAATCAAAGATGTTTTAACATACAGCTACGTTGTTGAAAACCGTTCCCCTTCCGTAATTGTTATAAGTAACATAAATTGTTTCAGGAATATTTGTAAGAGGATTTGCTATTACGATGCTTTGCAACATTCCGCCAAATTTTCTATGCACATCTTTATAATCAAATAAATAGTTTCCAGTAGTTATAAAGTTATTAGAGTTTGGCTTGCGAAGAATTCGAAGAAATTGCGTGGCAAGACTTCCTCTGTGAAAAATGTTGTATTCTAAAGAATAGAATTTCAATCATATCTCCTATTATTGAAGAATAGATATTTGAACCTTTTACCTACAAGTGTATGTAGCATGGGTACGTTGTATGTTCCATCGATTGAAGGGTTGTATAGAAGAAATTATATAAGTGCGAATTAGGCTCGTTTTGCATATACCAATATAATGATATAAATCTATTTGGCGTAGGATTAGAAACGATAAGTAAAGTTAACGCTGCAACCCTCATTTCTAAATGTTCGGTTTTGTTTACTAAAATTGGCCAGTAGACAGAGTATATCTGGAAAATCATGGAGATTACAAATTATTATATAGTTGAGAGTAATTATATAATTAATTACTATTTCAATATTTGACTATCACTTTACAATATCTGGTCTTAACGGAGCAGTTGGATATGACGCCCACGCTGCAAGAGCACGAAAGTACTCGGATTGTGTACTGTTACCACTAGCTATCGGCTCTAAAAATTCAACTACTCTTCCTAATTGAATATTTGCTAATCCTTGAAGCCACACCATTTTCTTTTCATATTGTTCGTTTTCTACATAAAATTTTCATATAAAAAATATATTTATGTTCAGTATTTCGCAGTTTTAATGAAAATCATACATACCTATAAATTTATCTAAATAAAGCCGCACATAATCGTCCAATATTTCATATGGACAATAAGCTAAACAAGTTTTATAAATTATTGTGCCAAAAGTTAAAATTGCGGTATTCTGAACATCAGCTGGAACTTTATACGGTAGCTGGAGAAGTGGTTGCAAATTAATAAGTAATTCTACATTAGGTTTTCTTATATGAAAAGGTAAGTGTGTTAATAATTGTATTGCTGTTATATCTGACACTTTCCCCTTTTGAATTAACTCCATGATAAAAAGCATAGCTGGCTTTGTCCCTATTTGCGGAAGAGTTTCTAAGAAGAGATTCCTAAGAGTTTTATATTCATTTTAAAATACTATTAGATAGAAAAAGTTACACAAAAAGAAATTGGAAAAAAGTTATATTTTGTACCTAATGGTTTCTTCTTTATAACTGGTACCAGAAATTTGATTATACGCTGTTTGCAAATCAGCGTGATCAAGCATACCTAAATAATAAAGAAGAACAGAGATAGTTGTGTTATGCAAATTATTTACTTCGCTATCCAAACCAGGAGTTTCTAATCTCTGACTCAAACGATCTAATAAACGTCCAATCTAAATAAAAACAAGAAAAGAAAAAGAGAGATAATGAGCTGCTTCGGAAAAATTTCCTTATAAGACGATAATACTCCACTTACTGATTTAAATACAAAAGTCTTGTTTGGAGTATTTCTCCCTTGAGTCATTTCTGTATCTGGGAGTTCATGCAGTAGAAATGCAGGATATAAATCATTTGTTTTAATCTTTTGTGATATACCCTTTGTAGAAATTAATCGGAAATTTTGCCTATATATTTATATCGATCTATTATTGAATTTTCTTTTATAAAAATTTGTACGCAGAACTTAAAATAATATACCTTGTAAAAAGATAATGTGCTTCGCCATGACTTTGAAAAGGTTGCACATAAATTTCACCACTTGCGTTAATAGATAAAATTTCATACTTTAATCCTTCCACTTTAACTGTATATAATCTCTCGCTAGATTTTACGTTCGCGCTCTGCGAAAATTTATAATAAATATTTCGTTAATACATGTGCGTTACGTTAATATTCTATTAATTAATATTATGTTTAAAGATTTGATATTATTTAAGTTGAATTACGTACTGGTCCATCATTATTGCATAAAAGATTTGGTATGTTAGTCCAAGCTTGACGAGGATGCCCTATACACCTGTGAGGGTCAATTAATTTTCTCACTAATTGCTTCTTATTTTCTGCCGGACTTATAATATAATCAGTTTTACACTGTCCATAATGATTTACCTAATATATAAAATAATTATTCATAATAAAACTGCAATAAATTCATTGCTAAATAGGAAAATGCAATTTATGTGTGTAAGTATACCTCTGTAGAATGGAATGCAGCTGTATCTTTTAGATTAGTTAAATCTAATTGTATAATACCTACAATACTTCGTTTTATATTTATGGACCAAACTGATTCTGTCGAGATACTAAAGTTTTGTACTATCCCTTCTTTAAGTACAACTTTAAAGGGTTTTTTTAGTTCTTCGACATCTATTTCAATATTCATATCTTCTTTTTGATCTTCGATCTTACCATTCCATAAATTCATTTTTAAATCTCGCAACTATATAAAAAAGTTAATTCTTTTTTAAGCAAAATTGCGAATTAAGATTTAGTGTTTACAGTAATGCAATGTTTATCTTATACTTTTTTAATTAAATTGTTATATTATAGTCACCTGCATTATAAGTGCATCTTCTTCAGTTTGAATTATAAGTTGTCCATGGAATCCCCAAACTGAAGCAACATCGGGGGAAGCCAGTGCACCAGAACTTGTACTTGCATTATACAAATATACATATTCTTTTCCAGGTACAAATAAGTTTTTTGCAAAACATGAGCCCCACAAAATTAAAAATATAAATAAAATTTTTCGTATCTGATTATGAGAATTTAAATTAGTCTCTGCAACAAAGATCATTCTTTTTGTATAAGTGAAGATAAATATTTAAAATGATACATATTAAATTCCTATTTGTACTTTAGTATAAGAGAATTATGTGTGTCTTTTAAAATTTCTAAATAAAAAACCACACGAGTACACACACTTGCGCGAACAGACAGAAACTTTTTTATATTTATCTCTTATAAATATTTAACATATATGAGAATTCTTTTGAGTTTATCTTTACTGACTGTATATATGAATAAGAAAAACATTCTAATATTAAATAAAAATCTTTCATTTATACCTATAAGTCCCATGATATGTTTAATCTTAGTTGAATTGAAGTAGACTGAGTTCATGAAAGCCAACAGATGACCCTTAAAGCTTTTATCTCTCTGACCCAGGAGAATACATATATTTCATTTGTGTGTATTCAGATTATTTTCCCTAATAAATTATCTTCATATCCCTTTTTCTGGTAAAATTCTCTATAAAACTTAAGAAATTTTACTTCACTGATAATCTAAAGTTTCCTCTTATGCTGTACTCCATAATAGATAGGTTTTAAGAAATAATGACGTACACAGAATTATGTTTTCACTAAAATTTTATTTATTGTACATAATTTAAATGTAATATAAAAATCTTTATACATTTACTAAATGTTGAAAGAATGCCAGTTTTGTAAAATAATGTATTATTAAAAAAGATGCACGTAATATATCAGATATTTGCTCAAATAAATAATTATAAACAATATGGAGATTTTTATTGTTACAGGCGATATGTGATATTTACATCTTTATTTTCTTATGTTTTCATTATTTACATAAAGTCAATATTTTTGACAGAAATTTCTATTAAATAACCAGTATTATACAAAATTATAGACTTACATATGTATTTCAATATACTTCATCTCTCCATCTACAGTATATTTTTGATGTTTGTATAAAATTGTAGATATAATAACTTTATATCTACTTTACATACAGACATTTAAATTACGCAGGCTTAATTATTTTTAATATAGACTTTGAGTATTCCCAGGCTTCACTGAAACACGATAATTATTTGAATTAAAAACTATTTTTTAAATTTTAATTATAATTATTAATACGAGCCAATTGCTTACTTATGTCCTGGATTTGCTTGATCTAATTGATCACTAAGCTGCTGGATAAGGGTAGCAAACATTTTTAAATGTTCAATAGTTTCACCTTGAAGCCATGCACGTGGTAGAGTATTCATAATCTAAAAAAAAAAAAATAATTAAAATAGATTCCACTTAAAAAAATACCATACAGGTTTATTGTGATATGTCTTTCTTAATAAAAATTTACCATGTTTGCTTTGCAAAGTGCATCAGGAGCAGGGGAAACGCGTAAACCTGCCAGAAGATAACGATTTAATAAAGCGCCGAGGGCCAAGTTTTTTAACTGTGTATCTCCTAGCAATCCTTGCCAGCTTAATAAATTACGTAATAGTTTTACTGCCATAGCAAATTGCCTTTGAAAAAATTGATGTTTTGTATCCAATACCCTGAAAACACATTAAAAATTTCAACAGTATTGGATTATATATAGAATCCTATTAATAGAATTAAATCGTTAAAGTAGATTGCATACTAACTGTTTTGGGAAAATAGGTATAAAAACATCATTTTCAACAGCAGATTTAATTTTATCTAAAATAGCATTAAACAGCGTTTCTAAAGATTTACTTGTGTCATTTAAATTTGGATAATCTCTGGTAAGTCGATTGACTGTGCCTACAAGACGCAAAGTTTGAGACGTCGACATTGGATCCCATATCCTTTCAACTATAGCTGTTAATTAAAAGTGTGATTATGAAGTAATGCGTACACTTTATTAAAAATAAGTCTATAAAGTATTATGTACTTAAAAGATAGATTATACATACTTGATAATTTTGGAATAACTATCTTTTCAACAGTGGAAGGTACTAATCTTACATCAGGATCTAATTTAAGCGATTCTTCAGTTTCCTTTGTATTTAAGGCATATAATAATAAAGTAGTGTACCATTTTGTTCTTTCAATATCAGCACTTTCCTAAAAGAAATGAAAATTAAGCTATAATTATATTTACTTATATTAATTTAGAATATAAGAGATTTTTAATAGAACATATCAAAGTACCATGATAGGATTCCAAGTAATTAATTGTAACCTAATAATTGGAGATAAAATTTTTGGTATGCATAAAGGTACATAAGCTTCCATATAAGCATCTATATCTGTTTCTTTCCAAGATTCTAATTTAGTTAAAATACCTCTAACAGTACAATAATCATCTATAACATCGGAAAATATTTCCTTACTATCGTTATCAATCTCCTCTGAAAAGAAAATATAAGTATTAAAACAGATAAAAATGTACTGTCATGCAAAATATATAAACACTTAATTACTAGAAATAAAAGTACCTTTCGCTTGTTTAAACACAAGATTTTGTTGTTCTGTAACCTCGTCATCACTAGACATGCCATCGATATGTTTAGACAAATTAGGTGCCAGCTCTCTAGCTCTTCGACGACGTGCTCTTCTACCTTCTCTTTCCGTTGCTCGACGAATGCGACTTTCAATTTCTGGTCCCCTTCTCGCTGCTTGACCTCCTATACAAGAAATAAAGCGAGAGATTATGAAAATGTATTATATTTCTTAAAATTTTTTCTCTCTTTCCTTTTCTTACGTATATATGCAAAACAATAGTAAATTAAAAATATACTGCAAATTAAATTATAAATGAAGTTATACAATTTCCGTAAATACATGTATAAAATAACTGACTTGCTGCTGTTGTGATTTCTTCTGTTTGATCTCTTGTATCTTGTCGTCTTCTTTCCATTAATTCGGTAGACCGTTCTGCATACAAATCTATCCAGCGGTGCTCCAATCCCACAACCAGAGGCAGCTAGCAAAAGAATTTTCTGTTAAGTATCTTGAAAAAAATTATTTCCGCGCTTAAAACATAATTATTTCTATAAATTGTGATTCACGATTTAAATATTTGTGGTATCCATATAAATTTAAAAACATATCTTCACATTCACTTGTTATATTTATATCAATGTGTATTATTTTGTATTATAGGATAATAAACTTTCATATAAAACATTTAAATCATAAAATAAAGTAGTTTTAACGAAGGAAAAAAAAAAAGAATTAAAAAAAAAAAATCATTAAGATAAATGATTATAAATAATATAAAATATTTTGTTTTAATGAAGTATCGTCTTAAAGAATTATATACTTAAAAAATTATGAAAAATATTCAATCAAACTTTAGAACATTATTCACACACATGATAGAAAATTAAGTCTACTTACCAAGCCATAGTTTCAATATAAATATATTTGTTAATTGTAAATTGCTAAATATCTTAGTCTTTACTAAATCATATATATATATGTATGTATATATATTTATATATATACATATATATATATAATACAGAGAAGATTTTGACCCCCGGCAAATAAAATTATTTATATACAATTCATAATTAGAGAAATTAAAAATGATATATGAACTTTTTAACAGAAATTGCATGAATTCTTTAATAACAGAATTTTATATTCCATTTTTAGAATAAATAAATTCTTACATAAATGACACAATTGTATAATGCATGGAAAACCCCAGTGCACATTAATTAAACGTGACGCGTATACACCCACCTTCTCATCAAGACACTCTACCAAGTCACTGACATACCCACGCAACTCTTGGTAATATCTGAAGCGTTGAGCAAGCTGTGGTGCACGAATTTCACCCTCATCCAGTTCTTTTAATGTCTGTTCTAATTCTTGCTCTAAGTTGTATTGATCAAGACGATGCCTTTTGTGTACTTCCTTCAAATTTTCTAATCTAAAAACAAATATATTTAATTTTTTCAATATATATTTGTTGTATTATAATATGCATAATAATGTAAAATAATTATTTAACCTTCCACGCATTTTATTAATAACTTCTTGTGGTAAAATTGGAACTATTTTTGTTGGATCTGGTGGTTGTATAGATGGAGGTGGAGGTGGAGCAGGCATCATAACCATTTCTAAAGACACTCCTGTTCCTATCATATGATTTACATTCATACCCAATGAATATTGCTGTTGCATTATAGAATCCTGTTGTGCAGCTACAATCTAAAATTAAAAATATTATAAATATTGGCTATTTTACTAAAAAAAATTTATATCTCACCTGAGCTCCAGTGACTCCTTTTCGTATTTGTTGAGCTTCCCATTCTTCTTCTTCATTATCGTGCTCACTTTCATCATCTGATACTAAGAGAAAAATAAAAATAAAGTTAATTATTTTATCACATACATACATATTTAATTAATATACTTACATTTAATAGGAACTTGTGAAGCAAGAAAGGCTTCTCTTCTTTTTTCTTTATCACGAGCTTCAGTATTGATAGCCATGTCAATTCTATCTTGAGAATCGTCATCATCGCTTCTGTCATGATCTTCTTCTCTAACAAGCCTTGATTTTCCTTTATCTCTCTCTTCACTTTAGAAATATCAATAAAAAATTATATTTATTTTATTTAAAAAAAGTCATAAATAGTACTAATAATCATGTAATAGTAAAAGCACTGCTTATATTACCTTTGATCTTCAATAGGTATATAATCAGCCCCTAATTCTCTTGCCTTCTGTCGACGTTTCCTAGCAGCATGAATCATAGCAGCATCAGGTATGCATCCACCTGTATAATTAAAACATATTTTTGAAATACACATATAATTCTAAACTAAATATAATACACTTAAAAAAATTGCAAATAAATTACATACTTTCTAATATTATTTTCATAGTATCTGCTTTATCTGTAGTTTTGCGAAATCTGTGTGAACGAGGTTCCTCTTCCTCTTCTTCGGAACTATAGTCATCTTTCCCTGCAGCCAGCGCAGCTCTACCATTTAAGATTAATGGACCCGTATTCTTTATTTTTACCTAATAATAAAAAGAAATAATCATTATACTATGAATTCCTAATTAATATTAACTTACTTAGTCAAGATAATCAAGTGCTTCCAAGTGATAAAATAGTTATTTAAGGCAATGCAAATATATATAAAATATTCCAATTTTTACTTAAAATAATTAAAAATAATTGAGTGATTCTAAAAGATTAAATAAATTCTAATAATATTAAAACATCATAGAGATAGCTTACTACTAGATCATCTGTTTTTATTTCTAAATCATTTTCCTGTTTTATGGACATGTTTGCTTGCTCAGAATCCATCTGCATTTTCTCTTCACCTTTCTTTCGCCTCCTTTCATGATCAAGTTGTTTCATCAGTTTCTTGCTCCTTGAAGATTTCTTCACTTTAAATACTTCACCTTCATCCGCTGAAATGATATTAGGAATATTAACTCTTCGAATTATCAAGTATGGTGCACCTACTTCATGAATGAATGAAATTTTATACTTATGTAAAAGCTGGTATAATGTAAAATACATAGTGGGTATATAGATTTTTAAGTATGATATTATTATACTAAATACTTGTGAACAGAAAAAAAACGTACCTTCCTCTAATTCTTCCCCAAAACTTAGAAGAGTTTGTTTTGGCTTATCTTTCTTCTTAGTTTTTAATTTGGCAGGTTGGGAATCAGTAGCTTCCATTCTATTTTCATTGTCTTCATCCTCGTCATTGAAAGGCCGACGTCGTATATTTCTTTTAGGTTTATTAAATAGCGACATTTTGTTGAACAATTAATTTTCCACACAATTCACATTTAGTCGTTTTACAATGAGGGTTAGAAATGGAGTCCTTGACGTCACTACACGGGAGCTACCTTCAATCTCTCCCACCATAAGTATAGAGTGCAATAGAATATACTCATATCTCACTGAGCGCTCTTCTATGCCGCGTGATTTCTTCTTTCTTTAAATTACTTTTCTTTTTAATTTTAACTATCTTATCATATTATATCATGATTTCAAATATTACTATTGATATAGCAGAACTAGAAATAGATATTTTACTTTATTAGCTTAAAGTTTAACTATAGATAGTATATAACATAATAAATGTTGAAATATTCAATAAACTTGTATGTGATAAGAGTCGCTGAGAGGAAATTGACCACGCAGACAAATGATGCATATAGGAACATTGATATAACTTAAATCAAGTAATTGTGGTTCAATAGAAGAAAAACATACATAATGTTTATAGAGGATAAATTAGTTTTTAAATATTTAAGCATTTGGAAATGCTGTAATACTGTTCACGTATACTGTAGATGTTCTGTACTTTGTCTTATAAACAGCGGGAAGATTACTAGTAATCATTGTATTATCGTATCTCCGGTCAGTTCTGATCTGGATTTCACTGGTGCGGGTCACAATGAAGAACTCGGCATTGCTGTTTCTTCTATTAACTTTCTATTGTCAATTAACTTTACAATTAAGAGTTATTAGAAGCGCTGAAGGACTAGGAAGCATAAACGAAGCCAATGCTGATACTCAAATTAAAGCAAAAAAGTTTTATTATGAAACAAAAACGTTTGAAGTGCCTGTAAGTAATTAGTCTAAAGTCTAGGCGAATAGGTCTATCTCTGGCAGAGCAGTAGTATTTTATATATTTCATTAGAAATAAACTAAGCGCAATAATGATTGATAAATGCTTCTTAAATTTTAATTATCATTGCGCATTTAGATATTTAAAAGAAAAGATTTAATGAGATAATGGTATTTCTTAAATAGGTGGATCATTTCAGTTTCGCCCTAAATACAACTTTTAAAATACGCTACCTTGTAAATAATACATGGCAGCAGGAAACCAATGCACCTATTTTCTTTTATACCGGAAATGAAGGCTATATCGAAGCTTTCGCCGAAAATACAGTAAGAATATGTCTATCGTCTTATAAATTACATTGAAATCTTCATTTTTAGACCCCTTGGTCGTCAAACAATGTTATCACTTAAAAGATAATTGTATCTGACAGGCTAAAAGTCATACTTAAATGCTTAGTATAAAATAAGATATTAAATTGATATCAATTTTTAACATTGTGATTGATAGAAATACTTCTTAAGCATAAAAATATACGTGTCTCTTCTTTATTTTTAAGGGTTTCATGTGGGAAATTGCACCAGAATTTCGTGCGCTCCTAGTATTTGCCGAGCACCGTTATTACGGTCAATCTTTGCCATTTGGCAATAAATCTTACTCGGAACCACAGTATTTAGGATATTTAACGTCTCAACAAGCAATTGCTGATTATGTGGATTTGATACAATACTTTAGATCAAAGCCAGAATATGAAAACAGTCCCGTAATAGTTTTTGGTGGCTCGTACGGTGGTATGCTCAGTGCATGGATGCGCATGAAATACCCGCATATTGTTCAAGGGTAAGGGAGTTAATAAGAATTCCGAAAGATCCTGAATTAATAGTACTGTGGTAATAGTAACATTGAAAGTATCGCACGCTTATGTATTTTATGCATTGTAGAGCTATTGCTGCATCCGCACCAATTCTGCAGTTTACAGGAATTACGGACTGTGAAGCTTTTTCGCAAATCACTACTTCGGATTTCCGAAGTTCGAACCCTAATTGCCCCATTAATATTCGTAAATCATGGGCCGAAATAACGAACATTACATCATCCGGTAAATTTGTTTCTTATCTTATCGGATTATTTAATTCTTAAGACAATCATTTTATTTTAGACGATGGCAGAAAGTGGCTTTCTGACACTTTTAAACTTTGTAAATCTTTGAAAAACAATACCGATGTAAAGGAGTTCAAAAGTTTGCTCATTGATATTTTGTCTTATCTTGCAATGGTGGATTATCCATATCCTGCAGATTTTATAATTCCTCTACCGGCTAATCCGATCAATGTAAGTTTTACCCAACTAGTCGCAAATCATATAGAAACTTATATTAAAATTGCATTTATGTGTGCTATTTTCTTAATTAGGCTTTCTGTCAGAAATTAAATGATGTTACATTATCGGGAGAAAATCTATTAATCGCGTTGCAAGAAGCTGTTAATGTTTATACAAATTATACTGGTAAAACAGCTTGTATTAAAACTGAGGATGCAGCACCTGACCTTGGTGCAACTGGATGGCCTTATCAAGCCTGTACAGAGATGGTTATGCCAATGTGCACTGATGGTGTTAATGACATGTTCGAACCAGAGCCATGGGATTTTAAAGAATATAGTGACGAGTGTTTTAAGAAATTCAAAGTACGACCAAGGCCTTATTTAGCATGCGAGCAATACGGATGTACGGATCTATCTACCGTTACGAATATTGTTTTTAGGTAAATAAAACAATTCAAGAAAATGAATTCAGGAAAGTGTACTTTAAAATGAGTTTGGACTGATATCTGTATATTAATATATATACTTTTTTATTCAGTAATGGCTTGATAGATCCTTGGTCTAGTGGTGGTGTATTGCAAAATCTTTCAAATTCGGCTATTGCAATATTAATTCCTGATGGGGCTCATCATCTTGACTTACGAGGTCATGAAGAAAATGACCCTTACAGTGTAATTCAAGCGAGAAAATATCATCGCTTCGCTATATCAACATGGATTCGACACTATCGAGCAAAGATAGGA
Organism: Sclerodermus sp. 'alternatusi'; assembly: GCA_037305995.1. Taxonomy (NCBI): domain Eukaryota; kingdom Metazoa; phylum Arthropoda; class Insecta; order Hymenoptera; family Bethylidae; genus Sclerodermus; species Sclerodermus sp. 'alternatusi'. Next base: position 3,227,529 of record CM074550.1, read on the forward strand.
AATTAAAATTACTTTTACAAAAAATACCTTCTTTTATAGCAATGATATAAGATGTAGTATAATAAAAGATTGTTTTTTATATTACTTTTAAGGTATATAAAATAGAGCATAAGACTATTTTGTAATTATTGGATTTATTTTCAAAATTAAGAATACAAAAGCAACACATGCTGTGACAATAATGTCTAGGATACTGATTTTTTTTACTTAAATAGAATCAAGGCGAAAATGATTATAAATAATGCAAGCGCATCATTATCACAGTACTTAATGAATGCATACAGCCTGTTAAATATATCCCTGAAAAACATAGAAGCATTTAACTGCTTGGATCTTCAAAAAGTTTATAATATCAAATATATTTTCAATTTGACAGTAATTTTTAATTACATTACAGTTTTTCATTATTATTTCACTTATGATGTTTTTTTTAAATAAAAACATGTATTTTGACATACTTGAATAGTACTAATATTATTCATGATATTTTACTTGTGTTTGTACCAATACACATGTATTAATTTATTTTAACACGCCTTAAACAGTTCGGAATGCTTTTTTATTTGCTTTAATTATATAAACAAAATATATTTAAAAAATAATAGCTTAAAAAACCTAGTTTAGTTTCTATACACGTTGCACTCATATATTGTTTTTAAAACAATATATGTTATCGCTTATGGTACAAATATTCCTTTTTGTGCAACATACATTGAAACTTGAAAATAACTTATGTTTTCAATTACGACTTGAATATTCATCTAAAACTATAAATATAACATCACAGAAAAATATAAAAACATAAAATTCAAGCTGCAATTTAATACTTTACCGATCTTCATAAACAACTATAGTCTACATTTATGCATTCAATAGATTAAAGTTAACCTGAGTTAAGTAAAACTAGATCACTAACAATTTCAGATTCCAATTACACATATTATCATGAATATGATTCTTCATTATTTTTGAATGTACCATCAATAGTAAATAGAAAAAGCAATATATCGTAACTACTTATGTGGTCTACGGACCATCTGACTATTTTTGGTAAATCACTAGGCTGTGTTTATTAATATATCACACACTGTATAATATAATTAATATAAAACAATTTCAATGACAATCTTGTCATGCAGTTTTAAAACAAAATCATAACAAGTATTTTAATTATTTTACTACTTAGCAACAAATAAATAATCATGACAACAGCGAATACTTAAAAAAAATTCCTCTAAGAATCATTTTTAAAAAAATTATATTACATTACATCCATTTTAAATACTTCTTTTAATGTGGTGTACGTCGATGAGCTGTAGTTGGTCTAGGAACACCGGAACGAGCTCTTAATTTTCTTGGTTGCATAAAGTTGCTATCCATACCCGTATTATAAGAAAGATAAATATTGGATAAGTCAGGCTGAATCTGTTAAACATTATAAGATTATTTCTTACTTACAGTATTCAGTATTTAATTGGACTTAGCAAAATACGTATATAACTTACATCTTTATTGTTTCCAGTAGCTGGAGTTATTTGTGCCTTACGCATATTATTTCCAGTGTAGGCAACACATTTTAATTGCCACTCGCCAATATCTTCATTCCAATGAACATACCTTTCGATCATTGTCTATAACAAAGGAAAATAAATGAAAACTACGCAATCAAGGGTTTAATATTAATGACATGTAATCAAGTAAAAGGATATTAGAGAATTTGCGTGTACCTGATATTGCACTGGTATATAACTATTAACAATTAACTCTTGTAATTGCAATTCTCGTCCAATTCCTCTAACTCCTTCTAAGAGTCCTTCCATTTCTCTTTGGTGTTCTTGCTGTAAGTCTGATAACTCAGCTTTTGCAGACATCCACATGGTATATACTCTAGCTAATTTTTTTGTTTTCCCAACTGCTTCTTCTTGTAAGGATGAGTATTTTTCTTCGATATCAATTCTCTCAGCTTCTTTTTCTTCAATAGCTTTCTTCAATTGTTCTTCTCGACTTTTTCTTTGCTCTAATTCTACAGCTGCAGCAGCTAATAATGATTCTTGTGCTTCCGCCTTCTCTAGTAAATTTTCCCCTCCTACTAATATTTTATTTTGTAAGTTTTGCATTTTTTGTCTCAGTGCTTCTTTCTCACTCCTAGTAAAACAATAGTTGATACATATTAATTATCAATTCTTAAATAAAAAGAATAGAAATAATAAGGTTAAACTTACTGGGTTCGTTTTAGTTCTATTACATCTGTGTCATCTGGGCTTTTATCGTCTCTTTCAGCTTTATCAATTTTTTCAGGACAGTATATATCTGGGTCTTCTAATTCTTCCATTGTTAACATTTGACTTCTCCTATGCCTAAGTTTTCTTTCTCGCTTGTTTTCACCATTTTCAACAGAACCTTCAGAGTCATCTTCCGATTCAGATATTTCAGCACCATTTTCTTCTAATTGCTTTCGTAACTGTTCAATTTCCACTTGAAATTGACGTAGTAAGGCATCTTTAGGATCTTCATTAACTCTCGCTCTGTTTTTAATGTTCTTGGCACGATTAGCGTAACGTAATGTACTAATTGTTTCATCATAATTTATATCAGCTGGACTTATATTAGCGCACTGTAATATGAAAATTCATTAAGTTCAAAACAATTGATCATTTAATCATTACATGCATCGTTATATATACAAAGGTACATACCATTAATGTCTTAGAATTACCACCCAATGAATCTTGAAGTAATCTTGTCAGTTTTGAATTCCTGTAAGGCACATGAGAACTTTGTCCATCAACTAACGCTGATATAACATTTCCTAATGTGGAAAGAGATAAATTAATTTTTGTTGCTTCTCTTAATCTAACACCAGAAGCTTTAGTTTTGCTTTGTCTTTCAGAGCCCTGAAATTAAATTCATAATATATATTATGCTACATTATAATTTTATTTGAAAATTTTAATATATAAACAAAGCTTACAGCTAAATCAACTAAATGAAGTTTTCCCATTTTAACATGTTGCTCTCCATCTTCCCCTAGTTGACTAGATTCTACTGTGATTGTGAAAATTGCATGAGATCTTGAACTAGAAACATTCATTGCTGTTGCACCAACAACACCTGCAGTTAAAAAATCAATATATTGTTTTACTTAGTTATGATTTCAGAAATTATAATTCAGTTCCATTAATTTCCTTACGATTTTTATTTCCTAAAGACATGATACGATCTAAATCATCTGCATTATTTACTACATAGCCACTAAGGTCTTTCACAAATACTCCTATGTCTGGTCTTTCTTTTACTTCTAATCGAGTATTTTGGTCTTTTCCAAGTAAATCTCGAACTTCTTCATTATATATTTCTAAATATGTTGCACGTACAAGAAATCTGTAATTGGTTAATATTACAATTAAATATATGTATATATGTAATATACATGTAATATTAATGTATTATTTTACTTTTTGTTCTCATCTGCTTTTGCTATGTGTCCAAATATATGAGCAAAAGTATTCGGTATAATGCCTTGAAGTTGTGGAGAGGTTTTAACACCTGACATAGTATATGTTTTACCAGTGCCAGTTTGACCATATGCAAAAATAGTTCCATTGTAACCCTGTAAAACTTTATCCACAATAGGCCTTGCAGTTTCATTGTAAATATCGACTTGCGTAGAATTTGTATCGAAAACAGCATCGAAACAAAAGATTTTAGGGGGCTCTCCCTGTGCAGCATTTGGATTTTCAATAGTTATCTCGCTGTTTATGTTATCTACTTCTATTATATTCTTGCAATGAGTATCCAACTCCTTTCCATTTAAAGGTCGAACACGAACTACTACTCTGACATTCTCGATTTCTCCTAAATCTGACGACCCATTCTCCTAATAAAAAATATATTACAAAGAAAATTAATATACCTGAATAGAATAGCAATATCTTGATAAACTTTCATTCAACTAAATCATACAACTGTAATATGACAAAATGACAGATAAGAAAAACGTCAAAAGAACTATTTGAATATTTAATATAATAAGTAATCCCTTTGATTCTGAAATAAGTATACTAACTTCTGTTCCCGGCATTGCGGTTTCTTTTTTCTGCCACAGTCACATAAAAGTAAAAGTTTTATAGCATAGTGCTTATTGCAAAATCTGGTGTGACAGAACGACTAGCAGACAACCCAGTAAACAAATGGATCGATTTATATATTGCAGACGCAACTGCGGCAGCTAACGTCATCTGCGATGTTGTTTCACAGCCACAACAGCTGATAAGTTAGAAACCCTTTAAAGCCCATAAAACTTAAAGCGCAGTCTCTGAGATATTGCCGCGCCTGAATATTTCGAATTAGAAAGGAATGCATGTAGTTGGAGTCCTTAATAGAAAAACTTTCCATAGATATCTAGGCGATATCTAGGCGGAGTAGGCGAATCTCTCCCTTCAACGAAACATCTATCTCAACGCAGTAGACAAAATTAGCTTTAGATCTGGTAGATCATTTCGTTCCAATAGACGAACAGAGTTTCCGTATTTTATTAGATTCGTAGTAAGATTGCATGGAGAAGGAGAAAGAGCGCATTAGATTTATCGCAATTTTAGCAGGAGATCTATCTGTTGGATAACGATGCCATAAATAGTCTGGTTTTGCATAAGCATAAGGCGCTAATGGAGAGTCTTGTCATGCAGGAGTAACGGGACAGCTTTCGCGGATCTTTCAATATCAGCAACACCTAATTTACGGAGACAATCATCTAGTGAAACTAGCATGCACACACGCCAGTAACAATAGAAGGCGAAGCCCTTCTCTCTCTCCCAGGCAAGTCATTCCTCCCCAGGTGCCGGTTGTCCCCGAGTACGACGGGACCCCTGCAGTCCCCCATGTCCTGTTGTCCCCTTCCTTCCTCTTTCTCCCCTGTCCATGCAATATGCGAGAACGCGCTCGTTCCGGGCACAGCAGCTGACGGCCCTAACAATACGGACCCTGTACACGGGAGCACCATGCTTCGTTTTCGCAGGACTAAAGGCTAAAGGGAGACGGTGAACCGGCCAACACACATTCGCCGTTACATTACCGGTGTTGCAACCATGTAAATCTCTCCGGGATATCTACCAGGTAAGAAACCACCTACGAACTTCTACCGGGTTCCTTATCGTGCTCTCTCTAATTGCATTACGAATTATCCTCGTGTTTTGCTGCAATTTTCAAGTACTTGCTTTTCCTGAACACTTTGACACCATGGCTTGTGCTCTTCAGCAGCAGCAGCAGCAGCAGCGTTAACGCACGAACATAAAACGCGGGCATTTAAGGCGTTGTTCAGGTATATTAAAGAATTATGTTAATGCAGTCCGAAGGGGGAATGTGTGCGAAGGTGTAAATCTTGATAAAATGCTCCTCATTGTGGTAAGAACGATGTTGAAGTTGATATGCGAGATTAAGAGCACTTAAGAGGATATTGTGTAGCGGAGCGATATGCTAATACACCAGAGTAGGATGCTTTGGCTAAATGTCGAGGACTATTTGTATTCCGAGTAACGTTGGTCGAGTCGAATTCGGTTGGTGCATCGAAACATCGACGTTTTTCCCTTCTCCCGATTAATTCTAGTAAAGTAGGATAATTGGTGCTGCGAAGCCTCGGAACCACGAGCGGTCCAAATGAATGGCATTTTTGGAGAGAGCACGCTAATTACTGTTAAATATTAGATACCACGCAAACAAGTTAGCGGTAATAGCATCGTAAAATAGCCACTTGGCGCAAAGCGGTACATATTATTGTAAGTGGCGCGTTATAATCAGTCCACCGGCCAATTACAACAAGGATTATTTATGGGCAAAAGCCTTATGAATTATACTCCCGTAAAATTCATTAAGAGTCTAGGGAATAACCGCGATACATACAGAGTAATCCGATCTTCGGAGTCCTGCAGTCTTTGACTTGTTATGGCAGAGTGGATAATCGCGGTGAAAAAAATTGTGGTCGAGGCTCGAGGACAGAGACAGAGGCTGCAGGAGAAGACTTCTTTGTTCCAATCGATATTGGTATCGGTAATATTACCGGGAGAATTTGCGCGCTTCGATCTCAACCTTGAGCTAAAACTTAGAACAGGAATATTTCTCAGTCTTTAAATCGAGTGATTTATTTATTTAAGCGCACGAAACTGCATCCGTACACATTTACCGTGGCACCGGGTGCAGTTTCGAGTTTTCAATTTCTACGACACATAGTCCAAGTGGAGAATGGCGTAGGCGGATTAAGGTTTTACGAGTGTCAATGCCCGAGGTATAAACATTCTTTCTCCGGCTTCCCCACGGACAAGCTCATCCAGTCAGTCATCCGTTCCGCCGTCTACGATAACTCACTGTTTTTGCGAGTTCAATCCGCAATAATTTTATTACCGATATTACCGAGCGTAATTTCTTCATTCATTTTCAAGCTTTACGTCCCACCCTCTTTTCCCACTTGACGTAAAATACTTGATAGAATCATCCTATTATCGCGCATCACCATTATCCTGTTAATCAAATTATTATACCGCCAGTCTTGATAATTTCCATCCAAGCGAAGCGAGAGAATTTCTTCGCTCAAAGTGCACGAGAGAATCTGCGCCTACGCCAGAAACCTTTGGGAGTCTTTTTTCCCCCTTTTTTCGAGAGGCCCTCGAAAAACCTTTTTTAACCTTGAGGTGACCCGTAGGGAGCAACGTTATCGACTGTAAAGGGTATATGGCGTTGATTTTGAATGCTGCTATCTGATGTATGGAAGATGCTGGAAAAGGGGGACCAGTGGTAGAGGCCGGTGCAGACGTAACTCGCTTACGCGAGTGCCACGCTCGCGAGTGGGTTCTAAGCCCTAGCCAGAGCGTTTCTCGCTTGTCGTGTGTATGGAGAAAGAAAGCAGCAGTACAAGTCGAGAAGGGGATTTGAGGGAGCAAGGCAACAGGCTGAGGTAGGCTTGGCAGAGTTCTGTTAGGTCCTCTCTCCTCCTGTAGTGGCAGGTCAGTGTTGCCGTAGTCGTGCCCGGGTGCGGATGCGTTCCGTTCAACGAACACGCGCGTGAATACACGGAAACCACACATTCTTGCCAGTAGTTGTAGCCTAAATCGTGGAAATGTGATCTGCTGGCAGGAAAATTCGACGACGGTGCCGCACCGACGCCATCGCGAGAGGTACGTAAGCCTTCCGGAATAAATTGGAATATTCATTTCAGGACCTCGTTCACGAAACTACTGTAATACCTAAATATCGTCAATAGCAATAATATCGTCTTAGCTCGTTAAGTATTCCAGAAAAATATGTAAACTCATGGGATTCCTTCTCTCTCTTCCGAGTAAAACGATGCGATGCGCTCATAATCTTATTTGAGTGCGCCGTGCTCCGAAGAGGAAGACGGAATCTATTAAAAGTACAAGAGTCGAAGATATGTCCTCGGCGACGCGATACCTCGAATCTTGATAAAGAGGAAAAGGAAGATCCGTTTGATCGCTATGCTAAGTCATAGTGAAATATTCACTTCTTAGGGCCTTCTTTCGTTTCGGATAGTGCTGCATTATTGATCCGCTCAGGCGTTTTAATGGCGTGCATTCGAAGATTATCGCGACATTCGTGAAAGTTATAATCAGCATCCACCCCCCGGCCAGATATGCCTGTGCCTAATGGGAGTTTTGAATTTAAACTTTATGCGCACGACTCGCTGGCGTGATGTTACCGTTCGCGCGCAGAAAGCGCATTGAATGCAAACGATCTACAAGTATTGTTTACATTACCCACGTGAGCGCCTCATTTCCACGTGTTACACATAAAACACCCGATTCCCATGTTAATGATTGGTCCAACCATGCGAAGTCAACAGGATCGACAGGAGTGCTGTAAATAGAGCGCGAAGCAAATTCTTTTGGAGCGCACGATGACAGGGGGTGAGGGTGAGAGAGGAAAGAATCGATACATTATTTTAAGGTACTCGAGAAAGACAGGACCACTAGGAGGTCCTTGGTACGCGGCAATTTTTGTAGAATTTTAACAAACAAGAGGAACTGGCAAATTATAAGGAGTTTCTCGAAGTTCGTTAGCACCAGTCCCCACCGAGACGTCGTGGCGTGGATATTTTCGCCCCGAGCGCATACTGTGTAAATATGTAAATAAGTATAGAATAGGAAGCCATTCACGGACATCGAAGCTTTCGACAAAACGGGAACAGGTTCCAGGAGTTTACAGACGACGAGGAGGAGAGTACTTTGTTCCGAGAATATTTTCTCCGGAGGAACAGTCTTAAACTGAAAAATTCCCTCGCCAATGGCTTCGGCTTCCACGGAAGATAAATCCTCGAGTTTTCGCTTCCAAAGCTAGCAGAGCTATTGGCACGAGCGTCTGATTAGTGTATTTCAAGGATCCGGAGAATTCTTCCGTCTTTGGAGCGATCCAGATTGAAATATATGCAATCTGTGGATATTCGTGGCCAAGGGAGGAAGAGGGGAGCTAGGAGCTTCTGGGGATTTTTCAATGAAACTTTCGAATCTTAAGGAGGGATGATAATTAGGAAGAGTTGCCGCAGGTCTACTAAGGGGGTAGAGGTTCTCACGGTACGTACCTGGGGCACTTTTTCTCGGAGAAATTCCCTGAAATTCCCTGAGCGGTTCTCGTCTCTCGTGGTGCACCTTGCACCATAAAGTCAGACTCGTCGGATCGGCATGTTATGTACAGCAAGTTGTGGCAATGCAATGCGATGTAATGCGCGGCATAGTAAGGAAGGCAGGAACGGCCGCGCGTAAGACAGATGTTGCACAGGAAGCAAATAAAAGAGTAGGACAAGCAACTAAGAGATCGGCGACGACGAACTGGTAGCCGCGAGCTCTGCCACTGTGTGCTCTCCTCTCCTCTCTTCTCTTCTCCTCTCTTCTCTTCTCTTCTCTTCTTTTCGCTCGACTCGTCTCTCCTCTCTTCTCCTCTCCTCTACCTTGCAAACTTCTCTGCTACTATGCTGAGATGCTCCTTCGCGGAACCCACCGCACCCATTCCTTTGCCCTCGTCACTCGACACATCGCTCAACTTGCTCAACTTCCCAGCTTTTTCCACATATCGTTCAGCTACCTTATACGATACCTTGTCCCGATCGGTCACATTTTAGCGCCGGCTCGCAACTACTTTGCGAAACTGCAATAGCCAGTCCCACTGGCTCCATTGTGCTATATCATCGGGTTCCCCATGAATCGATGATGGCGAAGGAAAGAAGAGAAACGGCCCGGGGTGAATTTAGAACTGGCCGGTGATAACCATCGAACGACGAAGTCGTGCTTAAAGTGGAGCTTTATCTTCGATTGGACAAAGTTCCACCTTTGGATGAGATAATTGAAATTTGTACCAGGAGTACACGACAGTGTGCACGATGAAAGGGTCTTGCGCTGGCATAATACCAAATACATCCAATATCATTATGTCATTAGTAAAATAGCTATTGCCCCCTTTTAAGTATCGACTATGCCATAAATATGCGCATCTTGTAGTAGCGTATCCGGCGATCGGCCGCCTGCAGACGCAAACTATTACAGGTAGAGCGATTTTACTACTACTATGTTGCATTGCGCAATTATTGCCCTTTTAATCATTGTAATCTCGTGGATCAAAATGGGCCAGCAGCTTCTCATTTATCGCCATAATCGTTGAGAGTTAGCCACGGTTCGCTAACCTTAACACTCGATCCTTCTGGAAAATGCTGATACCGATTCCTGCGGGGATAGTTCGTCTTGACGATTTATTGCTCGCAATAACAGTTTCACGTTTATTAGTTAGGCAATGTTCTGATAGGTCGCTTGTGTCATCGCTGAAAAATGCTCGAGCATTAATTAATTAGGCCGACCAGGTGCGGTAATAGCAAGAACGCTTCATTCCAAATGTTCGACATTGATCGCTTAGCGCATTACTACGAACTTCGAGGGCAGATCCTTTAAGAAACCGCGACATTCGTGACACGCGAATTATTAATGTAACGGGGGGTGAGGTCTAAAAATTCGCGCAGCGTGTGTTTCATCGCTTTTAATCGGGATCGATATTTTTTATGAACACCGGGTTGGCAAATTAGCTTGGTGCACAGCGAGGAATAATCGACATCTGCAAAAACACACGGTTCGTTCTTACAAAATTGCAAATGCATCTGATAGCCGGTTATAAATGAAACTGTCAATCCTTGAATTCTTGGAGGAAGGTGCGTGGGCGAAGAATGAAATCTTCGTGGAACACCATAATTGAGGGAAATTCAGTTTTGCGTAATTGCTCCTCCAAGGGGAGCTTTTACCTCCTGTAATAAATGCTCCTGCGTTAATACCTTTTGCGAAGGGTTCTTGCGAGATTAGTTTCCAGCGACGAGAAATTATCAGCGCAGGCGCTACTCCCGTGTGGATCAAAAACGCATGGCAAATGGACATGCAGCTCAGTCGGTTTCTGAAAGGCCACACAGTTGCGTTCGCGAGGATTTTATTATTGCACGAGCCTGGAACACGTGCAAACCGAAGAACAATCGTATCGTCATGGGACCGTGATTTTCCGGTTAATTTCTTCATTTAACCCTCCGAAATCTTTGTCAAATCCCTCGTTTTCCTTCACCTCGCTTCCCTCGGTAAACTCATTTTTAAGTTCATTTTCACGCTTCGCGGTCGCGATCAAATATTTGTATTCCCCGAAGAATCTCTTGCGAAAGAAAACGGCTGGAGCTTATTTCTCCTGACAGAGAAGTTGTTCTTACGGCGCTTTACGGAGAAACAGTTATTTCACCGAGTGCGTACTAATAAACATTGCTGGAAAAACTCTCGAATTTGCAACTTAAAAGCGGGGAGAGCCTTTGGTGCGAAGTATGGAAAACGCGAAAGCTTATTTCGCGCAATTCGCGAAAGGATGGCCGCTGAAATAATCATTTGTTTGGATTATGGTCTGAGGGATTGACGAGAGCGCGTATATTGGCGAAAATCAAAGGGGTCGAAGCCATCAAAATATCGGACAAAGTGATTTATTCCGATTGGACGGGCAGTGGCCAGACAGGTTGTTGAAATCGTAGCGTGCGGGGCTGTGGGCAAAAAAAGTGACCCAAATGTGTTAGCCTTCGTGACAGTTTCACGCGTTCCATGAGGTGACCGGTCGGTTTGTGCTGGTCGATATCTTCATCGCGATAAGAGAATCACATAAGGCGTTCGTCTTATTCGCCCCCGAGTCTCAGCTATGCAACTGCTGTCTACCTTCATGGCAAAGCGAGGGGCGTCCCTTAAAAAAGGTACGCAAGCAAGACTTCTCAATTTCCCCCCACGGCCCGGTCAGAATGCCTTTTGAACAATGCCACCGTAATTACTGCGGTACCCCACCAATTTGGTGCTTTGTGGTGCAAGAAGAAATTACTGATTCAGGCTAAATGGAATTTCTTTTATACTCCGCGTTTCCTTGTACGCGCGCATGCTGCGCCTAAATAAACGATTGCACCACTCATTATTCGAGAATGGATTTCTTCGATTAATGAAAATCCGGAATTGTCTGAAAAAATGCCATTTAAGAAAACAGGTTTTCCCTCGCCTACCGCTTTTCGAAATAGTACGCGCTAAACGTTACGTTACAAAGTGCAAAAACCTGCATCGAAATCGGTGGCGCCTGAATGACGAAAAGAAAAAGACACCTGCCAGTCGAAGCAGAGGATTCACGGTACGAATTTCGATTTTTAATCTGGTCCCCTTCGTGGCGGACGTAAGTAGGTTAATTGGTAGAAAGAAATTTCTCTCCGCCCAATATGGCGTTCTTCTCTCTTTTCGTTTGTGCCGAGCGGCTTCCTTAAAAGTTTCATCTTTCTACGCGATTTTAGAACGTGGAAAGCGTGAGCCGAGAGAAAAAGACAGAAAAAGGTAAAGGAGGACTTTCGGGATCGTCAACCGTGCAGAATCGATCGGACGGTGAATCCGATCATTGTATCTTGCAATTATGTTCGCTCCTATAACCCTAACACATACAAACCCGCACACAACCTCCCTTATTTTATCAATAATGCTGTAGATACTCCCCGTGCAATCTCTATTGACTCCCTCTTCCTCATTTTCTCTCCACTAAATATTAAAAATTTTATTTACTTTGCCACACACACAGCATTCTCTCAATAACTTTTCTATTCCTTTGCTTTATTACCACCTTCGTTATATACTTCCCCCTATCATCGGGCATACGATTAAATTGAATTTCTCTCTAAATTTAAATTTCCAGCTATGAGTAGACTCATCAAATTTGTTATTCTCGAGAACATCTCTCCCAAACATGTTTCCTTTTTAACTCTAATCGTAACACGCATTGCGCAGTTAATAAAGAAATTCCTGGCGTTCCATCTCGTACTTCTCGAAATGAAACACGTGTAACTATTGATAATCGCAGAAGTGGAATGCTGCATGTTAAGATAGGACGAATTTTACGTGTAGGTCATCCTTACTCGTCATATTATTCACATTTGCATTTTTAACCATTCGATTACTATAAATTCTTTATGAATTTTTCCGATGAAAGGGAAGTTAAAATTAAGTGTCCTGGCACTGTATCCGCTTCAAGAACGGTGTGCAATAGCACATACTATTTGATCGATACTCTCTGAAATGCTTGCAGAGCGTTAGTGGACCTGCTCACGCGACTTTGATGCCAGCACGACCAGTATCGTTCTTTTCTAAGCTTGTGCTGATCGTTGTGCTCTTAGCAGTCATTTTCCTCAAGAAATGCCTGTATGTACCAACCTCGTTATTTCACTCATTTTATCCCGTTTCCCTTCACTCACTATTTCACCTAAATTATGCATGCCTTCATTCATAATTATCGACTAGTTTATTTTTAAATGGCAATATTTGCTTTCCCCCTTGCACACAGATTTTTATTTACTCGCCTCAGGCTTATTTTCCCCGTTTGTAAAATATTTAAGTATGGCGCATAAGTGAAATGCATACAGCATTTATGTATGCGACTCTACTTTAAACAATTAAAATTAAAAAGTTGCGATAGAAACCTTCTCCCGATATGACAATAAATTTGAATTTAAAGCATAGGGGCAGACCTTTTATGGAAAAGGAATTTCGTTAAAGGTGTAGTAGAACAATCCAATTGAAATCAGAATGCAGTAGTTTGGACGTAAGGATTATAAATTGTCTTAGGCATCCATCGTAATGTCACGGCCACGTTCTTGATTATCCTTGCGCGTTCCTTTAATTGCTGCACGTGAATGTCTTCTCTGTGTCTTCACTGACATTTCGGGTCAGTAATCAAAGCAATCGCGGGATGCATGAAAAGTCGTCGATGCAATCTCCGCCATGTTGGAATTTCTCATCAGCGAAAAACTTGTTTGGGTATACCGCAAAATTAGATAACAAATTTCCCTGCGTGATAACTCCTGACATTTTACACGGAAGTTTTCATTCGACGTGCTGAAAGCCGCGGGCTTACATTAGATAAACAGTCAGGGATGGAATTTTAATCGACCGAAGTTAACTTTCATAAAGGTCTGCGACCCATAATGTTCCCTATAAATATAAAAATCCAATAAAGGCTATTATATTGTAATAAAACAGATATATAGAGATACACAGCGAGACCACTACTATGTTCTTATAATGATTTTCAACGTAACTGTACTATGCCATTGAACATTTTTCAACTAATAATATATTATGAATCGAATTATATACAATCACTTTCCTTCTTATATAAGGATATTACTAAACTGCATGAATTCTTAAGGTCAAAGTACATGAGCTCAATAGTTTCAAGTATCACGTTTCAGCTATAAATTTCAGTCAGATTTTCATTCTATCCCTCGTGTATTCCTTTTAACAAGTTTCATCGATGCAAATCAGCAGCCGGACACAAATTAAGACAGTTGACTTAATGAATGGGTCATGTAACAGGAACATACCGCAAAAGGAGCGGTATTGCATTCATTAAACGAAACCGTGTATCTCGTTAATTACCTTAAAGTGGCATTCGTCCTTGCACCCTTATCAAGGTTGATTGATAGAGAACTGCATTTGCTGAAAATGCAGCGGGAAGGTCATGGATGCATTTAACCCTTCGACAGTTTTAATAACCAAATGAGAAAATTATTCAATTTTATCTCTCAAAATATATATGTTGACTGATAGACAATAAAATAATCATGAGATTATATGAAATTGTGGGTTTGGTTAATTTTGCCAGTTTTTTTCTCCATTATAGGGAAACGCGAGAGTGGCGTGGGTTGTAGTCCCATAAAAAACTGGCCTGCCCCTTCAGGGGGCCCAATCAGGCCCATTAACGGTACCAGTGGGTACGGTACTGCATCAGGGGGTACCAATATGACCCCCGACGAACCAGCACCTGATGAAGAATTCGCTTTAGCCTTCACTCACAAAACTCAGGTATGTTAATACTCTATGATTTCTGCTATTCACCATAAAACTTCTTGATGAAATTAATGACTTAAATGCGCCGATGCTTCATGTGACCCTTGCAATTTTCCATAAAATCTTTTGAGAACTCGCAAATCTGCCGACACAATCATTGATAAAAGAAGAATTTTTGTTTCGATCTTTAATTAATGGTAAAGGAAGCATATCGTATTACTCTCTGACATCTGAAATTTGAGAGCATCCTACAAAGAGAAGACATGAAAAATTGAAAAGAGCCTTGAAAAAGTTTTAAATAAAAGAAATGATTTCTATGCATATAAATTTTTGGCTTGATTCCTTTGTGACTTGCATTTTAGAATTTTGTGAGCTTACCTACGTGACTGGAATAGTTTGTCTCATCAAAGGGTCTTGGTAAAATAATGGTTGACGCGCATAGCTTTGGATGATTCCAAACACAGCTTCGGAGGCTCAGGTAAAAAAGAGAATATTTAGAATGCGAGAGGAATTTTAATAACCTCAGAATGAGTTTAGGAAGGAAATGCGTACCTGAAAATCTTCGGCGCCTAGTATAAAGAGAAATAAATTCATGGAATAGGAATAATTTGTAACGCATTATATTATAGGTACAAGATATTTCTGTAAAAAGTTAGAAATTATCTAAGTATTTGGGGTACTTTACAAAAAGTACCATAAACGAAAGATCAAGCTATGTTTAGCTTTTGGAGTAGAATAAAATTTTATTTTCGCTCATACTCGAAGGTTTTTATATGTTGAAATGCAAGTGTGAGTAAAGTGAAGTCCTTTAGTCATAATTTTCTTGCAACATGCGAAGAGCTTCGGTTCCTACATAAAACACTTAGCGGACAGGCCAAATGTGAATTTGCATGTGCACGTAAATACGAGTCGAAGAACAATCCTGTGGTACATCGTACTGTTCGAAACTTGAATTTATGAATGCAGAACTGAAATTACGCGTACGTGGGAAGTACTTGAAATAATGTTTTCCGCCGAAGAAGGACTCGTGAGACTTGTCTACTGATTTTTATCGTTCCCTTTTCTATTCTTTCCTACCGTTAGATATATTAAAGTAAACGGAACTTGACTTTTACTTCTTTCTGATCTATATACCTCTCATGGGAAACCCTAATATTTATAATGTTATTTAATTTTTAGTCAGTATTTGTAGTCCAAACAGAGTGATTTGCGTAAAGGTAGAATATTCAAGGAAATACGTCTTGATGAATTGAATGGACTGTTCGAGGGAAATGCAGACTGCACGTAGACGAGGTCATTCAGCTGCGGAACAGCAGGAACGATATAAATAGAAATATTAGTTCTAGAAAGAACTATATAAAAGCCATGTCGACAAGGCAAGTCGAGGTTGATTGATTTTCTTCGTTGATTGCAAATTTTTCCTCGATAATTCTCCTCGTATACATCCATTTAAGTCAAATCCAATCATCCCTTTTACGCTGCTTTCAAATATTTCCTCTAAAAGATGCGAGTTTCAACTTAGAGGGCATCCTCTTCATAAATTGAACGCGAGAATCGATAAAAGAAAAATTTTAGTTGAAAAATGAAATTCATTAAAAATCCGTCTTGAGGCGATTTCATGAATGACACTATAAACTCGATCCTTCTGCATGAGGCAACTTTCGAATTAATCAAATGTTACAGTCTAGGTAGGATTACCGTTGCGCAAAGGAGAATTGCAGGGCAATGTGCATGGGCGAATATTTTTTGTTCTTGGGTTCCCGTCGAACGTAGGTGTCCTATTCGAGACACTATGACGATCATAGACTAAAATAATTATAGCATGGTATATGGAAACTTGAATGCGTCTCGTAGACTATTAAAATAATCATAAAGTTTCAGAGGAAAATATCCATTTCTTATTTTCTGATTTCAATGCTGCTCCGTAAGAAGGCTCGGTAGGTAACCAGTCATTTAAACAAATGGCAATTACATTCTAGGAAAAATCACAATATCAAAGACGATTGCTTCCTTCCTATTTATTATTCCAAGGAATATTTGTTCCTTTCCTTAAACCATGGTGTAGTAATAATAATAATAATAAAAATGGAGGTCCCATGGCGTATCGAGATATCAATTTGGTGATTGGTGCTGCAGCAAAAAGCCTTGGATGAATTTTTATTGGAAAAAATCGACGTGGCTTGGCAAGATCACTCTTGACATTGCACGCATGGTTTGCTAAATTTCCTCGGCATGCAAACTCGAGTAATGTGACATCGTTTGAGCGGTAGGCCATGTATTTTGAGAGAAAACCGATCCACATCGAAGGACATCCTCCGAAGCCAGATCGGACTTTCTCCCTTTCACGCACAGCATTATTTGCGATATACGCGTGATTACAACTTTCTCGGAATGTCCTGTGTGTCGGCGAAATTTGTCATCTCACGCGCGAACACGCTTAGTTTTATGTTTTATTCCCAATAATCGCGCTTTCACGATATTGCCATGCGATCCTCCTTTGGGAATTAGTTAGTCCTCTCAGTATATAATTAACTTGATGAAATTATTAGCGTTATTACCCTCGAGTTTGGATGGAGCGTCTATAATAATATAATTACACCGCGTAACACAATTACTACCACGCTATACTCCGAACGATAAAGTTTCGTGAATGACAAGCATGGGGGAGGTCTATTTGAATAATTTATTTCAAACGGGCTGAATTTATGCACTATGCGCTATTGAAATTCTTATTTTTCATTATCATGCTCTAAGTATACGTACACACGAAGTTTCATGGACTTGATATGAACCAGATTTTTTCCTTTACGCGTCCGTCTTGCTCCAAGATTAGCGAAAAAATGGATAATTTATTCGATAAGGCTGTGCAGGTTCCATTCTGTTGAATTTCTGCCAGCAGTACCTACGAGGGGTAAAATTGTATCCATTCGCGTGCGATTAAACAACGTAAGTAAATTCGAACGAGTTGCCAAAAAGCTGCCATTTTACGACAGGAAAGTAGTAAAACTAATTTCCAGCAAGGATTATAGCCATGCGCACGTGAAATGCACACGTGCGTGTGTGTAGTTCTGTCGTAAATGTTAAAAGTCAACACGTTGAAACGACGCTATATTCGATAATGGATCAATCCTGGAAGCACGTTCGTTAAGGAGAAGCCCGCTAAAACCAATTTTCAGCGAACTCCAGCGGCAGGTTTGTCGCAAATGTTAAAGTTAACACGTGCGAGTGGTACGGGCAATTTAAAGGGAATTCCAAGAGTAAACGCGAAAGCAGTATTCGACAGTGGATCAATCGAAAATGTTCTCTCCCCGTGGAGTTTGGTGCTTTTCACGCGCCACCACGCAACATCGCGTGCCCTCGTACCTCCAAGTTCCTGTGACGTCATCGAGAACGTCATTAACCCTCCCGTGAATGGGTCGGAACGCGTCGATAAGGACAGTCTTGAGAAATGGAATCTCAGATTATAATTCGGGGGTGGGGGGGGACAGACCCGCGGGGTTACTCACGCAATCTGATTTCGTGGGAACTCGTACAATGTCATCAGCGACGTTTCCACCGTAAACCGAGGAATTATTCGCGAGGCAATTAGCTTCTCTAATTAAAGAGGGTTTCGCTCCTCCGATTGATATTCCCAGAAAGGTCAGCGTCGGTTTCACGATGATCTCTGATGATTTTAGAGAGATGCCGAGGCCACGCGTGGTGCAGTGTTGCTCGGGGTCGCCCTGGCTGCAGCATGGATCATCGGGGCTATCGGACTGTCCGTGGCATGGCTGGTGCTGGTCCTGGCCTTGGCCGGAACCATCATGCGGACCCGGATGTGCCGACTTCTCCAGACAACCCTTCAGCACGAGTTAGCCCGGTTGCGTAGGAGACGTGCTCTCTACAAGGATGAAACCGCCGAATGGCTCAGCCTCCTCCTCAACAGATGGTAAGCGAGACCACTCTCTGCCATCCCCTGAAATTACAACCACGCGGCAAACCGATCACTTCGAATGTATAAACTTTTTCTTCCTCTATCGTCTTCCCTCGTAGCATCTCAGCTACTCTCGCGATGCACTCGCGATTGTTTCGATTAAACTGATGCAATCGTTACTGCGAGCTCTGCGATATTTTTTCTTTTTTTCTTATTCCTCCGTAAGAGCCGCCGGAGTGGCCGTACCCCCAATGTGCATCCTCGATAAAATATTATAATAACAACGGTATATTGCTATATCGCGTGATAGCGAATACCGTGAATATCCGCGCATCGAATAGGTGAACGAACTTTATACGGAATGAGCACTTGTAAACATTCCACATTCCACACGTGCATATGCTGCTGCGGCTACTACGAGCCTTTCACGTGTCTCTTAGGCTCGATTCACATTTGCGCACCTTCCCTTAAATGCCGATCTAGACGTAATCGAATTTACCGTGCACACGCCATAGAAAATCATGGAATTCTATCGTTTGGATTAATTGAAACATTCTATGACGATCGCACAGGGAAGTCTACTCGAATTTTTTATCCGAATCGCATCATCTTCAATTCAATTCAATATGGAAAAGGTTTTTGAGTATCTATATCTCTAAAAAAATTATGAAGAAATTTAATCGGAAGATATTCAAGGGTTTTTTTTTTACTCTTATGAAACATCTCGGGTATTTTAGTGAGGTTTGCTCCCTCCTTCGTTTCTAATGATGTGGGAGTGGCAGTAGCGGGGTAAGGAACTTAGAACGGGAAAAGCTAGTAAGAGTATCTCTCGTTTGGATACTCGATAGATCTTTTTCAACGTTTCTCATCATCGTCCATCCCTTTTCCCCTCCAACTCATGGAATATACACGCGAGTGAAAGCAGTTAAATCTTTCGCCTGTGTTTTCACCTACTTATGTACTCCTCGTGTCTTGCGTGCGTGCACGCACTAGCTCGCGTGACATAATGTCGATCTCTGCTACGAGATTATTTGCTTTTCATAACTGCGATTGTCGCGACGTTTTATTTGGTTATTATCAACTTTGATATCCTTGCTTGCTTATCCTTTTACGATCTTCCCTTCAAAATCACGTGTTCTCTTTCTCGTAATACCTATAATTCACGTGACTAGCGTTTAGAAACATTTTAAACTTCAAGCCTAATCTGGAGCACGCTTAAAACTATAAGCGTTGATAGAATTGTTTTATGCATTTTGTTTTAATCGTGAGAGAAACACCTCTCGATTCAGTTTCTATTTCACTGCTTTAAAATTGTATAGAAGTTCAATCACAAATGCATTTAATTGCATCGTGCGAAGATACGCCACTTCATTGCACTGTAAATTCACTTAATTACTAAAACAGTATTGTAGTTGGTATTTTCATTTCACTCTATTGTGCGTAGAATGCCGTTTCCTGGAATTCTTTGCTATTACTTTAAATTATACTAACTAACTTGAAAAAAACGGAAAAGAGAACGTTAACTGTGGAATATCGTGTTTTTTTCCAGAATCTTGTAGCGGAACTCTTAATATTAATATACGTATACAGTTTTTCAAGTAGTAAATGTATCAATTTAATAAATAATAATTAATAAAGCAAATTCACGATCGAGGGCATTTAGAAACGAAAGGAGAAACTTACCGTTTATTCCGACTGTGTTATGGCGCGTGTTAAGTGATCACGGTGACTTTAATTCGTGTTATTTTTCTCACATATGATCCAGTATAACCCACATCCGGTTTCTATATCTCAATTGTAACTTTAAATTCAACTTACCTTCATTGAGTTCTTCCGCACGATCAATTATTAAAGATTTTTTAAAAACCAATTATAATATAATAAGTAAGCAGCTTACTATTACTTTCCTTTATAAAATCTCTCAGTGTTATTTTACTTGTTTTTAAAGCTCATAGGAGTTGATTAAAATTGTTTAATTTAAGAGAGGGGGTTTGCTCTTAAATATACTGATTGAAAATATTTATGAAAGTCGATTTCATCAAGACTCTTTAAGCAAATTAAAGTAGGAATATATTTCACTCTGAACAAGTTTGATGACAGGGAATGACTGAAATTGCGCGTGTGAGACTTAAAAATAGAAGAGCAGTAAAGGTTTCATAAAATATGTAACTTTCTCAGGATCAACCATATAAAGAGCTATGTAAATTTCTTAATGATAGTATCAACCCCTTGGGAAATGAATCTGAATTTTTAATCAAGTTTTATTTAGTAGGAAAAAACTCGATTTTTTAGTAATTAGTAGTAAGGCTATCGAGAAGCTGAGCGGAATAATAAAATTAAATGTAATGGAGGAATTTAATAAAGCTTCTCAATTTTAATCCAATGAATATATTAAAATTTTTAGTGCCAGTTAATATATAGGCAATTATTTACACGTATTAGTGTATAGAGTGAAAGTCTCTAGTAAAACCTATAGAACATCTGCAGTTTCAATATATCCACATTGATATATGTAGGGCTGTAGATGAATATTTATATGTAACAAACCTATTTTGATTTTAGGTGGAGATTTAGCGCTGCTAGTATATTTTCATTCGCGAAAGAACGTTTGGAACCATTATTAAATGAAGCTAAACCAGGAATACTTGGTAGGATTTTTGTATAACGAATACATATGGATTATATTTATTGAATCAAAAAGAAGAAATTAAAATTTATTATTAAATAAAATTTTTAATCAAATTTACATTGAAGGGCCATTGGAATTAAGGGAACTTACTCTTGGCGAACAAACACCCTGCGTCACTCGTGTAAGAACTTTGGACTACAGCAATGATGATGATGTCCTTAATGGATGTTCCGGACAAACTAAGCTATCAATTGAGGCAGATATTCGTCTTGATTGTGAACAATTTCGTATGCTTATTACTACACGCCTATTTGGAAAAGGGTAAATAATTCCGGATCGCACAATATTTCTTTAATCTACGCGAAAACGGAAAATAGTATTTTTTATTAATACCTTAAATTATTATATATATATACGTCTGATCCTTGACCTGAAAAATCGTCTCAGTTACTTCGTTTATTAAGCGTTCGAATATTTTCAGTAATACTATTCATGCACTCAGACATTAGATTAAAATAAATTTTCCATCGTTATTTTATCAAGGTTTTATGCTGTTTCAATTATAGAAATTAATCGATGATATTGATGAAAGAAACGATTACTTATTTTGGATAAACTACGACGAAAGAAATACTTTATTTCATAGAATGGGCATGGATATTGACCTGGCTGTGGAGAAGCTGTCGTTGTCAGGCACGATCTTAGCCACCCTGACCTTGAATTCCTTGGCGCCGTTCCCACACGCGACTGGATTGAGCGTTAGTTTCCTGGAGAAACCGGACGTCTGGTTCAGCGTGAGAATTCTACGTGCTGTCCAGATGATGGAGGTGCCCCTGATTAAGACTTGGATCCATGCAGTGGTCACGGATGCTCTTGCCAGTTGGCTAGTGGATCCTGGTCATCTGGAACTGGATCTTAGGGCTCAGGAGAGACCTGGTCCTGGTCTCGACTCCATCGTTAGCTCTATTCCACAAGGTGTACTTACTGTGGTCTTAAGCCAAAATGGCTCCAGTACTGGTACGTTTATTACTTTACCCGTGTCTTATAACAGTAAATGCAATTAATCATCTTTTTAATTCTATCTGATAAGATACGAAAATACCTAGATTTTTACATGGGTCGAATAAATAGCATCAAGTTGATTTGAAAATAATTATGAAAGTAGATTACACAACTGATAATTAATAGTCATCAGCCTTATCCTATAGGGCATATTCACTATAGACTTGGATTAGAATGCCTGAGGTACTAGGACAACCGTTATGTAGGATTACTTGGGAAAAATAATGTTCCATTCATAGCATATTATCCTTTAGTAGTCTCTTCTCATTAATTTGAAATCTAAATTATAACTTAATAAGCTTCCAAGTAGTTGGTTGTTTGATTTATAAAATTTTCTTTTACTTGTAGCTATTGTTGATGAAGAAAGATGGTTGGTAGTGACTGTAGGAGACCAAAGAAGGGTCACTTCACCCTTAAATTCTACATGGACCGAGGATGTGTCATTTTTGGTTGGATCCTTAGACAACGAGAGAATCACAATTAAATTAAAAGCTAAGAGACTTATCAGTACCATTACCCTAGCACAATTTGAGTTAGCTCTAGGAGTTTATAATTGGGAAAATTCACAAATGTGAGTCTTAATTAACACAATTGCTCTTAGAATTATATTTGATCAAAGAATAAATTATTGTCTCTCGTGTTACAGTGTTGAAACTGTATTACAACAAAAGAAGCCTTCTAGAAACAGTGCTAATATTCCAAATATTAATGCTAAATTTGAATATACAACGCTTCCAAATTTGGATCCAGATTTACCACCGCCAGAACATCCGGAAAATACCCTACATCCTACAGGTATGTTATCTTCAGCTTATTTCCTTTCAAATTAACTCGAATTTTAATCGCATACAATTAATACATTATATGAAAAGCTTTATACGAGGTTTGCTACACGTAATTTATAGAGTAATGAGTTCTGTTACTATTGCATTTAATATATTTTACAGCTCGTAACTATTGCTTCCGAAAGCAAAGATCAGGTAAAATAAAAGTAAATACTATCGATAAAGTGATTATGATTTCTAATTTATTTCTTCTTTTGCTATACTTATCATTTTTAATGAATGTTGCGATGTATTAGAAGAATGTGCAATGTTTTCAGCTTACATTAAAATATTATGGTTTTTAAGTGAAAAGCATTTTTTAAAAAGCGTGTAGCAAAATCACTTTAACACAAACCATTGCGAGAGGGTCCATTATATATATATGTGTGTTTTTGCGTGCACTTTAACATATGATTTTATATTAATTTCCTTAAAATTTCGTTAAGTGTGTGTCTGTTTCTCTTACAGGTGTACTTGTGGTGTACATTCATTCAGCTGATAATTTAAATAGTGATAATTCACAATGTAATCCTTATTGTATGTTATTTAATAATCGGCGAAAGGTATAGTATTCTATTAATACTTTTAAATTACACAAATAAGGATGGGTGTTTAATACAGTTTTATATATTTAGGTGAAGACGACTCATTATATTCGTGGTACTACATCACCTTGCTGGGAATCTAGAGCACAATTCCTTGTTCAAGATTATACACAAGTTTCTCTTAGTTTTGTTGTGTATTCATGGAATATTTCAAAATCCTCTGATACCGATATGCTTGGTCTTGCTATGCTATCTCTTTCATCGGTAATTTGCATTATAATATAATAAAATATTAAATCTATTTTTTCTCATATTATATATTTCTCTTTTAACATTTTTATGCATGTCAAAGGACTCTACGTGGTTGATTAGGAAAGAGTTAACACTCAGCGGTTCGAACAATATGTCAACGATGACAGTTTCAGTTTTATTTTATCCTGTGAAAAGTGTACAGCAAGTAGTAACCAGTCGTCGAAGTAGTATAATTCCACAAGCAGCAGATGATGAACCAAAAAATAAAAGAAACAGCATTCCTTGGATGCAGCAAGCAGTTAGTATTAAATATTTATGAAAGTTTCAATTTTATATTTTTATAGTGCTTGGTAGCAAATCCTTTTTAAAAATGTTTATTTATAGAAATTGCTACTAACTCATAAAGACATAGATCCAGCATCTTCTGATATATCAAGTTTGCTTTCTACTGGAAGTGGTTTAATGGAGGTAACTCTTTTGCGTGCAAAAGATCTTATGGCAAAAGATTTGAATGGATTTAGTGATCCATTTTGTGAACTAAAACTTAATAACGAAACAAAGTACAAGAGCAGTATAAAGAAGAAAACGCTAAATCCTTGCTGGGATGAGAGTTCTATAATGGGGTTGCCAAAAGTTGGCGAAACTCTGGATATTGTACGTTATTTATGATTTATGTTAAATTTATAATCTTAATCACTATGAACGATGTGATTCACTTAGAAATAAATTATCCTACTAGGTATTGTGGGATCATGATACTTTTGGAATGAAAGATTATCTTGGAAATGTATCATTGAATCTCGAGGATATCCGGAAATTATCTTCCAGTGACCAGTCCACTTGGTTCACCTTGAGAGGAACCAAAACAGGATCTGTTGAAGTGAAGATTAAGATTCTCTCTGAAGAAATCGAGGTAACATTACATTAATAACTTCTATTATAGTTTATTTTTGTTTAACATCATTGTATTTTATGTTTCTTAATTATTCAATATCCAGACACAAAGTACATATGCAGCAAGTAATATTAGTGAAACTTCTTGTTGTGCAAATGTTGAGACCGAGTCTACCACAAATATTATTAGAAGACCATCTATGGAAAGATCAAAAATGAGATTGCATTTAGATCATGTTACTCCTCCACCTCCTCCACCACGCACAGTAACTTTACTTAAGCCAAACACATCTACCATACCTGGTAATATAAAATTCATGTACAATAAAGATCTAAAAATATCTGTGAATAAATAGTTGGAATTTGATGATTAGAACTAGATAAAAGTTAAATAGAAGGGTCCATCTCTTTTACAGATAAAACTAATACGCCGAGTAAAGATCAAACTGATATGAATGGTACACAAACTCCCTGGATACCTAAGGTTATTACCGAACAAGTCAATACTACTGATGACATAGATACTCCTAAATTACGTGAAAGACGATCATCATTCATGCCACAGTATAATAGTTTCCGAGTAATGAAGCAGAAGGTAAATAGCTGAAATGCAATGTCAAACTATTTTAGTGTTCTATGTAGCCTTCACGAATAAGATAATATTTATTATAGGTAAGAGGGTTAAAGCTTCGTAGATTTCGATCAGAAGTTAATATAGAAGATAAAAATGATACTAAGGATGTGTCTTTGAGTTTGGAACCTAGAGGAGGTGGGGAAGCTGATGCTACTGAACTCTTGCAAGGCTCTGGACTAGCTCATGCTGTCTCTCAACCTGATATGCTTAGTAGAATAAGACAAGTTAGTCCACACATAAGGCTAAGACCAAATGGTTAATATCAAAAGAGAATAAGTTAATATATTAAGATGTAAATAAAGGAGTTAAGTAAAATAACAGTTAAATTAACACTTTACAGATTTAAAAATTATTAATGGCACAAGAGAAAAATATTCTGGTATAGAAGGTAAAGTACTGCAAGCTCAAGGCCTTCACGTAGCTCATATAGCTCAATTATATTGCCGAGTAAAACTACAAACGTAATTTTTCAATTTTTTATTATGTATTATTCCAAAGATAATATTCATATTTTTTTCAATGAAAAATTATTAATTGCAGATGTGCAAGCCCTGATAAAATTTCTACATCCACTAGTTCTGGTAAAACAATAGCGAAATCGCGATTGCTACCAGCTATGCCTAATCCCCAATTTTGTATAGATTTTCACATTGAAGGAAGTGGCGTTCCCAGACAAGCATTATTAATATTTGAAATCAGAAGTGCAAGTAAAGAATTACTGGCTAGCAGACGAATAACACTTCATGAATTACTAGGTAAAGTGTTTTAACAATATATATATATATATATATATATATATATATAATTATTACCTTATATATATATTATTCTTAGGAGTATCAGCAGCCACAGATGAAGTACATACATGGTTAGCATTAAATAATGGAGCATCCCTTGAAGTGCAAATTGCACATGGAAAGGAACTTAAGAGTAAATCATCAAAGAAACTTTTCCGATCATGGTCAGTCCATAGAATTGGAAAAATATGAAAATTACTTAAAGTCAGATTAACCTGACAAAACGAATAATTTTTATAAATTTTTAAGCCCTATTCCTATTCTTTACTACTGCATAACACATCACTCGCGAAGTTACGCAAACAATTTATTTTATATACACCCCTTCATATAACTAATGCCGTGTATATAATTACTTAGTTACTAAATCATTCCAAATCATGTAATTATATCAGCTTTTGTATTATACCAGATACATATATATTTTCTATACATATCATTTCTTAAAAGAAAAAACCATATCGCATCTCAAAGGTTGTATTTTGATTCACCTGACCATAATATCAATCTTTTATACCCATTCTCTACTTTCCTAAATCTCTCTTTTTAGTTATAGAGAAAGGAGCTCTCTCTAAGTAATAAAATATATAATAAAGATAAAATACCACGTCGGACAACTGAGTTACAAACTTTTTATTGAAATCCTAATTCTTCAAAGGAATAACTCATAGAGATTAATTAAAATAAATTCTAAAATTAATTAGTTTAGTTTAAGTGAGAATGTGGAGTTGTGATGTATTCTATAAGTTTAATTATATTTTTTTATTTAGAAAGTGTTAACGTACATAAATAACATCATTATAAATTTAAGTATTATTAGTATTTTAAAGTGCTTATTTAAGTTATTTAAGCTAGAAGAACTAGCTTAAAGAATATCAATTTTTCCTTACATAGATTTTGAAATATTCGTAAATGCATTTTATAGTTTCATATCAACTTTTATTATTATTTTTTATGAACACCTATGGTAATCATTATTAAACTAATGCATTTACTAATATTAATAAATGTGATATAAGAATAATTTTAATTAATCAAACAATAAAAAATAATTAAATAAGAGCTTATAAATTTATTATGCAAATATTTTTGTTTTTTAAATATACATTTTTATATTTTCTTTTTTGCTCATGTCTTTAGTTTACCTGCCACTAAAACAAAATTCATTTTTAAATATCTTACCTATGATAAATTTTGTTATTATAATTTAGTTAAGTAATTTGTTATTTAAACAGAATAATAACTTACTCTAAGAGGATTTTGATTACTCGTATTACCAACTTGTTGTTCTAATACTTCACGCTGCAAGGCTTTTTGTTGTTGTCTTTTGACAGCATCAATATTTCTTATACCTCTCTGTTCTTGCTCAGCTAGTCGCTTTTCAGCAGCTTCCATTTGTTGTCTTCTTCGAGTTTCCTACGTAATAAATATTGCTAAAAAAGTATAGTTAAATTTGACCTAAAATTTGATTTTAAAAATACAAAAACTGTGACCTATATTAGGAAACATGATATGTAAAAAATAAATATAAATAAATATTTAATGAAAACAAATTATAAATATATTTCAAAACAAAGTAATGAATCACTTCTTGTAAGCCTTAATACTTTTAATCAATAAATACCACATCAGGAGTTAAATCTTCATATGAAGATTCTTCTTTACAGCAAGATCCACATAAATTTCCCATTGTAATATTTATGCATCAAAACACCTAACAACGCAGATCACGTCACTTTCATAAAACTACTGTAGGTAGTAAACATGTCAATCATAGATATATGTTTATTATATATATATATATATATATATGTAGTAACAGGATACTGGTGATATACAAAAATGTCAACTATTGCAATTTCTACATAGTTTGTGTAAAACTAGAATAATTGATATGAAATGAACTATATAAAGGATAAACTTCATATGTGATTTTAGTAAGTAGCCAATGGGCGCATTCAACAGACCCAACAGTTGAGAAAATTACTAGATTTTCTAGTAATAGTAGATTGTTCGGTTTATTATGTGGTTTTTCTTTTTTAATTGTTCAGGTATTAAAACCTAATATTTGTAGAATCACGGGTCATGTTATTATGGCGCTTCGTAATCTCTTTGGAGATCAGGAAGTACAGCATAGAGGCAGAACCATCGGGTGATGTAAACTTTGCGGAGATACCATCCGGTGGTTCATAAGATGCCTAGGTGAGGAGTTTAGTGGGTCGAACCCTACACTACTCTCGGCTGTTTAGCTTCAGAAAATTCTATCTTCAGGGATGAGCAGCCGAGAGTGTCTGGTAGTCAGATTCTCCTCACCTGAAAAAAAAAAAAAAAAAAAAAAAAAAACATACAAAGGGAACCTCTTGGAATTTTCTCTAAAATTTTTCGACTTTTAAAGGGCTGCCATTTCCACAAAAATTAATAATTTTGGAAACGGCTTTCTGATATGAGTTCTACACATCGAATACTATCTTCCTACGGAATTACAAGCGATTCGGAGAGATGTCGATTTTTCAGAAAACTCCAAGTGGTACCCCTTGGAGTACCTTGGAGTGGTACTCCAAGGAGTTCTAAGCACGTTCATCGGTGCTGTTAGTTGGAAGAAATAGCGAGAAAAAAGTGAATCGCGTAAAAGCAAAAGTGAATCGAAGAACCAACAAGAGTGTCGAAACCTATACGCGAGAATCTAAAAACCAACAGAAGTGTCGAAACCTATACGCGAGAATCAAAGAACCAACAGGAATGTCGAAACCTATACGCGAACCCCGAAATACTCGTTAGAGTGTCGAAACCTATACGCGAGAATCAGAATTCCGACAGGAGTGTCGAAACCTATACGCGAACCACGAAATACTCGTCAGAGTGTCGAAACCTATACGCGAAAATCAGTATTCCGACAGGAGTGTCGAAACCTATACGTGAGAATCTAAGAACCAACAGGAGTGTTGAAACCTATACGCGAACCCCGAAATACTCGTTAGAACGTCGAAATTTATACGCGAGAATCGAAGAACCAACAGGAGTGTCGAAACCTATACGCGAAAATCGGAATTCCGACAGGAGTGTCGAAACCTATACGCGAACCCCGAAATACTCGTTAGAGCGTCGAAACCTATACGCGAGAATCAAAGAACCAACAGGAGTGTCGAAACCTATACGCGAACTCCGAAATACTCGTTAGAGCGTCGAAACCTATACGCGAGAATCAAAGAACCAACAGGAGTGTCGAAACCTATACGCGAACTCCGAAATACTCGTTAGAGTGTCGAAACCTATACGCGAGAATCAGAATTCCGACAGGAGTGTCGAAACCTATACGCGAGAATCAGAATTCCGACAGGAGTGTCGAAACCTATACGCGAGAATCAAAAAACCAACAGGAATGTTGAAACCTATACGCGAACCCCGAAATACTCGTTAGAGCGTCGAAACCTATACGCGAGAATCAAAGAACCAACAGGAGTGTCGAAACCTATACGCGAACTCCGAAATACTCGTTAGAGTGTCGAAACCTATACGCGAACCCCGAAATACTCGTTAGAGTGTCGAAACCTATACGCGAGAATCAGAATTCCGACAGGAGTGTCGAAACCTATACGCGAGAATCAAAGAACCAACAAGAGTGTCGAAACCTATACGCGAGAATCAAAGAACCAACAAGAGTGTCGAAACCTATACGCGAACTCCGAAATACTCGTTAGAGTGTCGAAACCTATACGCGAGAATCAGAATTCCGACAGGAGTGTCGAAACCTATACGCGAGAAGCGAATAACCAACAGGAGTGTCGAAACCTATACGCGAACCCCGAAATACTCGTTAGAGTGTCGAAATCTATACGCGAGAATCTAAGAACCAACAAGAATGTTGAAACCTATACGCGAACCCCGAAATACTCGTTAGAACGTCGAAATTTATACGCGAGAATCGAAGAACCAACAGGAGTGTCGAAACCTATACGCGAATCCTATACGCGTAAGGATAAGTCACGGATTTCACAATCTCAAAGTGATTTCATATACGTTTATTATTTAATTTATGATTCTGTCACTGAATGCGATGGCGCTAAGCACTTGACTTAGCTAAGACACGAACCCCAAAACGAACTTTATCTGTTGGGTATACATCCTCTTAATGTATATAAGCGGATTTTTGGTCATATGTTTATTTAAAGCAAAAGCCTTTTGAAATGTTTAAATTTAATCATTTTTTTAATTTCATCTAAAATATAACAAAATTTAAGTTATTGTCTGCATAAATAACAAGAAAGAGCATTTAAAGTTGAATTGAAATTTACTTCATGTTAGTTTCTCTACATATTTTGCGAATCATAGGCGTCAATTGAAAAAGCCGCCTGTCAGAGAGTAAAGCTATGCAGTTGAACAACTCGTTTATTACTTTCGTAGGTACATTCTTTGGGAACTAATCTACTATTCTATATCTGGTGTTTACTATTTCCATATAAAAGCAAAACAATATTAAAAAATGTAAGTTAATCTTAAACTGAACAAATATTTTATACTTAAGTATTAAACACCGGTTTTTCGTAAATTTCCTCACTGTTATAACTATTCTTACAAGTTACACATAATTCAATCAATTAACATAGTTGTTACTAATATATATTCTTATTAAAATACTGTCTAATTATACAATAACCATTTTTTTTACATTTGTGAAGAAAAATTGAGAAACTTTATGTTTAAATTTAATATTATTTAGTGTTTTGCTTGTAATATTACCTTCTTGAATAAAATCAAATATTTTGAGAATATTGCAGATACAAAAATGGTAGTACTTAGCAATTTCTTAGCACCACAAGGTGTTCGCCATGAAGAGCAAAATACTACAGTATATATCAATGATAGAGAAGTAGGAAAAGGAACACTTTATATAACAGAAAGGTTTGCCATTAAATTCAAAAGTAATAGATCTTGCTTACTGCCAACTGAATGAATACATAAATATATTTATAGTTTACTTTCATGGGTAAATTGTGAAACTCAACAAGGATTTTCATTAGAATATCCTCATATTTCAATACATGCCATTTCCCGTGATGAACAAGTATATGCAAGGCAATGTTTGTATATTATGGTAGATGCTAAAGTGGACCTTCCAGGTTAATATAATCTAATGTGAAATTATTTTAATCGCATAATAAGTTCTTCAGATTTAATTTATCTAACACAATTACTTTTAGGCGCACCATTATTATCCTCTTCAGAAAATGATTCGGAGAATGAAGAAGAAGATCCTGATACTCTTATGACAGAAATGAGATTTGCACCTGATAATACAAATAATTTAGAAGCCATGTTTCTAGCAATGAGTCAGTGTCAAGCATTACATCCAGATCCACAAGATAGCTTTTCAGATGGTATATATATATATTTGTAGTTATACTTTTTTATATCTAATTATATTATACATTAAACTACAAAATTACAGCTGAAGAAGATATATATGAAGATGCAGAAGAAGAAGAAGACTTTGAATATTATGAAGTTGGTGGAGGTGACGGATCACAGCTCATTTTATCAAATGGTAGTGTTTCATTTCTCTAAATTAATATACTAAAAAAATTTAAATATATGTATATATTATTTTTTATATCCTTATTGCATATATAGAACAAAGAAATAATCATAATGGAACGGATACTGAAGAAGCAGATCAAGCTATGGATGTTGAGGCAGGGCAGTTTGAAGATGCAGAGGAAGATCCATAAAATGTTTTGACTCCACAAGGTGCAAATATGCATTTAGTATTACTTTAAATAATCCGCATTACCAATTTCATATATTTCGGTAGATATATAATATCGTTACCGCAAACATATTATAGAGATATTAAATGTAAAAGCACCTAACATTTATTTATATTCGTTTTGTACATGGTAATAATTTCTTAGATAATAAATAATTGTATATGTATGTGTACGTTTATATGTAAAATCAATAATTGGAGTAGAATCTACATTTTATTTTTCGTTTCCAATTAAAAAAAAAACTTTTAATTTGGAAAAAAAAGCATTTGTTTGTAGAAATTACTTTTTTTCATCTAGACCTAATTGTAAATAAAGTGTAATGATAACAAATTAATCAACGTGTGATATTAAATGAAAGATAAATATTTTGCATGGTTTATTCATGTAATAATTCTATTAGATATATAGGGCAGTTTATTATAAATACCAAAAATTATCCTATAACCTACTTTAATAACACTCAGTTTGTGCATAAGTCTTTTCTATATTAATTATCAGAGCAAAGCAGATAAAAATTAATTCAATGATACATTTCAAAATTAATAAAAATTAATTAATTTTGATAATAATCTCATCTTTTATAGAAGTTGAATTTGAAATAAATGCACTAGTTTATAATATTTGTTAAATATAACTTTTTGTTTATGTACATATTAATGTTTGTGCATTCAAGTTGTATAAATTTTAAATAGTGCTTGAAAAAGAGAATGAAAAAATGTTTAGTTTCTACAGATCAATGCTATGAAGTAAAGTGGTAGTAAAAGACTAAGCTAGACTTAAATTAGTAAACTAATCATGTCTACATGAAAACCACTCTACATCATAGCACACAAATTAGCACTTATTTATGATTTTATCATATTAGTTATTATTATAGAATTTATCGAATTTTCTTGGGCCCAAAAATAAGATCAGCATCAGGTGCACCTTTAGGATGATTATACTTTTGTCTTCGTTCACGATTGAGATTTACGGTTACAGGTCTAGTTCCTTGATTAATTGTTTCTTGATAATCTTCTTCTTCTTGTCTTTCAGTAATATTTAATGTCAATCTCTTGACTCTTTCTTTTTCTTCTTTTTGCTCTTGTTCTCGATTTCTAAGGTTCATAGCTAATTCCGAGGAAACTGGTACTGCTAAATTTTTATATTGCTGTTTATTTCCTTTTCTTAACATTAAGACAAAATCAACTGTTGAGTTGTCAGAAGGCCTCTCCTGTAATTGCTCATATGTTTTTTTGGTACTTTTAACATGCAGAGGTACAGAAATATCTACTTGTTGTGGCTTAACTGAATCTCTCATCCTATCTTGTATGTTATCTGACACCATTTTATCAAGAGCTGACAAGAAATCGTCATCTTCTGGGCAACTAACTCTTCTAGGTCCAGCAGGTAAAGCTGCATGTATTTCTGTAACATCCATTATAACTCCTTCAGTCCCACCTTCTGATAAACTTTGATCGCCTTGTGTATTTTCTTGTGTACCCATAGTGTCATCTCGTTCATTATCAGCAGTCCAATCTTCTTCTGATTGAGCTTCTGAATAGTCTTCAGATTCCTCAAAATGTAATTCTGCAATTCCTTTTGCATCTCCACTACCATTGCCTGTAGCCAACAATTCCTCTTCTTCAGGAATTGCCCCCATTTCTGAATCACCTTCAGTCTTTTCAGAAATTTCTTCTAAAGCGGATTGCCCCAAAGCAGGATATAAAGTATTTCTTAATTCCTCTATGGCACATTGTGCTTCTTTATAATTTTGGAATAATTGCATTTTTGGCCTGAGCATTGCTAAAGTATCTCGATACATATAGTCAATACCTACGGGAAATGGATTTTCCTGTGTCCATATAGGGTCTGTATATTTGAACCAATAATAATTTTGGAAAAATACTAAAAAGTAGTCTAACTTCTTTTTACTAGAACCACCGCTAAAATACTGTCCACAAGTTTCAAGAAGAGTGCAAACAAGCCTGATTCGAAACAAATGCTCAGGTGGATCTAATATACTTGGAACACTGTGATCCATGCTGACACCAAAAGTAATTAACAAATAAAGTGTTCTGAAGATATCACCACTTTCAACCATTCTATAATTATATAGTTCACCTAAATATTTGACCATTGCAATTCTTCGTTGATTATATTTGGGTAAATTAATTTCCATGCACAGTCTTATGTCTTCCAATACACCATCAACAACATATGGCCCTATTGTCTCATAATGAGCAACTAAGCCTGCTAATAAACTTCCTACACATCGAATATTTAAATATTTAACATTGTATGCTGCAGTAAGACACTTTATTGCATAAGATGAAATAGTTTCATCCTCCCAATCTAGTTTACGCATCCATTTTAATACTTTATCAGTATTTGTTTTTGAAAGATCTTGGTACAGGAGTTTGCGAATAAACTCATGTACTGGAGGTCTTTCTTTTTTCGAAAGACCACCAGTAGATTCTGGAGGATTGACAAAATAATAGGCATTTTCTATTATAGTAACATAACGAGAATCTAATGCTGTCACAGCTTTCTTTCTCATCATTTGTTCCAGATAAACTTTTGTTCTTTGGTGTGAATCTGGAGAACAAAACAGGTATCTTCCACATGTCTCTAATAAATTACATGCCATTTCAATGTGATGATGTGTAAAATCATGCAGTAGAACTTTTAAACAGTAAAGTGCTTCAATTTTTGAATACAATTTAAACTTCACAAGTTCACCAATGTATCTTACAACTTTAATTTTAGATTCTATGTTAATTTGATCTTTCTTTCGAACATGGTATCTAAAATCATGTTTCAGCATTAGACATAAATCGTTAGCAACATCAGGCATAACAGGATAAAGTATAGCAGCAAGTCGTGAATAAAATGGTAATAAATCTAGTCGAATTCTAGATACACCAAATAGCGCTTTAACTAATTTTTTTTTATTATGTTTAGTGTTTAAATTTATTAGAAAGTCTACTGCAGCATTATCAATCATTTCACGATTAACACAGTTTGGCAAATGAGTAAGAAAGGCATCTAGTAAAATTTTATTACTTATATTAGAAACTTGAGGTTCTTCAACTTCTGCTTCTGCTTCTTCTGGTTTTTCTGTTTCTTCTAATTCATCAAATGCTATTTCTTCATCCAATGCTTCTTCTGTTATGGGAACATCAGGTTTAGGTACTTCTTTTAGATAAGATCCTGGTAAGAATACAGTTAAATCAGGAAGAACTTCATAAAATCTCCTGGTCTCTTCATCTCCCCATATATCTTCCATGATACTACTTTCTTCACCCTCATTAATCATTTTTAAAGTTTCTTCAGTTTCAGCTTTCATTTCATTATCTACTGGTAGATCTGGCATAGGCTCATCAAGAGTTTCAGAGAAATT
Organism: Sclerodermus sp. 'alternatusi'; assembly: GCA_037305995.1. Taxonomy (NCBI): domain Eukaryota; kingdom Metazoa; phylum Arthropoda; class Insecta; order Hymenoptera; family Bethylidae; genus Sclerodermus; species Sclerodermus sp. 'alternatusi'. The sequence continues at coordinate 3,262,595 of CM074550.1, forward strand.
TTGCACATTACTAAGCAAACGATCATATGAAACTTGCAAAGCTTCTAACTTTTCTTTTCTTTCAGTGCTTAGCTCTCCTCTTGTTTGTAAAATTTTGCGATTTTGTTTTTCGAAAGCTTGAAGATCTTTATGTTCTTTCAATAAATGTTTGCACAAAGAATTATAGTAATCCCGCAACAAAAGTTTGACATTCTGTTGCTTATCAGGAGAAAGTAATTTGCTTTTTGGTATAGATATATTCAATTTCTCAGACAATTCTCTTACTTTTTTAGGAATTAGGCCAGCATAATCTTCACCACAGTGACGGCAAAAACTTAAAATAATACTAGCATTATTATGTTCTTCTTTATCCATATTGATCAGTACAGTTAAAACTGAACCAAGCAGTGGTAAACCTTGTTTATGAGTAAATATCCCAGCATTAACCAGTTCAGCATAGAACCTTAAGTCAACTCTTAATTTACTTGGATTAGCAATTTTTTCACCTAATTTTAAAGTTAAAATTCTTTGCCAGTTTTCAAAGAAATGACTGGAAAATTCTGCATATGTTTGATGTAAGAAACTGCATGTCCGAATTGCAGGAGCTACATCAGTCATTTTTAATTTGGCATCGACTAAGGCAGTAGCTACTTCACTTACATATTTTGTCAAATTTAAGTTACCCATATCCTTCATAACTGCATCAAGTTGAGTTGCACTAAAATTCTTGAGTTTCTTAACAAATGTTGTATTTCGCTTAAGGCTAGAGTCAAGTTTGCTAAAATAAGTATCCGGAGGTCTGGTGGGATTCAAGTTTACAGTTCTAATTTCCTCCTTTGTTAGAAGACGTTGTTCAGTTTCTTTTACATAATCATGAAGATACTGCTTATCTTCTTCAGATATTAAATCTGATTCTACAGGGGTATCCTTTGGTTTTGTTGAATCCTCAGTTTCAGACATTTTTGAACTTTAATTGTTCTTTCTAGGCTCGCTTAAAAAAAACAACGATTTCAGGCAATACTTTCAGTGAATTCATAAGCAACATTTTATGTTTTAACATACAAAATATTACTAAAAATAATCATAAGTTAAAATATTTAATGAATTATTTATACCTTAAAAAAATGTATTTCATATAAAGTACAATTGTTTATTTAAAAGTTCCAGTTTATCACTAAATGATACATACTTATGGCAACTGTTTATCATTAAGTTATTGTTTGAGTTTAGGGTTATAGTATAACCATGAATAAAATATTACCAAAAGTTAAACTTGTTTAGTATTTCGTTTATATAAATATTCATATAGTCAAAGGTAGAAGAGATCTGGTGGACTAAAGTGAAGCTCTACAAATTTGATAAATTCCGTATAGATGACACTAGTGCAGAAAATCATTTTGGCGGGATCAAGCTTATGATTAGTCAACAGGATCAAGTCAAATGATCAGTCTTGAGCAAGGTTGGTTTTAAAAAGTATGAATTGTATAAAGTAAAGTAATTAATAAAATTTATATTTATCTTAAGCATTAATCTACTAATATCTGTATATAAAGACATGGCAACAATCATTACATCAAATATGAATGAGTTAATAAATACTCATGAAACAAATTTAGAAAATATGAATACTCGTGTTGTGGAAAATCTAATAAATAATAATGAATTAAATGACTTTCATAAAAAAATAGATTGTGAAATAAAAAGTACTTCTGATAGTAATAAGGAAGATAATTCAATAATAGAAGAAAAAGACACAAGTACTGATAAAGAAGTATTTTCAAATAAATCTGTGAATGTTTTTGAGGACAATGAAAATGATGATACTACATTAGCTGATTTTGATAATAAGAATGTAAAGAATAGCAATAATAATGACAGAAGTAAATTCTGTACAAATAGAATTTTTAATCTTATTGATAGTGATTCTGAAGAAGATTATACTATCATGAATAAAGATCAAAGAGCATCTAATATTAATAATGATCATGACTCTGATTCTGATGGATTTAACAATCTATCAATTATTAGAAAGAGTAAACATAAAATTAAGAAACCACTAATAAATGATAATGATTCTAATATTGGAACAAAAAATTCTACTAATGATTCTGATTCTGATAAATCCAGTAATGTTTCAATTGTTAAAACTAAATTTAAAAAAAGAATAAAGAAAGTATTAAATGACAGTGATTCTGAACAAGAAAAATTAGACACTGATCATTCTGATTCTGATACATCTATTACTGAATTAGCTAATTCAAAACAGGAAACAGTAAGTTTATATAATTTTATAATATGTTTATAAGGTTTATATTTAATAATTTAACTATTTTCTAGACAAATATATTCAAAACATTAATTGATTCTGATTCTGAATCTGAAGAAGACACAAATGCGCAATCTACAGAGAAAAGTAATTCAGAAGTATTGAAAAAACAGAATAATAATAAACATGAAATAAAACATAAAGTATATAAAACACTTGATATTAAAATTTGAATGTTATATTTTTGTGAATTAACTTAATAATTAATATCTAAATGTTTTTAGAAAGGTTCTTTACGAGCATCGAAGGAAGAAGCCATGAGGCAAATTCATAGTGAAACACAACGCTTGTTGAGAGAAAGTGAAATAACATTACCATATCATAGGCCAAAGCAGCGTACATTGCAGGAGTTTTTAAATCGAAAAAAAGTTTCTTCTATTCTTCCTAAAGCACCATCCACTGCTGCTAAGCTTAAGATGTCTTCAGAAATAGTAAGGTAAAACTTTATGAAAGTAATTTTATACAAATCAAATATTTATTATAATAAAGATATTTTTACTTTTAATATTGCTTTGTCAATTTTCAGTAAAGCTTTAGAAGAAAAAGAAAAGGAAGCAGAAATGTTTTATAAGTCATCAGACTCCGAGGAAGAAGTTGACGAAAATGAATCTTTCACTCAAAATAAAATAATTATGAAAGATAGACAAGAAAATGTACAAATTAATGAAAGCTTAAATACAGTTTCAAGAAAATTATTTGATGATAATACTGAGTTAAATCATTTAACACCAGAAACAAATTTAAAGATTAATTGTGAAAGAAGTATCAGTGACACTAATGAAAAAGAAATAGAGAATTCTGTAGTTCAAGAAACAGAAGAAATTATGAATGATAACTTAGAAAAGCTAGAGAATACAAATTTTACAGAAAATGATGTACATAAGGACTCTCAAATTCCCGATGTAAATAAAATAATATCTGAAAATGATTTTATAAGTGATAATTTAGTTAATAAAGAAACTTTGATTAATACCATGGATATAGATGAATTTTCGAATAATTCAGAAAAATCTACTGAACAGTGTTTAAGTGATAAATGTGGTATTGCTAGTAATATTGTAATGAATGTTATTGAAGAAATAGGAGCCTCTGAAAGAACAAGAGATAATTTACCTAATCTTAACAATGAAGACAATGTTAACGTAAGTACAGGCATAGATCATCAGAATATAGTACCATTAGGCCATGTAACTGGATTACCACTTCCTGATTTTACTAGTGAAAAATGTAAAAATGTGTCTAATATCAAAAGTCAAATCTTATCAAATATGCCTGGTATAAAACCAACATTAAAAGGTATACCGGGTATGGTAATAGATTTGACGCAAGATATAAAACCTAAAAAAAATGGAGTTAACAGTTTATTAGATCGATTTTTTTCTCGGCATTCTTTTTCTTCAAAACCTACTGAAAATATTACTGAAATTTCGGTTATCAATGTTAAAGAGACAGAAAATGGATTATTACCAGTAACGGAAGTACTTCCTTATACTTTACCTAATAATGAGAAAGAAGATCCAGAACTGAGTAAACCAGGTGCAAAACTTAAACGTTTAAAGGAAGAATTACAACTTAAAATGGCTCTAAAACGCAATGAAGAATGGAAACAAAAGGAACAAGAAGAAAAATTAGATGAAGAAGACCTGGATGAAGATGAAGATATAATTGAATGTGTTGAGAAAGAGAAAATGATAAATAAAGTGTTAACGGATAGTGAGGAAAGTGAACCAGAAGAGAATGACATCATAATTAAAGAAAGGACTAGAACAAAATGCATGTATGCTGATGAAGAAGCTGAAGAAAGTGAAGATGCAGATGATGAAATTAATGATAAAGATGAAGAGGAAGAAGAAGAAGACGATGAAAAAAATGAAAGCGAAGATGAACTTGTAAATAATTTGGCTGAAAATGAATGTGGTAATGATGAAAATGAAGAAGATCATAACTGTGATAATAACAGTAACAGTAATGATAGTGATGAAAATAGAGAGAAACCAAAAAAATTGAAACGTATTATACGAGCGTTCGACGATAATTCGAATCATACAAATGACACAGAATTATTTATAGATAATAAGAAGCGAACTTTCCAAAGAACAAAAACAGATTTCGATATTTTCGAAACAGATAATGATAATGATACTTGTACGAGTGATATTATTTGCCAACAAAACTATATGCAAACAAATATAAATAGTCAAATTTATAAGACGCCTTTAATTAAGAAAAATGTTTTAAGTTTTGTCTCTCCTATAACCCAATTGACTGCGTTAAACTCGAACTTAAATTCTGATAAAAAGAGTTCAACCAAAAAGGAAAGATTTTCTCTTATTGAAGATAGTGTATCGATGTCAGTCGAAAACACACCTGTAGAAAAGTTTACTCAAAATACGTTTGAAAAACGAATGGGTTTGCAAAAGAAACTATTCCATGATACTCAAGATGGTATGAACGAGGAAGATCTTGAACAATTATGCTCTGGAAAATTTGTAACACAACAAGATACAAATAAAGATGTTCTGATGGATTGTACATCGCACTCAAAAATATCCGAAACGCAATTAGAAGAGTTATGTTCTGGTAAATTTGAGACACAAGCAGTTGATATTAAAAAATTAGAACATAATGAATTATCAGAGGATCTACAATTGGTTTTAAATGACAATTCCATTTCTCCTATAAAAGAAAATTCTAAATCAAATATAGCTAACACTGAGCATTCAGGAAAGCCTTTAAGAGTAATTTCCTCCTCAGATGAAGATGACAGACAGGAAACTTCAATTAAAAGAAAAAGGAAGTTAACTAAGAAAAAAGTAAAAAAATTAGAATTATCTGATGATGAAGATGTTGATAAACAAGAATCTGAAGAAGAAAGTGAAGAAGATATTATGGATGAAGAAGATGAAGAAAAATATGTAGATTATGATTCTGAAGAAAACGAAATTGTTGTTGTGCCGAAGAAAGATATAAAAAAGGTAGCAGCTACATTTTTAGAAAATGAAGCTGAATTGAGTGAAAGTGATTGGGATTCGGCTGATGAAGATGAAAAAGGCTTGGATAAATTGGAAATTGAAGAAGGAGACAATGAAGATATTGATGAAAATCAGATGAGAGACGAATTGGGAAAGATGCATATGAAGCAAGTTTTAGATGAAGATCAGAGGGAAGTTAAACTTCTTAAAGAATTATTATTTGAAGATGGAGATTTGTATACTGACGGGGCGGGCCGTGAACGTAAATTTAGATGGAGAAACATAAATAAAATTGGACTAAATGATGATAATTCAGATACAATTGACGAGAAAGATGGCTGGGTTGATCATCATGAAGATGAAAATGAATTAGAGTGGCGAAAAATGAGACACGAACGAGAAAAATTTCTTCAAGAAAAAAAAGTAAGAATGCAAAAATGAAAGCAGAGTTTTTATGGTTTGTAAACAATTTTTTAATTTCATACTTTTATAGAAAGACGCATTAGATGAAATAGAAGAAGACCTAGGAGATAGTGAAATTTTTAAATTAGGCGTTAAAGCTTTAAAAAAGATAAAAATCAATGGAAATAAAAGGTTAAATACTACAATGAAAGAAACTGAACCGGGAGTAATAATTAAACCAGGAAGCATAACAGATTTACTAAACAGTACATCAGGAAAGAAGTCGCATGCATTATATGTAAGTATGAATATTATGAAAAACATAAATACAATTATTTGCTTCATTATAAACAAATTATTTCAGAAACATTCGCTTCTCGCCAAAGGCGAGGATACTCTTGCTCGTATAGCTACAATAGTTAAGGATAGTGAAAAGTCCTGCATAATAAATAAAAATACGAGGCATTTTGTCTTTACGCATATTAGTCCATCCGTTAAAGATACGGAAGAGTCGATAGAAGAAGAGACTGAATCAAAAGAAAACTCTAATACAAAGGTGAGTTATTATTAAGCTTAATGACTTAAAAAGAAGCAATTTTATAAGAGAGAAATACTTGCAGGTCCGTAAAAGGAAGGCTTCGGAAGGTTTCACCCCTAAATTTTCGAAAAGAACTAAAATCGAAGGAAATAATAAAAACAAGAAAAAACTGTTTTGAGAAGACTGTTAACTAAGATGTTGTAAGATATTGTATTTAAAGAGAGAGAGACGATATTTTTATCATTAATCGGAACAATGTATTTTAAAGTATTTTATAAAAATCTACAAATAAAGTTTATTTGAATAAAAATCTCGTAATGTTGGAAGTGAATAAATCACCTTTCATATAGTGGTAAGAAATGCCTCCAGTTAGAATTTCATGGTAACAAGATAGTCCAAGACCGGTAATGAGGTCTTGATACATTTATGCGGAGCAAACTCATCGGTTCATTCGATATCGTCATGCGAATAATGCAAACGAACGTATTTCGACTCATATTCATATACCGACGGTGAAAAAGAGGAGCAATGCGGTAGGTACAGTGTGTTTAATGTAACTCTATCCAATAATGCACGACCTGGCCTAGGGCAACTGAGTACCCCTCGTGCACTCTGCAAACATGCATGAAAGGTAGGGCAAAGGCAGGCACATGTATATCCACACGTTAACTTCTCCTCTAAAAGTATTCACGTATCATCACATGCGTTAATGTATTCGCCCGCAGGGATATTCTCTGGAAGGCAAGCTATTGAAATTTATTCACAATTGCTCGTCTGCCACTAAAAGTCAGCCGCGTCTCCGTATTTTCATTGTCAGTTTCTCGCGCGTGCGATTACCTTGCAAAATCGATCGCAACTAACTACCGCTTCTGTTCTACAAAACTCTCAATAAACGATGAGTGTCACCAGAGTACAATTTCCACTCCACCCCCAAATCAAAGGAAGTACTTGATCCGATACTTGAGTATGATTTCTGACAAGCATACGGTTGATCAGAGGATATCTATGAGATGTCCGAGTGATCCAAGCGATCTCGTAAAATTTGATCGAATCGAATTTTATCTGTGAATCGATAGCATGGAGAATGTGTGCGAATTTTTAGTTGATACGAAGAAGAAGAAGTCAAAGGAGGAAGACTGGAGGGGTGTCAGGGATCCAGGCCACAAAGTAATAGCTGTCGTTTATAAGGAGTAGCGTAGGACGAGGATGTTGCATAGGAGCTCGAATGGAGCGAGGCAAAGGAAGGAGGGGGTGCGCTCAAGACTTCGGTGGAAACGGGGGATAAGGGTGGCTTGTTGCGTAAGCCGATTAGAGCATCACCGCAGTAACTCCTGCCCCGTGCGGCTCCAGTGCTCTTGCGTTTGGCAGACACGGTGACGCTGCTGCTACTACTGATGTTACTGCTGGAGCTCCTGTTGAAGCTGGAGCTGCTACGGTGCGCAGAGCCGGCAGCAGCCAGAGACACATTAAAATCGCATCAAATATGTAGAACCAGCCCAAAGCCCGAAGCTCTCGGCGTGCACAACCTACTCATACCGCGAAAGCACCAGCGAAAGCACTCGCCTACATCCGCAAGCAAAAAGCTTATGCTCTTCTCCCTTCCATGTCCTTCCATCGACCACCTTCTCTACTCTACTCTACTTTACTCTCTTCTCTTCTCTTCTCTTCACTATTCCTCTCTACTCTTCTCTACTCTTCTCTACTCTTTCTCTTCTTCTCTTCCTCAACGCATAAGCATCTTCCCTTCTTTCATCTTCCTACGAATATTTATGCGCCCTCCTCTTGCATTAAACAACTGCAAAATGTGCTGACGCGCGTTTCATTATAAATAGAGTTGTTTCACTCGAGCAGACGTATTTTTATTTTCGAACTCTTTCTCCGTCACTGCTCTCCTTCTTCCCCGTGGCAATACTCTCTAGTTATTTATCATTCTGTCTGTCATTAGATTATTCTTAGAAAATCGAGCTATTTTCAAATAGACAGTTTTTTACTCGTAGAATAGTTTGCAGACACGCAGAAAAGCATTCGCGGTGAATACGAGAACAGCGAATTTTGCAGGATTTGCCAAAACGAATTATCAAAATAGTCCTTTTCGCTCTTATTACGGAGTTCAAGTAAATCATTGACGATATTAATTTCGTGTTACTAGTCAAAATAGAGGCGCGTAGAATCGTGAAAGTTTTATGATCCGTTTGCTAATTTTGGCCATTAATCACAATATTTTCATGCTTGCTTTGTACACATTCTGTGGACCAGGAGTCCATGCAACACGTAGCAAAATGTTCCGTGGGCATCAAATAATCTTATCAAATCCGAATCGACCGATTCACTCTGCGGTAATGCTCATATTGAATATCCATCGTGAATGTATTAGTTCGAACAATGTTTTCCAGTAACCGTATACCATTTGCGATGTGTTTTCCACTTATTCGGACAATTTGAAGAGATTTGCCATTTTTGTATTTTCCTCTGTTTTTCTTTTTTATTTCCTTTTTTTTTTTTTGAAAAAATTTGCACCGATATTCAAAACGCCGATAAATTTTTAACTAAATGGTTGCTTAATAAATGTTCGCTGTGTTATGTATCAGATGCGTGGTTTCTTAAAATCACGACCAAGAGACATTGGTAAGATGATAAATTTTTTAGATTGCTTTTTATCCCAGCGAATTTCGAGAAATTAAACGAGAGAAATTTGCTCGAATCATTGCATTGTTAATTGCGACATTATAAATCAGAACACAAAGATCTATAGAAATTTCTGTTATATCAATATTATTCATTAAACTCCATAGTCAACTAAAAGCTTATAGAATTTAACTGGCAAATAATTAAAGTTGATTTATTTTATGTTATGTTTGTTATATATACAGCCTGGAAAATAACGACGATAATCGATCAAATTTAATGGCGCTTTTGTCTCAATCTGATCATATCCCATAGGAAAAGAGCGCTTGACGGCAGTTCGAAACTGTAACTACTTAAGCAATTATTTATCTTCCTGAAGATTTCAAAAGGATAAGAAGTGCAAGGATTTTCGTTCTGCGACAGTAGCAATAATTGACGATGATTGGAAGATTGTTCCGGTGTCGAAGGCCTACCAGGGTGAGGCAGACGAACATCTTGAGCGTTCTCAACAGCCTCTTGTCCAATTACAGTGTGATTGTCCGGCCTCTGACGTTCTCTCTCGGGGGTGCAGATTAAGCAGCGAATCCGCCTGAAAATTACAACAGCACTCCTGAAGCAACTAAATAAACTAACTCCACCAACAAAAAAGATCGATCGATTTCCACGACAACCTCGACGTCGAAGACAATGCCTTGCATAAATTTTTAGCAACGGGACAAGAAAGGGCAAACCTAACGAAGATGAGGGTGTATCGTAAAGCAATGAAAGATCGAGCGATTAGAGATGTCTCGAAAACGAGCGCGAGTATCACGGAGAGAAGGCAGAGCTTCCTTTTTCTAATAACGCGTAGGCTCTTATACTTTCCGCAGAAAAGCCGTCATTACGGTATGTGACTGTTCGGCAATAATTTATCGTTGTTTCAAGCATTTCATTGCTGGTTATATTTTCTGCCTCGCTCGAGCGTGGATCGTGCGTTTTTATTATCGATCTGTGTGCGTCCGCAACCTGTGATTTGCGCGTCAAGCTCCGAGGCGTGCCACGGGGTGCAGGAGTTTCACGGGGTACCAAGTAGAAAGAAGTGCGAGAGGAAAAGAGAAGAGATGGAGAGATAATAAAAGGAAGGAAGGAAGGAAGGAAGAAGAAAAAAGGGTGGGAGGAAGGGTGGAAACTCTTACTGTTGTAGCTAATAGTTGCCGCGGCGAGTACTTGCGGTGGCACCTGACAGCGTGAGAACAGTTTGCCACTGCGTTATGCCCGCTTTCAACTAGAGGTGTAATTCCACACCAACAATTATCCGCAAGTATCAAATGCAACTGGCAATTGCACCGTGTCTCGCGCGTGCCACGTAAGAGTGCACCAATAATAAGCGCGCGCCTCCGCAACACCCTCCGACGCAGCTTCGGGTTCATCAAAATTTCATCCCCATCGTTGCGAAGAAAACAACCGGTATTACCTCGCGAGATGCCTCGCGCATAAACGCTTCGATTACATCATTAGCTGATTGTTTCTCGTTCGGTATCGCCGCGAAGTCTTGCAAATTTTTCTCGAAAAGATACTTGCGAAAAGAGAAAGAGGTCACGATTGCGCGAATACTTAATTTTTCTCCAAGAAAATACGACTTTCGCTCTCCGCAGCGATGGCGTCGCACGTCGCACCATGAACATTCTTTATTTCCTGATTAATTATTCTTTGTACTTCCGCTTACCGATGATTAAATTATAGGTATTTTTACTTTGATATGTACGGCTTATATAGGAGAAAAGAAAATAAGAGCGTAGAAATAAAATCTCGCATATTCCCACCCCGGCAGTAAATTTTTTTCGCTATTCTTCATCGACACGCGGAGTCTCCTATCAAGCGTAGTTTATTCAGTGCTATGATATACCATAATCACAAGATACAAGTGTTTTTACTTGAAGAGAAAATGAATATGTTTAAAGGCACAAGTCCTCTGGTAACTGCCTGCGATACCTAGAAAAGTAGCTGTATTGCAACCGTAGACCACGGCGATATTGATTTATGCGATAACTTGAGGCGAAACACCATAGTTTCGCAAATGTTCTTAAGCCTCACGTGTCCACTTTGATCTACAAACGCAATTCGCTCGACTCGCTCTTTTCGGAAAGTATCGACGTGCACCCTCCGAGGTTCACGGGTCAAATCGTGGAAGATCGCGAGGCGGGATGAAAAGGCAGGATCGAGAATGGGGGAGAATCACCTGAGAAATATTCGATGAACGCCAAAGCAAAAAGAAAGGCTTTCACAGCGTGATTTGCAGCGAGGAAGCGTTTAATTCCCTGAGTTGAAAAGAGTGGAGGAAACGCATGTATGAACAATCGCAGTGGATTTGGCGATTTGTATGCTAATCCAGATGAAGTATTAAATACTGTTACGGAAGAGAAATGGTTTTGACAAGCTACATCGGTGTCATCGAAGATTTAGCAGCAGCATCAGCGTAGGCATCAGCCGTGACATCCACCCCCTCTTCGGGTTGCTGCTGGGCAGCGTCGTCCGCCCCCCACAGGCGTCGGTCGTTTAAATGCACACGCGCCACGAATTTAAAGGGGGGAATCGACCAATGGGAAAGCAGCTGGGAGAGACTACTCGGGCGGAGCGTGTGGGTATACGAGACGCGCCACGAGCGTCGTTCTGTTAGACGGCGTCCGACCGCCATCCACAAAGGTCGTGTTGTAGATCCCTCTTCTGGGACGAGAAAAGCTTCCAGTTTACCGTCTTGTACCAGATCATCAGTGAAAGTGACCAAATCAATTAGCGAAACTACCAGTATTCCAGAAGAAACGACGAGTTCCACCGGGAGGAGTTTCCGTGGAGGGTCGCAATTGGACTTTGGGGTGACCTCGACGATGAGGAAACTCGCCGGTCCCTGTAAAGTGGTGTAAGATCTCCTTTCAGGAGTGCGGCTTGCCTAGAGACCCCAGGAAACTGGCAAGATGCTGCACAGTACCTTGCCAAGGGCTTTCCTTGCTCCCGGATTGAACTACATGGGCTACTATGGGGATGACGTTCACCACCCTTACGCCTCGGCAACCACCTGGCACATTCCCATAGACGATGCGTCTGCGACTTACGCGAGGATGACGGAGCAACACGCGCTCCAGGCTTGGGAGCCTTCGAGGTCATCAACCCCGTGTCCCTTGGATCTGTCCTTGAAGCCACCACCGACCCCCAGTACTCCCTGTACGGAGGAGCCCATAGAGGTCGAGGTTGACGACGAGGAAGATCGAAGACTGCGCGAGGAAGTTCAACGCAGGCTAGCCAGCCAGCGGTACCATCGGGAGCAAGAAGAAGGCCCCTTGGTCGTCGATGACCTCGGTTCTCCACCGCGGAGCTCGTCGGTACAGAGCCACCACAGCTACGACCGTCTCTTGACCAAGAAAGAGATCGGTCATGTTTCGGAGCCCATGGAGAAGGCTAGAGCTCCACCGGATACCCGCCTACCACCTTACCCCAGCAGCACCGACCTCTCCCAAAAATACCAGTTGCACAATCAAAAACTATTGCTTTCAAGCTCAACGCAGCTCCAGTCCCTACAGAGTTACCATCAACAGCTTCTATTGACTCCCCAGCATCCTCTTCAGAGCATCCATGCGCCTATGACTCCGCCCAGCACTCCGTCGCCTCCGCAGTGTCCCAGAAGAAGGCCCAGGGAAGAGGACGAGGCGACTTCTCCAAATAGCGGAAACTCTGCGACTACCACACCGAAGCAAACACCTTCGGAGAAAGCAGCGCAAAGACCGAAGAAGAAGCACGCCAGGAGGCTGAAATTCGACGAGGACACCAGCAGTCCAGTTTCAGGAACCGTGATCCTGGGCCCGGACGAGGCTGTGGTCACAGGGGACATCGACCCCGCGTTTAACATCGTCGAGGTCACGGAAGAGGCGCGGGCGGAGTTAGCGAAGATCGAGAACAGACTAGGACCGTACCAGTGCAAGCTTTGCCGGCAGCTGCACGAGGACGCCTTCCAGCTGGCTCAGCACAGGTGCTCGAGGATCGCCCACGTGGAGTACCGTTGCCCGGAGTGCGACAAACGGTTCTCCTGCCCGGCCAACCTGGCGTCGCACCGCCGCTGGCACAAACCCAGACTCCTCAATGGGGAGACTTCAACGGCAACACCAGAAATACCCTGCACCAGATGTGACGCCAAATTCACCAGACAGGCCGCTCTCAGGAAACATCTTGCCAGTCAACATCCGGAAACCAACAACAGTAGTAGCAGCAGCAGCAGCAGCAGCAGCAGCAGCAGCAATAGCAACAGCAACAGCAATGGCGCCAACAACAGCAACAACAACGGCAATGGCAATAACGATAACAACGCTATTGCGGAAGGGCAGGACCAGATCAGTAAAATGGACGTGCAGATCAGTGGAAGAAATTCCCTGAGCACCGAGATGCCCTGACACCAATTTCCAGCGAGACCCCTGCCGAGAAGACCCGGACTCTACTGGAGATTTGGCCTGGACCTTTAAAGGTATACCCTCTGAATATCACCTGGGCGATTCGGTGCTAAGATACGTGGTTAGTTTGGCTTTCGACTCTATGAGTATCAAATCAAAACCCACAGGGTTTTAGACTTAGGATAGAATAGACTTTTCCATGTACTTATCTGTTTGAGGTAGGACTGATTGAGATCTGGGAGAGATTTTGCGTCTCTATCACTTTCGAGGGATTCCAAGTATCGAATATTCAGTATAAAATTCTAGTCATTCTTTTTGCCTGTGCAAAGATGTTTTGCTTCAATTAAGACACTTTTAATTATTGCAAATCATTTATCTCGGAACGAATGGATTGAAATGGAGCGAGAGTTTTTATTATGTGTGATTGCATTTAGATTTATTTAAGATTTAGTTTACGCGTAAAGTCAAGAGTATAATGCCAAAGAAATGATAATAGGATTTTAGAGTATTAATTGTGTAAATTTTTGTAAAATTGGGAAGGTGGGTAAACTTGATGAAACAGTATTTGTGCGTTGTAAATTTGTAGATAATAAGAGTAGGCCAGCTATATTATATTGGTGTATATGTATATAATAGGAAAAACTGATGCATCAGTGATACCGACTAATAAAACGTAAATTCAGAGGTATACCAACAAATCTAGTCATTGTAGTAAATGTACGCGCGTGTTATAAGACTTTTCTGAATTTTTCTTATAATATGCTAATTCAATCATACAGCTAAATATCAAAGATAGTTAAGGCAATCGATGTAAATCTAGTCAAACAAAACATACTTCTAGTCATACATCTAGTCATGGAATTGTCCCTAAATCGTAATAGTACAATTTTCAAAAGTAATCGAACTAACTTCTATTCTCTCCCATTTGCTTCTTCTAGTCATTAGAGTTTATTTCTCCTATCTAGTCATTGAAGTTTATTTATTCAATCTAGTCATTAAAGTTTATTTATTCAATCTAGTCATTAAAGTTTATTTATTTAATCTAGTCATTAAAGTTTATTTATTCGATCTAGTCATATCGTCCCAGTCCAACAAATCTAGTCATATTTTCTAGTCATGTTAAACTTTTCTAGTCAAAAATGTAATTTCTTAGAATATTGGTTAAGTTAATTTATATCAGTACGCGCACAACTTATCCAACTAAATAATATCATTGGAAATTTGGAAAATGAAGAAAAGTCAACAGCCAATGATGTAAGTATTGAAAAAAGGAAAATAAAAAAACGAATCTAGTCATGGAAAGCACAAGATAGAATTAAATTTACTGTAACACGTGTTAATCTTTTTTTTATATATACTTTAAAATCAGAACACGTTTAGTCATCAGTAATTGGTTATTATACTGATATAAGGTTTAAAATATAACGAACATGTAATTATAATTTAAGCTATATTTATATGATTTATTAGTGCAATTTAAAGATCGTCGTTGTAAAACGTGCACGACGAAAATGCTTGGTTATTTAAATAGTAAAGTTTAAATAATTCAAAGACAAATCGTCGAGCACCGTTATTAAATTAGAACTAAATCAATCAATCCTGTCAAAGACATTAAGCGATTCACATTACTTCATAAGTTCAGCTAATTATGATAATTTTTAGCCATCGGGAACATTATCGATTTAAATGGAATCAATAAAAAGATTATCAATGTATAAAGCAGAAATTTCCGCGGGAAAAATGCAATCGATTATACTTTAAGTTTAGTTTTTACTTCATCATTGTGCACGAATTTATAATTTCTTTTAATTGCTTAATAACAAGGAATACATGTTCCACAGTATCCGATAGTCTTAAGGTATAAAATTGAAGTTAAGTCATATTAGTATTAATTGCTGACCCATCGTAACGTGATATAGTCATATTTTTAGGGATATCGCACATCGTAGATATTATGCTTTTCTTAATTACTAAACGTTTAGTCGTTAACTAAAATATCATACAAATAAATCTTATTAGAATTTAATAATGTAGAATTATATTACATCAAGAATCTGGATAATACTTTTAAATCATTTTATTGTAAATACAAAAATTTACTCCCCTATCTTACTTTTACGTATGAAAACTATAAATTGTTTATACATTAAAATTATACATGCGGCGTTATTTAGCGTTAAGTAATATATCGAATGATTTGTAATTAAGTTTATTTCTAAATACAATTACTGTTCACGAATCTGTATATAAAATCTTGATTTTCGAAATATACGTATATCATCAAAACATCTTTTTTTTTCCATATAACTGGATTTGTCCTTAAATATTCTAATATTTCTTGATTAGATACTCCTGTAAATAAAAGATGAAATGTATAAGAGAGAGAGAGAGAGAGAGCGAGTAAAAAAAAAGTAAATATCCAAGATACATAAGTAATATTAATACGTTGGAAAACTATCTCCAAAGTAGTGAAAGCTTAAAAGATGATAAAGTATGTATAAAGGGTGAGAAGAGCATGCATAAAACAGGAGCAACACTATCTGAAATATTTTGCAGTATTTTCTGATGAATAGATGTAGTGAATATTATCGAAGAATGACATAACTATATTGGGTGAAGAATGGTATGATAGAAAGCAAGTGAGCGAGTAAAAAGCATCGAAGAGAAAGAAATAGCGATCCAAGTCAGTATTGTCCAGGGATGATGCCTTTCCTTCCATATTACTCCAGTGTGTGTCGCCATAATGCCTCTCCATGGAACCTATAGAGGAGGGATTGGTAGTTCTGTAATCTTCGCGGAAGCTTTGTGCTGGTTCGAATAAAGAGACCGTGTCGTGCCCCCCATGGGAAGAAGAGCTTTAAATCCTACAGGCCGATTTTTCGATATCCTTCTGGACCTTCACGCTAATAGGTTCTCTTTGCCTCTTCGACCAGCACAAATTTCCTCCTAATGCGACCTTCGCGCGATCGTTCTATATAATCTTTAACGGAATTAGGATGGCTTATCTCGGTCACGGATATACGGGAGTATTTTATAAAATTTCGTCCATGACTCGAAACTAATTGCTACACAGTGCTTCCGTTTCGCTAGTAAACTCGTCATTTTCCTAGGATAAGTTATTCGAATGAATTTCCATTTCTGTGAATGTTCCAAATAGAAATACACTCGAGAGTGGGAGGGATATTTTTTTATTAAAACCTCTGTATCGATAGATGAACGTGGGCACGTGGGTGGAGCGGAGGAGCGATTCTGAAAATTCTTGAGAGGAACGTCGATAAAGGTCCAGGTGCACTCGAGGTTCTCCGACCACTCGAGAACGTTCGGAAATTCTATTTCGCTGGCGAATAGCAAAGCGAAGATGACAAAGTCGAGGAGGAAAATTGCGAAATTGCTTCCCGTAGCCCAGCGTCGTCGCTAGGTTTCACGGCTGCTGATGCGTCTCCTGCTCTCTCCGTGATGCAGGACCCTCCAGGGAACGCCAGGACTTCGGCACGCCAACGCGACATCCATCCTTCTAGGGAAAGAAGCCGTTTCTTTCCCTAGAAATCTACTACAATCGAATTCCAGATCCAAGAAGCCAGGCGGCAAGCTCTGGAGAAAGCTCCGAGGTACCGGAAGTGAATATAAGGTGGATTTGGTAATCCCACGGAGGCTTTTACCTCGGAATGGACGAAAATCCTGCTGCCTTTCCTAGCAGGCTAATTATCTGCTATTAAACGCGAAATCAGATTCTCGCATCGATAATATCATTCGCGATTACCGTCGACGAAAGATCTCCCTCTTCTCGTACAGGAGAGATGCCTCTACGAGGGTGTGGGAACGTTAAAATTGCGAGGGATTGTTATGGATCAAGGAAATCGGTGTGAATCATATAATTGTTTCTAGTGTCGTTTAGCTCCGACCCTTCGTACTACGCAGGAGCCCCCAAAAGGCAGTTCCCGTGTTTGTTTGGAGGAAAGGATCACTGGTCGGCGCACCCTTAACTACGACGTGTCTTTGATGACATGTGTACGTTCGGGTTCCACATAATCTCCGAAATATCCAGCATTTAGTGCATGGGCTAAAAGCAATACGAAAAAATTCATGCAAAATTTTCAATATGAAAATAAATGCTCTCTCTGGAATCCCGTATCTTGTAACAGCTCGAAACCATGATATCGTGGATGTAACAAATGTAAACTTTGATAATTATGTAAGCAACGATGTTACGGTTGACGGTTTTCATAAAACATTGGTAACGTGCTCCATAAACCAGACAAATTTATCTCGTTACGCGGTAACCCCCGTATTACTATTGCTTTATCATGGAAATTCGATCATTACGGTAAACTGAGTTTACCTGATTTTCCTATTTTCCTATTTTCCTATTTGCAGTGGGTAGCGATAGCTATCATTGGCCACGGTTACCCGATCTGTTGCGAATAAAATGCAACGCTTAAACGGCAGGTAAGAGCTTCGAGTTATTTCTGAGGAGAGAGCGAAAATGCGTCGAGGGAGAATCGAAGCTGAGAGCTGCTCAAACAGAAACGTCGCTTTTATTATTCTGCAAACAATCGTGGACTTTGATGGTGGCGCGAGGGTCACGCGATTTGCGGTCGCCACAATATCACTCTGATCCGAAAAACGACAAATATCTCGAAGATAATAACTATAAAAGCTTTCCGTGAAAAAGTACGTGAAAATCCCTGTGAAAAAATCTCTCTCTTAAAGCTTCTGTAATCTTTTCGCTCGAGAACTTTCGTACCGGCAACAGGAAATATTACGCGCGATATGTCGAGCAATTCGCCAAAAAGTCTCATATTTCTTGGCTTGACGATTAAAAAGTTAGGGTGGAAGGTCGCGAAAATAGTACGAGCGAGAAGATTCCTCGTACCCCGTCTATAAATAAAAGACCATTAAAATGAACGAGAGTGTCCAGGTTAAAGGTGAGGAATACCGATTGATTGGACAAGTCCGGGGAATGGGGCTGTTACTTGATCTCTTTGGTATTAGTACTCAATTGGTTCCAAAGCCGAAAATTGCTTCGCCCTAACCCCAGCGAGACTCTACTCGTCACCAGCCGCACCCTGCTGCCCGTCCTTCCTCCCTTTTCTTCCTGTTTTCTCGAACTTGGATCAGAGGACTCACCCAAGCAATCTTTTCCCCTAGTGGACACTGCGCGGACAATGTGTACATACACGTTAGAAATAAGACTACACACTTTGGGACATGTTAAATGGAATTCTCCATATAACCTACCCCGGAAACTAGTCGAGGACTTTTACGTAGCCCAAAATAATTGGAGATCGGCATACTTTTTCAAAAGTTAAGAGAACGCTTCGCCGAAGATCGTAGAGTTGATTTATCGATGTAGAATGGAATTCGATTAACGCGAGCCAATCATAATAGCGGCGTCGATGATGGATATTTCATCGCAGGAATCTGATAAACGCGAGACACAAGAATCTGGAATTATAACCGAAAAATTCCTTCAACGTTCCTTCCACCAAAGTATTTGTTTAGGATGTAAGTAGATCGAGGACGAAGGGAGATGGAAAGCTTAATTTTTCGACTTAGCGTCTAATCCCATGGCTTCGTATAGAAACGAACGCGTATTTGCGGGAGTCACTGATAAGGGAAATATTCAGATCCGAGGTGTAACCTAATTGAGTTCCTCGCAGCATTCATCGAGAGAGACTGGGAGAGGAACTATTTAAAGTCCCCGCTAGTAGTACTCATGAGTGGGGAAGTAGCGGAGGAAGAAGGCATAATTACTTTTCGTAGGAGAATTAGAGAAACGTCGTTGAATCCTTGCTCCCCGAGGTTCGCATTCACGTGAGGAGGATCAGCCTCGGAAAAGCATCTTACGCGAGTCTATAGTATCTAATTCCCCGGGAGCTCTTTGATATCTCAGCCCTTCCAAGAAGGAAGCACAAAGAAGAAAATAAATATCGCGGTAATCTTGGATTCGCGATGTGGGACACAGGAGAATACCACGCGTCTAGTACTGTCGATCCGATTCCACCCTAGCGAACACTCCCGCCATTTCCGATAGAATCTGCAAACCTCCTTGTCCTAGCCCCTGATAGATTTTCCCAAAATTAATAAGCCAATCGCAACGAGTAATCTCCAATTAAGACGATAACTTTTTCTTCGGTAAAATACAGTAGAATTTTAAAAAATGGATGGACTGGGAAAACGATGAAGTAGGAGTAAATGTGAAAGTAGAGAATTGATTTAAAAAGCAAGGGTGGAGAGAGAGTAAGAGAGAGAGAGAGAGAGAGAGCAATAGGGATAGTCGTCAGGAACAGTGAAACTGTCGAGAAAAACGGAGATGAATTTCCTTTTGATCGCTATTCATTCGCGAAGAAGCCATTACCTTGTTCAGAGAAGGCTTTTCCGTGTTTTTCCCAGCATCGGGCACAAAGACAAGAAGATGGAGGTAGGGAGAAGCAACCGGATACGAAATGCTGGTCAAGCGTCTTGTCCGTTTTGCATTTCTGCTCGGCTGCTTCTCGAACACACCATCTCGCGCTTCTAACCCTCCGTATCATCCCTTCCCACCTCCTTGCCAACCCCTCAACTACCCATATCCTCTTCTCTGGGTTTCCTTCAAAGGAAACCGCAGTGCAGAAATGGTCAACAGGTTTAATGATGTAGCCGAACTCACCAGAACACCGTCGTTCGTTCAAAATAACTCGAAATTCTCCATATTTCCACTCTCGTTAGCAAACCCTCTCTTTGGTTTGATTCATTTTGCAAAAGAATGCACATGACGCGAGTATAAAACTAAAATTTGTATTTTCTAAAGAAATCATAACAAGTAAACAAATGTAGTATAAATGCAGTATAGGGGAGAACGCGAAACTTTCCTGTTTTTTACTATTATTTTGTAAAAGTTTCTTCTTTTATTATCTGCGAGACAGCCTCCGCTTCGGAATCGGAAATGAGGGATAAAGAAGGTGTCAGTAATCCAGAACTGTAACTTTCTATATCCGCTAGCCACTGCTTAGTTCTTCTGTGATTATTCATACATTTTAGTTTCTTATTCCTTTGCTTGTCGTTAAATCGCTTCTCATAAAGAATTAAATTTTCTGTCAACTCTTCTACCGCGATGTCAATGCGACGATAAATGGATTCATCGGAATCAGAATTATTCGAGAAGAAATCAAAACCTGCCGATTCTTCAGAACCTCTACTGCTAGCAGGTGGTGATATGTCAAAATTTAATTCTCTCTCTAGATTTTCATAAAAATCTTCGATTATTTCATTGTTATTTTTCGTGTAATCGATCATTACTCCAGAATCTACGTGATTCGTACATCTCGAAGAGTTAACTTTTGAAGTAGATCTCCCTGATTCCAATTTAGAATGCGAAGGTTTAGAGTAGTAGCACGTATTATTCAGTTGGTTATTTACATTTTCAGAAATACTATGCTTCTTATCGACATAATTAGAATTCCTATATCTACAGGATATGTCCATACGCCTGATTCTTTTAATTGTTAAATCTTCATAAATTATATCTTGCTTATTCTCTCTCTGAGGAGCATTAGTTTTTACTTGCGGAAAAGTTAAAGATTTGGTGGTTTTCGTGTGATTAGAGAGCAAAGGTAAGGACGGTTCTTTTCTACTTCCTTGACATTTGTTAAAATTTTGATATCGATTAAGAAGAGGATAGCTGTATTGAGATGTCATCTCTTTCGATTTAGACATGTTATCTATCGAAACGCATTGCTTATTATATACATGATACTTTTTACGTGTAGTTTTCCTTCTTTCTAAATTATGATTAATCACTGGCAGATTAGTTTCATCGCTACCATCACAGCTCCTAATTGTTGAATATAATTCTGAAATATCTTCAATGTCACTTCCTTTACTGAATGCGCTATTAAAATCCCTATGTATTCTTCTTTTGATATTTTCCATAATTTCTGATTCAGCGATCTTTGCTTCTAAAATGTGTTTGTTGCGACTTAACATGTTATTCATAGAGCAGATATGAGTGGCTATTCTTCTTTTTGCCGGATTAGACAAATTTATTATCGATGCACTATCTCCTGCACCATTTGCTCTTGTTGATACATATTTTAATCTTTTCTTGCGAGTAGAATTTTTCTTATCCATACCAATGAATTCTTCAGTTTCTCTACGAATTTCAAGCTCATCGTTGGATGAAGTCTCCACCTCTTCTAAGTTTATACCGCAAATCTTTCGCGATACATGACTCTTTAAATCCTTTTTCTGCATTTTTCTTCCCTTATTCTCCAGTTTCATAGGATAAATGTTATTCTTTATAGTTTCGCGCTTTCGTCGTGAATTATGTCTTCGTCTCGATTTTTTATGATAACCAAGATCAAATTCCAAAGAATTTTCAGAACATTGTACAGAACTATCGACCTTTTTTACAGATGGCAATGACGACTCTTTTTTTTGACAAGAACACAAAACAGGAATAATCTGACTATTCGGTATGACTTTATCAGTCTCTTCAGTTTTATTATTTCTAGTTCGAAAACCACAGTAAAGGCCTATGGAATATATTTTCGGTTTTTCTGGTATACAACGAATGGTTAAAGATTGGCCCTCCGGATATTTGCCTAGAAAATATTGTGAAAGTACAGCAGGATATATTTTCTTAGATTTTACTGATTCTATGGTCTCCTCGGAGTAAGAATCTTCGTCGTAAAAATAATCAGCAGGACTTTCAGAATTTTTATCTTTCATATCGTGATATTTCTTAAATTTTCGAAAACTTTCAGAATCGTCACTACCATCTTGCTCATCATAATTGATAGATTGAAATTCTTCGATTAGACTGATATTTGATTTTTTACTTCTAGAACAACATCACAATTTAGTGTTTAATATTTTACAAAGCTACATATAAAAGGTTCTTACTGTCGAGTCGGCAGGAAACCAATGGATAAGTAATAATTTCGAAATTCAAGGAATGCTATCAAGCAATCTTTAAAAATATTCTTAATCAGATTATCGGAGCTAATTTTTCTCGTACATTGTGATATTTCGGTCACATCTGAGTCATTGTTACATGGTTCTCGAACATGTTGGACTCTCGTTTTCACATTCGAGCATAAACCATGAATTTGTTTATCTTCAAATAAGCTCATATCTTACAGAAATTCACGTGCATATTGTCTTTTAACAATATTTAAAATATTATTTTATACGCGTACGTATGTATATCGTGCTTTCTCAATAAAAACTTAAATTCTTATGAACATTGAAAATACACTAATTCTCGTCTCCAATGGATTAAAATAGAAAATAGATTAAAATTCTCTCATCAATTTTGTAAGAATTAAAAATCCTAATGATAATATTTGTCGTTATCAAAGTATAGATTATACACACAAATAGGTTAATTTGGATGAAACTCTAACAACATTTCAAATCCTACGAAATTCTAAAAGATAATTCATACGAGTATACGATACAGAAAAAGGGATTTCACGTAAAAACTTAATCCTTAAATAAACTGAGATTTAAGATATCGCGTATTAAAGGAAAACAACGTGATTTGCCATAAAATAAATAAAATTAACAAACAACAGACGTATAACGATGCGTATAGTCAGTATAAGCTATACGGTTCAACTTTTTCACTGCACAATATCGTAAATCAATTAGTATACCAGAATTAAAACGGCGCATTTACAGAGGTAATAGTAATAACAGCATATTCACTTGTGATAAACGAAAATATCTAGTTGATGAACCCATATTGTCCTCGAGTACCTATAGTTCCGTGCATTTTAAATGTTGCCTTTGTATATCGTAGACTTCATGATAACGTTATTAAAGCCAGCAATCAAAGTCCTGTAATGTATACGCGAAGAAGGCAATCCACCAGAGAGTGCTGACAGAATATTCGCTAATGGAGAACTATGAAATTCTCTGTACGAGCAAGCCAGACGTCCCGCAATGTTAAGTCATGTGCAACGGAATGCTTCATCACATAACAGAGCTAGTTAGCCTAGGCAATATGGAAACTCTTCCGCTTCCGGTCCTTCACTCGTACCATAATGCGCAAAGTGTCCTTAAGATCAAACGCTCTCCACTCATTGCCATATTCTCATCCGGCTTTTCCCACCCCAAACCTCCATCATTTTTCTTATTTTACCCTCTCGTTTCGTACCAGCGAGAATTTTGTAAATCTAACGGTTCTCGATCAGAGGGGACTATCGAGCAATTCGAGGCAAAATAATCTTAGGAATTGGTGGCCGAGAGTTTTCTTCCTATTTCGTACAAGGATTCATTTTGTAGCATGGCCGCCACGCTGTTACACCGACGGCCGTCGAGTGTTTCGAATTAAGTCGCAAGATAAGGGTGCTGCAGACTGGTATGGTTTACGCGTCGCGAAACTCGCGGTATAGCTTTCGTGTCAGGTCCGCTGCTTCGCCCTTTCAGTCCCGACCCTTCTCGTCCTTTTCTCGCCTTCGAATGCCTATGGCAACTCCCCTTTCGGGCACTTGTTGCATGCCTCGCGAAATTACGCCTCTCCCTCCCCCGAAATTCTCCGGGCAAACCTGCTGTTTGCCAATTGTACACTTCAGAATTCAAGGCATTTCACTTACGATCAAATATCATTAATCTCGCGGCTATCGATTCTAGAAACGATTTTATGCTGTAGCTATACTCTAAAATCGAATCCGAAGTTCGCTCGCTTTTTAAGCCGGTAATGCCGGTAATCTTTTCGATTTCGCGAAATCGATGATTTCGCTAAATAACCGATGGCAGCTATGGCAGGTGATCGAACTATTCTAATTTGGTAAATTCGAGAATTGGTCGTGCTTCGTGTTCGGAATGTATTTTTCGAATCCTCTTGGCAAAATTGTTAATGATAATTCGCGGATACGCGTAAGCCGGCAATTATTCGCATACGAGAGGCCAAAAAGGCTGACGCGCCAAAATGAAACGCGCGAGGGGTACGTGGTAAAGTTATTAGCGTAAATACTGGAGGAAACGTAGGAGCGCCGAGTTCCAATTGGATTACCGCAAATCTGGACTGACCCTGTATCTAGCCTAGATTTCGCTATACGTTCATTGTTCAGCCTGTAACGCGCCTCATTACCGAATCATAACTCAACGCGTTTCTCTGCACTTTTTCCACACTCTTTGGGAAAACTGGTTCCACGAATCAGGATGTTCCGGAACAAGTGGAGCGAAGATAGTTCGCAATTCTAAATGTAAATTTGTCTCATCGCGTTACGGGATATAATAGCTTCTTAATTATTCCGAATGCGATACAGAGTCCATCGCAAAGTTAATTTCTCCGTTCTGCCCTCTAATGGCGAAGTACTCGACGGAGTAACACCGTTATCAGCGGTTATTTCACTTTTTCAGCTACAGGAGTCTTTCTTTCTCTAGGAAAGTCGTTTCTCGAACTCATTTGCATCTACACGCATTGGCAAAGCAAGTCGCGACGCCAGGGCACGTCACGCGCACATTCTTCGACTCCCTCCCGTACGGGCTGTTCCGGGTTTTTCCCTCGACCTACCATTAATACCTCTTGCCAAGACTTACTAGGTGACCCAAAGAAAATACAAGGTGCCACAGTCGTAAAGAAGTCGCCCGTTCTCTTTGCTTCTCTCGTTTCCGCATACCTTGACATTGCTACATAATGCCTGAGATTAGCATACGGTGAACCCTCCTATAACACGATTAATTCGTACCGCGCTATAATGGAAATCGTGTTACGGGAGTACTCGAGCAACGAAGATAGATACTCGCGTGTCATAGCAATCGTCTCTAATATCTCTGTTAATACATCAAGCATCGTTTGAGGAGCACACAATCATTATCATAAATAACGAAGAAAGGCGTACGAGTTGAATTTGATCGAGTCGCATGGGGGAACGCTGAATTGTAAGGAGTTCGGCATGAGTCACCCCAAGCGGCACGTGCCGCAAGTCAAGAAAATTTCTCGCATCATCGCACAAAGACAGACACCCGAGGCCAGTTGGAGCGAGAGTTTGCTTGGCAGCGCGCGTTTCAGCTTAGAAAAAAGAAAGCGGAGACCGAGTCTTCATGGTGTAGTACTACAATTCTCAATAAGAAAGCCACCCCGCGACCAATGAATCGACTGCGGAGAACCAAAGACGCAGGTTCGGTCCTCGCAAGGGTGAGTTTTTACCTGAAAACATGGGAGGACGCGGTTTCCCTCGCGGCAGTTCGTCGCGAGATTTTCTCGCGCGAATTATCCTCATCTTCCTGGTTTCCACGGTGAAAGGGTGAAAACTCAGTGGAGGGTGCGCGAGCGACAGTTGCCATTCCAATAAGCCGCTGGCAGGTTGCACGCTCGAGCGTAATGGACGAGTGTGAAGAGAGCACCCCGTGATGACGGCGTGCGACCTCGCATTCTCATAAACGAACGAACCCATCGAAATTCTCCCACGTGTCGACGGGGGACGACGCCCGATGAGAACGCCGATCCCCCAAAAGTGCTCGGTAACGCCGGTCTTCGCATCCGCCCAGTGAACAAACGCACACCATTCCACTTTTCGAGCAGCGACGACGACGACGTCGGTCCGTTTCGTTCGTTCGTTTTCATTGGGAACCGCCGTCGTTCGTTCCGAGCGACACGTACGAATGTGCGCAAAGTACCCGGGGGTAAACCGAGAACCGTATCTTCCTGGTAAACGCGGAGAGAGTCCAATGCGAAGCTGCGGGATGAGACCCGGGGCCAACATCCCCCACGCACGGGGCATTCTGACAGTTCGCGCGCTTGGGGTGCTCGACCCGCTTTTATTTTTTACCGTTCCCCGCAACGGTCCATTAGAGTCCGTCGTCGTGTCCGGGCTTTATCATCCCCGCGCCCCAAAATCGCGCTCCCAAATGGCCGATTTGTCAGGGCTTCCCGGCCGCGCCGCGGACGCATCGTGAGAACTTTCCTTCAACCGGGTTTTTCACGTTAAAACATCTCCATTATCCAGTTCGAGTTTCATTTGCCTCGTTCCCCGGAGACGGCGGCTTTGTAAGACTTCGCTCCCACCCACCTGAAACTCTCGGCTATCGGGAAAATCTGACATTAGGCCATTCGCGTGTCTAATAATTCTCATTACGAGAAATTAGACTATTGGATTTTCTCGAGGCTCGTGAGTTTTTCCAGCCTCAACGGGGAGCAGGGATTCTGCCGGGTGTATAATTAACGTCACCGTCATTGGAAATCATTATGGAGAGCCAAGGGAATCAAGCAAATTATGCTATTAAGGTAAAAGCTCTCGTGTTACATTTAAACTTTTAACTGTTTAGCACGATATACGTGACAGTTTATAATCCGTAAGCCCGCGCAAAGTCGCAAAGTCGCGATGGGGGTGAGGATAAGGGGACCCTTGGTCAGATTAAAATAGATTTTTGCGAAGGCACTCGGACTTTCGTGTTCGACATCGACGTATCGCGATCCGGGCTTACTAATAACCCTCGCAATTACAACGAAAACGTGAGTTTCCGTTCGCGCAAATTATTCGACTGCGACGACGATGTTCAGATAAAGTATCCAGCGGTATCAATTACGGGGTGGCTGATGGCGGCGAGTAATCGGTAAGTAGGAGCCTACTCCTGCGAGACCTCCGCTTCATCCCCCCACTGCTCCCCCCCTTGCTCTGCACCCACGGGAGGCGCAAAAATTCTATCCCGCGAACATCCAAGGTAGATTCCAAACTCCGATAAATCGGCTCTGGATCGCTGCTTTCGAAAACTTACTTATAAATGTGTCGCAAGGATTGCGCGAAAGTGGTTTACAAGAGTCGTTTAGATTACGAGATTTTGCGAAAGGCTCCTCTCGCTCGTTATTTTACACCTTTCCTTCTCGCTGCTTTCGTGCTTTCCTCGAACCAATACCACCTGCGGTCCGAGCTCTCTATTTTTTCCTTCACGAGCCATAATTACTAATTATTAAGCTGTAATTGTTTAGTATTATAGGCGCGCCATTGCTGCGTGAGTAATCTGCATGCGAGGGCGGACTACATTATTCGCGCTTACACTTCTCACTCAGTTTTGCCGAGGCGACATCCGGTACTGGGAAAAAAGGACATCGATAGAGGAGTGTGTCGTGCTCGCACTCGATTGGCCAGTTCGTGTAATCGGGCTGGATGTTTGCTCGCGAATTACGCGTTAATTAACAATTACCCGTGAATGCAAATGCTGCTATATCAGATCCGGCACTGCGCCAGAATGGCTAATAAGCTCGCAAAATAGCGCGCTGGAAAGTTATTATGCGAAAACCCCTTTCTCTATCTAGCTCGATTCGACCTCTCCGCGCGTCTCCCGCAAATTTTCCTATCCTCGAGTTCCGAGCGATCTAAATCCTCTCTCCCTCTCTCTTTATTTCTCCTCTAATGATCAAATTCTGCCTCGAGAAATTCTTCGATACTTGAAATATGTTTGGATTCGAACCTCCGAAAGAGAGAGAGAGAGAGAATAGTTAGGCAAGTTTAAATGCAGCAGTAGCCAAGAGTAAACTATGTCGACGGACGACGCGTGTGTATGTGTAATTAAGGAGTTGGGTGTTTTGAGAGCGGAAGAGCAGAAGAGCAGAAGGTCCAGCGGTGGGGTGTATTTCAATAAGAAGAATGCCGCCATTGTTTTCGACGAGATCGTCCAGGCATTCAGCCGCCTTCACCGGCTACATGGGTTCCCATAGTCTGCGGCTGCTCCTGTGGGAACGCGCGCGCGCGCGCGCTCTCCTACGCGATGCGCAACCCGGCCCCAATTCCTGTGGGAAATATCATCGCCCCGAACGACAGATCATCGCCGGGGCTTCACGGCGTGCAAATTGGTTTACACACTGCTGGCTGGTGCAGCTCCGACGAGAGCTACAACCCCATAAAAAAGAGCTTGGCTGGTGGCCTCGCCTTAAACACAAATCTCATCCTACCCGGACGTAATTACATCTACGGCACCGCTAATGCCACTTGGATTAAATGAAACGTCCACTCGGGGCGTTTATCAAAATTTTCATTTCATTTTGAGCCGCCTGCTCCTTCGTGACCTCGGCGACGATGATTTGTCGCGCGGGGAACGATTTTAATGTCCCCCCCCACCCTGCGCTTCGCGTTGTTATCGTTGGAAATGAAGAGACAATCGTCGGATACCCCCGTTTTTCTCCCGGATTGCTCGTTTTCGACGAGTGTTGAGTATTCGATTAATCGAACGCGCTACCGATCCGTAAAATCGATCCTCCCCTCGGAGAATCGCCCGCTGAAAATTCGATTACGAGCTGCTATCACTCGGGAGTGGAGCGTGGCACGTGGTTTCCGTGGACCATCGAGGATATTACATTATCATATTCCACGGGACCAAGTGGAGCGATGGGTCCAGGGTTTTCGTAGCGCAACAACCCTTGATCCCCAGGGTCTGTTTCACGAGTCGTGGGAGCCAGCGTTGCACGCGCCAAATCCGCGGCACTCATTATCCTCGAAAAAATCCCGCGGGACCTCGCGGAAACATCACAGACCTCTGCTGCCGCGTGGTCTCTCACCCCCTCTCTCCGCTGTATTACGCGCACTTCGATGAGTTTATTTTTTCATTGAAAAGATTAAGGGCTGAGAAAGTCCCGGGATTTCTGGTGAACGCGAAATTGATTTTTTCCTCCTCGTTTGCGGGGACGAAGAGAGGGAACGATAGTTTTTCCTCTGATTCGTCCTCGAAGTTTTCTGCGGAATTGCTTCGAGTCCAAGTTGGTACGTCATGGGAACGCTCGGTATACGTAAACGCGAAGAGGGAGGAAGGAATGGAAGGAGGGGATCATCGTGGCGAATACAATGTGCCACAGGAGGTAGAAAATTCGCGATTTCGACGCGTGCGAGCCACGTGCGGGGTTCGGCCTCCAACCGGATTAACGAGGGTGCCCGTCGGTGCCTCTCCCTCTCTCGAATTGCTCTCTCTTCTCGCTTCTTTGTCATCCGCGTACCTACTCGAAATTTGTCCCGAACACTCTCCAACGTTCCGACGATCTCCTCGTTTCCAAGAGATTTGTAGGTGACGAATTCTCCCGGGCTAAACCCCAGTTGCTATTCTTCAGAAAAGGGCCCGCCCCACTTGCGAAACCTGTTATCATCCGCCTCTCTGTTCTCCCTTTGTTCCCCGTTGCTGCACTGCTATCTGTTAGTTCTAGACCTCCTGCTCCTCCTCCTCCTCCTCCCGCTCCTCCTCCTCTTTACATAACACGTGCATTAAAATACGCGTGTGCACCAATCCTGGAGAAGGTGACTCATTGTCTCCAGGGAGAACTTGAAAAATTCATGAAATTTCACTTTTCGATGAACGAAGCGTTTCTCGACGAGAAGAAAATCACTTGGACAGTCATATGCGATTAACATCGATCGTGAATTCTCCGATTAATTTAGAATGAGGATTCGCGGGCTCTTTCTTATTTGGTCAAGTTAGGGTGGTAGTGTTTTGTCGGTCTCGAGACAGAGAGTCGCGGGTATAAAGAGTGGAAGCGAAAACGTTGACAATGTCAGAGACGACGATGACGCTTTCCTGCAAAATCAACAGCCAACATCAAAGGAAGTTGTTCCACCGGTGCAGTCCCCCACGCATAGACACTCGCACATAGCCGAGTGCATGTAACGCGCACGTGCAAGATCGGTCCAGGCAAGAAGCGTCTACTGCAGGAACTGTGACTGACGAATTGGACTTTATTATACGTTACGTACGTAGCAAGATAGGGTACCCGAGTACAGGGCACTGCCCCGTGGACGAGGATCAAGTGTAGAATTTAATTTTCCTCCGGTCGTGCTCGAAAGCCAAAGAGATACTTCCGGGGATATGAACGATGGGAAAGAACACGAAGTATCGAGACTAGGCTGAATATCGATCTACGCAATGCGAAGTTTTTATTGTAAACTGAATTTTACATAGGAAACAAAGAATCTGTAACTACGGACAATGAATGCGATACAGATGCGGGGACAAAGAGGAGAATAAAATGAAAGTTGAGGAAAAGATTATAGAGTATGGGCTGCTATCAAAGGCCGAGCAGCGCATGTTGGATGATAAAAAGTAGTAGACGGGCCTAGAGATGGATGTGATAGCAAAAGGAGCGATCGTAGAGGGGTGAGACTGGCTTTCGGTAGGGTAGTTTATAAGCAAACAGCGGGACGAGGATTTACAAGGAAAAAGAGACACCGAGCTCTCCACCTATTTAGGCCTTCGATGTTTGATCAGATTGACTGCATGGCCCAACTGGTTTGTCCACTGCGATGCGGTGGGTTAATTAAAAAGGGACCAGACTTAATTTGATTACCGCAATCGACTTCGAAACTCGGCTTCTCCCGTTGGACTCTGGGGAAGAAAGTTTGTCGTCGGCCAAACATGAAAGAGAAAGTTGTTCATTGTTCGATTTCGGTGCAATTATTATTTTATTCGTGCGCGTTTTGTAATAGAAAAAAATATAAGTGAATCTAGCGACCGACGACAAAGGCGACTCGGGGAAATAGCTAAGAATAAATCAGTCGTCGGGGATGGTATGAGTGAATACGCGAGGCAATGGGTGGGTCGAGTGGGTATAACGGTAAGAACCCTGATTTTAGGGGTAGTTCCAGCTAATATTGACTATCATTACGATCGGAAGGAGTCGGGAGGCGCGTAGTTTCCTTTCCGGATCGAGTGGGGTGGACGGCGAAAAAACGAAATGACAGGAAGAGGAATAAAAACAGGATAATAAAAAAAGCAAGCGGCTTAACCGATTCGCATTACGACACGCGACCCCCGAGCGACAATGCCGGTGTGAATCAGACGGTCGCGTGCCGTTATAATAGAACTTCTTTGCTAGCTGACGTTTCAGAGCTCTCCCATGAAAACGCACCCCTCGAAAGGACACTTTGCATCGCGCTCCCACCATTACAACAACTGCCAAATGCTTTACCCACGCGAAAACATTCGCCCTTGATGCGTTCGGCAAGTTTTCAGTCACGACACACGATTAATGGAGTCGAGAATTTCATGTGGGATTTCGGTGTCGGTTTACGCCGGGGCCTTGTGTCAATCCATTATTCACTTAGGTGAATCAACTTTGTACGCCGCGTCTCGTTATTTATCGTTATTTATCGAAGGAAACCCACAATTTCCTACGATACTTTTATCTTCGATCGCGCATCGCGCAAATCGCCAACGAGCCGAAGTCGCGCGATGCTTTAGCCCCGCTCGTCAGGGGATGCTCGCGGTCGCGAGCTCGAGGGTGGAAATAACGGAAAATGAAAATTGAGCAAATTAGCGAATTGGCCCAAGACTTGGCGACAGTTACGCATCAGCTGTTTTGGCGATAAATCGAGCGCGTTTCAGGAATGGTAACCGTCGTCTCGGGGAGGGTGAGATAACGGCCCGATAATACAGCGTGGTACCTGTCCGTCGCACCGTGACTCATCGTGGATTTTTAAGGGGCGAGTCCTCCGCAACGTTCCTCCTGGGGGACCGTATCGATTTAATAGCCTTCTTGTTTACCGGTAATGACTCGACTACGCACCCTGCGTTGGGTTCCTGCAACGGACAAAAGTCCCATTGAATTTTTCGCGCAAACACACCCCCTAATTAAAAGCGAGATTAAAACCCTAGAGCGCTACCCCGAAGAAACTCGATAATGCCGAATAAACAAACAAACCTCGCCAAAATATAATCGCGCAAGTAACGCACGGACCGCAGCGGTGATCGACATTGTTAAATAATAATCGGAAACCCCTGTAAAATAAAGACGATGTCATCGTAACTTAATCTACGCAAAAGATACGATCAATACCAATAATATTGTGCTTGCTGTAAAGATAACATTGATCGCGCCACGTTGAACGCCGTCCGTCGACGGCGCTCTGTTTATGCAATAAAATCATTTATTGTGCCACTGCATTTGTCATGGGATACATTTCTCATGGTTTCCATCGTTGAGTTTTGTAATTGATATTGGAATCTCCCGGGGGGGTTGGGGGGGGGGTTCCATCGTCCCTCGGGTAGAGAAGCAAAACGGAAGCTTGCCTTCTGGAATTGACTCGTTGGTCTTTGACCCTCCCTCGTCTTCCCTGAATTTTCCGCTTGGCCGAATCGTGTAATTGTGGCCGCCGCTTAACCTGCGTTCACTCATCGTGCACGCGTGCCAAGAAAGTATACCACTCTCCTCGACTGCACCTGCTGCTCAAATCCATTATTACGCTGTTCGCAAAAACTTGACGAGCTCCCCCTTCAATCTTTCGGAAACGCAGCCACGTCGCACCACTGAAATTTACTTATTTATCGAAATGAGAAAAGCGCGTGGTAGTCGAGCTTTCGCGGTCTCGTCTCGTGCAACGCGGCAAATCGTAACCCGAGGATGATCGACGACGTCCAGAGTGCACGGCGATCGTGTCGCGAGTAAAGCAATTCAAATTAGAAGCGCAAGTGTGTCAAAGAAGAGGGAGGGGTGGAGGGTGCAAGGGTGGCCTGCGAGAAGCTCGAGGCTGTGGAAAATGCTGGATTTGGGCCAATGAGGAACATTCGCTATCGGGGGAAGGAATCTCCTCGAGTGGCAGGCCCCGTAATTTCGTAGTTTTTATCGGGGTAAAATATGTCGGGCTCGCGCAAAACCGGGAGAATAACGATTCGCGCAAAGCAAATCCAGGGGCGAGAGGTGCGGAGGGTCGAGGGTGTAATCGTTCGCATGCAACGAATAGGTATGCAGCTTTGCCGGAGTTGAGCTCGTGTTTACACGTGGTGCGACACGCACGAGGCTGCACGCACCATGCACCGGAGGCGGAATCGGCCACGTGCCAGGAGTAATTGCCCACGGCGACGATTTTTAATATCGCAAAGCTGCTGACGCAAAGTCGGCTCGAATTACGATTAACGCGGACACTTTGTCGCCGAACGCGCTCACCCGAGCATCCCCAGGGAAACCACACCCCCCCCCCCTCCCCTTGAACCAGAGCTCCAGCCTCGTGATCTTAATAAAATCCTCGAGTGAAAATGTCGCGATGAGCGAAAACTCCGATACTTTTCCTTTCTGGCAGGCGCGCTCTGCTAATTACGAGCACGCCACCTCTCCTCTCGATTGCCGATAATGAACGGCGGGTATGAAAATTGTCGCGAACGATCGGTGGAAATGGTATACGGGAGAAGAGAGTGCGCGCGATAGGTCAAGGAAAACCGTTCGATTTTCCACGGGGTTTTCCGGAATTTTTTTTTTCTTTTCTCTTTCCAATTGCTCGGCGGGATCTTCGCGATTGAGGAAATAGTTCGGACGCGTGGGAAAATGAAAAAGTTGAACGGGGGCGTCTCTCGCGATATGGTCAGGATCTTTGCAAGGGCGGCCAATATCCGGATGGATGTCTAGTCGACCAATGGAGGCGGTGCAGTAGATTGAGATATCGCGAGCGGAGTAGCGGCAGTACTTCGAATAACTTCGTTACTTCGCAGAACCGGCGGGGTCGCCGCGTCTGTTTAACCGTATTACGCAAGCACGACGCTTATTTGCTACAGCGCGAGGCTTCGCGGGCCTTCTCTGCTTCCATCCATCCCCTCATCCACTTCCTCTCATCCTCCGGCCGTTCGTCCCGCCCCCGCGCCTGCGACTTCCGTTCCAGAGGCACGAGTGACACCGGTAATTCGAGGTGTGCGCATTAATTGCTGTATTCATGGGCCAAAAGGGTTAGCGGGCCCATCCGACTTGTGAATAGCGAAGCTAATATTGCGACGTAATCCGTTTAGCCTGTCAGGAAGTGGCCCGGCTTCTGCTCTCGAAGAAAACTCTCTGCTCCGCCCATTTTTTCACTTTGTCCGGAAAACTACCTTTCCTTATCGTCAACACGATCACGACTGTCACGACTTCGTTAATGTTAACTCAATGCCATTAGTTAGAAATATGGTAGTCTGCAAATTGTCTGTTGGCTCCAGGGAGAGATTTGTGCCGGTCGTTCTCTGGACCCTGCTATCATTGCTTGTGAAAGTTCTTTTCGATTTTCGAGAGAGGGGCGACGTTTTCACATCCAAGTACTGGAGGGAAAGCAGCGTGGCCGTTCTACGGGCTTGCAATAGTCGAAGCGTCGAAGAAAGCCAACCGAGCCAGTCGATGAGTCCGACGACGAGACAAAGCTAACAAGCTGTAAATTTGTGAAAACCTGGCAAATAATGACGTTCTTCCTTCAAAGGGCAACTTTAAAGTCGCCAGCAACGGGATTTAAATGCACAATGCCTCGGAGAAGAAGCAAATCGCCCACTATGTGACCTTCGAGAGCCTTTTACAGCTGGCCAGCCCCTTATTCAAGGGACCTTGCAGTGCGACACCCTCATAAATCTTTGTAGGACGCTCAAGCTCCGACTCAGGATAATCCTTGCACTGCTTCTTCGAAAGTACCGTTGTTCCATTCGTCGAAACCGTGAACAACCGTCACGTGGGAATACGCGGGCGGTTGTTCCCTAGGTCTCGACGAGAAACGGGACCCGTCGCGTCTCTCAAGTTTTTACCTCAAGGATCCCGATTTTCTCCCCAAAATCGATACAACCCCCGCCGGAAATCGATATCACCGAGAAACCGGAGATCACGGATGGATCCCAAAGATATCCTGTCTCCTGTTTTCCAAACAGGAGGAACATCTTGATCTGCTCTCGTTTTGTCTTGTTGTTCGAGGGATGGACATCTGGCTTTGGGGGATGCGAATAATTGTGGAAAATGAGGAGAGGAGAGGAGAGGAGAGGAGTCGGTTCGAATTTCTGGGCATATCGGTGCAGGCAGGCAGGCAGGCAGGCAGGCAGGCAAAGAAACTTAGAGTCCCTAGCTAGCGGGGGTGTCCTATTAGCGTCGCAGGTCGGCCAGGGGAGGGAGAGCCCAAGGGAATGGGGCACCGGGAGTCAAGCCGGCCCATTAGGAGACATTTCGGTGGCAGATTGCAGGTTTGCCATTCATGTTAAGCTCTCGGCTTCTTTATTCCTTCTTTTTCTCTCGTGCTCCCATTGACGTTCTGCCGCTTCTGCTCCGCTGCAGGAGGCACAATGAGAGAGGAGAGAGGGCCGCGGCTCTCTGCCTTCTAATGAGCGCGTGCCGCTGACAGAACCATACTGCTATTATGCGCCTACGCCCCCCAAAGCACGTGCAACCCGGCAAGCTGCTCGATATATTTATGCGCTGCAGTTTTCCGCTCTTCGACGCGTCGGCTATTTCCTTCCTCCAACGCTATTCCATTCTGAGCCACTGGCAGGCTCCCAACGAACAGGATGATCCGTTGCTCCGGTAATCCAACGATCGACGATTTCGCCGATTCCCCAGCGGGAACGAAGGCGGGGGTAGTAGTAGGGTAGGTATGACGGTCGACACAAATTAGCGACATCATCGTACTTCCAGTGGAAATCATTTCCGGCGAGAGGGACGATTTCGCGGATCGCCGCAGGTGGCTGGACGGCGGGGGGTGGTTGGAGGGAAATCGTTGAAACGAGGCAGAGGGTTGGGAGTGCAGGTGCGTCGGTACTCGGCGAAGCCCGGTGCGACAATACTCGTCATTCGAGCTTCTCCAAGGAAATTCTCTCGCCACTGGACATTTGCGTATCGCACACGCTATCCCACAGCGTTCCATTAAATTTTAATGTCGCGATACTTTTCTTTTCTGCTTAAAAAGCGCCGTGCGGGGAGTTTGAAAATGCTCTCGTTGGAGGGTGAAGGTTTTTTGCGCTGGACGAGTAAGGGGGGAGGGGGCAAATAGAAGGGGAAAGTTGGACGCGAGTGCAGGTGCGTCGGTAGCTGACGGCACGCATCGTGCCGGACATCGTGTACGTTGCGTCGGGTCCGCGTGAATCACCCGCACGCCAATCAACCGTCCTCTATCGAAGGGTTCCAGACAGCCTTCTCGCCGTGCGGAGCAATTAAACGAGCGTAACTCTCCCACGCACGAGGAATTTTCACGCGCACGCACGTTAAGACCGATTTGCGGCCCGATAATGAGTCCAGCCCAACCTTTTTGCTACGCCCGAGGGGACTAAGACCCCCGATGAACCCCCCACGTGCACCGGCGTACACACACGCACACATTCGCGTTTACATTCGTACGTGCCAAGAGTAGCAAGATCGTTAAATATTTTATGTTCGCGTACCCTCGCTGCAATTAATAAAATTCATCAATTTTACATAGAGCGCTCATCCCTCTCCGCTGTCCGATTGCTTGGCGCGTTCAGTTTATTAGTTTGATTGTTCTGCTCGTGCGTGTGTACTTTTCTCATATCGGTGAAAAATCATGCGTGACGCGCGCACCCCTTGGAATTTTCGTGGAAATTTCGAAATGGGCTTCTCGTCGGCTCGACATCCTCGAGCGAAAGCAAATTAGATTCGAGTTGCTGCAGTTTTCCACACACTTCGCAGCAACCCCTCTTGCGCTTCCAGTGTACACAGGGCGGCGCTATCATGTGGGAATCTCACGTCCTGCCCGAACGTGGAAACGAACGAACGTTCGAAATTCGAGAGACTAAATGTGCTATTCGGAGCCGTTAGTGCAATTAACTCATCGATTTTCTCACAAGGCCCCCCTGCGAACTCGGGACAACGTGTGGGAATCCTGCGGCACGGACCCATCCCTCATTGGCTGAATTTCGAAGGAATCGTCGGTTCCGCGTGCGGCTCTTGATGACGCATCGATTTTTCTTCTGCGGTTTGCAGACGCAGTCGAGTGATTTCGCAGCGTAGACCGGGAGTGGAAAATTGCGCGAGTTTTTCGAGATTTTCAACGAGGGGGCGGGAGTTGTCGCGCTTGGATCCGACGGAGAGACACGAGTAAAAAGGAAATGGACTTGGCAAAGTGTAGGGGTTGTTGAACGAAGGCAAAGATTAGGATGATTCCTGAATCTGATTGCGTGTGTGAAACGATAGGCCGCCACTGACGACGAGCCGGTGGGCGCCTGGGAGAGCGTCGCGACGCTAAACGGCCGGCAAGTCGGCGGCACATCCGCTCGCGTGACACACTGCCACTGCAAGTCTCGAAAACTGGAGGGCCCGACCCAAGTCGATGCATCACGCTTTCATATGACTCAAAACTGCCGCCACTCTTTCGCCGTTTCTCTCGCGTAACAACCCCTTGTCCACTTTGTTTTTTTTTTCCATGACTCACCGTTTCGCGATAACCTAAACACTTTCACTGAGGGAATTTCTTTGCCGGCTATTCGCTCTTCCTAGTAAAATTCATTTTGCTATAACTAGAGTAAAAAAGAGCGCTGGAGGAACACGCTCGAAGACCGTGGGGGAGGACCTTGCTTAAAATAATAATCTCTACCAGGTTCTTACGCGAAGCTTCTGAAAAGTTCGAGTACTCGCTGGACGCGTCATATGTTTGTGTGACTCGAAACTCGTGAGTCAGCGACGTAACAGGATTAACGAAACCTCCGAGGGAATCTCCTCCGTTTGCCTCTTCATCTTCTTCCAGGAAAGCCGAAGGTCTCCGAGAACTTATTATTCTTGGAGAAACGCAAGTTGCGCGACAGTGATCATTTTGCACTACGAACAGCGGCGAGTACTCTCGCTTCATCCCCTTTCGAGGGAGCGGTGGATTGATTTTTATGAATTTTTTTCAAGGGCTTTTAAATAGGTTCAAGGGAAATTCTTTGAATTGAATTTTTGACGAAATAGATCGCGGCCTAAAAATTGTGTTAAAGGTAAATTTACGTATAATTTTGTGGGACATGATTTTCTCGTGCGATTTCAATGTAAAATGGATCAACGATGTCCCAGAAACTCGAATGGGTGACAATATAGGGGTAAGCTATTTAAAGCTACGACGCCAGTGGTGGAATGCGCTTTGCAGCGGTGAGCGTGCGCGACCCTGACAGAGAACGCTTGATCTCTTCACCGTAAACAAGATTAAAGGTCCAATTATAGAGTTCGTCTCGAAATTATTACGACTTCCTCTTGGAACTCCTCTTCTCGGACTCATCCTTCACACGCTTGATTCTCTATTTAAATTTTCACCCTTTATTCTTCATTCGGATTTCATTGAATTCTAAAATTTACCCCCGCTATTTACTCGGCACTGATAATAATATTTTAAAATAGAAAAATCCACATTATTCAAAAGGCTCGAGAATAGCACGAAACACCTTGATTACGGTGAAAGTGATATATTTTAAAGTTCGGCGAAACCCAATAGGAATATCTCTAGGATTAGCCCAAGCAATTATAGAATATTTCAGTGTCTATTCGTAGAAACGCTCGATTCGGATCAAACATAAAAGTGCATTTCATAATTGACAAAAGTAATTTTTCGCGTTACATTTTTTTTTTTTTGACAAAAAGCTCGTCAAATTTTTTTCCACGAAAATAATTGAATTGGCTGTGACAGTTTTTCGCTATAAAGCCCCAGTGATAAAAGTAGATCTTTGGTGCCCCATTGGCTTCAGTTAGATTTTCGTACCAAGCTTGTCGCGATGATTTTCATTCTGAAATTTCGGGAGAGGTGGGTTGCGCGAGGAGCTAATAACTCACTTGACCTTCTCGGAGGTGGAGGGTCGGATGTGCTGTTGAATCAACGCGTGGCGGCTTGTGGAACTATTTCAAAGCATCGTGTGTCATTGCGTGCACGCAATATTTAGCTGGCTCTCCCCTCTCCCCTCGCCCCGACGGAGGGACGGCGGCGTCGAGTGAGTTAGTGCGACGACGTCGTTCACAACCACGACGAGCACGACGAGCACGACGCCGACGACGACGACGACGACGACGACGACGACGACGACGTCTAGACACCACCACCCCACCCGTCATCCACTGATTTGCTCGTAGTAGCCTCGTAAAGCGAGTCAAGTCATTCTCAGCTTCGTCCACTGGCGCAGCAGCTGAAAGCCTGAGCTTCCTCTCCACTTAAGGCGAAAAATCCAGAAAACGCAGCCTCGCCGCGCCAGTGTCTGCCAAGCGAAACCGAAATATTCTTCGAATTTGCATTCGTAGAACATAGTTGTAAGGCGCGTAAGCTCCCGAAGCATCTCGTTACGGCAACGAGATAGGTGATTCATCCGATGTATCCGATGAAGATTTATCTAGTTTGGTAAAGAAGAAACAAAGAGGAAGAAAAAAATTATCGAATCAATGGGAGAATAGAGAAACGAGCGAGACAGGAGTATTATAAGTAGAGGAGAGTGGTTAAAACAAACGTTGATGCACGATGAGCCAGGTGAATCATAGGTGGGCAAATTGCGTGAGGCACCCTCGGTGCTGGCTCGCCCCTAGCCGGTGCGTAAAGACACGCATCCACGGCCAATTACAGTGGCGACGCATGCCTCGTCATGGGAGGTATGCGATCTTTCTCGATAAACGTCGAATTCTCGAAACCCACTGAATGCATACACGCAAAACAGTAACGGGCATAGCGTGAAATTGATTCGGAAAAAGAAACGTAATTTGATACTTCCTTTCTTGCGCTAATAAGTGAAACCATTTCTACGGCCGGCACATCTTTCTTATTTCCTTTAATAGTCTCTTTCGTCCACCCCTGTTCTTTCCTTATCTCTTTAATTGACTTTCTCCCCGACCCTTCATTTTCACGATCGGGCAATTTCACGTGCATCGCCGGTATTCCTTCGATTTGTGCGTGAACAATCGAATTCAACGCGCAGTACTTTTCTATGGATATATTCCTATGGTGATTCTCACGAAAAGAAAGATCGGAAGAGACAAACCCTGCGTGCGATTCAACGATTCGATCAAAACAGTGTAAGAATGCGTGTACGATGCAAATTTGCATGTACCACCACCATCTTCGAATCGGGGGAACACATGGCGATATTGGCGAATCACAGTCCTTTCAGCTAGGGAACTGATTAAAATGCAAATCTTTATCCATCAAAATTGGTACCGTACTTTCATGATTCACCGACTTCCCTTCCAACAGGAGAGATCAGGAGAGGATTGATATACGGCATGTTTCGCATGTCCCCTTCTCTCTTTATAAAAAAAATCACATTTTTATTAGTCTTACATCGAATCTTATGCATATATGATCAGGCTTAATATCCTAGGAAATATCCTAATAATCCGATGGATTTATGCGCCAAAATGCATATGTTTGTGATCTTATGATTTATGTCTGACTATGCGATCATCTCTTCTACTTAAAAAATCAAAGTCGTCGTAGAAAATCATTAAAGCCCCGCATGTTTCTCAAGGCACCTCGAAGATCGTATCGATTCTTTGGTTTCGATATACTTTTGCCATTTTAAAATTGATTTTAATGAAATCATAGAGCGTCTTTGCGAAAAGAGTCGGGAAAATGTAAGAGAGATGGATATGGAGCGAGAGAGTTAACATGTCGTATTTTAAACGGGCAATTTCACGAGTCCTTGGCCACTGTAGTGATTTCATCCCCTGAATGGCGTAAGGGCGCTAACTACCCTTATATCTACTTGCGACTACGCGAGGGACGTGCTCCCAGCCCTAAACGCATCTTGAACGCCTCAACAGGTCCATGAATAAGTTAGGGCAGACAGGAAGACGTAATAGATTTTCAGCCTCCGTGTTGCAAAGGGCTTTCTTCAAAATTGCGGTCTGGCTGAGACCATTATAGTTTCGTTCTATTTTCCACGTGTTCTCTGTAGCATCGTAGGAAAGCCTCGAGCCATGATTTCTTCCAAATATTCTATCCGAAGCTACTGAAAAATAGCCAAATCGCACGTGTATCTCGCTGAGAAAATATTTCGACACGGGGAGAGTCTCCTCGTGTCGTAAGTAGGCAGAGGCAACTTTATTCGAATTTAGCGTCCTCGCGCAGGAAAATAAATTGGATAGCGTGCCGAGATCGGCAGTGGAGGACGTGCCGAAAGCTGCTCGCAGCTTGCAATGAATTTGCATTGAAAGTGGCTCCTAAACGTTTTCTCCTAGCTTGCCGCGATTCGCGTCCAACTCCGCCAGATTGCCAAGTAAATTTCCGACAAATTCGATATTAACTCTCTTGATATATTCCAGTACGTGCTGTGCATGGTCGTCGCCGTCGAAGTTGATATAGACACGATGTCCCACGAAATTATGAACAACTTTCGGGAAACTGTGATTATGCAACTCCCCGATGCAATATTAAGTTTCCGGGAGTAATTTGCCAAGTCTCTGCGTGTGTTCTTTTCTTCTCTTTTTGTCAGAAATAACATAGAAATTAGCGGGGACCGTAGTGAATTTCAATAACGTGCCTCATCTTCCCTCGAAAACTTTATGAAGTTGCTGCGCTCCTCCTCGAAATTTAATGCGCTTCGACAAATTGTCGAGGTACATTCAATTACTGGTGCGATGATATCTTTTCCGTCTCCATCGCCATCGAATAATTCGGCTAATTTGCAATCTCGATAATTGCTCGGCTCGAGATTTTGCACGAGCGACGTGGAACAACGGGGAAACAGAAGAAACGTTTGTCTCGGTTAATTGCAAGTGGGTTTCTATCCGAAACTAGTTCAATCTTTCAAGGTGAAGCAAATATAGCTTGGCAATAATTCAGTCGAGCCAATCGTAGCCTTACTACGATTCGAACGTATTTCGATCGTGGGAGACAAACGCGAGCGTCCCCTCACGATAATAATGATGTCGATTAATTATTTTTACTACTACCGACGGTCTAAAAATGTGTCGCCGTAAAACACGAAATGTCAGTGCCGCAGTATCCTTTTTTATGGTGAATTCTCTAAAAAATTAATTGGTCCCTGTATCGTCGTCGTGGCTATACCGTGCCGCGTGAATATTTCAATATTGCAATAAAAGACGAATAGTTCCGAGTAAATTGTGAGACTATGCGTTAAAACACGAAAGGCGATTTCCCCGGGAAATAACGCTCGATAGCCGCTCGATTCGATTCTTGAGGTGGACGGAGAATTCTCCGAATGCTTCTGGTGCATCAGCTCGAAAATAATTACGTAATTTGTGTCCGTGCAGTAATTATAGCTTCCGGCCGGCCTTTGTTCGGTGGATGGAGCATAACAATGGTAATTAATGAAATCTTATGGTTGCGTACCTACGAGGTAGGTGGCGGAGTGCGTATAAATCATAGCTGTGCCATGGGGCACCATATGGTCACTGTTCAAAGGCCCCCGCTCACGCACTACACCTAACGGGTGTCCATGGTGACCACGTGCCTCGGAAGGGGAGAAAAACATCGCAGCCATCGAATACTCATAGAATCGAATATATTTTTCTTCGACCCTTCCTACTTGATCGAGAGAAAAGCGTCCCATTAACCAAAAAGTCCAACTCCTCCTGTACCAGCGTCCCGATGCTCTCCCCCTTTCGCGCTGGAAGAACTGGAGAAGAAATGACAAATAAAAATTGAGTTCCCGCACGATATAATTGCAAGTGGAAATTCAACGGGGAAAGTTTTACTCGTCGGGGAGAAGTTTCGTCGGTCGTCGCGACCACCCCTCTCGGTGCGGGGGCATGGATTATTATCCACCGTGTTCTCTCTCGTAAGGGAATATTACCAAGCGTTGTTTAAATTTGAAAATTAGCCGATGTCGGGAAAGAAAGTTGGAATCACGATGCGAGGCTCGTGCTGTTTTCACCTGTGTCTCTTGGCGGGTCGATGTAATTGAGGGTGAGGGGGAGAGAGAAGCGGAGAACAAGCAAAAAGAAGGGAGTAGAGAATCCCACATTAGTCGTTTTTGTATGGAAAAAATGCGAGTGTGTACGACTCATTGAAGAAGCCAGCATCGGGTCGTCCCTTTCCCCACGTATCGATCCGTCGACTCTCCCGAGTCCTTCGTATTAAAATTGCGCGTATGATTGCCCCCCACCCCCCTCCATATGCTCTGATTGTTTTCAGAATCGCATCGCTTCAAAAAATGCACGCTCCGTATTACCGTGTTTATACTTTACAATTTCTACTGAAACTCCGCTTTTCCATACTCGCTCCCTTCCCCCACCCATTACCGCTACTTTTCCCCGGCATTTTGAAACATTTCAAAGTAAACGCAAGCTGTGGAATCGGATATCGACGCGCGTGGAAAGGGTATTGAGGAAACATTACGATCGCCACAGAACAGTGTCCACGACACGCGAGGGTATCTGGCACCTTCGCCGAGAGGCTCGTCGCCACTTTTTCTCGATAATCTCGAAATTTCAGCGAGGACGAGCAGTGGGGGGGCGCGAATGTCAGTCGCGCGGAGCTGCGTAACATACGGTCGTAACTTTCGGAGAGTACTCGGAGGTAGCTCATCGAAAAATTAACAATCCGAACCCTGCTTTTCTTGCTGTGGGGTACCGGTATATCGTATAAATCACATCGCGAGCAACGACGTGTGGCGTGCGTGTATTTGGACACGCAGACGCGTGCGGGGAGTGGAAATGGCGGTATACGGGGGTGCCCCCTTGCTCGTGGGGTGAGTCATCACCTGGCCGAGGGGGTAGGCGAACACGGGGTGGAAAGGGCAGGTGAGCGAAACGCAGACGGACGCAACCGAGGGGGACGCGGGTATCGCAGTCCCCTCCCCCTCTTGCTCGAGGAAAAGGGGGAACGTCAAG
The DNA here is from genome assembly GCA_037305995.1 of Sclerodermus sp. 'alternatusi'. NCBI lineage: Eukaryota > Metazoa > Arthropoda > Insecta > Hymenoptera > Bethylidae > Sclerodermus > Sclerodermus sp. 'alternatusi'. The sequence goes on from CM074550.1 coordinate 3,306,279, forward strand.
GTGCGTGCGGAATACGCGCCGAGGAAAGTATCGGCTTTCATTAAAATTACCTGCCAGCGGATCGATTTGCACGCACCTTCGCGTACCTTCGCTACAGCCGCGCGCACATCTTCGCCTTTGGCCATTTTCCCTAAGCAAACGAGCAATCGAGCCTCTCCTCGATCATCCACGATCACGAGAGTATCGACGATTCTAATGACATCCCGCAGCTGCGCCTCGATCCTCCTAATCGAAATCTCACCGAGAAATTTATTCCTTTCTCGCGTTTCTTAGCGTGGATCCGCGCGCGAGAGGATTCCGTCCCTCGGCGCGGTCCCCAGCGATCGGAAGCGTGAGCGAATTAGGGAAGGACCTATAACGCGTGTACGACGACGGCTGCATCCGAGAGGAACGTCATTAACGGGAAGACCAGAGTCGGAGATATCGTCGGATGTTGCGCGGACGAGAGAGCGCTGCCACGGGGAAGGTGGTACTTTCTTGGGAAATCGATTGGATCTTTAAGAACGCGTCGAATTGCATGCTGCAAAAATGTTCCTAACGAGTCCCAAGACTTGAAAACTTGGCATAAGTTATGATCGAAGAATCGAGCCTCTTATTATAAAAATTATGGGGCACTACTGCGCTCTAAGGAAAATGAGAGCCTTTAGATTTAATCACTTTCCAAGGTTCACGCTTCTCCACTTTTCCCTCCACTTTCTCAGGGGTGGTTTCCTTCGACGTGCTCGCCACCCTGTAAGGACTCCGGGGAACTTGTTGAAAAAAATTGAAGAAAAAATTTGTAGGCGGCTAGTGGCGCTAATTTTTTCCGAGCTCTCAGGTTGAAAATGGGCGTGCGAGCGTTTTGATCCTCGAAGGGTGACTGACTTGTCTTCTAGCCACAATGCCGGAAAGATCTTTTACTCGCTTGTGTCACCGGAGGGTTTAAACCTGAATCGGTCGGGGGTTAAGTAGGCGAGACGAGTGTCTGGTCTACTACAAAAGAGTCCCGCAGGTTTTCAGCGGTAGCTTTAAAATAACTAACGCCCACAACTGCGGGAAAGGAAATGAAAGCGAAGCGAAGATACGATTCGTCGAATCTTAAGAGATACGCGCGAATACAGGTATTGATGTACACGCATGTATGTGTATGCGTGGTGTTGCTGAAAAACCTATGGGATTCGTAAGAAATTCTACTGCGTGTTTTCCTCAGTCGCTTTAATTTCAAGTAAAATCACTCCCACCCGGTTTTATAAATAGGCGCAATATCGAGCATTAGATATGTATATACGTATCCCAGTTTTAGTTATTTTCATCCATTGCGAAGAATGCAAAGGTCGGGATCGTCCATTTTATTTTTAACCTGTAATAATATTTGGCGTATCCTTAATAAATCCTGTAAACCGCTGCCCTGAAATTTTAATATCGCTCGAGAGTCCTCTCGTCTTCTAAGCTGAGGTTTCGCCTATTTTTGTTCCCCGCTCTGATTCGATCGTTCTAATCTACTCCATTAGGAAAGAATCCTCCAACACTTGGCGGCACACGTTCGATCAAACTGGCAGAGCGATAAAGTTCGAACGAGTAGTTTTCATGCGAGGATTGCTTTAACGACACAAAACTTGTACATTATTTAGCTTATAAAGTATTCCAAGACTCCGTATTACTATATGAGCTTATAAAAGATAATCGATACGAGGAAGAAAGCCAGAGCTCCTTATACGTAGCATGAAAATCGATAAATATAAATAAGCGCGCTACAAAAATGTCTAGACTCAAACAAGTGGACGATGATGAACCTTGATCATCCCAGTCTATCTCGTTAGGGTGTTCCTCGAGCGCCAGACGCAGCAGGAATGCAAACTTATGGGAATCTATGAAAAGCGACGTGTTTTTATTGTGCACTTTGCATGCAATTTCTTTCCAGGACTCTACAAACATTTTTCGGGGGTTGCGAGTGGAGTACACGGGTACCTCAAAAGTAAGCTGCCTGCTTTCATTCACCGGGTACCTCTCGGATGCACCAAGCTCAAGGGGGGCATCTGTATGGTTTCTTACCATAGGTCGCATTACGTCTTTTCATTCATGAAAACCCACGTGGAGTCGCACACGTATGCACGCACGTGCGTGCGTGCGTGCACTCCGTGTCGGGCCACCTTAAGGTCTCCGTCTTGTTGTCTCGTCCTTGTTCCTCTCACGGCACGAGCCACTTTCATTCAGTTTTACGCGCTGCTCGTGCCTGTAAAAGAACCGTAGCCGCACCAAGTATCGGCCACTCGATACGGAACGTTGCACCAGGTGTCACTTCCGGTTCCGCGAGAGCGACGCTCATTACGAGAGCCACTTATTTAATTACGAATCGTTAATAATAATTAATTGGCGGCAACTTGGCCATGAGAAATGACATTTGTCTTTCTTTCATTTTTTTTTTTTTTTCTATGGTTTCCCTTGGATGGTACGAATGTATCGTGCGCGTGTGCGCGCGCGTAGCATTATCCGGTAAAATTCATGACGTTCCGCTCTGAGGTCACTTGGCGAGAAACGTCATTTCCTTGGATATTTTCCGGATTTCCTTGTTGTCTCGAATATCTCGCTGGTGCGGGGGATAAACGGAGTTGCGGACGAGCGCGTAACGCTACTCGTGGCCGGAACGTGTGAGTTACAGCGACACGCATCGAGAACGCACGCACCGGGACATCCGGTTCCGCACGAGCGGAGCTCCCCACATCCGAAAGAGCGAGAACGTGAGACGCTGAATGGAAGAAAGATTACGACCAGCCCGTCCTGAGGGTTGTTCTCGAAATGTCCCCGGGTCCTTGCGCAAATAGCCTTCGGTTACAAGGTGTTACGCGTTACCGACAGGTCCTACTCTTTCCTGATCCATTACCAAATAGAACTATCATCGAGCAACTCTCTAACCCCGACGCGTTTCGTATTTTCATTGAAAGCAAATCGAAGGAAAGTAAGTGCCGGAAAGAAACTGCTTCCGAGCATTTGCGCGACGGTGCAACCGACGAAGTTTGTTCCAAGCGATTTGGCAGGCCCAGGCCGTATGCTGGCATCCAGGAAATTCGTGCGGAGGGCAGATCGCGAGGCATCGCCATAACCCAGAGATTAGCTGGTAAAGGGTTCTCCTCCAAAGAGCGGGGAGAGACGTTGTGCATTCGTAGAACGACGAGAAAGCGTGCGTTACGATGAATAAAATCGGAAGAATGAAATCTGGTTCCAAGCTGAGGGTAGCCGGTCCTGAATATCCGGATGGCAGTCATGTGGAACGTACAAGCGTTGGACGACTCTTGGCAATTTCGCATCTGTTCATGGCACACGCGCGTCAAAGGATTGAACGAATCAGCGAAATTCTATTTTTCGAAAAAGAGCGTGGACCGCCGCGCCACCCCTTTTCAGAATACAGCTTGCTTCCCAAATACCGACAATGGACGTTCTCCAATGTGAAAAAGCAAGCCAAACAAGTTATGAAAGAGTATCTTGAACAAAGAATGGCTCAACTGATGAAACAATTTTCGACGAACAAATAAAAATCAGAGAGCGGACAAACACTGTAAACTCCCATCCGGCTTCCCCATAACCATATCTTTTCGCAAGTGCAATCTTGTCGATGTTTCACTTTGGGATATTGTTATTAATTCGACCAATGATGTTAATACGCTCGAATAAAAAATACGATAGATCCTTTCACCGTTCGGGATATTCGTTGGTACTTTCAGTTTTGGATGCTACCCTCTCACTATAGGTTTTCCACGGAGGAGAGATATCGGCTGCTTTTGAGTTTGGTGAAATTTAATAAGCGACTCACTTAGGCATTCATGATCTGCATTTGTTAACATAATTGATTCAACGGAGAAATGCGTTAGTAGTTTCGCATCTGTTGGGGCGCGTGCGAGGGTGGCTTGAAGAATCTCCAGGTGGCCAGACGAACCTCCAGATTTCAGCTTTTCGTTTCACCTCGTTGCACCCTTTCCGCATCGCTTCCTTAGAGTGGCGGGGGTGGAGGGTTAGATTGAAAAGGAAAGAGTTTTGCCACGTGCTACCTTTCCAAACACACAACGTCGGAAATAGAAAACCTCCCTTAATCCGATAATTAAACACGGCTGGAATATGATTGCATTAAAATCTAAAATTTATCCCCTTATTCGAATGATGGAGCGACTTAAAAATTAAGAAGGTCAAACTATTCCAAGTTGCCTTCCTTTAATTGTAGCCTATTTTCACTTCCATTTAAATATGCAGAACCACCACTGTATTCATAGTCCAAGAAAACCGATGAGAACCTTCGAATCTTAATAAATTGATCAAGTTTTTCATCCCTTACAAATCTTATCTCGACGTCCATTGTTTTCTCTGGCTGGAGCCAAATTAAACTGGGATGGATCTCTGGGAGACTCTCGCGACATTACCGGAAGTAGTTCATTAAAACAGAAGCAGTTTAATCGGAGAAACGTTTATCAGATATTCGGCGGGGGTTTCTCAGTGGAGATTTCATTGACTAAATAAAATTTTCGCGGACATTTAGCCACCGGGTTGAGATATCTCCCCTGGAACCTTCGCTCTTCACCCCTTGGCAATGTCATCGAGGGGTGCCTGCAAGAGGAAGGGAAGGGAAGGAAATGGAAGGGGAGGGGAGAAGAGAAGAGGAAAGGGAGAGAGAGAGAGAGAGAGAGAGAGAGAGAGAGAGAGAGAGAGAGAGAGAGAGAGAGAGAGCATGTACGCAGCTGGCTGAACTCGATGTCACAGACTTCGACTTACAATACTGCTAGGCTGCCACAATGCATGATTTTCGCGGCATTGTTTGCCAGTGGCACGACCTCGACGCACGCGTCCTGCGCAAATGGATGAATACGCGTTCCTCGAGGCCGAAACTAGCCTGGTGTGGCGTGGCGTGGCGTGGCGTGTGCCGGCGCGCATGCACCTCTACCCCCTTTCATCCCCCTGCCATTATTCTTCCGATCCCCGAACCAATGCTTCTTTCTACTTAAATATATGCAAGCATCCACTAGAATTTCGAATCCCTAATGCGATTAGTTCGGCTATCGAATTACGAAACACGATATTCCAAACATTTCAGTCTTTCCGACGGTATTCTATTCCAAAATAATCTTACAATTTCAATGTAATGGCTAAATATTGAAATTCGTCATGACAATGTGTTTGAGGAGCGTGTCTTCTCGATGAAAAGTTTACATGAAAATATCCTAATCAGAATGGAGGAGGCGTATTCTATTCGTACAGGATGAAAATTAGGGATGAGAATAGTTTGAGGAAAAGAAAAAAAAAATGAAAAAAAGCGACGCATTCCTTTTTATAAATCGTTACTCCTTCGGAATGTGTGAGACATCTCGAGGGCCTTTTCGTGTGTGGATGTGATACGCAGGGTTTCCTCTGGTGGGATTTGTGTAATGTTGTTAGGGGAGGACGGCAGTCGAAAGTGGCTAAAGAAATTAAGGGTATGAATGGACTGGTATTCTTAAGTGCGCTGACCTGTTCCTTACACGGAGGGTGAACCACCACCACCACCACCGCCACCACCATCGTGCATTCTCAGAATAAAAGAAACAGGTCCTTCCGGCCTGCCAATGTTGGCACAACTACAATAGCAAAGGAACGACTGTATTAAACGTTATCTAACAATTGGAATTTCATGCATTTCTCTTTAATCTACATCCTTATTCATAGTTGGTCATTATCGAATTAAACACTTGCTCCTTTTATCCACACACACACACATACACACACACAGTTTTCTAACGATGTAATAGCCGTGCGTGGCGAATGAAAAAAATAACGTGATGCACTTAAGCCACATATGGAAACACGAATCACCGATGGCAGTAGATAGATGCATCTATCTACATAGTAATTGCATTGCTAATTAATTAATAGGTAAGCATCGTGGTGTTATTCGCGCGTAAACAATACGCCATATGGGTTGTAGAAATGAGTTAGCTGCGGAAGATGACACATTGTCATTTGAATAAATAATCCATTAGTTAATGCAAAGTGTAGATATTAATAAACCAAATACGCGTATCAACAAATTTTTATTTCGATTAAAGTGACGCGATTCATTTATACATAATTGCGGATTATTGATGAATCCGTCACGTGTTCCAGATCAGTCTCAAGCTCGGTTCCTGGAAGCGGCCAAATATTCGCTTGTAACGCAATCTGACAGTCGATATTACATAGCTATCAACGTAATTAACGTGATTAAATGAAAGAGCTGGATAATTCAAGCACAAGCTCTTCGCTAGAGTAGATTGCGACCGTATAATATCTTTTTTCGCTTATCCCTCCTGGAAGGTGCGAACATCTCCACTGAACGTAAATTCAATGGAATTAAATTTATTAGAAATTTTTCACGACGATACCTCCTGATGCATAGATATGGAGTTTTTATACGCATCTGCGTACACCGCGTGCCACTCTCGTGCCAGAAGAAACACATATGCCGTGGAATTAGGGTAAAAATGAAACAAAAAAAAATAGCATTAGAGATTAGCCGGGAAGTTACGAAACCACGGAAAACTGTTTACGGCTAACTCGACGCTAAACGCCAAATGCCGCTGAGCGCGTCACGCGATTCTTTTATCTTGCATCGCTACTTTTAAGTTACAGTCATCTATCGGCCGATTAGAATCGTGTATATTTTTATGATAGATTAGTACACACGGAAATAAAATCATCAAGCGCGTTAATTAGAAGAACCACGGGCACTTCCGTCAACTCGATCGATTACTCCGACCTATCGTAGATTCCACCGACGATAAACGTTCAATTATCAATGGCAAGCAGGAATCGATCAATGATGTTCATCCACGGAGATTTGTTCAGATTCGTCTCGTGACTTCGTCGCTAATTTAGGAGGGAGGGGCTATCGTTTCTTCTTAAACGCGCGCCGAGGGAACCATCCGGAGGACGAAGAAGCTTCCTCCCCTGATAACAAATGACATTTGCACACAGGAGGAGATGGATCACTGTAACGCTGGTCGAGATCGGAGTGTCGTTATTGATGTTTGGGTAATTCGCATGCATGCCGGAACGTCCGAATTAGTTTCGCGAAATTCGTTTGCAAGGCAAACATCATTCGCAAGCAAAGGCGGACGGCAAACATGTGCTCGTTTTGGTACTTAAAGTGATTGAGGCAGCGATCGATCTGAAATATTCCATGATTCCTACAGAGTTCGTACCGCACACACACTCCTCTATAATTAATCCACTGACGTAAACCAACCGACGAAACAGTAACCAGGAGTAAAGAACTTCGGGGGACACGATCGCGGCAATGGGACCTGCGATATACTCCAACAAAAAGGATCGTCGTTTCACTCCCATTCTGGATAAAAGTTCCGTCCGTTATTCGCGTCTAATTAGGCTAATTCACTCGAGTCTCCTGGAGAGCGCGCATTCCGATGAACAAATATATTTTATCGCGTTAATTAATCTTGAATGGTCCTGCGGCTATTACCGTAACCAGGGGTAGCGTCCTGTAGAGGCAGATAATTGAGATACCGAGCGATTTCTTCTTCGGGGTTGTTCCACGTGGGGCTGTCGGAATAAAATTAATCGCGGCTCATTTTACGGCTAACGCCACACGTGGTGGTGGTGGTGGCGGTGGTACATCTTGAAATTTATGAGATCTCGTGTCGAGAAAGTTTTTATGTTTTAGATGTGCCTGATGGCTTACACGCCGCAAACATCTGCTCGTTTCTAGTCAGCTTATCTTCCTGACGATTTCAGAAGGTTTCGGAAGTCTGCTTCCATGGACTTGGACACGCAAATTGTCACGGCTTATTCACGCTCGTTTCGATAGCATCTCGTCACTCCGATGTGATTACGATTTCTCTTAATTCTCCAATTAAGGAAATTGCGAGCAATTCGTTTTCGCCTCGGTATTCGTTTTCTTGTAGCCTAAGGCTCGATAACGTTCGTGCGAAATAATATAATCACCATCGTACGATTATACTTCATGAATTGCTAGTGATTGTCACTAGTGGTCTCTCTCTCTCTCTCTCTCTCTCTTTCTCTGTGTCCCCCCATGCAACCCCATGTACTCGGCACGCGCCACCACTGCTACTCACGCACACTCGTGAAATTTCTTGCTCCAAGGGGATGATGGAATCTGCTCTCCTCTCCTCTCCTCTCCACTTCCTGCATGAAAATTAATCTACTTGTCTCGCATTCGACTCGTGAATACACTGAAAAATGAACAACACGACCGAGAACTTTGTTCCCGTCGAATCTGAGGAAGACGAAAATTCTCTTAGAGGGAGAGACAATAATTTGACGGCACAAACCTAATTATTGATTCGCGGAGAGTCGAAAAGGGTGTTTTTCCTTGGAAAACGTAAATTTTATAGGAAGGGGAAGCGTCGCGGATTGATTTGGTACATTCTAGAGCAAGCGTTGGATAAAAGCAGTGTTAGATGCGAGTGGCGAAGGTTTCTTAGTTTGATGTGGATGAAAATGTGCACGCGTTGGTATTCAGTACAAAAAGAGGGGGAGAAACAAAGGGAGCTCCGAGGAAGAGAAAGATGGTGGGTCCTGCCCCCCTTAGGCGCGTGCGTCCGCGAAGCCCGGTGCAGGAAGGTTTTATAGGGTGCACCCTCGATATACACACATGCAGATAGGGCCAGGTGGTGTGACGTGGCTCTCTTATGGGGGCATGCATGGGGGTCTTGGGGGCAGCTGCAACTGGAGCCGACAATGCAGCAAAAAAAAAGTGGGGGGATCCACGGCGTGGTGGTCGACGCCGATTAGAACCCTAGAAAATCCATAGGCTTAGGCATCGCGCTATATCCCTACCTAGCCGCTGTCTGAAATTTTTATTGGGGTGCCGAATTTTGCTAGGCGTGATTACGACCTGTCTTTCTCTCGAATGACTCGACCAACTTTCATTAAATCCTCGAGAACGTTCCGAGCCACAAAAACTTGCACTCGTTCGATTATCAAAAGTCGTCCAAACGATCGCTCAAAATCGAAACTGTGCAACACCGTAATTGAATATAGCAAAACAAAGCAACAGATCGTTCTGTTATCCCTGGAAGTTACGGGTGATCCATTAATTAGCGAATGAACGTAAAGGGGGTGGAATTTCGATGGAGAAGGAACAGGGACTACGCCATTGAAAGTATCAGAGAGGCACGTCACCGAGCCTCCTCAAGCTGCGCTTCTAAGACACGTGACTCTCTGTAAGAACTATGACGTCACCGCTAAACGTCACGCTAGGATAAAAAGCAGGTTGCATTCGAATCAGTACAGTGGGTGCAGTTGTAAAAGCATTCACGTATACGTTTTCACGGCCGGCTGCTTACGCCGGGCCACCTTGCAAGGGTGTTGCTCCTTCGTAAGTACACACAAAGACGCACTTGGAGGGTAAAGCCACAAAGACGCACACCAACTCAGCCATCCCCATATCAAGATCGTAAACTCGAATCTAAAGGAAGTGCAAGGTGTCTGTTTATTCAATGCCCCCCCGCTTTTGCGAGATAGTTCCGACTATCTAAGATTTCGTCATTCGAGCAAATTCCCAATGTTTCGAACCCTTTCGTCTCCACCCTCGACACCCTTCGATCTTGAAATTGCAGAAATTAACGAGGTGTCGATCAACTTGGCTTTGTCTTCTGCCTATCGATCGTTGATCGAGACGCTTTGGGAATATGGTGAAAAAGTGAGAGAGAGAGAGAGAGAGAGATAGAGAGAAAGAGAAAGAAAACGAGTAGTAGAAATACAGGGGGTTGTATAGGGCATGGCAAGAAAATCCACGAAAGCATCTTGCACCCTTTCAACGAAACGCGTTTCGAGCACGTTTCGCCGAATAATTCTGCGTGTGACAGAAACTTGGACTGCCGTGACGCCACGCGCTGACACGATCTTATCTATGAAAATGCATGGAAATAAGGTAGACGCAAGCCGCAATATCGGCACGAGGCTGGCAACCGTAGCACTGCGCCTAATAGTCCCTGCCGATTGGCAAACCCATATCTCCTGCCTACTTGGCCACGCGCTACCACACACACACATGCACCATTATTATTCACGCACACGCATACACTCTCGCCCAAAGATCCCTCGCCATCGCCAGCACCAGCACCATAATTATCACCTTGCTAATCTCATACGCGGAGTCTGATCTAGTCTCTTACTTGAAATTTACCTTGTCCAATTGACGAGTCGAGTGAAACGATTCGCTGCGATTCGACTGTGATGAATGTCGCGATTAATTGGTTATTGCGCGTGGTCGTTAGCTGGCAGTATCTTGCGTTACGTCACAACAGTGGACTCAGCGACAGAATGTTCGGACAGCCTGTGCAGGAGCATCGATAGTGCGAAAGGGTATCGCGCGTGGAGTAGGAGGCTTTTATCGGTGTTTTTTTTTTTTTCACGATTGAGCGCAACCTATCAGCATAGATAATGGAAACGTCAAGATGATCGATGCACAGTCGAAACAAAAAAGGAAAATCCCGCTAGGGTTGCCGGAGAATCCTTGGCTATTTACACATGGGGAGAGGGGACCGATGGAGACAGGTGTGATATGGGAGAGATCGCACGGTGCGGGAGCAACGCCAACTGATAAATCCGATAGGATTGTAGGGAAGAACGGATAACGCGACGCTCTTATCCGTCGGTGGACTTCGTCAACGAGTGCACGCGACGGTGTTTGTCCCGGCGATAATTGTGTTTGCCTCCGGGAGAAGCGACTCCGTTTGTTGACGAAAAACCAAAATCGATCGGCCGAGAAGACTTTGAAGCGGCGTTGCAAACAAATCGGCCAGCTGCCGGTACCACCTCCCTAATGAGGACGCTCGATCGAAGTCTCTCCGAGACCGGCAGAGCCTCTTCCGTCTCTAGGAATCCCTCAGGCGGAACTCCACACGAGGTTTCGTGAAAAAACGTTTACCGATCTTCTCGGAAGTCTCTCCGCTTTTCCGAGAGAAGAGAACTTCCGTTTCCGGGGGAGTTTCTCTGGAAGTCAACGACCGGCCGAAGCGGCTCAAGCTCCGTTAGGTCCCGGAGGGTTGGTCCCACCCTCTCCGGGAAAGCGAAACAGTTCATCTTGAATTGTTTATTTTCAAGCGCACCCCTGAAGAAGGAGAAGTTGGCCGGGCTAAGTTTATCGCGTTCATCGGCATTCGATCGTCACTAATGGAACAGATGCAGCAGCCGAAAGTTCCAGGAGGCACTTGCGGCTTGAATAGTCACTCGTCGAACGGCGATTGCGCGTGGGATAGGCTAGTGGCCGTACAAGTGTGCCCCAACAATAACCAATTCCGCGTTTCTTCCTCCCGCGTAAGGAGATACGCATCTGTGCGTGAGACCTCGATGATGCGGGCACGCGTCGCGCACAATGCCAAAGGCCCTCGTGATATTTCCAAAGACCCAAACGAATGCGCACGCGTTCTTGTTCACGCGTCGTTGCACCCCCTCCCCCGACGATACTTGCGAATATCGCGGATTATCGCAAAAAACTATGCCAGCGATCGCCGGTACATCCCATACAGGTTTTTTCTGCATTTTTGTAACTTGGCAAAAACCTTCGAATATCTTCGCCACTGGAATCGAGGGATTAAAGTCTCTTTCCTATTCCAAGCGAGAAAAAAGACCCATTAGAGAGACATGAGCGAGGGAGAGAGAGAGAGAGAGAGAGAGAGAGAACGTAGCTGGAGGGTGAAACTGTTGAAAACGGTGTAGGTCTGGAGGCGCTTGCTCTCCCATTATGAAAAGGCGAGTGACGCTCGAACGGGTGCGGGGTCAATCGTCGTGGAATAAAGAAACGAGTACCAAAGTGTCGCCCCGTGTCAAAGGGTTCCTTTCTTCAGGCTCGCAGTTCCACTTCCAGCGAGCAAATTACGCGCGTGGTCCAATCGCCTGTTCTTAACGACGTTTGTCTCCCGTTCGCACCCTCGATTTCACCCCCTCCCCTCTAGTTCCCAAGAAACTCTTAAAAGCGGAAATCGGTAAATCGTCCGCGTTAAGTAGGAACTCCTCGTATCTGAAGTGTAGCGACCGCTGACGAGCGTGGGTCGATGACCCCATTTTCCAGATTTTAGAGAGTCACGAGCGAAGCTGGTAGCCGAGTCTACTCCAAGGGTATGGCGTAGGGAATTCCAGTGGTATTGAATTTAATAGTTTTTAGCGGGGAGCGAGAGACGCATGGAAAATTAATATAGTTCTGTAAAGAGGAGTCAATGAGCAATAGGGCGAAATTTGATGGGGCGACCAGTGAAATGTTAGGCGCGCGTGAATGAGTAGATAAGGTTGGCCGAGTGGTTCGGATTCTTTTCCTGCCGGCGGCAGTAGCAATGATTGCGTGGGTTCCTACTGCCGAGGGGAGATCCTCCTCCGCTTTCTGCGTGTCGTACTCGAACTCGAACTCGAACTCGAACTCGTCCACGTGGGGGGCGGCCACTTACGCATCTGTCCACCAGCATCCCTCGGTAAACACACCGCAGAACACACACGCACGAAACACGCAGGAATCGGACTGGCATATTGGCCACATGCCGCGTGAGTTTCCACCGGTATCTTCCGACCTGGAAACTCCACGAAGATCTTAATCGTGGAAGCGGCACCCACCCACGAAAGACACTGGCAATAATTCTAAAACCTCGTCGTATCTCGAGTGCCGATCGCGCTTTCCCCGTATATTTCCTCGACGAGCGGTTTTCCCACTTACCGCTGACAAATTATTATCGTCGTTTCCATCTAGCGGAGCAATCGACGCAATTTCCAATTGGAATTGGCCCGGACGAATTTGGCTCTGTCTATCCCGTTTGGACGCCCAGGCTCTTTATCGCGCATCGCTGAGAAATATAATGATGCAACGAGCCCTCTATTGCGTTAGTTTTTAATATCGCGTTAAAAATCGATCGGAATCGATGTTTTAGCGGAAAATGTGTTTGCTCAATTATTACAAGGCTTTAATCGTCTGACTGATAGTTTATTTACAAGCGACGGCTGCTGAAATTATTTTGCCAGATAGATGTTTAGCAATAAATTATTATTGGCAAAATGTTGTTTTTATCGAGAATAGAATTAGCAGATTAATGTAGAATTCCGTAAAAATTTAAAATATAATGCATACGCGTATTATATAAAAAGAGCGGCCCGCGAATGTAACAACTAATGGCAGTTTATTAAAACTTTAAAAGCTTATTCTGTCAGGTTTATCGATTTATTAGCTTTCCACGAGTAATCTAAATCTCTCGAATGACGGTTACCTGGAAAATGGGAGCTACTCGTACCAGCATGGCCCATCAAAGTTTTTCGAGTAACCATATTTTGCGTAATTTTAGATTGAATGTGGGTCCCAGCAGGAGTCTCGGTAAACGAAATTCTTTCATAGGTAGCTTCTTACGGTGAGAACTCTCGTCGCTGAGATGAACCAATAACAAGCTTATAATAATCGTTAGACGTCTTGAATTTGATGGGGGTTGGAATGGAGGCGCCTCCGAAGCGAAGATCCGCTTTTATAACGAGAGTCGAGTTTTTCTAAAACCTTCCAGTGCCCCATATCAGTGGAGATTTTAATGTTATACGGGCGCAATGTGTGCTCACCACAATGCGCGGGATTTAAATTCCTTTGGGATTCAAAGATTCTGGCATTAACTGCGGGTAGATTCTACTCCCCTCTGGAAGTAGCTACTCGAGTAAGCGATACGAGATCAATCATTCTAACGGATCTAATGCCGAAGCTCGCTTCATCCCTAGGATTCAGCCCGAGTCCAGTCAAAGTACGAGAAGAATTCGATAGAAGCAAGGATATCGCGGAGAAAAACCTAAGTACTTTATAAAGAATATTACGAACTGAATTGTCCATGTCTTGGCTAATTTCCCAAGTATGCGTTGTCTTCTGTGCGTAAAATCTTTTCGCATTCTTATTAGATAACTGGAGAGCAGGCTGTCTTAATTGCAATTTAAATTCCCGACTGTGATGAACTTTTAATCGAAGCTTATTAGCCCATCTGGAAAGAGGGAGAGAAAGAGAGGGAGAAGAACGCGTTCATTATCCCTGACTCAATTATTTCCACTTCCCCTTCGCTCATAAAAGATATTATATCAGCACTTATTGCGATATTTTCCTCAATTTTCGTCCATAATTTCGAGAGTTTGGAATTCGAATATCTTATCTGCTGTATGGATAGCCCCGGACAACGGGCTGAATTCAATGAAATACTTTCACGTGGGAAAAGGGGTTAAATTAAAAAATGATCGCGAGTCCTTAATGAAAAGTGACCGTTTAAGGAAATGCAACCGAAATGACGGAAGGTATTAATTTTTGTAGGAACAAGAGAAAAACAGACCCTATGGACTAAATATTATACTTATCCAGGCCCTAATTATGAGTCGCGAGGTATTAAATGAAACCTTTGGTGGCCCCGGTGGTAATGGCACTTGTACGGGGTCCTATAGTGGATTACTTTACCATAGTGCCTGTATGTTCCGATATCCAAAGCAGCTGCCCGGAAGAGCGACCACGAAACTTCCTTCCTGCACCGGCGTCTATCAGCTTCTACGGTGTCCCTGCCAACGATACTCGCTATCGATACTATTCCTCGCAAAACCCTCTTGCACACGAGGATTCTACGAAGCGTCTAATCGTTTTGTCTTCTCGATTATGCATCCTTCTTGTCCCTTAAGAATCCAAAAATTTACTTGTCATTCTTCTGTAGTCACATTTATTACAACACTAATATCCGAGAAGTAGTACATTAATCACATCGAGGCAAGGGGTTCCCATAGTTACACTATAAATACCATAAATGTGAGCCACCTGCGGAGACAACTTGCAATGTATGTAGAACCATCCCCTTTTCATGTGGATCCAAGCTGTGGGAAGTGCACGCGAGTTTTATTCGATCGACGGAAAAAGTCGGAAACCATAGGAAACAATTTCCATGGGGCTTCTCCTTCTATCGGCATTTTCCGAAACTTAATTCAACGATTAAGAACCTAAACAAATATTCCCATGTCCATTTTGTTAGTTCGAAGGCTTCATCGTCCACCTGCAACTACTTTGAACAGTTTAACTTATTCAATCGGAAAGAAGCTTTTCTCCCGTATAATTGGATATGGAAAAAATCGCATGATTTTTAGTAATCTTTATGATTAGTTAGAACTGTGGAATATTTGTTAAATTATTAAAAATAACTTTTATTTGGTAAACAATAGAATACACCTAATAGGATTATAAGAAACCCGCAAACTGTTACACCTGTTTTCCGAAATGCGTGACAACTCGTATGCATAATACCTTATGGGATACCATATGCGTTAGTCCTGTAAAAACGGGTCATCATCAATATGCAGTATACCGGTCAATGAATTAGTTTCTTTAGAATTCTACAACGAAACCGTTTATAGTAGTTCCGATAGTTAATTATTGATGTTTTACACATTGGTGTCTAAAAATAAACGATGAAATATTAATGGGTTCTCTCAATGAATAAAAAGTATTCGATAAATAATTATACTAGAAATATGGAAATCTATGGGATTTACATTGGTCTTCCAACCTTCGTATACCATACTTGAAAATATGTATCGAGTTGAGAATAAAGCAGAGCACGAACAAGCGTATAAAATTGAGCGTATAAAAATAAGGGGGTTGCATCGATATCCCCTTCTGTAACGCAGTTATGTAAAAGCGCGGTGGAGAACGAAGTCGGACTCCATTTTCGCACAGTAAATTAGAACTGGCGCATATAAGAAAAGACCAGCTTTTCGATCGACTATTCCCTTTGTCGCGACTCGCAATTGTTTCGATGATTTTCAGCCCCCTCCGTCACGAAGAAACGACTTCTGCAAAGAAACTACCACCTCTAGACTTATCGAGTTCAATAACATTCTTAGCAAAAGTAACAAATTTCTGCAACAGACTTTATACACTGGACAGTTGTGTAATTAGCGCGTTATAAACACCTTAGAAACTTTCGCCCTACTCTCTTATTCATTAAATGCCGTTGCCAGAACATCGTTATCATTAATTTATTAACGAGCAAAGCTTAAGGATCCTCATTTGTAGCGCGTGGGATCGTTTTGCACTCGTGCAATCCCACGAATCTCCAGTGTTGTTTCATTATGCGACGAACTATTGTCGAAGATTAAAAGGGGTTAACGAGCGTGCCAAAATCTCAATCTGTTGCAGCATTGGCCATCTGCTGTCGTCCTTAATGTAACGAGTCACGGTTGATGAGAAACAAGTGTGATGCTTGAAGCTGGCAAGTGTGATCACTATTACAAAGCACTCTTTCTTTTCACCGCAAACCACCCCCCTTAATCTGCACGCTAAATCGCGACAATATTTATTCTCATCCCGAAAGTTCTTGATAAACGAATGGATTTTCTCCCATTCGAGGAAAAATGTCAAACGTGAAACCACGAACGATATCGTTGCACCGGGTAAAGTGCCCTTTGTTTCCGCCACCTGAGACACGTAATAACTTTAATAACGTAGCTAGTCCGGTTATATACCTCTTTGATGAAATCTTTATCAGTGTCTCTAATAACGTGGTCATGCGTCTCTCGGAAGAGATAACCAGCGGTTCCTTATTAAACGCTGCTTCGGCGAATCAAACGAGGGAATTAGCGTGTTGCATAATGCAATAAATATAATTGAAGAGAAGGATTCGAGACAAGACTCGTAGAGACAACAAGAATATCCTCCACATCGAATATTTAACTTTGCGTTCGCACACACACATCCGCAGTTCCTTAAATGAGAATTATAAGAATAGTTCCCTGAGAGAGGGAGAGAGCACTTGGTTACCTTGTTTCGCCAGTTTACTCGATCTTGACTCGTTGGCTCTCCTTCGAGTTATTTCCCGTTGTTTCTTGTCTTAATGTTAAAAGTGACTCGGGCATTTCATTTTAATCGCGAAGTCAATGAATCAATCTCAATTCTGTTAATATTCCATCGTGTAGCGCATTAATGACAAACAATTCTGCGAATAATTGATTGCATTGTAATGATTCGCACTCGAGCATTTCGTATTTATTCAGGGCGGTTTCGTGTATTCCATGCGATTACTGCCGTTCGTTTTATGCCACTTGATTTATTTCACGGTAATATCGGTAAACGAAGAACTACTTTAATTGCTGAGTAGTAGCTAAACACTGAAACAAAAGTAAGCAATGTTTGCAAGCTCTAGTTTATAGTTGTGTGTTTATAGATGTTTAGTAATATAGTTAGAATATTGTATAACCGCAGTGCTGAGCAGCAATTTCTAAACCAAACTAATCGTTTAATCTGATCAATGTGTCTGGACAAGCAGAAGCTATCGAGGGAAAATAGCTGCTGTTTTACACATTTATGACACGACTTCTAGGTATTTTCGTAGTCGACCACAGAGAACCTGGTAAACAGGAGATTTCTCTAAGTTAAATTTACCATCGATGAGATTTAATGCCAATTATTCCTAATGAACATAATATCTTAGTGCAAAGGGCCAACTAATTCGTTCCTTGCACAGCTCGTCAGGTCGACTTATGACAAGTTCTTGAGTTATCCTTTAGGCATATTTTTGGAAGAAAAGTAAGCCGAGTGTAAAGGAAACACGGGCTCCCGTGAAAGAGAATTTCGCGCTTGATTCCTTGCAGCCAGTGATATCCTGGTAGGCACGTGCCAACTGGGATCCTCTTACAGGAGTAGCTGACGGCTACAAGTACAGCCAAAATTCAGCTGGGATCCTTGTGAAGGAGCGCATAATTTTACGCTATACCTCCATATAACCATGGTATAATATTTCTCGCAGACGCCGGGTTTCTGATATCCTGCTGCACGCGTCGTCGGAATTATGTTACACGAACGTGAAGTCACCCCCCTCTCTCCCGCGGGCGATGCTAGAGAGATTAAAGAAATATCAGAAGCTGTACAAGCGCACTGGTGCCAGAAACTCCTGGAAATCGAAATTTCGTCAAGTGGAGATCCAAGAAGAAGGTCAGGCAGAAATCTCTCATTTGGGGGTGGAAGTGACTAGCTCGTGGTATTCGTAGAATGTTACATCGATCGTTTAATTGTCAGCCGTGCACGAGATTCCCAATTTCGGGTTAGAGTTAGATGAAGGTAGGATAAGAGTATGAGTTCTCACGAAGCAATCATTGTGGAGAGCCTTCGTGTTAGGCGACAGTATACGTGCTGGTACACATTGAAGATTTATATCGACTACCTTCCGCGGTGGCAATTTTCATCTCTAGTCGTTTAATTGTGCAGCCACGTCGTCGTGAGCTAACTGCATTAGGGACTAATCTTCTGGATTGCCACTGCGATAATGTCCAACCCTACAACGCAAATGTCAAAAAGTCAACCGCGAGCAAAAAATTCTCAACATCATTGCTCCGCAACAATTTCATGATTGATTGTATGTGGGGGTACTGTGTAATGAATCTGCCCTCTTCAAAACTTCAGCTCCACTCCGACACCCTTGCTTTTAAAAATGCATTACTGACCAATCTCCTCCTGGTTCGTGCGCTGTCAAAAAAAACTTTGGACAAACAAGACGATAATATTCGGTCGTGTAAGAATTTGGGGAGTTGCCTCGTTTATTTGTTAAAAATAGATTATTAACTATTGAAATTGTGTAAGCGCCAGATTTAAAAGATCCCGGTGAAACGAAAAAATCTGAAGGATTGGTGTGACGAGGAAGAAGTGGAACTACCCCGTCC